>CM049384.1:8744353-9944353 GCA_026937815.1 Etheostoma perlongum | reverse complement strand
AGTGCACTAAAAGAGTTTCATGCTTTCACGCTGCTGGCCTCTTTTGTCCCTCGAGGTTGGTGAGTCACTAATGACACCCTGAAAACTCACCTCCTTTGAGACAAAATATGAACATGTGTCGACATGCACAGAAATTCAGAGTGACACATCACTCACAGGGCATCATCATAAAGGCTGAGGTGAAGCCCTGGTTTCCTCTCATTTCTGATGCCACCCGACTGTGTTTGTGAAAGACTGATGTCTGATCAGCATTGTGCATCTCAGTGGCAGGCAGCCACTCTGTCACTGTTCCTGGGGCTGTGGTCTGATCTTATATATGCCAAGTGAGAAGAACTCAGCTGTATGTCGACAGCGCCAGTCAGCCAGCCATGAGCCATCACTTTGCTTTCTTTATCTTCCAAGACTATGAAGACCAAGGAAGAGTTAAAGTGAGAGATCAACACACCTCGGAGAGAAGGAAAAGCTGGATTCCAGGCTCAGACTTTTTATTTTTTTTCTGTCTATGTTCCCTAAAATGTCTCTCCTGTATAATTTAGTCCGTCCAGATTTAGGGCTTGGAAAGACTATGAGGGCGTTCACAGGCGGGTGGGGCTACGTAGGGGATAATAGTGGAGTGGTGTTGAATGTGGAGCTGCAGATGGAGAAATGCCTTTAGTCCCTGGAGGGAGAGATTGGGCTAGACTGGAGAGGAGGAGAGGTTAGGGCAGCTGCTCTCCAGATGTCAGAACATTAACTCCTCCACTGGGGGGGGGAGGTGTGTGTGTGTGTGTCTGTGACAAATCTGGGACTTTAAACAACTTGATTGTGGATATATTAGGGGAAAATTCAGTGTGGCCAATTTGGTTTCACTGACGTTGCATCCAGCGTGAGCTGAAATAGTCTTTTGGTCTTCTTTAGTAATGGTAAGGTAAAGGTTAGTGGCATGTATCGGCTATAGTTGATGGTAGGAGCCTCCAGGCTAAGTCAGTGCCATATGTACAAACGTAAGCTCTGCTAACGTGTAATGCGTATGTATACATCTGTACTAAATGACTTTAACAACCTGTGAGAAACACAAAACAAGTGTCCCAGCGACCGCAGCCTAATGAAAACCAGCAGAGGCTGCTGGGAGTGGATTAGTCGAGTGGTTGTTGTTGCAGACTCATACTCATTTCGGGAAACAATGTTTTTGTGATCACATTACTAATTTATTTCCAAGCACATGTTGAAACTCTGTGTGGATCTGTGTTTTTGCAATATTTATGTGTTTAGGTGACAGGATTCTCTCTTTTTCAGCATCATGCCTTTGTTGAGCGGAATTAGACAAACAAAATGTTAACTTGGAAGGGCAGCAGCACAAGAATTTCAAACAAAATATCAGATGCTGGTTTGGATTATGCTCTCTCTCCACTTTGCTGTATCAATTTAATGGTTTGTGTTTCTCTTTTCTTTTTTCAGTCCTGTTTGGCACGCCAGTGCGGTTTGACTATCAATATCTAAACATATATTGTACGTCTATGTGCTTGGGCAATTATCAAAACAACATTAGTGCAGCATGTGGTCATTCCCTATAAGACATGAAAGAGGCTATATAGTGATTAGCTGTGGAAACATGGTTTTTCTGTCTTGATGTATATCACAAAGCATCTGAAGGGTGACCTTCATGTAGAAGTATCCCTAGTCTGCAGTGTGGGATTCAACTTAGTTTCTTTTGGCTACAAATTCTCAGGCATGGTTGACAACTTGCATGGAAAAAAGACATTAAGGATCAAATATGTGCTTGCTTTGCAAAAATTCACATCACATCATGTCAGCTGTTGTAGAAGACATAGTGTAAGTTCCTCATTGTTGCTGTGCTGAACTTGTCATATTGCTTCGCAGAAATCTCGTCAATATGCAGTGTGTTACTTTTGCAAACCACAGCACTCCTCGCTTGCCCTGTGTTGGGTTTTCAATAGCTTTTGCTCGTTCAGAGTTTAATTTCAGGTTGGCTTGAAAAAAAACATCTTTCCCTTTTAGAGCAGGGTTGGCCAATCTTTCCATCCTGGAATACACACTTTTTGTTTACACTGCAAGTGCTCAGTACTATGATTCATATATTTTGGACCCATTGTTTGGAGTTGAACACATAAACATGTTTGCCTAAAAGTTTACAAAGTGGATTTGCAGTTCAGAACACAGTTATACACTCCCTTGGACCTGTCAAAACAAAAATAAGCAACTGTCTCCTTTTTTTTTATATTGAGTGATGGTTGGGTGCGGCCATGTTTAAGCTTTAATGCCAAGCCAGAGGGAAAAAAAATGAAAAAGGAAGTTTCGACCTCTGAAAAAGTCCTCTGTTTCTCTAGTCTGTCCCCCAGAAACCACCAATCCCTGTTTGCGGGCATTATTACTTCCTGTGAGCTTGTTTTTAAAAGTAAAGTTTTGAAAGAGTGAAATGAGACCTTCATTTCATCCTACAAGAGGTATACTAAGAAGTGGATGGTCTATTCCAATCAACACTTTAGCGGATAGTTGAAGATTATTTTCCATTCATTACATTTTGGCAAATATAATAGTCTGTATACAAGATGTGTTGGTTAACTTGCAGGAACAACATGTTGGCCTCCAGAGCTGGCTTTGTTCCAGTGATGTAAACTCAGGGTGACAGATTTACATATGGGACAATGCAGGATGAATCTGCAATGTGCCTTTCCTTCAGTTAATGTTTTGCAGTATGTGTGTATATAGAGCCAGATATATTGTTTTGTAGAATCAGCTAATTGCGCATCCCTTCAGTGACTGGGACTTTGTTGTATATAGGCGTCTGTAATGTCTGCAAAAACGTTTAGAAAAAACGTCTTTAGAAAAAGGAATTGCGAACTAAAGAAACAATTATACTACAAGAAAATGAAGATGCAGTACCCAAATATTGACAAATACTACCAACTGCAGTGGACTAATCACAAGCAGTCAATCTCTCTACAGTGGGGATCGAATGTTTGGACACCCCAGGTAAAAGTTTGTATTAATGTGCATAATGAAGCCAAGAAAAGATGGAAAAATCTCCAAAAGGCATCAAATAACAGATTAGACATTCGTATAATATGTCACAAAAAGTTAGATTTTTTTCTCCATCATTTACACTTTCAAAATAAAATTAACTAAAAAATGGCGTCTGCAAAAGTTTGGGCACCCTGCAGAGTTAATACCTTGTACTGCCCTCTTTGGCAAGTATCACAGCTTGGAAACGCTTCTTGTAGCCAAGAGTCTTTTAATTCTTGTTTGAGGTATCTTCGCCCATTCGTCCTTCCAAAAGTCTTCCAGTTCTTTGAGATTTCTCGGCTGTCTGTCACGCACTGCTCTTTTAAGGTCTATCCGTAGATTTTTAATTAGTGTTGAAGTCAGGAGATTGTGAAGGCTAATGTCTAATCTGTCATTTAATGCCTTTTGGAAATTTTTCCATCTTTTCTTGGCTTCCTTGTGCACATTAATACAACTTTTTACCTGGGGTGCCCAAACTTTCTAGCCCCACTGTTACTCTGTATTTGTTTGATTCCCATCAGCATTAAGTCATTAGTTTTACGATACTTTTTCACTTCTTGAGAAAATTCAGTCATTATTCAACATTATTGTGCAATAACCATGTTTGACTCATGTCACTGTCAGGTTTAAGCTGGTGGTAATATGTACTCTAGAAGTACATAGCTGTCTTTTTTAATAAGGGAATTATGAATGGTATCCATCCTGACACAGTTCTTGCAACATATGAGAGGGATATGGCTGATTTAAGGCTTTCAAAGCAGCCTGAAATAAACAAGTGGCAATTGGGTAATCTCTGTTTGCTGTTTGAAGAACTTTAGTCTTGTGTCTACAGTAAAAGGCGTTCTCTGCCTTTACCATGTTCTGCTCATTTTTTGATTATTGAAAATCTACTTGAACTATTCCCTACACCATTCTTGACAGTCATGTGGCTCATCAGGCTTTTCTTATCTCTTTGGATTATCTAAAACTATTTTTTTCTTTAAACAAGCCCTGTACTCTTCAAAGCAAATTGGAATTAGAATTGTTGTTTTACTGCAAGGATACATTAATTCATGTAAAGATAAGTTGTCTTTGGAAACTCTTGACCCACCATTTCCTGGCTATATACTTCACACCAGTCTTTTGAAATCTTGCCCTGAGTAAACTCAACTGGTAAATTGCTTTTGACAAGCACTCTGGATTTTGTTGTGTAAGAGAAGCCAGGGCTGCGTTGGTGAGATACTTTAAGCACATTGACGCTGAGGGTAAAAATTTGATAATAATAAGTGTGTTTCTTCAGCAAATCTCCCCCTCAGCCCCTCTGTCGGCAGCACAGGATTCTTTAGTTGTTTGTGCTGCTTCAGTGCTATTTCAAGTTTGCAACCTGCAGTTTTAATTTAGAGTGCACAGGGAATCCTTTGAGAGGTGTTGTTGATGTGTATGCTGTGGGCCACGACCATCTGATATCGTCTCTCTCTTCAACAGAGCTGCATCATTTAGTAGATGGGAATTTGTTTCAAAGTGTATAAACAACCGCAACTCACATGCTAATATTTCTGTACCTGGTGTGTGTGTGTGTGTGTGTGTGTGTGTGTGTGTGTGTGTGTAGAGGTGAAAGAGTACGAGCCACCCTTTGGGAACCTGAGAGAACACCCGTGTGTAGAGAGCATGAAGGACAGCGTTCTCCGAGACAAAGGAAGACCTGAGATCCTTGACAGCTGGATCAACCACCCAGTAAGAGGCACACATACATACATGCTGTCTATGATAAACTGCTGCTGTGTGGAAAAAAACATTGAAGCTGTAGATTTCATTTTCAGTTTTAAAGGAGAACTCCAGCCAAATTTAACCTTAATCTTGATTGCTATAAATATTCGAGTACTGTCGAAAAAATGACCTGAATCGGTGCTGGCAAACTGGAGTTGCTGCAGCTACGTCTAGAGCTCCCACTTAGCTAAAACAGCAGTTGTGGGGGCATGTTCTAACGAGTGTCTTTGTGCTCTGAACAGGACACTTACTTGACTACATTAATGGACAGAATTTGTGTGACATCACCCATTGGTTTGTGGAGATCTGCTATGAGTTGTCGAGTTTGCCGTTACGGGTGCAGCCATCCTGGTTGCAGATGCCGATTTTTGATGAGATGGAGGAGTGAGGGAGGAGCCCTTATACTCTGCGTTACGTTACACACTTTTATCACATTTTAGCCATGCCCTAAAACACACCCTGCTTCATGGCCGAAATCAACAAATTTTAAAATCAACGAGACCATAATTCCAAAAATGAACATCATTCTTAAAAAGACTTAAAGCTGGCGATTAAGACCATAAACTCAGTATGAAAATGATTTGCAAATTAGCTGTTGAGTTAACCTTGGTACATTTACATTGATGTTGATAAATGTCTGTGTTACCTTTATGTGTTACTTTTATGTGCACTATCGGCTAAAAATAAAATAATAAACAATAAATAATTAATGAACAAGTCCAGCTGGACAACCTATAAAAAGCATAATATAACACTTCTCAACCAAACTGTTTCAAGAACGTAACTAGGAACGTCCCCTTCGCACAATCCTGTTAGCGTTTTCTGGCAAAAAATTAGGCAAATTAGACAGGTGACAAATTTAAAGAGACAAAAGCCGTTCTTTGAGATGCAATTTTGACCTCCAAGGAAACAACTGCAGAGAGTCATCCTGTAGTTCTTTGTACAGTATTTACTGTTACAGGACAAAGACATGTTGATCCCTTATATTAAAAAAGTGTTATCCAGTACGTCCTTGTTTTCATAAATGAATCTGTACACAAACTAAAGCAGCTGCGGCGTCTGTTTCAAGCTGTTAGTGATGTTTTTAGACATTTACAGTACCTGGCTGGCAACATCATGGCACAGATTAAAGTTAAATTAATTGAGATTTGTTAGTAATACTTCATGCCTTTGTGCCTGAATCTTCCGCCTGCATTTTCTGTGGTAAAACATCCAAATCTTAGCATTATTTTATTATTATGAGTGGTTTGTGTAGACTAATAGGAGCAAATGGGGATCATAAACGTGTACAGTTATCATTGCAATGGTAAGCGCCTTTTTTCTGTTCAATGGAGTACCTTGTGGAGTTTTTGGCGTCTAGTAGCGCTATGGAACAGTTTTTCATCAGTGGTTCCCCATTTGTTTGCACGTGAGGATGCATGTGCATGTGGTTGACACAATACATAGTCCTGCCAATGGTTTCACACAGCAGGGAAGAAGAAGACTACTTGAAGCTAATAAATGCTTGATGCAAAACAGTGCACAATTTAAAATACTTAAAGAATTGGCTTTGTAAATGTTCTATGTGGAAGGAAATGCACTCACCACTTTTGTGAGACCTCAAGGACGCAATGTGTTTTTGTATAAACAACTTATGTTTATTTGCAAGAAAACTTCACAGGGCAACTTTACAGTTTCACAACTGAAGCCACATGTACTACAGTCTGGACTGCCAACAGTCACCTGAGCTAAGAAGTTCACATCACCTGCAAAACTCAATCCAAGCAACACAGCTCTGAACACATGTCTCAAAAACCGGCTCAGTGCAGCAAACACTCAACAATCCTCACTGAGATAACACACACTGTCACTGAGAACACACAGAGTAAAAACACTAACGTCAAACACCAATACAGAAAATTCTAACTTTCTCATCTTTACATTTTGAACAATTTGAGTGACTTCACACTACTCAATAGTTTCTTTAAAGAAAACATATATAGATGTTATTTAATATGATAATGTTTACGTAAGTTAAAGAAGAAGGAATGAAAATCAGCAGTTTGCCTCATATAGTATTTTGTCTTTAGTAATTTATGGAATTACTGGAAAAAACTAAAGGTACAAAATAGTGACAAAGAATAGTGTGACTAATCCTGCCTCTCTCCAGCATCATGCGGCAAGTTTCATCACATTGGAATGTAATGTTTCCATTGCTTTCATCACCATTACTTTTTGAAAAATAGTAAGAACGCAGTTTGACTATTGTAAAGACATTGCGTTTTTCCCATTTTTCTAATAGCTGTGTATACAACCCCAGACATCTTACCTGGACATGTTGGTATCTTTGCCCTTTTACCTGTTTTCTCTCAAACGTGTAGAATTGTTTTATTCTTTTTGGTGTTTGTCTTCAAGATAAGGCTTTCTGAACTTTCTCTATATAAATACCGTATATGGTCACTCACTAGTCTAAAACAAGACACCTGCTTAGGCATTCAGCTAAAATTGCAATTGCAGATCAACAGTGTTTGATAAGCACCAGACTGAAATGTATTCTGTTTCGGATGTGTGGTTAACAGTTGTGACAGCAGTGTGTTAGCATCTGAACCAAGTGCTGTAAGTCCACAGTTCTGTGGACGTTGTGGTTAAAGTCATGAGATAAGTGTGTAGAGTTTTGAAAACTGTGTTCAAGCAATGAAAATCTGGTCCACATGAACTGTTGCTGTGCAGACTGTAGTTAGTTTTGCACATGTGATTTCAGTTGTGCCCACTGTGGTTTAGCAATCGAATAAAAACTGTAAGCTTAGTTTCCTACTACTTCTGTTTTATATTGTGATACAACATAGGCATCCTAGCTTTGATAAAAGGAGGATTCATTGCAGGACTTCTGTATCAGACAGCATTAATTGTACACACACAGATTGACACACATAAATACACAGATGGAAACACATTAAATTTGTAGTTTCAGCTTGAGCTGATGATATTCTGTCTCAGTAAGACTTGTCCTAAATGTGTAGTATTGACTGATTATATCTGTGCTCCACTGCCCCACCGTGCAGGGCATCCAGATGGTGTGCGCCTCCATAGACGAGTGTTGGGACCACGACCCGGAGGCCCGTCTGACAGCCCAGTGTGTTGCCGAGCGCTTCGACGACATTGAGTACCTGGACAAGCTGTCTGATCGCTCTGACTCAGAGGAGAAGATCCCTGATGAAATCTTAATGGTGGATGAGAAGTAGCACTCAACAGAAACAGTGCCCCTACCAGGGCGGCAGAGAAAGTACAACCAAGCAGCTGGGAAAGAAAGAAATTCCAGTGGATGCAGTGTTTGCTATGGGTTTGTCAGAAATGTGTGACAGAGTAGCAAACTGGAAAATCACATAGATGAACTGATACCAGAGATGGACTTCCATGTACAGACCAGGACCAAAGCATACATATAAACACCAGGGACCGACTTGATTTGTTTTCTTTCAAAGACCAAATCAAGTCACATACAAACAGGGAATTTACATTATAAAGCTTTTTTAACCAAATACTATTTGCACTTTATCAATATCTATGCACACCAAATGTTATATATTCAGTCTGTCTTTTTTGTTCTGACAATACATGTCAGGTATAGGAAATAAAGGGACAGCACATGTTTAGAAAAGAGGATAAAAGGGAGTAATGTAATATATTAAGACAGTTAACACTACTATCCCCCTTATAGTTTATTTGACTGCATACCTAAATTTTTTCCTAGGTGGCATATAATTCTGCAGGACTGGAGTCTGGGTGCAAGTATAATTTCTTGTGCATGAAATAGGAAAAAAAACACAAAAGAAGAAATAGGAAACCAATCCAATGCAATAATACACAGGGGAAAGTTGATATCATATATATGTGTGTGTGTGTGTGTGTGTGTGTGTGTGTGTGTGTGTGTGTGTGTGTGTGTGTGTGTGTGTGTGTCTGTGTGGAACAGGAAGTTCCAGCTTGCTGCCTGTGTATATGCTTATAACAGCTGAACTATACATTTTGTTACATAAAGGGAATTCTGATCCAGCAGTCAGAAAAGATCTATATCAAAGTAATGTTTGTATAAAAGCCATAATTAAAATTGTTACAGTCCTCAATGTGTCAATCTTTGTGTTTTTCTAGCTATCATATTGCTTTATACTTTGAACTTTGGTGCCAATTATGATTATTCTTCTAAGGATGTTATATGAGATGATTGGTACCATTCTATACTTAACCGTTATGTAATATTTGATATCTCTAACATTGAAACAAATGACTCCCTGTTAATGTTGCTAATAGTGCCGTCATTGTGATACATTACAAAAGTACACCTTATGCACTGAACATATGCTGTTAGTATGGAGTGCTATAAGCTAATTTATTACCTGAGATCTTGGCCTCTGCAGAAGACAAGCTCACTAAAATCATGGCCTTGATGATATCCCATCCGTTGTTCTCAGGCTAGGAACAGGAAGTTGATGTGTCAGTGCTGGCACACTTAAATCAAATCAGTGCAAGTCATATATGCATAACTCATTCTGGCATTTAAACCTGCATATTCCATCATACACACTATATAAACAAGACATTTGCAAGCTCATGGTGACAATTCTCTTTTGGTTGACAGACCATTGTGTGTGTTTGTGCGTGTGTTTGTGCTAGATGGGGTTCGCACAGTGTTTGGCATTGAGTGTGTCTACAGTGTATTTTGCCAATAGACCTTCCATCCTGAGCCCACAGCTGACTCAGACTGGAATATGTGTCTACCTGTCTATGCCACTGTTTGCCTGTGTCTCAGCCTGTCCGTCTGAATCTTGCAGACAGCTGCTTTTAATTCATCCACTGGCTCCCAGAATCTATCTTGCAATGGTGGTAAAAAAGCTCCTGTATGTAGTATGTATGTAGTCATGTCAGCATGTCTGTGTTACATGTGATTTAACTCTCTTTTGTCAAGCCAGATGCTATGTGATCATGTTTCCCTACAAGACTCATTCTGTTATGTGAAATACTGCCTTTCTTTTATTCCAAACAGATTAGCCTAAGCTGCAGTTGTGAAGCAGCACCACTGAAAATGCATGAACTGCTGAACAAATGCACTTAGGAACAGTATGAAAAGTAATTTATCCGCTACAGTGGGCTGCTTGTTGTCTCATATGGTGGTTTCCCTTGCCCTTCCTACAGTTTACCTGTTATACATGCTGATGATGAATGATTTATTATTTCACAGCAACAAAAGTAACATTTCTCACAATCAAATGATGCCAATTTTCCTGCAGCATATAGGAGTCAGGTTCTCAGAGGGGAGATACATATTGAAGAAATAGATGCCTCTAAATGCCTCCTGAACATATTGGTGTCAGTAAGAGAATAGCTCTCTATTTTTAGAGCGCAGTGGAGACGCTTCTAGAAAACGTCTCCACAGTCAGGACCAGTGTGGAACAAGTGTTAAAAAATTTAACAGGAATCAAATCGCACATGAAGTCAACACTAATTGTATTGTGTTGTACATTGCAAATGAATTCACTCAATTTTAGATTCAGCAATTGAGGTCATAATAAGGTGAAGTTGAAGGTCTTTCAGTTTTTTTTTGTGTTTTTTTAAACTTTCGCAGTTAATTGGTACAAATACTCCTGTCTGGGATACCATTCCAGTTTGTGTTTTGATTAAGGCAACATGGGAGCTTGTGCACACTTATTTACTTTACCGCTGGCAACACTACAGTACAGTAAAATATGGCCTTGAATATGCCTAACACTGGCATGTTGTATTTTGACCAGAAGAGGGCGTAGTGGTTCTACGGGATACTGCATACAAAGCCATCATTTGTGTCTTCTGGAGCCAACTGGGTGCAGGGATCCAGTGAGCTAACATTTGTGCTTTGACTGTAGAAAAAAATAGAAGCACTGCACTGGAAAATGAAGGATCCATTACTTAGAGCCATACTCTGTGGTGCTAACCAGTCACCAAATACTGGAGTCATTTTGTATATTTCTGGGGCCTTATTGCATTTAAATCGCTGGTGTTAGTGAGCATTACTTCACAAATATTTCTCCATTTGATTCTCTCACTCTGTTAAATCTCTCTCTTAACATCTCACAGCATTTTCCATCTCCGGCCTGTCACAACGCATCAGAGTATAAGACCAAGACACCAGTGTACAGCCCTCCATAAGTAGCTACTGGTTAAACTCTATACATGCAGATTCACATGTGTTCTTGCTCAATTCTTAATCAGATTAACCCTTTGAGTGGGAGGTGACAGCAGCTCGTCATTGCTTACATGTAGGATATGCAAAGAGGCTCACTCAACCCTTAGGTGGTCTTAATAATCCAGAAGGAGATACTCTTCTGCCAAAGTCACTTATCATTCCCACATGCTGGTTGCCATGGAGACACCTCATACATCAATCAAAGTTGCTGAGGAGTGCGTTGGTTGGTGAGAGCTATAAACAAAATGTTGAGCTTCTGTAAGGAGATGACAAGGGAGACAAATTGCTCCGATTTCACCTAATCTCTCAGCTCTGCAGGTCCAGTTAACGCCAGAAGCCATTTCCCCCGTCATCCCAGTCGTTTACTGATCTTTTTTTTGTATTACAAATACTCATATGATTTAGATGTTTGCTTGATGAATTTCAAAGCAGCAATTTGGGGTGTGCAGCTTTGCTATTGGCAGTGACAGCAGCAGGAGTCACAAACCTAAAGGCCCTGAGTCACAATTGCATGCAGCAATTGTCCAGAGGATGATGCGCCTGTTAAGATAAGAGCAGCAGGCAACCCAAGCCCAGAGTGGGAGAGATGAGACTGGTGTATAAGGAGCTATTACCCCTGCTGTCCTCTTAGCCATTTTTATCTGATGGCTGTACATTCAATGGTTCCACTATTTATTTAATTTCTGTTTGCCTGTAAACTATTGTGTCTTTGCTCTCAGCTAGTGAGCCACTTAGAGTGCTTAATACTTAAAATGGCAGCATTTTTGATCTGAAGGTGTTTGTCTTGGGAAAATGCATTTAGAGAGTTGTTTGCTGACATGAAACGCGACCACTGCTTGGCAGTTTTATTGCGATATCAACCCTCTAAAAACAAGCTGGGATTTGATCATTCGAGACGACAAGAGCAATGCCATGTGACTTAATTTCCTACATCAATCATGCCTAGTTGCATGCAGGGTGAGATGATGATTTGGGACCAATTTGGCGCAGGTTTATCCTTTAATCTGTGTTCCAAATAAATGTGTCTGTTTAGAAATAATTTACTGATTGCTGTCCAGTTAATGTTCATTAGAGACTGCAGTGAGGCTGATGTGATGATGTTAGTCTCCAGCCATCTCTGTTGTAGCAATGTTGCCAAACCTCTTTGGACTTCATAGGGAGCTCATTATTAAGTGATGTACAGAATGTTTTCCTCAAAGGTCAACCAAAGTCAATGGAAGACAGAAAACAAATGCTTTTCCTTAACTTTCATCATGTTATATGTTGGCATGGCATGTTACACCTAACAGGATAGAGTTAATGATATTATTAACACCCGTGCTTTTCCTGCTTTGAGAACTCAAAATGTTTTGTAAAAATAGTCTATTCCCCTTCTTGTTTTTTTAAAGGAATACATTAACATTTTTGGGAAATACTGGAAAGTTAATTTTCTTTCTTGTCAAGAGTTACATGAGAAGATTGACACCATTCTCATGGTTGTCCATTAAATATAAAGCTAAAACAAGGAGGACGTTAGCATAGATGAGTGGAAATGGGGAAACAGCTAGCCTGACATCTCTACAGTACAACAAATATCAGCCGAACCTTTGCTTGATGTTGAAATGTGTGTACTGTGTCCTTCATAACAGTATCTATTATAACAGTATCTTATATAACAGTGTCTATCATAACAGTATTTATTATAAAAGTGTCTATTATAACAGTATATATTAAAACAGTATCTATTAAAACAGTATCTATTAAAACAGTATCTATTATAACCCTGTCTATAAACAGTGTAAACAGTATAACAGTGTCTATCATAACAGTATTTATTATAAAAGTGTCTATTATAACAGTATATATTAAAACAGTATCTATTAAAACAGTATCTATAAAAACAGTATCTATTATAACCCTGTCTATTATAACAGTATCTATTATAACACTGTCTATTATAACAGTATCTATTATAACCCTGTCTATTATAACAGTATCTATTATAACCCTGTCTATTATAACAGTATCTATTATAACACTGTCTATTATAACAGTATCTATTATAACCCTGTCTATTATAACAGTATCTATTATAACCCTGTCTATTATAACAGTATCTATTATAACCCTGTCTATTATAACAGTATCTATTATAACACTGTCTATTATAACAGTATCTATTATAACACTGTCACCTACAGAAGTTTTCTGATGACTCTGCAGTTGTTGGGTGTACAAGGGATGACGGTGCATCTGGAACGTATTCTCTTATTGTAAAGGAATTATTATCTGTGCATCCTGGGAAGTGACGTGGACATGGTGGAGGAGTACAGATACCTGGGTGTCAACATCGACAGCAGGCTGAACTGCAGGATCAACAGCACTGCTGTTTACAGGAAGGGGATGAGCAGACTCTATTTCCTGAGGAAGCTGAAATCCTTCAACATGTGCAGCAGAATGTTGGAGATGTTCTACCAGTCTACTGTGGCCAGTGCTCTGTTCTCCTCGGCCATCTGCTGGGGGGGGCAGCATCGGAGCCAGCGACACAAACAGACTGAACAAACTGATCAGGACAGCTGGCTGCGTGAGTGGCTGCAAACAGGACACATTTGAAGCTGTGGTGGAGAGGAGGTCACTGAACAAACTGTTATCTATCATGGATAACCCCGACCTCCCTCTCCACCCACCACTGGTCCAACAGAGGAGCTCCTTCTCAAAGAGACTGCGACAGCTTCGATGCCGCACGGACCGCTACAGGAAATCCTTCCTACCACAGGCAGTAACACTTTTTAACACGTCATCACTGGGTGCTAGATAAGACTTTTGGACACCACACTACTGCACTAAGTGCAACCTGCACAATTGGTTTATTTACATTTTAGCATATTATTTAAGCAGTTGCACATTTTGTTTTCCCATCCTGTATATATTCAAATATTTTTTTCTTTTATTTTATTCCTATTATTATTATTTCATGTATATTGTATGCATGTATAATTTTCCTAGTAATTCATTTATATTTATATTCTGTGCTGTGTGACTGATTTTGCTGCTGTAACACCGTAATTTCCCATTTTTCTTGGGATCAATAAATATCTATCTATCTATCATCTATCTATCTATCTATCTATCTATCTATTATAACAGTATCAATTATAACCCTGTCTATTATAACATTATCTATTATAACACTGTCTATTATAACAGTATCTATTAAAACAGTATCTATTATAACACTGTCTATTATAACATTATCTATTATAACACTGTCTATTATAACAGTATCTATTAAAACAGTATCTATTATAACACTGTCTATTATAACAGTATCTATTATAACACTGTCTATTATAACAGTATCTATTATAACACTGTCTATTATAACAGTATCTATTATAACCCTGTCTATTATAACAGTATCTATTATAACAGTGTCTATTATAACATTATCTAGTATAACACTGTCTATTATAACAGTATCTATTTTTCTTGAACACGCAACAACTTTATTTATATGCTGCCATTTAACATGTGCAACAATAAGATTAAAGGTGTTTTTAAGTGTCATATTTAAATGTTAAAATAACATTGCATTTGTATTTAGTTATTTTGTTTTTTAAACTTTTGTTATTAGTTAAAGCAGTAATTATGAAATGAATGAGTGGAATGACATTTTTTTCATATATGCAATCTGTGTACACAGTTATATGACAATGAAAGCATTATCTATCTATCTATCTATCTATCTATCTATCTATCTATCTATCTATCTATGTATGTATCTAGCAGTCTGGGTCTCTCCCCCTGTTCCTTTTGACCATCCTGCCCCCCCCTTCACCTTACCTCATATTCATTGGAGAGTCCTGCTAAGTTTAACTTTATTTTGGAGGCGTGAATTGTGTTCTGTTAGATGACCGATCGAGGGCAACCAGGAGGAGAATTGATTGGACACGGGGGTGAGCACAGAGATGCATAGTCCTGACCAAGGGGCCACTTGGTATTGAACCACCTTTACAGAGTGCTCCTTGGTTAGAAAATAGACTAGAGTTGGCCTTTAATGAAATGTTTTGAACATTATATATAAAAAGGCAATAAAACAAAAAAACATAAAGCGTTATTATGGTCTTCATATCACAAAACCTTCACTAAAACCTAAAGTTACAAATAAATTCAAGATGACAGTGAGGAAAATGCAGTTAGAAGCTGCTTGGAATTCAATCAATATGTCCATAGTTGTGAGAAACACGTATGACAGGCGTCTTTATACATGTATGATCTCTGTGTAAACTTTAAAAGAATTGAAGAGACAAACTTTGTAACCACAGAAGAATAATGTCAGCAAGGCGGCACATGTTGGCTCCTCTTGTTTTGAAAGCTGCTGCCCTAATTTTGCTACAGAGGTTTCAGGGCTGTCATTCAAGCCGTATCACATAAATTGGTTGTCTTCTGAATTGAGACAGCCATACGTAGGCTACTCAGGAAAAAGTGAAAGAAGGGTCGTTTGTCAAGCTGTGGCCGTTGGGGAAACTGGGAAGCATGCTTCAATTTTCAACACGTGAGTCATATTTTTTTTCTCTCCCATGGGGATAATGCTAGACCAAGTTCAACCGTTTTCTACACACTGCATTTCTCATATCTCAATGGCAAGCCCACTCAAAAGACATCATGCAGAGGCTGTTCGAACCATACCAAAGCCATGGAAATGTTGATAAGGTAGCTATTATTCTGAAGAGGGGGAAATGCATGCCAACTTTTCCAAATCTGACATTCTGCCTGCAGACAGTTGATATCTCTGTTGAGCTCAAGTTAGTGCCACTTTCTTCCTTTTTTCCCCCCCAATCTCACTTGCTCTATCTCTATAAATTTAAACTGTCTTAGAAAACCTTTTATGCAGCATTCCATTAGAATTTGATGCATTACTGTGGGCACTTTGTGTTGACAGGTCAGAATCACTCTTGATGAATGTTTTGAACTGTGAATGTTTACAGGCCATTTTCTATGCTGATATGTTTTTGAAAGTGTTTCCCAGACAACAGTTTCTAACTTATTTATATCATGGCCTGCTTTGCGCTCCAATGCAAGATGATTCTCTTTTCAGTCCCATAATTGCATAATTATTGTATAATTTCATGGCATAATGATTGTGATTAAAAGCCTGATTGAAAATCAGAACTTTAGACTCATTACGTTTTATGATTTCGGGTAAGATAAAGATGCAAAGAACAGACTTTTCTGAAAAGCAGTTTTGTCAATTATTTCTTATTTATATAGTCCAAAAACAAGCTTTGACGAGACAAGATTTTTGCATTGATTACTTTCTTTCCCTTGTTGGAGTTGTGGAAGATGAAAGTATTTTTGTATTTAAATGCAAAATGAAAATACATTTTCAATCAAAACTGTCTTAGGGTGAAATAGCTTTTCATGTGCTTTGGGAAATGACAGATGACTGCAATAGCATCCTGAGGCAGATGCAGCCTCATAAATTGAGAAAAAGCTCTCTGATCTCCGGGATGATAGATCACGCCATATTCTGTTTCAAAATATAGGAATTTGTCATAGTATTTCACATTATGTTACAACAAGTAATTTTCTTTAAAGAAGGATTCTGAGCCCGGCTGTGCATGGTGCATATGAACAGCTAAATAGTGACATAGTGCAGTGCTATAGATAATCAGTGGCTAACCCATTATATTATTAAGATTAACAGTCCTATCGTACAAGGTGAAACCCCTGGCCGAGCCCATGCCAGCACATCTTCCATCAAAGTCAAGATTAAGATGTTGTGCAGTTGCGGAGTATCATCCACATGTGTTGCCTGGGTCTATGTGGGTCATGTTCACATTAACTGCCTCTGTGTTGACTGTTGGAGAAATGAGGCATGCTCAGTGTGAAATAGTGTGTCAGTGATGAGGCCACACAGGTAACCCTGTGCAAAGACCCCGCATAATCAAGTAGAAGCTACAGTAACTCGGATCATCGCTCATGTGTTTGTGTTGTGTCTTTCATTCTCTGAATCATCAATAAGACTTGCACTCAAGATGTCAGTAAACTCTGTTGTCATTTTTTGTCGTCATAAAAACCTTTTAAAACCTGAAAACATTGTATACAAAAATTAAACAAGAAAATCTTTTAATGAGACATGATACTTGACCTTGACAATTATTATGATGCTGTACATCGTTTTAGAGAGTCTGACTCTCTGTTGGCCACATGTAAATATAGTTCATAAAAGTTGGATGCCGCACCTCATTGGGGTTTTTAGTGCTTTTCTTTAAGTGCTTTCATTCTGTTAATGATTGCAGTGCATATTGGTGTGCGCAGTGGTGTTCCCCAGGCACTGTATAATCATTCTGTTACATTGGATCCCACAGACAGACTCTAGGTAATTAGAGGGGAGTAATGCCAAGTAAAGTAAATGACAACTTACCAAAAAAAAAACAATAAAATCATGGTCTGTGTATAGTATAAGACAAGATGCTGGTAAACACTCTATAGGTGTGTGAATGTGTTTGACTCTGCATGTTATCCCTGAGGGATTGGCAATCAATGTGGTGTTTTTCTGCCTTCCACCGAATGCATGCTGGGAAAGGCCCCACCCCACACTAATGGCTCTCAATTGGAAAAAGTGGGTATAGATAAAACATGGATCTAAAATTCTCATTTGTTTGGTTTTCTGCTTCTTTTGCACAGTTTCCACTGCTGTGCATTGCAAGGATGTCAGGAATCTGGGAACATGATGTGCCTGCTTCTCAGGCACCCTTCACACTGCAGTCAGTGCCTTAAAAAACAATTTACAGCATTGGACTTCTTCTCATTGTGCACTTAGCCTACCATCTGCATTTTATGGGACTTCATTTAAAAAAATATATAGAAACTTTGCTTTTATCAGAGAAAGGATTATTTGCATTGTTTTACATTCTTACATAACACTGTGTACAATTAACTAATTGAGATTATTATGCATTTTGAGACAAATTACTAAAGCCAGTCAATACTGCACCTAGATGATAGCTGTTTGTAGCATTCCAGTTGCATTATTTTCAATGACATCAGTTTAGGAAAAAAGTGTAAATAGATCTGCATGATAATTATAATGTTATTGACACACATCTGTTTCTCTCTCTTGCACTTTCTTACTATCTTACACATGCAGTCACAGCAGAGAGGGAGATGACAGAGGTGCAAAGAGTGTTTCATGCCAGGCATCTTAAGCATTTGCACGATTGGCCTTTGGCAGAGTAAAGACGCGTAGACACCTAAGAATGTCAAGCATAAACTTGGCAAGCCTGTAATGTTCTAGAGAAGAAAAAAACAGAGAAGAAAGACAAAGCAAACAGAAACATTCAAGTCTCTAGAGCCTCTAGAGATGGAGGAAAGCAAAGCTGCCTTGGCTGGCAACAGCACTCATTTTGGCAAGTTTTCATCTGGGCTTGGCCTTTTGGCAATAGATGAGATTGAAGCAATCTTCACAGCCTGCATTTCTATTTGTCTTAAAGGTCATCCATTCCGAATTGTGGTAGAGGTAGAGGGGAAAGGGTAAAGGGGTAGAGTGCTCATTGTGGCACGAGCAGGCCTTGATGAATGATCGAGGAACTGTGTGCGTGCTACATAAATATGTATTCATCGTAATGCATGTGCTCATGTGTGTGTAGGATTACATGTGTTTACATGCATTGTATCTGTTGCTTGTGTGTATGTAATGTGTGGTTGCTGTGCATGAATTCTTTTGGGCACTATTCTTTTAGCTGCAGCATATGCCTGTAATACTGTCTGTGATGGCTTTGGTCTCTGTGATCTCTTCAGGAACTCCAAACTCGTTTACACTTCTGCCACTCCATCCACTCTCTATGATGACCCCCATCAATTTCCATAATCATCCTTTTGCTCTCCTTTATTATCGTCTTTACATCTTCCCCGTCTCTCCAACGCTGTATTCTCATCTCCCTCTTATCTCCTTCTCGTCTCTTCAAAGATAGCCTCAATGCACAACTGTGCTAAACCGGCTTAAACTTCACTCTGATTCTTCTACATGAATATTTCATTTACATTTTTAAAATCATAATCTCATGGCTGACAGGGTAGCTGTAAACACTGTTGATAAGGATGGGAATTTCGAGTGAACGAGTGAAGTTTTTAAACCAGAAAATGGGCTATTCTCAAATCAAAGGTAGAGGAGACCAGGGATGGTTGTAACACGTTTTGACTCCTATAACTTGCAGAATGTTTGTGGTAGGGCACTCAAATTTTGACACAAAGTACCCTCATGTGTCTACTATAAATAGCAATGTTTTTAACTTCTCCAACTATATCACAGAATTCCTTATTTGATGTCAAACGCAAGGAGTGCCATTGTTACCAGGGTATGTTGTAACACAACCTGGGGTAAATTGTAACATAAGATTGAAGAACTAAAAACTGAGACTAAACCACAAAATATGCATCTATGTAAGTTTGTTGTGCATGTGCCAACACTAAAGCATCTTCCTGTGCTACTAACAACAAAAATAACTCATCACTGATGGCAAAATGAAGAATAATGTCAGTTTGGTATGGCTAGAAGAGCTTTCTTAAAGAACATGTTCTGTTAATACCTATGAATGTTACACATACAAATGGAAACCTTCAGGAGGAGGTCAGAAGTATATGAGAGAATCCATGAGAATCCATGTAAAATTACAGGAAGACGTTTGACAATTAGTAAAACAACAAACGTGCATTTTCTTATATGGTGTTACAACCATCCCCACCTCTGTCAGACAATGTTTAGCTAGCTATATTAGCATGGTGGTTTGAAATTAGCATAGATGAAATAACTCACATTTTACATAAGAACCTACTCTCTCACCTAATTCAAACTTCAACAGTATCAGTATTAATCAAAATACAGACTTATAGACTGATGTTTTGGCTGTAAAATCAGCACACTTCTTCTCACAGCCGTGCACATTCACATGCAAGATCAGGGAGTGAGTGGTTCAACATAAAATGTATCACATGACGATTATGTTATCCCTTATTGGTGAAAGTGATGCTGTTACAACTATCCCTTTGTTACAACCATTACTGATCTCCCCTACTAAAAGTGGACATAATTAATAACTTGTTTAAAATCAACAAGTAAAAACAAAAGCATGCATTCCCTTTAAAAACCAAGGTACTCTGATAAGTAGTTATTGTCTGAGTATGCAGCATATGTTTAAACATTCACATAAATTGCCTAAAGCAATGTGGATTGAAATCAGGTGCAATACACACAATAAATTCATAATTTCAATTTATGATTTTGGAGGTCAGTGATTAAATTACTTTGCTGCTTGTTTAGAAACAGGCTCCTCTCGTACAGTGCTCCCAGGGTAACCAAGATGAAGCCCTGTGCAGTAGGATAGGTTCACATTAAGCAGTAGGGCTAGGATGATATGCTTTTTGTCCTGATTCAATTAATTCACGATATATGGGTGCCTATTCGATTTGTATTACGATTTTCTTCTTCTTTAACGAAACATAAGTTGAATAATTCACTTATAGAAACAATATATTGAGACCTTTCTAAAAACTAATTGTTTTCTAAAAAGAATGCACATCACATGTCAGTCAGTCAGTCTGATATTTAGTTCATTTGTAAAGAAGTACATAATATAACATTTTGCTAGAAACAGATTTGATGTAGTTGCGTCGGCGGTACCGTATAAATACAAAATATTGAGTTGAATCAAAAATCGATTCTTAGGAAAAGAATCGGTTTTAAGAATTGGTGCAAAAAAACAAACAAATTACAATCCTGAATACATTTTTTCCCCCACCCCTATAAAGCAGCAACAAATGTTAGAGGAGATGAGAAAAAGATGATATGCTCCCTCTGACTTAAGAACAAAGTTGTTGCTTACACAGAAGAGGGCTGTTGGACTATTGGTTTTCTCCCTCTCAGATAAATCAATAACCTTTCCTGCGTCTGTCTCATTGCTGTGTAACAGTGCACGCACAAAATGAACACTGTGTGTACTATCTGTCACAAACTTGAGCATTTTTGGAAATTTAAAAGAAGAAAAAAGTTGTCTTATTCTAATAAAGGCTTTCAAGGCTTCGGGGGAAGTTGTATGAGTACATCCTGAGTTTAAGAGAATGATGAATGTTGTGTTCTTGTCTTTGCTAGGGGGCATACTAATGATGAGACACATCAATCTTTATTACCACTCCACCACCCAGTCCAGAACATCCAAGGGCAACAGACATATTGCACTCACAGAGAACATTTATCTTCACACACCTGACTTTAGCTTTAAACCGCAGGAAAACTAGATATTTGACTACGTGCACATTATCTTTTATTTGTTATTCTTTACCAAAAGTGACTAATTCAACGTTATAAAGCCAACTTTAAGCCGACTAATAAAGGTTGTATTTATAGCGGACACCAGAATGACTCAATATTCATACAACAGAGGATAATCCTTATTTCAATCAGTGACAACCATGATTTATTGGGTTTCTATTGGTGGATTTATTTGTCTGTCTAGCCAACGTAGCTCTCTGATTGGTGTAATGATACAAAAACCCGCCCTCCTCATACCTGTCAATCTGTGAGAGGCTGCGAGAGCTTTCTAACGCCCCGCCTATCACATCCCTCCCGCCTCTTTTCACCGGCGTTCAATCGGGAAGCGACTGTTGCAGGCTCCGTATGTGGCGCATGAGTATGCGTTTCGGGATGTAACGGCTGTCTTTCGGAGTACCCATTCTGAATTAAAATATATACATATACTCGGGGGACTCGGAAAATAGAAAACCCAAGGAGAGCAGGCACAAACGAAAGGAGTTTACGACAGCGCGGAGTGGAGGGAGACACGGGAGCGTGGCAGGAGGGACGCTCTAGCAAATCTAACCGACACTGCACGCAGAAATGGCGGAGCACCACGCAGTCAGCGACGGCAAGCACAAAGCGTCCACCAATGCCGGGGGCTCGGTGCACGGGAACAGCCGACCCGGCGCCGCGGGTGGAGGAGGGGGCAAAGGAGGCCTGTCGGGTGGACTAACACAGCCGGCAGGGTGGCAGTCTTTACTCTCGTTTAGCATTCTTTTCCTGGCCTGCCTGGCCGGATTCAGCTCCAGACTTTTCGCAGTGATCCGGTTCGAGAGCATCATCCACGAGTTTGATCCATGGTAAGCTAACGTTAGCTAACGTTAACGTTTGGTTCATTTCCTGGTAACAGTTGCTTGCAGTGACAATGAAATACAGAGCTTGATGTCGAAATCGCTCCAAGGGTCATTTTTAAATGTTAAACATGACGTATGTTAATTTCACTGTATTATTTTACTCTTTTAAAAGTCAGCACAATGACAGCGACAGTTTTTTAAAACTACTTAACATAGATGTTCTGTTAACGTCAGCTTTCTACGTTCAAGATTCATTTTCTTAAAATGACGAAAGGATTTTTTTTGTTGGGACAAACTCTTAATTGTTATAGTGTCTTTTACATATGTTATTGCAAAATTCCTATTCTATATTTATGTTCTTGACTGTTACAGTACTTTGCTCTATTGTTTATGGTTTATTCCCTTTTCAAGTGTTTTGCTGGATGCACCAAACACGCCAAGGCAAATTGCATGCAACTTATTTTGGCATTAAATCTCATTCTGATTCTTGAATATGAGGTCAGTGGCCTGATGTGTAGTCTGTTTGAAGGACTTTGACATTTAAATGTGACACGCAGCTAGCTGGTCTGGTTTGACTACTCCTGTTGTTCAGCATTTATTAACACTGAACACCAGCTGCAGCGGGCCGTGTGAAGAGGCTTCATCTGCATATGTATAACGTAGTTGTTGTTGTAGGGAAACGTATGAAAGATATACACGTTTCTCTGTGCGTTGCGCGTGTTTTAATTATAGACTGCTAATTAAACAGTTTTTTTATTCATTGAAAACTCAATTCAGTGTGAGCGTGTGAAGTTTTACGGTTTGTTATGCTTATATGGGGATTAGCTCTTCAGCGGTAGTCGATGTGATTGATTGAAGCTATTTTACGCATGTAATAGATGATCTGTTAGTTTAACACCACTTGCTGAGTGAGAAGAACACATCTGCATAATGGACTATTAAGTTTTAGCGCAAATTGCAGCCGGTACTCGTCATAGCGGAACGCTTGTAACCCGGAAACGAACTAAACAAAATGCAGGATTGTTCCGCTTTGTGACAGTGTCACATGGGTTTGCGAGTGTCCGCCTGGTTGCAACGCATTCGCTCACTGCCGTCGCATACTCTGGTATTCTACCAGGCTGCACGACTGATGCATTCATTTATTCATTTCAAGGACAGCTGCTCCATCTTGTTCAGGGTGACAATTATGCTGATATCTTGATTGCATTCTATAGCCAAGGGCCAAGGCTTGGGTCTACGAGAAGGTCCACGTTTCAGAGGAGCTTGATCCTGCTTTGCCCATAAAACTGTTGAGTATTCCTAAGCGTCATACACTCACTTTACATTTTTTTGTTTCTTTACAGCCTTCTTGTATCCAATTAACCAACTGGGTGGTCACACAGTTGGTATACTGCCTATGGTATTTTTGCTGCACTTCAGTGACATTGGGAGCCGTTAAACCATCAGTTTCCACAGTCAAAACTGCACAGTTGTTGGGCAACATGTCACAGAAAAAGGAAGCTCTTTGATATTCAAGAGTTAAAAAGCCCTTGCAGCTATGAGTAGTCTGTTCTCAAATTTCTCAGGGACCGTGAAAATGAAAGCAATGCTTGAATTGAACCTTCTGTTGCAGGCCTAAATGTGCAAAATGGTGATTTCAGATACAAAGTAATGCTTTTAAAAATATTTTTTTAGAATGATTGGCTTAATTATTAGAAACAGTGTTGGAGACTACAAATTTCATATGGAAAATACAGTACAAAAATAAATATATCTGAATAGTCATACATCTTGCAACATTCATTCCCCCCTCTAGTCATCTTTTGACCCCCCATGTAATCCTGGTCAGCTTGCTGAGAGCCATTGCCCTACATTTTTGCAATCACTCTGGGGAATTCCTCAGGGTGTACGGCAGCCGTAACACTAGAGTTTTTGATAACACCATAAACCTAACCCCTGTGAGTACTGTTACTAAGAATACTAACTGGTACATTATTCAAAGATTTAATCGCCTATATTATGTTGTCTGGTATTGTATGTTTCTAAACAAAAACAGATTTCTATGGTTATGCTGCATTACCTATTAACTTCTCACTTTTGTTGATTGTGAGAAAAGAAAATGTGCATTTTACAACTACAGGTATGATGCTGACTGGAATTGGCCATCACTCCTAGACACACACAATTAGTGCTGTTGTTGTCTGGGTGCTGTTATTGATTTTTCTCAGCGCAGTGCTTGAAATTATCTGCAGCTAACCATCATGTGATATAAGCTGGCAATTTGAGGAATGAAGATTGGATTTCCAAGCACCAAAATGTCAATCTTGTTCTGCAGTATGTAAACAGAATTGTGTAGGATAGTCCCTGATATGCCTCGCCCATTATCTGGCTGTGCTCATTTTGGTTTCCTAATATTTGTTTATTGTAAGACCAGACAGGCTTCAGGCCTAGTTGACATTCAAATAAATTTTTTTTGTTTGTTTTGTTAGTCTTCTCCATTAATGAAAAGTAATTGGGTTTTAAAGTTGTGTCCTGACTTTGAAATGCATTTCACTTTCTTTAACCAACTCCATATGAATGCTTAATCTTAAGGCAATGAGTCAGGGGATGGTTTCTGCTCAGTGTATTGTTATGACTGCCTGCTAGACTTAACCTTGCTGATGTTACATCTCGACCCTGCTGGTACAAATATATCCCCTTTTCTAAATGCCAGTAATTCCCAAACTGCTGTTGGTGCTCCTCAGAAGATAAAGATGTGTTCCTGCCCCCTTAGCTGACTTCTGTACAAATTCTCTGTCCAGTTTATTGAGTTTGTGGAAATAAAATGTAACTAGATTCGAAAGCTGCATCGTGAGGAAAATGAGTGTATGTACCGGAGGGTAGCGTTCCTTGGAAGCAGTCCATTTTTTGCTACCATGGTAGTGTCTGGGAATATAGTCCGCTCTGACAGTAGAGTGAGGGGGGGAAAAAAGAAGTGTCTGTCAAGCAAATATTGAGCTGGATGCTTGGGTATGGCAGCACAGACATATACTTTCACACTCCCACACTTTCATCGTTACTTTCTCTTCGACCGGTCGGTATCAGAACTGCTGCTGCTTCACATGACTGAAGGTTTGTTCAAGGTCTCGATGGGTGATCAGTGTCATGTAGGATGTGAGGTTTAGTAGCTAATTCCATTAAAGCAGTGTGTGTTTGAAGATGTGTGGTGCTAAAATGATCAATGGAGTAGTCTAGTAATGACAAACAACAACAAATTTGGAGGTCACAGTTGGTACAAAGATTTGCTTAGTTTTTGCTACTTCACGTGATTGTGAATGGCGACTTTGTTCTTTGTAATGTTACGTTGTTTAGCTTTTGTGCTGTTATTTCCAAACTTAGCACAGTTACGGTTGATTCGGCTGGTGCTGGCATTTACATTATTCATAACCTTATTGATGAGCTTGCTATGGTAACCCATGTCACTGCTTCTTGCTAAGGCTGAGTGGGTGTTTCCAGTTGGATTTCTCTTACTATTCAAAACCTCAGCTCAGGAATCTGATACCAAGCACTGATCAGAACCAGTGCTTTTCCCCTGAAAAAACTGTATCTCACTGCATGAAACCCTTTTTATTTTTATATAGTTGTTTTTATGTAAAAAGTAATATGAGTGGTGCCTGATCTCTAAAACTATCTTATGGGCTTTGCTAAGGCTGAGTGGGTGTTTCCAGTTGAAAAAGGGAAAAGAATGATTTAACTAAAGGTACACTGATGCAACTGATTTCTCTTACTATTCAAATACCTCAGCTCAGGAGATCTGCCGATACCAAGCACTGATCAGAACCAGTGCTTTTCCCCAAATTGAAAAACTGTATCTCACTGCATGAAACCCTTTTTATTTTTATATAGTTGTTTTTATGTAAAGTAATATGATGCCAGGGATTGTCATTGGGAAGCTGCCTGATCTCTAAAACTATCTTGGCTTTCCTTTATTTCTGGTATTTCATTCAGCTGATTCTGCTGCTTAGCTGCATGCTCTATTTCACCTGCTTCTCCTCTTGTACTCGTATTACAACATTTGGGTGCAACATATTTGAATTTTTCCTAAGAAACACAAATCTGAAAATTGTAATGACCACTTTCATTGGCATTTTGCTGATCATCTGGGTTGGAAACCTGCAAAACTGGCAGCTTTAACACCACCACAGACGGAATGTGAAACAGAATCTCAGACCTTTTGGAGGCAGTAGCATTACTTTATGTAGGACACGAAGAAAACATCCAGTGATATTCACCAGCTTTTGATTGTTAATCCCAAAACAAAAGAAGTGTGATTTAACACCTGAAATATCATCTGTTTCACAGATGCCTTGTACAATCTTCCACTATCTCAAACAACACTTTGATATCAGTTAACCCCTTTTTTATAAAAGTGTTTGCTGCTGAAAGTTAAGTGCTGGGAAAATGAAATCTCCTCACAAGGGATGTTATCACCTCAGCTCTTTTTGGAAAACCAACAAAATGATGGGGAGTAGCAGCTATTGTGTCCTCTCACATTCTTTTCCACACACAAAAAAACCTGACGTCTACCTCAAAGTAGATTAGGCCATTATACCAGAAGCGGCTGCTGGCAAAGCAACACGTTAGCTGGTGCAGTAGTGTGGGAAAATGGAGAATCAGTCATGATTGATCTTCCTACCAGACACTTGGCTGGAGCAGTGATTGCTGCCTAAACCCCCGACTGACTGTCCAACAGCTTATGAAATATTCAGCGTTCAGATGGTGTCCTGTTACCTGAAGCAGAAAACGTTAGTGAGTGCTCATCCTCTATTGCTATTATAGGCTGATTTCCTAGACCTACATTATTCTTTGTTTTATAGATTGGAGTTACCAATGGCAACTTATTAGCCATTTTACAGCCGTGCAAAAGGTAATGACTATTTTGGCTCTGGCTCTTTTTTTCTCTACTACAGCCTAGCAGGCCAGGCCTCCTTGCTGCTGTCATATCAGTATTTTTTTTTTTTTTTTTTTTTTGTATTCTCCCTTGCAGAACTTTTTTATTTGTTGCTTACTCCTCAATCAGTGGATGTGATGTCAAGCTCCTGATGATTAATTGCTATTTCCCAGACCTAACCCTAACCCAAAGCACAGGAGTCTGACTCTAAGGTGTGTTGCATGGTGTGTGTGAGACGGAGTGACAGATCTTTTCCAGGGCGTGTGTAGATGAGCCGAGATGGGAAGGAGAATCAGGCAAAGGGACACCAATAGCTAGCACAATGGAAGGCATACAGACAACCCAATTTTGTATGAGATTTAGTAGTTTGTTTTTATTTGTTCTACAAAGGACTAGGGTACCGTCTAATAATAATTGGTCAATTTCTAACCGGGCTGGTTCACTTGACTGCTTAGTTGAATCTCTTCCTGTCTTCATACCCTCTTCTCTGAGGGTATCATTGAATAATGCGCAAACGTTTGTGCTATCAGATTTTTGCCAGCTATTCCAGGATGCTGTTCGAGACGATAACTAATGGCAATATACAATATAAAGGTGAAATGCAATGGTTGATTCGTTCACACTGAATTAAAGAAACCGATTACCTAGTTTTTATCCCCCAATTTGCCTGTCAGCCAGTCTGGTGGGGCCATTTTGAAAATGTTAGCAAGATTGGCACCTAACAGGAGGTGCTTGTCAGCAGCCCGGAGACCACACGTGCCACAGATGCCTTGATGAAGGGTAATGGCACTGAGAGGTAGCCCAATTTGCTAGATTGAAGGATTGCCCCTGCTGCGCATTTAGAACAATATTTGTGTTTGTGTGCTCACCCACACATTATAAGCTTCATGGGGTGTTTTGAGCCAGTTTAAGTGTTTAATTTTACATTTAATTAGACGGGAGAGGTTCAGCATAATCTGTTGTTCGCATTAGTTAAAGTAAAATGTAGCCATGCTATTGAAATTACCTTGAGCCGGTCCTTTGCCCCACCTTTCTCAGCTACAGGCTTTTCGTTAGTTTTGGGAGCCATCCACTAAAAATATTTTAAGAGCACTGTCCTCTGACAGAGTCGAGCATTGTGATCCAACTCTTTATTGAAGGCTAAACAAGATAGCACATCTTGTACTCGTATAACTTTGAAACATGGCAGTAGTGCAACACAAGCCAGTGATTGCACCCAAGCCTGGTGCTTACATCTCTACATTTAGGATGTAGATGAGTGTTTCCTATACTATGCATTCATTAACAACCAGCCACAGTTTAATTAAATTACGGTTTAATTTACCTTATTTCACACAATAAGCCCATAGATAAAAACGTTTCTTCTCAGCTAGAGCAATTTGGAGCTTCAGTAGCTAGTCTTTCTGTTCAACCTATCCCCAAATGATTGCAATTATACCACAGATTCCACACTGCTGTATTGTGTTTCCACGTTATTGCAATTTGTCTGCCAACAAATGATCAACACACTGAGAAGAGTACTGCAGTGGATGAAAATATGAACACATGATGTGGTACTGAAATTAAGTAGTACTTCTGCTGTATGGAAATATTTTAGAGCAAGAAAATTAAGTTTCTTACAATTACTTTTAAGTTCTTCATTTATGTTTTCTGGCTGCTTTGGTCTTTGAGTTTCCTCACAGCTGCTGGTAGCTGAAGTGTTTGTTACTGTTTGCGCAGGAATGACAAAACCACCGCATTGACACAGAATTTTTAATCATAGAGCAAGTGTTTTCCACTTGGCACGTCTGTGCTGCGTTCTGGGCGCGTTGTGACCTCCGCAAGCACTCGCTGCCATTAAAGTCAGTGCTTGATAATTGATATTGGGGTGTGTGTATACGTCTCCTCTACAACACCACAGACGACGAGTCATCTTAGGGTAGAAAAACATCCGACATCACAGATGAGATAAGGTATTAAGTTTAATTGCAGGAATGCTTGGAGTGGAAGGTATATACTATCTTAAACACGTGATTGTTCTGAAGTACTTAGACAATAAAATCTGCGAGTCGGGCAGCAGGACGCTCCGCTTCTGAGATGCTCCCGGTGTGGCATGGCCGAGGACGGAACAAAACTGAAATGCAGCAAAGATGCACCCAGTGGAAAATCTGAGTATGTTTCTAGCTTCAAAAATGTCACATCTAATGATGCAGAGATGCTGACGAAAGGTGTTATTTGGAGGAAAAATGGGATTATGTATGTAAATGGCATTTTGAAATGTTTGCTTTAGAATGTACATGGATATTGTCATGTCACAGGCTGTATTGTTTCAATATTAAAGTGGGCCCAGAAACGAACTTGGATAGCAGGACTAAATTAATCCCCTATGTTCTTATCTACAGAAAATTCAGAAACATGCAGGACAAAACTCAATGCACACACTCACATCAGTGATATGTGTGGTTTCTGCAGCTTATGTCAAGCCGTTTGTTCTGGGTTGTCATGGGCGCTTTCATGTATTTGTTGTTCTGCAGAACTCATCAGACGGGAAAGGCAGAAGGAGCGACGTGTCCGCTTAACAGATGCAGCACTGTAAATTGGTGGGACTCCTTTTTGAATGCCCGTGGGAGTGGGTTGTCTTGTGTGTTCTCCTATAGCGATTGTTCTGTGCATCAGAAGTAGTGTGTGTGTGACTGGTCATCAGTTTGAGTTTCCACAGCCCCACCACCAGTGTGTAGTCTTAGCCTTTAGACTTTTGGAAAAAAGTTGCAAAGTTAGACTTTGCATGTGTTCTTTAAGGATGATAACCTGTTTAAATGATGTGCAGAGTCAACACCGGAGTAGGGAAAAAGAGTTCTACTTGCATGAGAACCCAATATCTGCTCCTCATGACAGTCATGTGACTTGGTCTGCGGTAACTCAAGGTCGTTGTTGGTCAGACAACTCTTGAATATTTGCTCAGCTTTGCTTTTTTTCCCTTTATCCTTCACGTTGGCTTTGAAGTAGTCCTTGATGTCTTCTAGGTGGGGTGGAAGTGGGGCAGAGGGAACAGAAAGGATCTCTGCTTATCATAAACCCATGTCCTCTTACTGACAGGAGTCAACATGCAGCTCTGTGGACGAGTGCACCTGCATACAGAGAGGAGAAGAAAGGAGTGAGAGAAACAGTGGTAAGATGGTAGGAGGCGGAGAGGGAGAGAAGAAATTAATGCCTGTCAGGCTTCCAATCCGAGGGAGGTTTTGGTGGTGAAGCCAAAGAGGTTTCATTGTTCCGAAAATGGCGTGTGTACATGTACATGTGTAGTGTTTGTGTTTCATGTTTTTATGCAAGGAGGATAGGGTTAATTTGCTATTTAGTCTGCCTCAGCCTCAAATTTATTCAGTACCTGATAGACTACTTACAGAGGAGCCCATTTAATAAGATCAGCTGCTCAATACATCTCTAAAGCATTACTGGATAGTTAAAATGGCTCAACTCGGCTTATTCTTGAGTCATTTTTCTCTTTTCAATTAATCCCTTCAACACATTACAGAAAGTCCTTAGGAATCCACTGTTTAGCATCAGCAGCACACCTAGGTAGATATCTTAGAGCTGGCTTAATCAAATAAACCCCAAAGCAGACGTTTTTAAGAAAGTCATGTATTTGTAGCCACACTGTGGTGCTCTAACAATTGAGTTATTGGGTTTGTTTGGGTTCGCTGCTTAGTGAGCTGGTTATCTGTTATATGAAGAAACCACTTTATGGTTCACATTGACATTTGCCTGCTTAATTCTGTGTGTGTCGATATGCCAATTGGCCGGTTTAATGGTTAGATGATTGGCTAGCATTCAGTTTGGCACCTCTTAAATGCCTTGTGATCTGCTATCATTTAGAGTCTCTTATGTCTTTGTTGCTAGTCCTTTATTCATTTTCCCCATCTCAAGGTAAGATGTCTGTAAGCCATGTGCACATTTCTGCATTTTATGCTTATTAATCAGTTATTTAGGTTTTTAAATTGTATAAAATTATTGCAATTCATCAGTCTGTTTCAGTTTGTTTTAATAAATTAAACTCGTAACTAAAGCTATTCTCAGATAAATTATTGCATTTCCAAAAAGCATTGGCACATGGCTTCTGCCTCTTCTCCCGCCACTCCACCACAATACTGTATCTTCTATTTTTAGAATATTTATATACTGTGTTGAAACTGCTGTCCCTTCAGTTTAATGTGTTCATGTTTTCCCCTTGGATTACATGTTTGTTCTGCATGCTCTGCTTTCCCCCTACACCAATAGAGAAGTGTTAAGAATTAAAGATATTCCTGCTATTGCATTTGACCAACGCACTGGCCTGGTCTCTGAGGGCCCATGCAATATCTTCCCATAGATTTAAAAGAAATGGCATGTATCAAATGCAGAGGATGATTTTCTCATAGAAATCATGTAGTTAGGACTCAGTCCAAAGAGGAGTAGATGTTTTGGGGCTGCAACTAAAGTGTATTTCCATTAATTAATCTGCAGTTTATTTATTTGATTAATCGTTAGGTCTATAAAATGGTCCACAAGTTCCCAGAACCAGATGACATATTCAGATGTCTTATTTTGTCTGACCAATGGCCTCAAAGCCAAAAATATTCAGTTCACTATCATATAAGACTAAGAGACCAGCAGTCCCCACACAGTAGTCAGCTGCAACATAGGGCAGTGTTCTATACAGTTTACAGTAAACTCGGTCCTCTTGTGAAAGAGACCGATATGCTTAATGTAAAAGAGTAAAGAGAAAAAGTAATGAAAACTTAAAAGCTAACAATTATGGTTATTTTCATAGAATTTTTTTTTTGTAGTATTGATGGTTTTTATGATTGCCAAAACAAATCCTGAATATTTCCTTGAAGTGTTTTTTTGGCTTTGTTTTCATGTTTTATACCTAAGTATAAGCTTACTCTGGCCATTGTATATCTGCCAAAGGGCATCACCTGGTCTCTTGTTTTTCTGCTGCAGATGTATCCATTGTTCAGCTGTTGCGTTTGTGTTCATTCTCATCGGTCCATTGAGAGGGGATGACTTTGTCACAGCCTAGCCACTGGCAAGCCCACCTGGTGTGACATTACAGAGCATTATGGTCTGAGGCCACGGCTTTGTTTCAGGTTGCCAGAATAGCTGACTTCCAGCCAAGGACACATCTGCCCAGGGTTGATGCAGGGCACAGACTAATTGAGGAGTAGTTTAAGGGAAGGGTGGGTGGAGAAGGCCTCGGGCAGAGGAAATGAAATGACAGATGGATGAATTGAGTGGTGTCAAGCAGAACAGAATGACAGCTGGAATAGTTTCTCAATCTGTGACTGGCCGAGACAGACAATCCTGTCGGGCGACTGTCATATCATCGTGGTTATCAAGTCGAGCAGCTTGCAGGTAATCTGGGCGAGCAGCTATCGGAACGAGGTGGAGCAAAGAGTCAAGAGTGGACCCAATGAGAGGATATTTTGGCTGATACTAAAACCACAGTGGACAGTAATATAGACTTTCTTCTTCCACTATATTTGGTGACTCGAGTCACTTTAAAAGTTGGTATATTACCTTTTTAGAACCATGCATAACCCACATGGACATGTACCATAACACTAGATCTGTTTTGCATTTCCACCGCATTGTGCTAGTGACCTAAACAGAGGGGTTACGAAAAACCGGAACGGTAAGGAGTGGTTCTATTTGTACCATCCACAACTTTTGACTATGGAAACACAGAAATAACCGTTGATGTGCAACAAACAAAGTCGTTTGACAAATACATATCAATCAAATCAAACTTTATTTACTGTATAGCACTTTTCATACACAAAGGTAGCTCAAAGTGCTTTACATAAAAATGAAGAAGAAAAACAGCCCCACCTACCCCCATCCACAAGCAGAGCAGTACATGAGTATTTACTAAAAACACACCAAAGGACAAACAAGAAACAAATCAATTAAACAGGAAGTGCTAACATTTAAAACTTGAGAAAACCCTATCGTAGAAAACCTTGAGGAAACAAAGACCAAACTCCCAAAGCAGTAGTTAAAGTAGATAAAAGACTAGAAGATGGTAGTTAAATGATACACTTTGAATACAAGGAAAAATAGACTAGGATAGTCAATACAACATTTTTAACTTTTTTCGTTATTGGCAATAAATCACACATGTATGTAATTTGGCAAAGCTGGCTCTATAATGTAGATTTCCTTTCCCAGTTGTCCACCTTTTTGCTGACCTCTAAAAATAGATGACAGTTCTGGATCTCTGCATGGCTAAAGTGAAATTTCTGCAGAGCAGAAAAAAGGAGGGCAGTTGAAATTAATCATCTGCAACAAATTAATCAAAGTTAAAAGCCCCTAAAAATCCATTATAAACAATTTATTATTCAATGTGGGCAGTTTTAACCTCTGCAAGGATAGACCTGTAGAGGTGATTGCCTTATCTGTTGTAGTTGTAGGAGTCCAGCCACTTTTATTTTAGCTAAATCGTTGAGGTCAGTAACGTTGTTCAAACACCTGCCTGTCACTGTCATCTCCATGCCAGTCAAAGGGACAGAAGGCACAATGTAATGTGAAGGCTCGTCGAGAACAAGTTCCCTCCATGGAAGCTGGGCATTGTTGGCATGCGGCTAACCTGCTGCTATAAACAGTCTAAGGAGAGCTTTGAGAAAAGCATGACTCAGACTGCCCATCAGGCATCGGTGCACTTGCAGGCCATTGGATAAACTGTTTGTTTCGGCCTTAAGACATCTCAGAGAAAATTCTAGTAAAGGTAATGGGCTTATTACAGATTGCTATATTAACCCTGTTTGACAGATTCATATAGTAACAACTCTTTTTTTTTTATAAATAAAATAAAAGGAGCCTCTTGATCAGAGTATAAGTATATAAGATGTCTATTGTCATAGCAATTATAACTGCACCTGCGTTATAGTGCTGTCCGCCGACACCTAAAGGGGAGAAAAAGATTGTAGCTCTTTTGAAATGCCCTATTAGTAATAATGGAACAAAGTGAGTTGATCGTTGCCAATGTGCCTTTATCCCTTTATCCCTTTCATTTTTTTGCGCCCCAGCTTTACATGGCGAGTATTCTGATAAGTGTGAAAACGACTAAACTATAAAATTTCAAGCTGTATTTTCCACTGTTACTGCCTAAAATTGTACAGATGCACCAAGATGTATAAAACGTTTTCTCATTCTACTTCCAGTCTTGTCTTTCAACCTTTCCGTCTGCAGAGACGCAGCTCTGCCTACTCACATTGCCTTTTTATAATGCCTCCTCCTGATCTAGCCAACAGCTAAAATTAATAAATAACATTATTTTCCCCCCCAGCCAACTCTTCAATTTAATGTGTCCTTGAGACATGTAGCACCACAGGAGTAAAAGAGAATTTCTTTCCAAATGCTAATCATTGTCCCGAGTACCACACACTCCCGCTTGTCAGCCATGGATCTTGTCCATTCCCAGCCACCAACTCACTTGTTGTGGGGGCTTAGTCTTTTTCCTTCCACAGATATCTTGGAAACTTGCTGTCATCCTTAGAAGCACTGTTTCATCAAGTTTTCCCAAGCTGTTTTTGCTTGTCCAGGGAGATGTGGTGTGTGTTTGACTCGATTGTTCTTGAGTCTCGGCAGCAGCAGTTTGGCAGTCCAATTCAATACTTTTCCCCTGTGTCAGCCACCATATGGATTTCATGGTGATTAGGGATTGACCGATATAGAATTTATTTTTTAGTTTTTTTTTCCCCCATCAGTCTTAGCCGATGACCGATACAGGCTGCCGATTTTCTTCTGCCGATATTTGGAGCCGATACTGCTTTTGTTCCCTCAATTTACATCATAAACATGTAAACCCTGCCACACTGGATTTGTTTTTTGTTGAAATCTGCTCAGCCATTTCTTTACAAATAATAAACAAAAACACAGATCAGTGTCACTTCTGCAATCATCTTACATTCATTTCACACACATTAGCTGTGCAATGTGCATCATATGGATGGGTTTACTGCAAGGGTAAAAGGCTTTCATCATCTATAACACAGCCTTGATGATGCATTGCTTGCTGACATATGACAGATACAATCAGGACGTCACAAAATGTCCTTTGTCAACACATAATAATTTAACAAAACAATAAACCTGAAAAGTAGCCATGTCAATAAAGGGCTTGATTTGTAATTTAAGATCGCCATGGTGCGCATGGTCTGCACATGAACTGTGTTGCGTCTCCAGCAACACAGAGCTGCCTGTGGACGCCTGTCTGTAAATAATGCTGGGAAAAACTGTCGGCGAACGCAGCAAAACTCAAGAGAAATTATGGGGGAGATGCAGTGTCTTTGTTAGGGATGCTAATGTTTTTATTTATTTTTTTCTGACCGACACAGTAGTTGGTTTAGGCAATGGTAGTTCGCATTTTGACAGTTTCTCATCAGCACAAACTATTTTTTCTTTTTTTTTTTTTTTTTTTTTTTTTTTTTTTGAGCAGTGTGCATATACTACAAATACTACAGCCACATTTTGTGCCTAAACACTCATGGTAGACATTAGGGGGTGCAAGATTCAGGAAATGTCATGATTTGATTTGACATGTAAAAGTTTTTAATTTCTTTTTTGGTTTTGATTATTGTTTTTAACTGTTTAACTGATAGTATTAATCGGTCTATATTCCTATTGATCAGTACCGTTCCTAGTCTTTGTAGGTATATACTCGTAAACCCACATGGATAGCAGACATGCACACTGTTTTGTTCATGTTGTGTTTGGTGTCTGAATACATGTGTTCATACGTTTATTGCACACGCATGGGCATACATTTATGCGCTGCATGTGGTTGGTCTGCACAGACATGAGCAAACTTATGAAATTTGTCATGTGGCCATGCTGATGCAGAAAGTATAATTTGAACTTTGCTTTGCATCTGAGCATAACAAGAAATATCCCCTTTCCCAGGTTGTCAATTTCAACCACTCTTGACCATGGGGCAGCACAAATTTGGTTGACTTCCAAAGAAACCTAGAAATGGGAGTCTGAGGGCGGCCTTTAGCTAACCCAGTAGGAACGTTCACCCCATGTAGGCTGAGTCAGCGGCCCGTGTTCAGATCCGACCTGTGGCCCTTTGCTGCAAGTCACTCCCCCCCCTTCCCCCCATCTCTCTCCCTTTCCTGTCTAACCACTGTCACTTATAAAGTGAAAAGAAATGGGAGTCTGTAGTAAAAAGCTCTTGCAGTTTATTTTGCTTAAAATTGTCTTAAGTTTAGTTTCTATCTTCTGTTTGGAGCCATGTTCCGGGAACACTGCGTTGTTTCTTTTTAGGTTTAATGTTCTTTCTTTAATCTTGTGAAGTAACTTCAGGCTTCTTGGAAGTTCCTCTGTGCCCATTTAAAAATATAGCTGTAGATACCTTTTACCTGGAGTGGCATTGACCTTTTAACTAAACTCCACACAGTCAAGTGATGCTACTGCTTTGGAATATACTGAATTCTCAACTCCATGTAGATGTTTATAGCTCTTCAATGGGTTTATTATTTATGGTGGTATTTGATTTTTATACTCTTGTCGGTGTTAATCTTACTACTTCCTGCTAAGAACTGCCTTCCTGCTTTTTCTCCCTGGTCCTTTGCGTGTTAATGTAGGCCTGTGATGTTGTCACCTTCTCTGTTTTTCATCTCAGCCTGTGACATTCAATGCATGTTTCCTTTTTAACCAGATGCACCCTAGTTAGTGAGATCAAGGAGGATATTTCCAACACCAATGAATCCGGCTCTGATGATGGCACCTCTCCATTAAAAATGCTCCCAAAGCCTCATTGGAATATATGAAGAGATCATTAGGTACCTCATATGATTTCACTCAGAAGAGATAAGTGACCTCAGACTTGAACATTTCCTTTCAATATAGCTCCAGCAATTTGGCAATTACCACGACAATTAGAATTTAATTTACCATGACTGCTTTTCTTGACCTTGAAACATACTTTTTCAATACAAGTGGCAAAGAGACAGAGGTACTTTTCTCTCTTTCATTGTCAGTTGCTTATCCACTAGTTTCCTTTGATTTCTTTTGTTCTCTTTCCCATGAGCGTGTCTTTGTAACCCAGCAAGCAAGACTTGTTCTCACACTGTGATCTAACTCCCATCCGGTACAGCCAGCTACACAGTTTCATTTCAAAGCAAGACAAGCTTGTAGAGGCCCTGGGTAGCTCTGTCACCAGTTATCCCAGTTGCTTAAAAAGTCACATGAACCCGGACCCCATCAATCAGTGATAAATGAAATCGTATTAAACCTGGGTGTAAAGTAAATAAATAAAAAAGCAATTTAGGTTTTAGTGTATTTCTCCATCTTTTATTATATGCTAACCTTTTACATTTTGGAATGTAAAATTTGTACTGTGGAAAAATTTTGGTTTTAGCTATTTTAGTGGATGCTTTAAAGTATTCATTTTTTTATCTAGACAAGATTAGTAGGCTTAAAAATAGGTGGAAAACTACAGGTCAGCTATTTTCATATTTGGTCATTTATTTTTAAAGCTAAATTACAAATACACTATAATTAGAATATAATACAATTGGATTGCTTTTCAGACAAATTAGGGAATTGTCACCTTGAGCTCTAGGACATTGTGATGTGATTTATTTGACATTATTGTAGACTGCGGTTTATTGTCTAGATAAATCAATGAATTGTTCAGATTAATTCACAATAAAAATAACATTAATGCATCCCACCAACTTTATTTAATCTTTATAGTAAGCTCTGTCATGTCACTGCAGGCAAAATACAGTAACTGTGTGCATCTTTTTGTTTGAGTGGGTTTAACTGAATTTCTTCAGGCATAGTTCATGATTTTTGATGATGTAATACAAATAGCTAAATTTGGCACTGGTGCACAAGAGTGCATTGCAGTGAGTTCATAGTTTGGGGCAGTAGTTAGTTATAGCCACATGTTCTTCAAATGAGTGGACTCCTCAGAGAGCATTTTTAGGAATAGTTGGTTCAGCCCGATTAACATTTTATTCAGGCTGGGAATAGTGGGGCTCTTGTCCAGCTGAGGAGATTCATTTAATTCAAACTAAGAGTAAATGAGCCTTATCTCCAGAACTATTGCTCCGGGTACAGTGTATAACTGATTTAAGGGCTTTGTCCGTCATTATGGTGACAGCGGATAGACATGATATGGGGAATGACACGCAGCCAAAGGGCGCATGTTGGATTTGAATGCATGCTGCTCCAGGACTCGGCCAACATGGGGCAAACGCTCTCACCGGTTAAGCTAGCGGCTGCCCCTTAACTGTTGATTTTACCACTTTACCTCTGTGCTAAGTATTTTTACAAAATGGAATATCTGCATATTGGTAAAAGATGGATAATGCATACATTTTTAAACAAAGATGTCTATCTCCTTGGCTTGATAGCGGGTGCTCTAAAACTGGCACAAAACATGTCTCTTTTAGAAGGGCCTGCTGTACAGCATGTGACATTAGTCTTGCGGTCTGCATCAGCATCATACACATGAAGAGGGAAATCAGAGGGACGATTCCACCTTCTGCATTTCTGGGCTGCAGTACAATCAAGATTCAGGCTGAGAGTCATCTGTCTTTCTACTTCATCCTCTTCTTCATCTAACACACACCCTACCTGCTGTTGCTGCAGATAGAGCTGGCGTATTGTCATAATGGCACTCCCAGCGAAGGCTGGGCCCTGTTTGATGGTGCCCGCTAGACAAAAGCTGAATTTGGCTGCAAATGTACAGCAGTCCCATCTCTCAGGCTCCCTGTAATAGGGTACTGGATCTGTTTCCCCCTCTGGCTGGGATTTGGAGATTTGCTACCCAGACAAGCACGTAAGAGGAAGCTTTTGCTCTCATTCACTACTCCAAATCTATCCAATGTGGAGTTTTCATCCAGGATGGAGGTCTTTTATGTATTCTCTTTGCCCGGAGACACGTTTTCTACTAAGATGCTATCACTGCACATTTCACACAGATTCATTATCTGTGAGTGCTTGTGCTGCTTGATCTTTATCATTGCTGAAGTTTCAAAGTTGGATTAAGCAACTGTGTGTTTTTTTTTTTTTTTTTTAGTGTGGAATGAGTGATTCACATTACAGCACCTTGGGAAGTTATTTGGTTTAGTTTGTCATTCATGTAGGTGGATCCGGAACCAGTTTCTCACAGTTGCCATGAGAATAAAATCAGTCTAAAGTTACTTAATTTGGACCTTTTGAAAAAGCTCTTGCTGCATTGTCACAGACACTGAACAAAATGCATCCCTGTGCTGAGGCATTTGGGATGCCTAGTGTTGAGGAGCAGCGCATATACAGTAGTATTCTCCATTCAACCACAAGCAATCCTTCATCCTTGGCACTGAAGCCCTAAAGCTTGGAAGCATCACCATGTCTGGAGTGACATTAAATTTGAGGAATAACAAAAGGCTCATTGTCTTTCCTCGACTGGAAATTACCACAGCATCCCCCCCCAACCAAACAAGTCAGTGTCCTTTTCCTCCAGTGCAATTATGCATGCAGAGTCACACTTATGATGTAGTAGCTTTTTCAGTGTTTTACAAAGTCGGGAAGCCCCCCGTGGTAATATCTGTATTCAGCATGGCTGCTCATTAGATTGTGTGGATCATTAAGGGCTGCTACATCAAACAAACGCTCTTTGGGTTGCGTGCACTGAGCTCATGTTGCCTGTGTTGTCTGTGCTCCTCTCCTTTATTGTAGAAGACAGAGCAAACCTGATCTAACAATGGGTCTTTGCTGCAGTCTTGTATTTGTTGTCTACATTGGTGTATATTAACAATTCATATTGCTTCTATATACATATAGTACTATGTGCAATTGAAGAAAATTGACACATTCCGTGTCTAAAATCAGAGCTTTACATTTGCAGGTAAGTCTTGAAGCTAGTCAAATTGCCACAGATGACTAAGATATCCGTCTTGCCTAAAGATCTTAAGGAGTGTTTTTTCGCTTTGGGAGTTTCTTTGCTAGCTTGTTCAACGAGAGGATGTAAGACTACGGCATTGTGGCTAGAAAGCCAATATTTGCACATAGATATGTCTCCTTTGTGTTTCTCGTCAGTCAGTGTCACTGTAATACTTATGTTAGAGGACTTGTGGTTATTGCTTATGGAAAAGTGGTTGAATATACAAAAGCTTTTCTTGGCTAAAAACAGATTTGACATTGATACAGACAGATAACAATGGCATGCAAAATCTTCATAGCCACAGTTGTCTATAAAGACTTCATTGTGTCTAAAGAACTCACCTGTTGATTTTACAGCAGGACAACGTTGAGCCCTGCTTTTGAGGGCTGACATTGTTTTGCTTTTTAAAGAGCAGAGCATTTTTCCCTTGACAGTTAAATCTGAATTAACCAGCTACTTGCTGCTGTTAACACGTTCTCTTCATTTTCATGCAAGTAAAAAAGCTCATACCCCTGGCAAGCTAATTAGTTAGCTACAGTAGGAAAATACAGACTTAATGTGTCTGTGCTCTCTGTGCACTAAAGAGGCTGTACAATTTGGGAGTTTATACCTCCTGAAAGACTCCCCTGTGGAGGAGTGAAACATTGCTTTGTCACCACTGTAGGAAAAGAGAGCAAAAGAAGGACAGAAGAGAAGCACTCCCTTCTGTTTTCTTCCATTATGTCATAGCTATAGAATAGGAAACAGCAGAGGCGGCCATGTGTTAGGAAATAATGATGAAGGGACCACAGTGGTATAGAAGACGGTATAATTACTCAGCCCTGGCAGTACATTTTGACCCCTCAGGATTTCAGATCCACTGTGGCAAGCCCATTCATACAGATATGGCAGCTTTGGGGCAGCTATAACTTGTTATGATGTAGGTGCTCTGTATAACTGATTGTCGATTTTGCAGAGAGAGGTAGTGTAAAGTGCTCACTATCTTTTTGACTGTAGTGTTATTGAGCTCCCTTTGCTGATGTTTAAGCCAATGAGGCGTAACTGTCTTGCTGGCATTCTCCACTGTCTCTTAGTGATTGTACAGCTCATAGCAAAACCATTATACTCAAAGGCAGATCACTTACAACTTTTAGCCCAGGAGTATCAATTGTATGTAGACTGCATAATTGTCCACAGCTGTGTTTGGAACATCCAATTTTATGGTTTCATTAATCGATATTGGGGTGAAAACTTTTTTCCCCCCGTATCCACTTTCCTGTAGTAGGGGGATGGTTTGGATGAAGAGAAGGTGATTTGTAATCTGTAGGCAGCAGTGGGCAGCTGCCCTCAGTTTACCCTGACTGCAGGGATTTTTAGCCTAGAGCCTAACAGTGGGGGGGATTTAGTATATAGTTGTCTGTAGCTTCAAAATGTATTGGTCTTTCTAAGCATAAGAGACTTTGAGTTGTATTCCTTCACATAGGCCTACATAGCTAGGACATTTCAAGAGCCAACATCGTGAGAAATTGTAGATGTACAGTATGTTAATTGCCTTCCATGTTACACCTTGTCAATAGAATCTTTAGATTAAACCTGTGCTTTCTTTTACCAAAGCAATTCAGCCTCAAGTTCTGAGTATACCATCAATAAAGAGCTCAACCTGTAATGATTAGGCCTGTAATCATTGCTGCAGTTTGTCCTGTTTGTGATATTGATTGAATAGCCACGCGTTATGTCAGAATTGCTTTTTATGTGCCAGTAATTACTCCTCATCTCTGGGATTTACTGCTGCCTGCTGTTTCTACCTGGCTCTCCCAGTGCCTTTCCTATTTTTGGTCGATGGTAACAATGAGTTTTGATGAAAGAGAAGCCTCTACCCCAGTGGACTCTTCGGCTAAATGTGTAATTTTCATGCCTTTCATCCATTTCCTTTGATTCACACACCGCAGTTGGAATTCAGTGACTCTGTGCTTTTGGGATAGAGCCCCCCCCTCTCTTAAATGTACTAAAATCTTCAGTTGTTTTCAAATCACTCTTGTTTCGAAGACACTTAACATGTATCTAAATCCAGCTCTGTGTGTAGCTTGGCGTATTGTATCTGCAGCAGGGTGGGAAATGTTGGGCTGGTGGATGCCCAATTTTACCAGCCACTTATATTTTTTTTTACCAGCCACTTTTTCCAGAATTCAAATTCATAAGAGTACACTAGCACATTTTGAATCACTTAAGTACATTATTTTGTATTATTAATATGTATTTTTATTAATGTAGGCAAATAAAAAGTGATGGGGGGGGGTAAAAGAAGCCTTTTATTGCCACACTCTGCTCCTGGGGTCCCATCTTTGTATGGCAGTGCACTTGATATGAGGCTTGGATGACTCGTGGTCTTTTATTGCCTCTAATTTAAGGTTAGATGTTCCTCTAACGAACAAATTGTTTTCATTTTCTGAAGAAGAGTAGGTTCGACAGTAAGTACAGCGCATGGACTGGTCGTCTGTAGGGTAGGCTATAGGTTTGTGCCGATGAATGAAATCACATCATTGTCCATCGTGATGGCCCCACCCTGTCAGACTCACACTAATCGTAGTGCATGGGAAATTGACAACTGTGTTGGTTTTAAACTAGCAAACACACTTGCGTCAGGCTTTGCGCTGTGCTGCCCCTTAAGTGGAAGCAAACGTTCACAGATCAGAGATCTGATTGAGACTTTACGGCATCGTAGCTAGTGAAGTGAAAGTAGGTCAAGTTGTAATTTTCTGCCCCTACCAGCAGCAGCATGTAGTACTGTCTATTTACAGAGGGCATTTAAATGTCTGATCAACTGCCAATTTAGCGTACATCGCCCAACTAGTAGGCTAACCATTCCCTCGTTTTCCCTTCGCCACAATGCACCACTTGTTCAAAAAATAACCTTTTCTTTTTCTTTACTTCGCCCTTAACAGTTGCTACTGCTGACTCTGCGGCGGGCCTCCTAACACTGGAGATATGTTGCCACATTTTTTAAACCAATGTCACGGACTAGCGCTGAAACTACTCCACCCGACACTGTGGCTGGTATACAAGGCAAAGTCACCCGCCACTTTGAAAAAGTGCCACCAGCCAGTGGCTATGTGCTAATTTCCCACCCTGCTCTGCAGCATTTAACAAAGAGTTTAGGGAGGAGAGTTTGTGACCAGAAGGATTGGCTTGCAGAATGTGTTTTAAGAGAACAGAAACCCCATCTCCAACTGGTATTAAAATCGGATCTGAGTGATCCGATAACATGTGGACAGCTCTTAGTGCATATGAGAATGCACCCGTTTTAGGCCATGAAATAGGTAACAGAATCTTAGTCTATATTTGATCAGCACTGCCTAGTTTTATCTATTTCATCTGAATTTGTTTAACCTCCGTTTATGCAATATAGGACACCATGTGCCGCACACTTCTAAAACTATCGTATTACTGCCAAACACTACTGCACTAATTTGTTTCTAAAAAATAGGCAACTAAAATGTAGGTGACTTTAGTAGGAAACTGTTTAGTCTTACAGCTTAATCTTAAATTCTGTGTGTGTACACTGGGTTGCTTCTGTTTGTTCTCATTGGTAGTCATCCGTTATTGAATTAGTAAAGTGAATGGCTGTGGCTTAACAGTGTTTCATGGCTTTCACTATCAGTCCTTTTTAGACAGAAATATTATGGGGTTAATGGCATTTGCAGTGCATGTCCTTCAGGTCTATTTTCTTTACATTGCCATTATGTGTTGTGCAATCTTTATTACATTGATCTCATAATATTGTTGCACCCACTGTGTCCACGTTGCAGTTACATCTCTGTGTATTCTCTTAATCTATAATGCTACTTATAATTTCCCATCTGGTGCCCATGTAGTGTGACGGATGGATGGCTACATGACTTAACTGTAGTATTTTGTCTCAAGAGCATGGATTTACCCCAGTAATCTGAGCCCTGTGATGAGATGAGCTGCAAATGAATTACAAGAGCTTATCAGTAAGGTTGCGTCATTTAGTAAACAGCTGACATTTTGTCTTTTGGAGTTGAAAAGCACTGAATGTGTGCTTGTTTAAATGCTGAAATCTCAGTCTCTGTACAGGTTAGGTTGTAATATTAGCTGAGTGATATTTCAGTTGATCTTTGCAAATGGTACAGTCAAAAGCATCCTTCTGCGGAGTCTTTTTTACTGAGGGGAATACAAAGATGACCCACATACATTTAGTAAATTAGCAGGAGAATTCTTTGCTGTAGCTAAGTTTATTTCTTCTTGACCATCCGTTTCATGTGTGAAAGCGTTGCCTATGGACCCACTGCATTGTCCAATTTTCATGCCTCATCTAGGTTCAGTCAGGGACAATGGGAAGCTAAGCTTTGTGGGGGATAGAAAGTGTTACAGGCTACGCTAAGAGGAGTTTAATGTTTTAATAGATGACTAGTTTGTTTGACCTCAGCTGCATTTCTGCAGTCATTCAATGAAATATGAAATGTTTGATTAGGGTTGGGTACCTTTTCACAGTTTTATCGTTATTGCTACCTGAAATTCGGTTACCGGTACTGTTGAGGTACTTTCCCTCTGCAATTACAAAAAATGATTTCAGTTGTAAAAATAATTCCAACCTATTTATTCTATTGGAACATCATTTATTTGGAATATTTTACACAGAAATTAAACAAAAACAAAAATAAAACCACTCCCTCTGTCCTTCCTTCTTACGCACTCTAACTTTTATTCTTGTATTAGTGTGTATGTGTGTATATATGTGTGTGTGTGTATATATATATATGTGTATATATATTTATTTTCATCATGACTCTTTTTAATTGCTCTGAAAGGTGCTATAGAAATAAAGTTGCCTTGCCTTACAACTTCAGCCTGTCAGTCAGTCCCCAGGGCATTTAAACTACTGTTGTGCCTAATTGTCTCACAGAAAGTGTAACAACTGCACGGCGACATTAATATCATATCACAGTGAAAAACTCTAACCATACTTGAAACCACTTTATCGGCATTGCCGTGACTCACTGTGACTTCACACGTGCAAGTCGGAGCTCCGCTCTGTCAATATGCAGAGAGGACAGATAAGCTTGTCCTCTCAGGTACTGAAATTTGGTACTGTTTAATTTAATGGGAATTGGCCCTCTGTAGTACCGACGTAATTTGGTTTGTACCCAAGTTCAATACCCAACCTTATTTATGATAGGAGCTGTTTTAAGAATGATCAAGATAACATCAGTCAAACCTCTTTTAGGTAGGTTTCACTTTACATTCTGTACACTAACAACTTAATATGGGTGTAAGGTAGGCCGCCTCATCTTGTTACACAATACCCCCGTCTTACCTGAGAATGCATTCTGCACGGTAATTGCTGTGGTGTTAAACCAATATTTGTTGGGGTTCAGATTTCTTACGGTCTTCTGTAATTACCAATCAATACTAACCTAACTGCAGTTGGTTAATTGTTTGCCACATGGCCACTTCTGTATAGCATTATTGACCACAAGGAACAGTTGCCTAATGGTTTTGTCATTGATGGATTTCCTGCACATCAGCCTACAGTTTTGTAAATTGATAATCTCGACCCCTACCTATTATGGCTGACCTCCAGTTTGTTCCCTTTTGTTATTACAGCCTATTTTTAGGTTGCCTTTTTTCCTTCTTATTTAACTAAAACCCTATTGTTTTCCCTCTATTTCATTCTACATGGCCAAAAAATACTTTCCTCCCTGTAAAATGAATGAAATGCCCTGTAGTAAAACTCCAGTGCCTGTCATTTTGAATTTTTGTAGAGAAAGAAAGGAGGTGGCGAATTCTCAGTGAGTTTGTGGTGTCCTTTTTGTTTTCCCACCACCATTTACATATATTGGAGAAACAAAAAAATGTATCATCAAAGTTTTATTTTTTTTGTTCACTGTACATTGGGGGGAAAACGCATACATAGACTGGCTAGCACAAGTGTCCCACGGGCTGCAGTTGTTTATTTCCAATCTGAATTCAAGTCTCCCGTTGCATTACTTACGTATCCTACAGTCTGCTGTTGTCTTTTACTTTTGTGTTTTCACTGTTATGTTCATAAATGTTCTGATGTTGTCCACAGCGGGTAGAGACGGTGTGTTGTTACCTCAGGGAAAGGTGGACACCACACAGTTCACCAAGGCTATTTCTCAAATCCAAATCCAAAGATGTTATTCCTATACATGATGTAGAGATGTTCTGGTTGTAGGACCATCTCAGTTCTTCTCATTGGACTCAGTTGACTGGGCACATTCTTCTGCATCATCCTATCATGGAGAGCAGCCAGATCAAGCTGAGCAACTGCTTTGTTCAGATCACTAATCTGTTTGTAGTGGTTTAGTTCAAAAGCCAAGAGGCTGTGGAATTTAAAACGATTGTGTACCTTGAAATTTCTTAATAGACCTCCACTGCCCTGTGCCCCCCTCAGGCAGCTGCAGGCCTCCACCTCATGCAAGAAGATTAAATACTCACCACTTTCTCTTACAAGTTGTGTACACATTTGTTTTGAAAGTTTTCTCATTTGCTACTTAACAACTACGTGTACTATATGCTGCTACTATAGAGTAGTGCAGTTTCCAGTGGAACTTGCCTGGTCAGTATCTACACTTTTCTCCGTTTTGTTTCTTTTTAATTGGAACAGGGTATGGCTATGGGCTGAAATACAGAATAAGCCACCAGGAACTGAATTTGAATCATTTATATTTGAATTGCTAAACTTGAATAATTCCATTGGAAAAACTATTTGAATTCCATAATTTAAAATAGTATTTTTTTAATTTGACTCATTGCATTGAAATTCTGAATAGTATATTTTGAATATTTTTTAATTTTTTGGAACTGAAGTCCAATAAAATTCAACTCCTATATGTCTTCACATTGAGTTCTAAAAATGCAATGTCAAGTTAGTGTGACAGACATCCGGGTAGGTGAAGGATGAAGGAAGAGCAATCGAGCGCAGATCGCTAGAGTTCAATGGCACTGAGGCACAAGACTCCTCTTCGGCCAATCAGCACCTACGTTTTGGAGCACAGTACCCGCCATGAAATGAGGAAGAAGTGCTTCCCTTGCCTTGACCCAGAGACTGGCGTGAGCCACGTGGCCACCATGGATTTGGCTCGGCCAAATACGGTAATGCCAATCGAACATATATCTGTGATCTAACGGTCTTTTGTGTAACTGTTGTTAATATTATAGCTATTTTGTAACGTTTCGTTTTGTCCATGAGCATAACAGATCGTTAGATCGTAGATATATGTATTGATTGAAATTCAGTTTTTTTTTCAATGCAATTATTCAAGTTTAGCAATTCAAATATTAACAATTCAAATTCAGTTTGTGGTGGCACATATTTCAGCCCATATATGGCTGTGTTCTGTAGACATACAACCATGGGTGTTATTAAATTCATATAGAATGAATAATATGAATTATCCAAGGGGATTTTATTCAGTTTATTTTCTTAATCAAATACTCAATTCATTGTAGTAATTGTGTAAGTTAACATATGGTAAAGGATAAAATAATTGGTATTATTAGTTATTGGTATGGTCAATATTATTGCAATATCATTGAAATAGGCCCGCATTTTTCATCATGTTTTTTTTGTTTTAATTAATCCTTTAGCACATACCATATGTCAGATAATGAAAGATGATTAGAAGCTTTACTTAGAAGTTTTTACATTGAAAACTAATTTAATGTGCTCTAGAGAGACCTCATCACTCCTGGCCTATCACAAGTTAGCAGCTAAAAGGGACCTAATATTTAATTTTAACAAAGAAGCAAGCAATTTTACCATTTCTGTCCAGCCATGTGTGCTTAGACAATGTTTTGCATTCTTGATTTTGACTTATTTTGTGTTTGAGATGCTAGTACTGCTGCATGTATGATGCTGCATGCATTCTCTGCCCTGTTTGGATAATTTCTCATTCAGTGCATCTCCTCGTCTGCTTATAGCTTGTGTAAGCATCTTGTCTAGCTTTGCTAAGAAAATAGCCTAATTCAAGATTGATTGTTTCGTTAGACCCACAAGGCTGTGTCAATTTTGATAGATATTGCCAAGCTGTTTTCACACAGGTGTGAATAAGAGCCTGTCTGTGAAAAGATAATTAGTATTGCCAATAGCAGTGGCTCTGCTTTTAAATATGAGATCAGAAAAATGTAGCGCTCATTAGCCAATTACCTTCAAATAACTGAGTATTTTACACATAAAAAGCATGTTACAAATTTCAACTTCAAGCTTCTTTGCGCATTTGCTATTAGAGTGAGATAAACAACATAGACATTCACAGAATAGCGCCTAGGCTACAAGGCTACAAGTCTTTGTCTGGCTGGTCCCCATTTCAGAAAATCATAACTTTTCTCCTAACAGCCTTTTTTCTCTTTTTTACAACCCAAACAGTTTTATGTGGGAATCTTTATCTTGACTGTCAAAATGTGGTGCTGGAGCAAATAAACACTGCTAGTTTATAGCTGTTCTGTGTATAATGGGTATTACCAGTTAAAGCTTGGGCACAATAATGTGTATTGAAATTATTCCCTTCTGCAAGTCAATTGGTATGCCATTATGTCTCTTTACCTCAAGATGTAATATGATTTTTCTATTTTCATTCATTATTACCAATAGGCAGTAGTTTGGCTCTGACATGATGATCTTACACCCCACCAAGGCACAAAAACAGAAACCATCTGCTTGTGTTACCATTACCAGCTGATCCAAATACATGTTTAATCAGTCCAGTAATGTAATTGAAATTCCAATGTTGAACAATTTTGAATGCCCAGTTTCTGTATGCACTGTAGTTTGGGGTGGTCATTGGGCTTTAAAAAAAGTTGTCTCTGGAATTATTGTAAGCAAAGTAATTAACTAACACAGCTGCTTGTTTCTGAAGAAGAAAATTAAAACCTTTTTTAACGCTGTGTTTCAAGCATGCATGAGTGTTCATGCATGCTTCCTGAAGTGGCAGCAAGTGTTCCACAGTAAAATCGTATTTTTGTCTTGTTAGGATTTTTGTTAGTGGTTGATCTGGCAGAATAATTGGCTGCATGTTTGGTATTTAAGTCCCATTGATGCTGTTCATGTGTTTCTGCTGCTCCGGTTTTTATCAACCACCCCATATCAACTGAAACATTGCCTCATTGAACCTACTGCATAAGCTGTCAGGCTAGTAATTACAGCCTATATTTAATTTCACATTTACTAAGCAGTGTCTTCTATCTTGTATGTGCACAATATCGCCATCACATATTCACAAAATGCATTACCATACCGGGTCATTTAACTAGCAGGAAGATGCACGCACACACACGCTCGCACACACACCTACTTATCTTCGATTGAAGTGATACAGCAGCTAGATGATATGCCAGTATGCCTCATGTTGTCAGATGATGGCAGGCATGCTGGACACTCAGCATTATTAAAGCCATTTGGCAGCTGCCCAGTGAGCCGGTTAGTGTGACCCTTCCATCAGCATAGAGGTATTAGTTTTGGGACAGGATGTGAAAGTGCACAGTGTGACTGAAAACTAACTTGTCATGCAATTCTCGGGTAACCCAGACAGAAAATCTTATTGGGGGACTATTAAAAGGTAAAATTCTATAGGGTGCAGATAGTAATCCTATTCACGTTGTTGTAAAACAGTAAGTGAGGGCCATCTCTAGGAGCCTAATCCGAGTATCACATTTACAGTTGGGATTGCAGGTAGATCTAGTGGTTCATAAGACTTTAACTGGATGATGCTGGTTTAAGAGTTGTCCCAGTGAGGATCTGTCCTGCTGAAGTGTCCATAAACTGGACCCTGACTCTATCTCTTCACTCAACTGCCTCACTGGTGACCACAGATTAAGCTCAGTTGTAATTTGATTTCTATTGCTCTTTTTTACTTTTTCATTTGAACTTGTGGGAACTACAGAAATTGCTAGAGAAATTCAATTCATATTTTGTTGTTCATATATATTCATTCTTAATTTATTCACATCCTTAATTGTGTCTGATATTGTAATAACTACTATACTTTTGACTTGTGATTGAATTCTAATATACCCCACCTTCATCTATCAAGGACCCCATCTTTCATGATAAACCCTTTTGATAAAGTATCACATGCTCTGCTTCTTTCTTCTTTCATTATAGTATTTCAAGACTGCTGCCTGAAAAAAACCACCACCTTGGCGATGCTCAAACCTGGCCATCTGATGGGTGCCTTGTTGTGTGAATGTTGTGCTCACTTGCCTTCTCGGTCCCCAAGCAGGCTCTCGTTTACGTGTTATTCATTCAGAGTTTGACAGAGGTGGCCAATTAGTCAAGGTGGTGATTACACCCCTGAAACCAAAAGTCTGTAGACATTCACCATATCTTGAACCAGTAGGGAAAAGGCAATGATGCATCTGATTATGTAGTCAATACTGAATGAGGCATTACTGCCTTGTAAACAGCAATGGAGCCCACTTAGTCATGCTGATGATGATGCCCTGTCTCAACAGGAAACTGGTAATCAGCAAAACTGACCTTGATTCAAATGAATTATGCCTGCAGGGTGCCCCGAGTGATATAAAGTGAAAGATATGCCACTCCCAATTTTCATTTTTGCTTAAAGATGTCTGAGGGGTTGATATAGGGGCCATTTTGGCCCCTTCATTTTCGTAGCTATGAATCAAATGTTTTTTTATGGTGTTAGAGGTGTGTTGGTTCACTCGCTGGTTGTTGGAGGTACTGCAGTGGCATCACTGGTCATCAAGTGCTCTGTTGCCTGAGACAAAATTGGTGGCTTTGCATTACATTACTAATGTGCCTGGCAGAGCTACTTAATCCGCCCCATTTTTTAAAATTCCCTCGATTTCTGCCTCACTGATTTGACAGTTGCAGAACACTGAGGACAAAGTAGCTGACCAGTTCCACCCACATTCAAAGTCTAGTGTGGTAAAACGTATACACCTGGCCGCCTCTGCAGCTTTGCACTTTGTAATATTATGGTAATTTTCACTATATAAGTAAATAGAATCACAGAGTGTAAAAAAAAAACAACAAAAACTGATTTGAGTTGAACCACCATCTATTTCTTTATCCGATAGTGACAGTGGATAGACAGGGAAGGGGAAGGGAAAGAGAAGGGATGACACACAGCAATGACTGCAGGTCTGATTTTAAGATTATTTTTTTTTTAATCCCAAAGAGGCGAGGAGTCTTCGCTCTATGCTGTCTCTACCTCTCTCTCCACAGTGAGGGAGCGGTAACACGGCGTGTGGAAAATGTCTGAGCTGAAATTAGCATTGATTTTAAAAATGCAAATCAGTGAATTCATGGGCAATTAAGTGAAACCCATGCAGCACATTCCTCGCCAATGTACGTCTTTTAGCAAACAAAATGGATAATTTGGCTGCGGCTCATCACTCGTGAATGTATTACGGACTGCAACACCATGATTTTCATGAAAACATGGTAACAACAGCGCTGTTTACGATGCAACAGCATGTACGGGTGATGAGTGTGACGCTACAAAAGCGAGGCGCACGAGTGAAGATGACATTAACCACGCAGTTGACTAATCACTCACGGACCCTCCCCCCTCTCTCACATTGACCAAGTCTGGCAGATTTGCTCCCTCCTCCTTTTCAACATGAAATAAAATTTTTTTTAAAAGTCATCACATTTACACATGGGCTCGCACTCAAAAAATGGTCGCACAATGCAGTCTGGAGCCCTGCATTCCTGGACAATCAATAGAACATCAAAATAATAAAATGCCAATATTACATGTATTACATAAACACAGTTGTAAACAAGTTGGACCTGTTTTACAGTAGAGTCAGTTATTTGAAATGCTGGATCTTTTAGAAAGGATGCATCATGCTCAAGATTACCACAAGAGACCAGTTCTCAGCATTGGGTTTTGAAATTAATGTCTGGCCACTGCATGCTCTTTCCAGAAGCAAAGATGGAGGCTGTGCATGAGGGAGGAGAGCTTTGACTTCAGGTGCAATGTGAAGGCGTTGGAAAACCAGGCACCTTTTTATGATGATTGATGAGCTACATCTCATGCCAGCAATTTGAAATGCATTCTCCTAATCATGAGCATAAGCAGCAGCGTTGTGACAACTCTGCTGCTTCCTCTCCCTGTCTTTCACACACACTCACTCACTCACACACTCGCACTACACAAAACACACACACTCTCACTACACAAAACATACTAAAACACACACTCTCACTACACATAATGCACACACTAAAAAAAACATTCTCACTACACAAAACGCACACTAAAAAAAAACACACAACGCAACGCACACACTCAATACAAAAACAAATGTGTAAGTAAATGTAAGTGCCTACTGACTCTCACTCTGTGGAGTAGAAGTGAGGAAATGCTGTTGATTTGATTTGGGGTTGTTGATAGGCCGGTGTTACTTGTGCTCAGTGTTTTTCACACACTGACTAATTTGTGGCTGTCCGCCACAATCAACACCGGCCACCACACATTAAGTTTCTTAGTTTTTTTTAACTCTATTTAAAGCACACATTCGTTGAATATCCTTTCCCTGCTCTCCTCAGTCTCTCTGTCACACGACACGCACTCAGCCCCTCCCCTCCGTGCACACAGCGTCTGTTTCCATGAAAACAGTGCTGCCAACTTAGATTTAGCGCCTTTTCAGACCCTCTTGTCTCCTCCAGACAAAGCGACTAGCGACAAATCTGGCGACTTTCTGTAGAAAAGACGGCGACTTTCTGTATATTATAATAATAATAATAATAATAATAATAATAATAATAATAATAATAATAATAATAATAATAATAATAATAATAATAATAATAATAATAATAATAATAATAATAATAATAATAATAATAATAATTAATCCAATAATAATATTTCTCTCCTGTGTATTTCTCTCCAAGACAAGACAGTCACTTCTCTCTGAATCGGTTTTATGAGAAGCAGCCCATGTCCTCTCCTCATGTGTGGCAGAACTGCACACAGTGTGCAGGCAGGTAGAAAGGGAAGAAGTGACAGGGTGCATGGGCCGGTGTAAGAACAAGAGACAACAGGACGCGACGGGAGATAGACGCAGCTGAGCTGGCCTGGCCCGGCCCTGGGATTACTCTCCATCTACCTTGCTGACACATCTAAGCTTTATGCAAATTATTTTGTAATGATGTCACAAATATGCAAATTAGTTATTTCCCCCCTCAAATCCTTAGAATAGCTTTTAATTCCATAATATCAATGCATTGGGAACACTGCACATTCAATTCCAAATCAAAACATGACCAAAATTGAAGTATTAATTGAAGTTTGTGTTAGACCTTTACAGAAAGTGAAGAAAAAGGAATATTAGGCTGTTCACAAAATAGCAGTATTTAAATTTTTCTTTAAAAACTCAAATTTACTGTATGAACTGAGAAATGTCTCTAATGCACTAATATTTAGTTGCATAACCATTATTTCTGAGAACTGCTTCACATCTGTGTTGCATGGAGTCAACCAACTTCTGGCACCTGAGAACAGGTATTCCAGCCCAGGACGGTTGAACTACATTCCACAATTCTTCTGCATTACTGGGTTTTGCCTCAGAAACAGCATTTTTTATGTCACCCCACAAGTGTTCTATGGGATTGAGGTCCGGAGATTGGGCTGGCCACTCCATAACATCAATCTTGTTCATCTGGAACCAAGACTTTGCTCGCTTACTGGTGTGTTTTGGGTCATCGTCTTGTTGAAAGACCCATTTCAAAGGCATTTCCTCTTCAGCATAAGGCAACATTACCACTTCGAGTATTTTGATGTATTGAAACTGATCCATGATCCCTGGTATGTGATAAATCGGCCCAACACCACAGTGTGAGAAAATCCCCATAAAATGATTTTTGCACCACCATGCTTATTGTCTTCAGGGTGTACTGTGGCTTGAATTCAGTGCATGGGGGGGGTCGTTGGACAAACGGTCTGCGGCCCCTAGACTCCAAAAGAACAATTTTGCTCTCATCAATCCACAGAATGTTGCGCTCTGTTTTTCCTTTGGCCAATCATCGTGTCCGTTGGCAATTGTAACAGTACTCGCAGGTAACTTTAAGTCTTCTTTGACTTTCCTGGAGCTGATCATTGGTTGAACCTTTGCCATTTTGGCTGTTCCTCGATCCATTCGAATGGTAGTTGACAGTTTTTTCCCACGTTGTTCAGGCTTTGGATGCCCGTTCAAGACATGTGAAATAATTTTGTCTGAGAAGCCTATAATTTTCTGCACTGTTTTCCCCTCTCCAATCAACTTTTTAATCAAAGTCCGCTGTTCCTCAGAGCAATGTCTGGAATGACACATTTTGATGAGTATTTCAGTGTGAAATGCACTATAACCAGCATGCACAACATTTGGTCCCTTCCTTCCTTCAATATGGGCCATAATTGACACCTGTTTCTTCACAGAATCAATCACCTCACTAATTGAACACAACACTGCTATTATTTTGAACACTTTCAATTACAGATTCAATTACATAGAATGAGCAGCATGTCATGACTCTTGGGTCTGTTGGTTTTCTATGACTCTACAACACTTACTAGTAAATTATTTGCCATGTAGAAATAGTATCAAAAAATATAATTTATGAGGTTAGTGATGTTGGACTGCTATTCTTTTGAACACAACTGTAGATGTTAGAGGTGTGATGAGAACCACTTGAGAGCTGCAGTGCTGACGGAGCGAGACTGCGTTGCCTCTGCAGCTTGTTCTCACAGTGAGTTACGGCAATGCCGGTAAAGCGGTCACAATTGTGTAGTTACAGTTTTCAAAACTTAATAAAGTATTACAGAGGGGAAAATGCAACAGTTAGGTCTGAAGAGGTTAGTTATACAGGAGAGAAGCCATTTGAGGATATGACAAAATCTTTCACAGTTTTTTTTTTTTGAATTTCGATTTGAATAATAGAGGATTTTTCCAATCATATTTCATTTGAAGTTTTCTTTAAAATGGTGTTAAAATCTTGTCTCGTTTACAGTTTATATTTTTTAAAGAAATGGCAGAGCAGATTCCAAAACAAATCCAGTGTGGCAGGGTATACATTGTTATGATGTAAATTGAGGGAGCAAAAGCAGTATTGGAAAAAATGAATGAAAAGAAAATCGGCATTGGCACTTAAAAATCCATATCGGTCGATCCCTAGTTTGTGTGATTGCCTTTGCTTGCACTTTGATTCAGATCCTTACAAGTGCGGTGCCCATTCATAGCGCGTGCCTGTTCGGAACGGGCCGATTGCTTGGTTCCTAGTATTGCTGCTTGTAGCATTGTCGAGAGGCGTGCCCCTTCAAAGCATTCTCAGACAAACAAAATTTAAGATTGTGTAAGTGAATCGCAATCAACATGGCTTTGCATTTTTTTTTTTTTTTAGCATTTTCAGCTCCTTACTGTAACCCTACCTTGTTTTGTTGGGTGACAATGTTGTTAGACTTGATATAGTTTGAATCAAAGAAACCTCTCTAGTGTGTAAAAAGCTAATTAGTCATGTCAGGTGATTTTCTGTCCTCTCTGGTATACATCTCTAGTCTGCCAGAACAGAGAATTGTCTTCTAGCAAACTGCTCTGCCTTGCTATAGAGACTCTATGCATGAAGGTACAGTATGTGGGCCTCTGAACATACCATGAAGCAGCCCACATTAATGAGCTGTGCAGCGAAGAAGGTGCCTCTGAAAATGTACTGAACACTTGTTTGTTCTCTTTGGCAGCAGTCTTCTCAACAGTGTCAGCTCTTTCGATCTGCTGCTTGACAGTGTTCCAAGCCTCTCTGCTTATCACAGCTACAGTGTAAATCAAGGCCTGTTTGCTGTGAGATTCCATATATTTGTTCTCAGGGGTTTTTGCGTGCTTGTTTTGTTCTCCCCCTGAATTCTCTGTTCCAACACCAGACCCATTTTACGCCTTTGTTACCTCAGCGCATGCCCGTGGTTGCAGTTTGAATTATCTGTGAAATAAGTAGGCTTTGTTCTGAAAATGCCACAGTATGTGTGAGCTCCCTTCATCTCTTTATTTAACCGAGGGCTGACCTGAGAGATGTTGGCATCAGCACAATGGCGCACATAGTGAATGGATGCTTTATCTTCCCTATTTTAACCAGGCAAAGTCTCTGACGCTTACCCATTCAGACCGCCTTCAGAAAATCTGGGAATTAAATAACCTTTTCTTTTCTGGAGTTAAGTGTTTTCTGGGATGTCAATAGCTATAACATTTTGGCAAGATATGGTCTATAAATGAAAAAGGATGTTTCTTTTCTGTGTGTGTTTATAATGTTGCCTTATACTCAGCCAGCCCTCTTCTCTTTTTCTTCTGTTGCTTCAGGTTCAATTACAGATCAACACACCATCTCACCACAAATGGATTCTACGAGTTCCTCAACTGGTTTGATGAGAGGGCCTGGTACCCTTTGGGCAGGATCGTTGGTGGCACAGTAAGTTTCTCTTCAAATTGATGCAGTCAACCTCCACGTTTTTTTAATTTCTTTTTCATCATTTGGTTTCATTTTTCAGTTATTCTTGGGTGTCTTCAGGGGAATACAGATTGAGATGAGACGGTGAATGGTTATTTGCAATTCTGAAAATGGGGGGGGGGCTCCAGCTCTTGATGTATCACACTGTTCAGCCTTTCCAGAAGGTCTTATGCAAGGATACTGGAAAGGATGCTCCAGGCGATTAATGAGCCTCAGATTGAGTAGGAGCAGTGAAGCCTCCATCCTGGTCGTGGAACCTCTTTAATCTCTTTTTTCTTTAAATAATTTTTTTTTTGAATTTATAGCCTTTATTTGATATGACAGCTTATACATGCAAGATGAAGGAGAGGTGGAATGACATGCAGCAAGGGGCCGTAGGCCATAATTGAACCCACGGCTCCTGTGGCGAAGACTACGCCGCCATATATGGATGCACGCTCCACCAGACGAGCCCTCTTTAATCTCTAAAATCTTGGAGGGGTCATGGAGCTCGCCCAACTATTTTAGTTTTTTGTATCTGGAAATGGCTTATGGCCACTTCCTGCAGAGTGTCTTATAGGGGAGGACTGGGTGTACAAGATGCAGGAGCCACTGACGAAGTACTCGTTTTTCAGAATGAGAAATGTGTACAGTATGTATCAACAGCAATAAGTTTAAGGTTTTGCCCTGATGACTTTTATGGTAGGCCCTGCTGAGGCGTATAGAGTTTCCAGTTTGGTTATCCATGTATTGCATTGCCACATTTTGCTGATGATGTAGCGATTTTGGCTTAATCAGACTCTGACCTCTGGTGTAAACTAGCTTGCTTTGTGTCAGACTAGGGCTACACAATGTTCTGTCATCATTTATATCAGGATGTGCGCATGCGCGATAGTCACGTCGCAGGACGTTGCGATGTTGACGCTAAAACGTTTTTGCTGCTTGATGGGAAAGTAAACTTTCACCGTTCTCATTTTACATTATTGTTACTGACCAACTCTTCCCCTTTTAAATTTGAAAATCAACACTTTTGTTGATGCTTCTTATCAATGTTTGTCACTTTTTGATGTTTTCAACACTACATAACACTACCTTTTATTAACTTTAATTTTACAATTAATTTTGGAATATATGGTCCATAAACCTAATTTATAAGAAATTATACCTAATGTTTGAGTTAGAAAAGCAGACATAAGGAATTATTTAGACTAAAATTAAAGGAATGGATGTTGATGGATAATTAGACTGGAATATGTCATTTTTTAATCAATACTATTTCAAAACCACTTCAATGTTTTTTGTTCAAATGCTATAAAATTGAATAAGACACCCAAAAATTAATGAAAGTAGAGAGTTGTACTTGCCAAAGAGTGTTGTGTGGAATCAATCATGTTATTTTGGGTAATTAAAAAGACCAAAAAACAAACAAACATTGATATAAGAAAACTGGTCAATTTGACCCAAGGACAACATGAGGGTTATGAAGGGTAACCATGTTGGCAGCGTGGGTATGTGATGTAGCATTAGTCCGACGGAGTTTGTTATGGGAAGTGAGGCTCTTCCGTGTGTAGAAGAGTGCTGACACAGTGATGCACATCCTTTTCCATGGGTAGTGAAGAAACAGTAGTCCATCTTATGTTTGCTGCAAAGACGAACCAAATGACCTGATTAATGAAACGTTATCAGGTGGCCTGGCTAAAGCTAATATAGTTAGCATAAAGAAACTATGTGTCTGTGCCAACTAACATTACGGTTTGGAGCTGCAACGCTGGAAACGCAACACTAATCTACAACAGCAGTCTGTGTCTAATATAATGTAATTTACACTGATTTAAGTGTTCTTGGATACACAGTTTGGTGCTAGTTTGACTCTAGATTGGTAGATTGGTCTGCATGCACAGCCAACCACCAATCACAATCAATGTTGATCAATTTATCAAACAAACAAGCAGGCCCCGCTGGACGACCCCAACCTGAAATTTAGAGGAAGCAACACATATGTATTATTTATTTCATTGACTTTAGCCCAGAATTATATGAATACAATGGTGGCAGTCATCTCTTCAAAATCACTCATGCTTGGTAGTTTGTAAAGCATTAAAGTTCAACAAAGAATGTTTCACATAACAAACCATTCTGGTTCACTTTTTTTCTATGTAGATGCAATACACTACAAAATCACTTTCAAATAGAGCTGTTTATTTCATTTTGTAAAAATGTGTCTTTTTCAAATCGGGATGGATGGATGGATGGATGGATGGATGGATGGATGGATGGATGGATGGATACAGAATTCTGTGATGTGGATGTTGTACTTGACTATGGAGGGAGCTAAGTCTGAAGGCAATACTCTGGATTTACAAGTTGGTATCTCACCTGTGGTCATAAGCTTTGGGTAGTGACTGACAGAATGAGCCCACAGATTCAAGCTGCTTTAATGAGGTTTTCCCACATAGGGTTTCTGGGCTCCTTCTTGGGGATAGGTTGAGGACACACAGAAACATCTTGCTGTAGAACTGAAGCTCTTTATTAAAAACAGGCACTTTGGGAATGATTAGGAAGAGTCCTATACACGTCTATATGGGAAAAGCCACAGCTTGTCCACCTTGGGGAAAAAAATCCCAGATAGACCCCAAAACATGCTGGAAGGATTACACATCCCACATGGCCTGGGAATGCTTTGGAATATGCTGACCGGGGGGGAAAAGGAAGTCTCGGCTGCTTAGCATGCTGCCGTAGTGAATTTGACCTACTTAAGTGGTTAAAAAAAAGGATAGATGGATGAAGTTTTATTTTAGCCATGGCTGGAATTTGTGGGGAATTTGCAAAGATCTGCAGTCTCAAACCCTTTTTATATTGAAGGATAATCAGAGCACCAAGCAGGCTGCAGTCAGTCCATCCTTGAGTATAGCCAGGCATTAAATTATGCTTTAAATCATAATTTATTATATTAAGATACCTATGTCTGCCATGACCCTGAAAAAGGTGGCAAGTCTTCAGTCTGTTGTAATGGATATCTTCACAATCCAGTAGCAACAGTGAGCTGTTAACATGACCATTGTTGTGAAACATTGACCCTTTTCAGTGAAAAATACAACATGCCGATTCCACGCAATTTATCTTCCATTTCCCCCTCCTCTGTGCCCTTTTTTTCTCCCAACCTCATCTTCTCAACCCTTCATCCTGATAACTGTAAGGCCCGTGTGCGTAAAACACCTTTGGCCTATCCATCTCCCTCTTTAACAACCCACATCTGCCTTCTTTCTTTTGACCACGCTTCACAAACCTACCAGGTTTGCACTCTGAGCTGTAATTGTACAAGCTAATGATGCATCAGGACTACATAATCCAAGTCTTAAGTGCCAAATAAATGACTCCCAATGTGTTTGGGTTCAGCAAAGAGGCAGGAGTAGAGCCTGGCCCTCAATGTCTGTGGTGTAACTTTCTTTCTCTTCCTACTTTTTTTTCTTCCTGTCTGTGTAGATTGATTTGTGAGTTCCTCTGTACAGTTGAGACAGCGAGCCATTTTAATGTTGTGTATTGCTATCAGATGCCGTTAACATTACAGCACCAAGCAGATGGGGCAGGAGCAGTAGCCACACTACATGATGATGTTTAAACATAGTATTCACTATGGCATAAGAGACACAAGGAATTGGAATCCAAAACCCATCCATCAGCATTCATCTGTCATAAGCAATTATTATCAGCTACTGGTAATGGCATGTGACGGGCCTAGTTTGTAATAATGGATGTGCTTGGTCGGTTACAGTTCATGGATACTTTGGTCAGGCCTGTATCTATCGGGTGAGAGATGAAACTCGTAATTTTACGTTAATTTTCATCACATTTACAAGATCCCTGGGCGGCACAACGAATTGTCTTTTGCATACAAATAAGCATACACAGCCCACATTTTTCCTCTGTACACCTGTGTTGGCATTTCATGAAAGCATGAGTAAAAAAACACATAACTGCAGAGTAATACACACAGATAATTTGCAGATTATAGTGAGTTGTGCTGATCTCTGCTCAAATTTAGTTTCACTTAAAAGTCATAATTTTCCAGTTGAACATTATGTGAACATTTTTTTAATTCACTCAGAAGACTACCCTCAAACTCCAAATAAGGACATAGAGCCTCTGTTTCATCAAAGGTTGGGTTTTGTACGAGGTTATTGTCATGTTGGAAGACCCAGCCTCAACCCATCTTCAATGCCCTAACTGAGGGAAAGAGGTTGTTCCCCAAAATCTCGCAATACATGGCCCCAGTCGCCCTGTCCCATGTGCAGAAAAACACCCCCAAAGCATGATGCTACCACCCCCATGCTTCACAGTAGGGATGGTGTTCTTGGGATGGTACTCATCATTCTTCTTCCTCCAAACACGGTTAGTGAAATTATGACCAAAAAGTTCTATTTTGGTCTCATCTGACCACATGACTTTCTCCCATGACTCCTCTGGATCATCCAAATGGTCATTGGCAAACTTAAGACGGGCCTTGACATGTGCTGGTTTAAGCAGGGGAACCTTCCGTGCCATGCATGATTTCAAACCATGATGTCTTGGTGTATTACCAACAGTAACCTTGGAAACGGTGGTCCCAGCTCTTTTCAGGTCATTGACCTGCTCCTCCCGTGTACTTCTGGGCTGATTTCTCACCTTTCTTAGGATCATTGAGACCCCACGAGGTGAGATCTTGCATGGAGCCCCAGTCCGAGGGAGATTGATAGTCATGTTTAGCTTCTTCCATTTTCTAATGATTGCTCCAACAGTGGACCTTTTTTCACCAAGCTGCTTGGCAATTACCCCATAGCCCTTTCCAGCCTTGTGGAGGTGTACAATTTTGTCTCTAGTGTCTTTGGACAGCTCTTTGGTCTTGGCCATGTTAGTAGTTGGATTCTTACTGATTGTATGGGGTGGACAGGTGTCTTTATGCAGCTAACGACCTCAAACAGGTGCATCTAATTTAGGATAATAAATGGAGTGGAGGTGGACATTTTGAAGGCAGACTAACAGGTCTTTGAGGGTCAGAATTGTAGCTGATAGACAAGTGTTCAAATACTTATTTGCAGCTGTATCATACAAATAAATGGTAAATCATACATTGTGATTTCTGGATTTCTTTTTTTAGATTATGTCTTTCACATTGGACATGCACCTACAATGACAATTTCAGACCCATCCATGATTTCTAAGTAGGAGAACTTGCAAAATAGCAGGGTGTTCAAATACTTATTTTCCTCACTGTATCTATACGTATACACACGTGTGTGTGGATTGATTGATTCTGCCAGAATGTCTTATATTTAGTTCAGATTAAACTTGATGAACCGCTCAGTCAGAATATTTGCCTTGTTTTGAAATAACTCTGGAGAAATAAGCAAACATTTCAATCCTATACCTACAATAAAACTAAATACAATAGCTACAAGGTATTTAAAGCAAAAACAGGTTAAAACTGGCTATGAGGCCTAGTTTATATGATTTTTTTTTTTTCTTTTCTTAAAGTGTTAAACAGAGACGTTAAGTGTTAGGAGAGCAATTTCAGTGGGTATAATTTGCGGAGTGATTGCCTGACCAGGATAGTCACGATGTCCTTGCATCATGTGTTAGGCCGAACATTGTCGGCAGATGGTTGCGTCCACACCAGTGCCATTAAGGGGATGATACTGTTAATATTGGAATTACTTAACATGTCGCTTTGCCAACCTAATTGAAGTATTTTTGTCTGTCCTGAAGAATGATGCACTGCAGGTGAATGTTTGACAGATGGGATAGGGAAGTCAGAAAGTATTGACAGATGAACTAATACATTATTGATTTAGTCTTTCAGTGGGATCTGTTAATGATAAAAAAACAGTTGAAAAAAAAAGTGCCACCTTATCCTTAGGTCTGCTGACAACCCACATTTGAGTTGAAATAAGTTTATCAGGTACTTTCACACAGTCACATCATGTCTTATAGTGTTCACAGGAATTTCAAAAGCAGGTGGATGGATCGTTTGGTTGGCCATACTAAATACAAATGTCTCTGTATAACATGTACATCTATGCAAAATGGAGCAAGATCCAGAAACTGATGCAGGAAGGTGATCTGACCGAGCTACTGCGGAGGTTCATCCAGCTGGTACAGCGATAGAACCGTGTCCATTTCAAATTTTTACCTGCTCTCTTTTATATAAGGGCTGATCTCTGTTTGGTTGCCAGGATAATCTGGTGACTTGTTCCACCGGGATGGTAGTTGCGGGAGTAACAGAAAGCCACTCACTCTATTTACTGTGTATGCTAATTGTCAAAATCCCACTTGTTTGCATGACTGAGCTAGATAATTTTCTGAACACAGTCAGGCTTCAGGAAAAAAGGGCATTTTTTTTTTACTCCCACACTGCTATCAAATTTTAAAATGAATGTGTGAGAGCTCTTATTTGCATCAAGTTTGTGCTTTTAAAACATGCAGGGGTGTGGACAAGGGCTGGGTTCATCCCAGATTGGTGCAGTGTGTTTCAAATTGCCCGTGATGCAGGTACAATCTATGGCTTTTGTTTAGAAAGCTTTCTGACAGTACATTCCCGTCACGTTTTTCCAAAACGTGTCTTGACATTGTAACAATGTCTCCTTTCACATGCGGAGTCGTGGCTTGTGACTTCTGGCTCCAGGTGGAATTCATAAAATCACCATTGCTCTACAGAAGAACAGTGATGAGGCTCTTTTCTCTTACAGTAGACCTTTTACCTGTTTAATATACCCTTTCTTTCCTTTCATCCACTACAATTCACTTTTCCTCATTCTCTTTAACCTCTCTGCCTTTTTATCTTTCATCTCACAGCAGCTGTCTGCTTTTGCCTTTTCTAATGTATGGCTCTTTTCTCACTTCCACTTTGTCTCTATTCTTTACTCTTACCCTTATCTCTATCTTTTTTTTATTTATTCAAAATCGGACACATGATCCTGACAGTCCTCATTCATTGTGTATTAATAGCATTAAGTCTTGGATGGTCACATCACTTGGAAGACGGACGTGGCAATATCCGTTAATATGACAGTATGGAGCCTTCCTGCTTAGACCAGTCCAGCTGCCCTCTCTCTTCTTATTTCCCCTCTTACTCCCACACGCCATCCAATCCCCAGAGGACGACTGTCAGTTGCTCTTTCTCCTGAGCTGTAGATAAGAAAGGAAGGCTTCTCTAATGTGACGGTCCATAACAACAGGCTGTCAAGCCAATAAACCACTCTGTGTTGCTATAAGGACAATGACTCCCGTGCATTTTGGTTAACAGTCATTTGTAATTAATATTTTCATAAGGAACATGTAATGTGTGCCGTGCTTTAATGCTAATTTGGAGAAAAGTTCTGGTAAATTATGCACAGAGATTTTTTTATTTTATTGGCCATCTAGCCAAACCTCGGTAGGCTGTGATGAAATCTCAATCATCTCTGTAATGTTTTGGAGACCTGGGCCCTAACACAGAGTTCAAAATGGCTCTTGTAAATGACAAGATACCGCTCCTTTAGATTGAGTCCTGTCCTTAGAGCTGAGAGGCAAGACATGGTTGATTTTCATTGAAGTAGATTGGCTTATAAAGATTAGGTCTCCTAGGCACCGGCTAATTAGAGATGTGAAGACCTGAATTTATTAGCAGCTAGGCAAAGATCATGGTCTGCAGCTACAGTGCGCACATATCCGGAACATCAGTCACACGTTAAACATAGCATAACATACAGCCAGTGTACTGCAGAGGGCTGTAATGGATCTGCTTTCGCGTATAGACAAGACAGGGCCACAAGGCCTCGCCTACCTAGGTTAGTTATGTTATATTCCATGGTCCTCCAGTTTGTAATGCGCAGAATTGTTCTTGTCTTCGTCTAAAATATTTTCCCCCTCTTGGCACTGTTCATGCTTCCATTACTTATGTCTAAGGCTTCATCAAAAGATTATAATGTATTAATCCCACAATTATTTTCTTGATTAATTGATCTGTCCATGAAACATCAGAAAACAGTTACTTAAAACCCAAGTTTACGTCATCACATGCCTTTTTTTTTCGACCAACAATCACCCATCTGTCTACTCGGGTGTCGCATTATTTTCCTTTCTGTCCTCAATATCCCTCCCACCCTTTATTTTGCTCAACCTCTCTCTCTCTGCCCCCTCACTCAGGTATACCCGGGTTTGATGGTGACTGCCGGCCTCATCCACTACATGCTCAACCTGCTCCACATCACTGTCCACATCCGTGATGTGTGTGTCTTTCTGGCACCGGTGTTCAGCGGTCTGACAGCCATCTCCACCTTCCTGCTGACGCGGGAGCTGTGGAACCAGGGTGCAGGGCTCCTGGCGGCCTGCTTCATTGCCATCGTGCCTGGCTATATCTCCCGCTCCGTCGCAGGCTCTTTCGACAATGAGGGCATCGCCATCTTTGCCCTGCAATTTACCTACTACCTCTGGGTATGTACACTGGTTGTTTTGATGGAAAGCTGCAATGAGGAACTGTACATAAATATGTATGTTAGGCAAATATTTAATTCAGTCGGTCAGTTTAAACTTCTCCTTTTGTTAGAAACAATGTGTCTACATTTCTACCCCAATAATGAGGGCTCAGTCTTTTCATTTTCAGAGGACAGGCTTTATCTCGCCAGAGAATTAGCACTATTTTTTATTTATTTATCCAGAGGCTTAAAAGGCACACTGGGCATCTTTGCCGACCCATGTGGAGCCCAGGAAACAAAATGTTGCACTGTAACACCTTCACAAGAAGATGACCTTACCAGTAGAATTAAAAAAAGATCTTGGGTTAAAGGTTGAGTGGGTGCCCCACCAATTTTTCTTTCCTGTTTTCAAATACACAAAGTACATACAGCGCGTTCACTTACCTGCATACAGGGAGGCTGACCATCACTGTGCTCAACAAGGTCAGATTTATTTTGTATGTAACAAAATTTTGTCCTTGTTATCCTTGTCCTGTGTCATTGAAAGCTAAAAAAGCATCCCAGCTGAACGTCCTACGCTCATTTGCATATTTCTAACATCCTTATGCAAACATTTGCATAAAGCATGGTGGTTGTCAGCAAGGTAGAAAGAAATGGAAATCTTTAGCCAAACAATCACAAATTCAATACAGAAATTTATTTTAGTTTATTTATTTTATTATTACTTAGGTAACCTTTCTTTTGAAGTGAAAAAGAAATTCTACAAAGGGAGGGAAAAAAGATCAATAAAGAATTCTCAAAGAAGGCTGGCTTGCCCAGGGCCAGGCCAGCTCGGCTGCGTCTTTCTCCCGTTGCGTCCTGCTGTCTCTTGTACCTACATCGGCCCCCACACCCTGTTCCTTCCCCCCTTTCTACCTGCATGCGCACTGTGTGCAGTTCTGTTGCACATGAAGAGGGGAGGACTGGGGCTGCTCCTCTGCTCCTCACAAAAGATTCAGAAAGAAGTGACTGTTTTGGCAGCCACAGGAGAGAGAAATACCTTGTTGGACAATATTGCCGACTTTTTTTTCTTTTCTTTTTTTTACAGAAAGTTTCTCTTTTCTACATAAAGTTACCATATTTGTCACTGGTCGCTTTTGTGGAAAAAAAGTCGCAAAGGGGGTCTGAAAAGTCGCAAAGTTGGCAACACCGTTTTCTTAGAGACAAACGCTGTGTGCGCAGAGGGGGAGGGGCTGTACTGCCACAATTCTGACCATTTGAAGAGGGTTTGACTCTGCATTCTGGCAGCCCTGGACTTGAAAGATGTGGATGTCTAGCTGGTTCTTCTGTCACAAAAAACAATACGATGAAATTAAAAGATGTGGTCATTACCTGATGTTACAGTTAAAAGCAATCTTGTTTCTTCTGCTGAGGTCAGGGAGGATTGCTTTAGCAAAACACATGGATACCACTGCTTATCTTTAGGGCACTGTGGGCATATTTCTAGTCTATAAAATGATTTTCTATTAACAAAACTGCCTCATGTTCCTGTAGACAGCAGTCATTGAATATAAAGATAAGCGGTTTCAGTGAAGCAATTATAGTCAATCACTGTGAAAGAATCTTGCACAGTTAATCTGCACAGGAGCAGGTGTCAAATGAATATGAAATTTTAATTTGTCAAATTTGTCAATGTAAAAGACTGAATTGTTTGTAAGGAAGTGATCTGCAGTCAGCTGCACAGGCCTACAGTGCCTTGCGAAAGTATTCGGCCCCCTTGAACTTTTCAACCTTTTGACACATTTCAGGCTTCAAACATAAAAATATGAAATTTTTATTTTTTGTGAAGAATCACCAACAAGTGGGACACAATTGTGAAGTGGAACGAAATCTATTGGATATTTTAAACTTTTTTAGCAAATAAAAAACTGAAAAGTGGTGCGTGCAAAATAATTGGGCCCCCTTGGGTTAATACTTTGTAGAGCCACCTTTTGCTGCGATTACAGCTGCAAGTTGCTTGGGGTATGTCTCTATCAGTTTTGCACATCGAGAGACTGACATTCTTGCCCATTCTTCCTTGCAAAACAGCTCAAGCTCAGTGAGGTTGGATGGAGAGCGTTTGTGAACAGCAGTTTTCAGCTCTTTCCACAGATTCTCGATTGGATTCAGGTCTGGACTTTGACTTGGCCATTCTAACACCTGGATACGTTTATTTGTGAACCATTCCTTTGTGGATTTTGCTGTATGTTTGGGATCATTGTCTTGTTGGAAGATAAATCTCCGTCCCAGTTTCAGGTCTTTTGCAGACTCCAACAAGTTTTCATCCAGAATGGTCCTGTATTTGGCTGCATCCATCTTCCCTGTCCCTGCTGAAGAAAAGCAGGCCCAAACCATGATGCTGCCACCACCATGTTTGACAGTGGGGATGGTGTGTTGAGGGTGATGAGCTGTGTTGCTTTTACGCCAAACATATAGTTTTGCATTGTGGCCAAAAAGTCCAATTTTGGTTTCATCTGACCAGAGCACCTTCTTCCACATGTTTGGTGTGTCTCCCAGGTGGCTTGTGGCAAACTTTAGACAAGGCTTTTTATGGATATCTTTGAGAAATGGCTTTCTTCTTGCCACTCTTCCATAAAGGCCAGATTTGTGCAGTGTACGACTGATTGTTGTCCTATGGACAGACTCTCCCACCTCAGCTGTAGTTCTCTGCAGTTCATCCAGAGTGATCATGGGCCTCTTGGCTGCATCTCTGATCAGTCTTCTCCTTGTCTGAGCTGAAAGTTTAGAGGGACGGCCAGGTCTTGGTAGATTTGCAGTGGTCTGATACTCCTTCCATTTCAAAATGATCGCTTGCACAGTGCTCCTTGGGATGTTTAAAGCTTGGGAAATCTTTTTGTATCCAAATCCGGCTTTAAACTTCTCCACAACAGTATTACGGACCTGCCTGGTGTGTTCCTTGGTCTTCATGATGCTCTCTGCGCTTTCAACAGAACCCTGAGACTATCACAGAGCAGGTGCATTTATACAGAGACTTGATCACACACAGGTGGATTCTATTTATCACCATCAGTCATTTAGGACAACATTGGATCATTCAGAGATCCTCGCTGAACTTCTGGAGTGAGTTTGCTGCACTGAAAGTAAAAGGGCCGAATAATTTTGCACGCACCGCTTTTCAGTTTATTTGCTGAAAAAGTTTAAAATATCCAATGGATTTCGTTCCAGTTCACAATTGTGTCCCACTTGTTGGTGATTCTTCACAAAAAATAAAATTTTTATATCTTTATGTTTGAAGCCTGAAATGTGTCAAAAGGTTGAAAACTTCGAGGGGGCCGAATACTTTCGCAAGGCACTGTATTTTTATATATTTATTTTAAAACGTTATAGTAGACAAATATTAACGGAAATGACTAAATAAATTCAAATACCAGCAGTCACCCATTGCTTTCATTGGTTTGCTCCTTTCTAAAGCTTATTTTATGTCTTCTTCTTTGCACCTGGAACTTGGTGTACTTTGGCAAATGACATCACATTTTGTTTTAACTCAGAAGCTTTGGGTATTATCTAGAAAAGATCATCACATGATAGGATGCTACAATGCAACTGATGCAAATAAGCTACATGTCTGCTATTGACCAACTGTAGCTGCATACTTGGTTATAGATAAGGCAGGCAAATAAACTACAATGATACGACATTGATGATTTTTTTTTTATTATACCCACTGCCGTTCAAACATGACTGCCTGCAGCTGTTAAAGAGTACCTTTACAGCTCGAAACCGAGCAAGGCCTGCAGTAGCCCTCACATGTATGCATACATCTATTTAGAGCCCATACAACGGCGTTCATTAGCATTCACCATAAATGATCCGTCTTAGCCGATAGTTTACTGTACAGCACACATATTCACAGTATAGTAACATATTCAGGCTACAGTTAAGCCTAAACTATCCACACAACAAATGCAAAGTCATGTTTTCCTGCACGTCGCAGATGTTTAATTCAGAAACAAGGAAATTTAGGTTGTCACTTTATTTTTTTCAGATACATTTTATGGGGGTTTTCCCTTTTTATTTGATAGGGACAGTAGATAGACAGGAAAGGGGGTAGAGAGAGAGGGGAAAACACGCAACAATGGGCCGCAGGTCGGATTTAAACCCGGGCCGCTGCAAAGGACTCAGCTTACACGGGCCGAGCGCTCCTACTGGGCAAGATTGTCACTTTATGTTCACATCACCTGCATGCGTGCAGGAAGATCTTTTCAAAAGGGGCTACAAATGAAACATAGTTGTCGTAGATGCTGCAAAACTCTGCAAACCACTCAGCAATTAACAAAAAGGCAGCATTAACATGTACTTTTTTTTAAATTCTCTTTTTTTGGTTTTCCAAATAAATACAGTTTTGATATTTTTATTTAAACTCTAAAATGTAGGGTTTCCAGGTTCAATTTAGATGTATAATTTAACGGTTGTAATGTAATAGTTGTAGGAAAAAAACTACATTCACACATTTGTTGAATGGCAGGGGTGGACCCTGTTAGACAGGCTGGTGAGCATAAAAACAGTATTCTAACTGTCAAGTTGTAGAAAAGCACTGAACGGTAATAGTAGCTCGTAGGCGATTTGTCCATTTCTTTATTTTACCTTCAAGGCATTGATTTTCCTTTTATACTCAAGCGTAAAGACATGCTGCGCAGTGGAGGCTTTCATCCAGGTAGAAGTAGTGGTGCAGGTATTTCATCATGCCATGCCTCACTGCGGTTTGTCACAGAGTAACAAGCTTGGAAGTACAGTTGCCGCCGGGTTGGAAGGGAGCTTTTATCTGTCCGAGGATTCAGCCATCCCAGTTTATGTCACTTTGTCAAATCATACATGGATGCATGTCCACATGCGGTTTCATGGTGGTAGTAGACACTCTGCTCGAGCGGGTGGACAACTCCCTCACAGTTTCTGATTTGGCAATTACCTAGAATTTGGTATAAGCATGCCCGTTGTGTTCAAGTCCCGATACAATACACCTGGCACTGTGTCTGTGTGCCGACTCAGGAAACCAAACAGCTAATAGTGTCAATGGGAGAGTTTACATCCTCAAACATACAGTGATTTGGGACACATTAGAAATGTACACTACCGGTCAAAAGTTTGGGGTCACTTATACATTTCCATACCACTCCATTATAGACAGAATACCTGCTAATCTGGGTGGGGGGGCTGATCTTTAATGCAATATCTACATTGCCCATTACCAGCAACCATTCATCCAATGTTCCAAAGGCACATTCTGTGTACTAATCTATCATTTAAAAATAAAAAACTAGAAAAACATTGGAGAACCATTTTACTATTATGTAAGCACATAATGTAATCTGAAAACGGCTGCCCTGGTTAAAAAAACAATGCAACTGATCTCAGCTGGCATTCTGTCTACAATGGAGTGCAATGGGAATTTCTATGTGACCCCAAACTTTTGACCGGTAGTGTATATTATGCACACATGTACAGTATATACAGGCTTTTATATGTACTGTATAAGAAAACAATTCACCCTGAATTTGAAGTCCCTGACATTGCAGAACCCTTTAAATCATATTTCAAGGAAACTTATCTGTAAAGTCTGAGACCAACAAAGACTAACGCCCAACAAGTAATGACATTACACCAAAATTTTTAGTAAAAAAACAAAAACAAAGAGCAGTACACCAAACAGTAGATTAGACAATAGTTAGATTGCAATGCAAGACCATTCACATGTGACTATACCAAAACAAAAAAGCACATCATGAAGACAGTTTGCCTGGCAAATTAACTGTATATTAAAAAGAGCAAGGCAACAAAAAAAGGATGCCAGAATTTTTTGTTGAGATGAGGCATAATAAGACAGTTTGGCAAGAAGGACTGCACACTCTGCAAAGCTGCAGAGACGTGAACTGTGTAAAGGGTGAAATCTGGATGAAACGTATTATGAAATACGACAGAGCTGCATTCTAGAATAATACACTCCACCCTCATGTTTTTCTTTCTCACTTTCTCAGTCAGTTTTGAAATGGTATTAATGATTCCCTTTTTTTTTTTTTATTTAAATGTTTCAAATAATATTAAGAACAGTCATGGCAAGTTGTAGCGCCCAAATCATAATTGATAATTTGCCCAACAATTGAAATGTTTGTCAGCCTCTTATGTAGACCGATATTTATGTTTCTTATTTTCACAGCACATTCCAAATGTGCTCTAAAAACCTTTTTAAAGCACATTTGGCTCCTTTACATGTAAACAAGAGAGCCGTAATCCTTACCCATCCAATGCATTTTGTCCATAATACATATGAGATGTTTTTGTCCTGTGTCCATATGAAATCATTTTTAACTCTGCAGGAGTCTCCAAAAGGGACCATTTAACTTTTCAGGACCCATCCAAATACTGCCACCATAACCATCTGTCTCACACTAGGAAATGTGTGTTAGGGACATCGGTTTATCTCTGCGCTTATAATTACCTCCTGTCCTCTTGTGTGTATAGACAATACGTCTACAGGTGAGGCAGGTGTTCTTTGAAGCAGCCATCACTGCCTCTTAAGGTGATGTGTCATCTAAAAAATCCCTCTCCAATCACCTACCACTTCTCACGTCCTCGGTTCTATTTGGCAAGAGCCCTGAAAACAATCATCTCGGCCATGCACCACTGCTTCCCATTATCAGTCTCATTTACCTACATTTGTCTTTGCATTTTCTTTTCCTCCTCTCCGTCTTTCTTCAGTCTTGTCTCCCTTTAATTGTCCTTGTCTTCTTTTGTCCCTCCCATTGTTTTGCTCTAGCTGCGTTCTGCCTCTTCGTTCTTGTTCATTACCACCTTGCTCTATTCCTATATCTCATTATTGTCGTTCCTTTTTTCCCACTCTGTTCCTTGTCTCCTTACCCTCGTCCTCTCCTTCGCGTGGCAAAAACGCACAGAGCCACTCTCAAGTCTCAGCCCAATCTTCATTATCCGACTCCTTCATTTTATACGCTAATAACCCATTCAACTTCACTAGCTTAATCTCTGTGTTTACCCCCTCTCTCCTAACCCACCCACACACACACACACACACACCATCCTATAATCTATAATTGAATCCTCTCAGACCCCAGGAGAGCTGCTTTTTTTTAACACCGCAGCTCTCCGTAACATGAATACATACACAAACAGTTTCACTGCCTAGCTCTAACCCCGTGCACCATGCCTATAATGTTGTAACATTAATGCCACTCTTTCTCTTGATCCACATTTAATTAGCTGGGCTGGTATCACACTGACTTCTGTGTCTTGACAAAGCGAGTGGAGGCTGGGAGGGCAGTTTGAAAAAGGGGGTCGAGACGCCAGTTGAATATATACATGCCACTGAATGGACAATACAAGGCTGCACACTAATTTTGGCTCAACCTGAGGAGGAATATTGTCTGAGGAGAACACACCAGCTTGCACAACTGTGAACAGGGCATGTATTATTAATATAAATATCACCCCCATCTCCCCTAGAGACATAAATCTAATCGCAGTGGCACTTTAGTCCTATTGACCTAAACCGAGCAACAAGGCCCTATAACAACAAATTCCACCTCTTATATAGGAGAGACTGATAATCAGGTCACCGCCGAACTACTTACTGTGGCCCATCTCAACACATGAGGAAAGCAGTGCTTGAGGACAGTTTATTTTTGTGCATGAGCCAACAGTTTGAAGCAGCGTCAGTATGTCTGTCTGTGCAGTTAATTGATCCAGTGGTCTGTCCGGGATGCTCTGCTAGTTATTACTAGCAACTCTGTCATTGTTGGGTGTAATAATCTCTCTTAACCTCCCCTCTCCTCCATTGTCACGTGTACTCTCCCAGAGTTTGATTTTGAATTCAGGGGAAGGAGAGCTTGTTTAAAAGAGGGTTTTGTTGGTCTGGACTAGCCTGGACTTTGCTTTTCTCATCTTTTACCACAGCTGGCTGTTCCACATCTGCTGTGATCATTAAACTGTAATCATTAAAATGCGTTACATGCGTTTTAAGGCTTACTTATTAAAATTTCTTGATTTTTAAATAAACAATGCTTTCAATGTTTTAGCAAACTGAGTAAACCTATAGTAAAGACAGCCTTCACTCAGTCCAGATTAAAACATCTTCCTGTTTCTCTCTTGTAGGTGAAGTCCGTGAAGACCGGCTCTGTATTCTGGACCATTGGCTGTTGTCTTTCCTATTTCTACATGGTGAGAATAGTTCACACACACAAACACACTGGCTACACACTAATCATATACAGATTTGATTTAATCCTCCTTTTTTTATTCAAATGAGAATTGTAAGTCAAAATCACATCATGACTTGTCTATTGATTTTTTAAATTATAAATTCACTTATTTTTTAAATTCTTGTTTATTCTGCTTTTTACACATTTTTATTTGACATTAGTATATGATTTGTGTATCTGCGTTTTCTATTTTGTGTGCGTTTGTTTTGTTTTACTATTGTGCGAACAACTAGCCTTTTTATCAGTTTCAGTCCTCATCGACCTCAATGACATTAAACAATATTTAAAACAAAAATCGCAACATGTTTGCGCATAACGTCAGGAGTAATTTTTAGAGTAGCCTGAAAAAGATTTTAAATATACCTGCCCTAAAAATAATTCAACATAAGTGACAAGGTATTTTGTTTAATCTTTTCAGTTAAATGTAAAATGGAGACAAATATAAATATTCAGTATTTTGGCATGCACAAAGAACATTACCTGAGTTGAACAGCCTGGCACTAACTGATTCTGCGGCACCGTGATGACAAGAGTGGACATTAAAAATGCTCTATTCGTATACACTGCTGCAGGAAATGCTTTGTCATTTTAGTCAGACTTCTTCCCTCTTATGAAACTATTGCCATGTATTGCAAATGGCTTTTGTAAAGTAGCTTTGGGGCCTCATTTATAAAACTGCAGCAAATTTGCATCAGACGTGGCGTCCGGACGAAACAAAGGATGTGAGTACTCGCAGAAATATTGGGATTTATAAAACCGTGCACATGCACTTCCTACGCCGGATTCCCTTGATGAATCAAGATCGACTCTAAACGTAGTGCACCATTTCAGGCCCGTAATTGCCCTTAAATAGTCAGTAAAACTCTCCAAATTAATATTTATTCATACCGACATGCGCAGAAAAGAAAACAAAGCAAAGGACTTTAACTCGCTGTGAAGTTGTAGTTCTTGTTAGAGAGGTGAAAAAAAGAAAAATATGTTTGAAGGACACAGTGTGGGCATTACTAATGCCAAAAAAAGCTTTTGAGTGACATGTTGCAGACCCAGTTAATGTCACAGCCTCAGAGGTCGGACCGTGGCCCAAATTGAAGGAAGAAAAAAAAGTTCAGATGTTAAAGTTGATGCAAAAAATGCCTAGCGCTACGCAGAGTGTGCGTTTCTGCCACGGGACCCCAGAGTACCGATACCAGTGTGTTTAAAAAAAAAAAAACAAAAATCATGCTGCACATGCATGACTGTGATATTATTATTATTATTATTATTATTATTATTATTATTGTGGTAAAGCCTGGCTCAGGTTTAACACTTAACAAACATGAATAATACAGCAAATGGAAGCCATTTATTTTTAAATAGAACAGTATAAAAATTTAAAGTGCAGTCACAATATTGTAAAATGCATCACTCACCCTTCTCTGAGGCAGTAGCCCTTCATGCACCCCCAGTTGGGGAGTGTGTGCCAAGCATCCCAAACTTGGTACATCCATCTCGTCCATGGCTTTCTTCATGTTGCTAGCGTTGTCGCGCAAACAACGTGAAGGTTGGACTTGGGGATTTTCCACTTCACTAGCATCCCTTCAATTGCTTCAGCAATCAATGTGCCAGTATGTGACCCTCGGAACTGGTTGGCGTGCAGCACCGCACTTCGAGGGGTAAATGTTGACTCTCTGTCCACCCAGTGGGACGTTAAACTCAGCAAAGACATGGGGCTCACGTCTGCGCGCCAAATGTTCGTGGTAAAGCTGACTGCATGCACGTCTTTCAGCATACAAGAGATGTGTTCCCTAACTGTCTCATATAATGTGGATATATTTACAACCTGGCAAACGGTACCTTGGCTTCAAATGCGCCATTAAGCGGCGAAATCCCACATTTTCGACAACAGACTGGTTGGTAATCCAGTACAATAAACTACAAAACTTTGTTGGTTATCGTTGTTGCTTTTTGGCTGTCTTTGGGGAATTTATCTCGTCGCTGGAAGGCAGTTTCCAGAGTTTGCTGCTGCAGTTCGTCCTTTTTTCCCCATAGCTTTTGTAAATTCTTTGTGCTCTTTAGCGTGACGCGTCTTCAAATGTTTAATTAAGTTGCTGGTGTTGAAATGTGCAACACTCGTGCCACCCCTCAAAATTGCTTCTTTGCATATGTTGCATGTTTGCCGTCTTACTGGTGGGAACATCCACTGTAAAGTACTGCCGACATGATGCGCTTGTTTTAAGGAGGCGTTAGGTGATTAATTCTTCTTCGCCCCTCTAAAACAGCAGCGCAACTATTTTAAGAGCGGCGAAGAAGAACTGTGTCCGAGCTAACGGAGCTAACCAGTAAACAGATTCCTATTTCTAATAGTTTGTGATATCGGATCGGTGCCTGTACTCCAGTACTCGCCGATACCGATGACAAATAGTTCTGCCCAAAGAGCATACAATCGGTAAAACTTTCTATTGTACCTTTCACGGTGGTTAAAACATGCTTTTGACCTACAGTATAAAAACAAACATTTAAAACAAAAATGAAATGATCTAAAGCCATAAAAGTAAACACTGTATAACACACTATGATACTGTATATGATGGGCACCCAGATAGCTCAGTTGGTAGAGCGGGCACCCATATATAGAGGTTTGCTCCTCGATGCAGTGGGCCCGGGTTTGACTCTGACCTGCGGCCCTTGCTGCATATCATTCCCCCTCTCTCCCCCCCTTTCAGCTCTTCAGCTGTCATGTCAAATACAGGCCTATAATGCCCAACAAATCTTAAAATTTAAAAAAAAATGATGTGCTCCGCCAGACAAAGGCATCGAAAACAGCATTAATGTTAACATTATTTGTCCTGTTAATCTATTATTCATGAGTAAAATTCCATAATATGGCAATAAAATCATAATATAAATATATTATAATAAAAATAACAGAACAGTTGCGTTTTTTCCCGCAAATATTTCTTTATGTGAATTTACAGTAGTGTTTTGTTTTTTACTGCAAAACGGAGAAAACAAACCAAAAATCAAACCGTGTTTGTGTAAGATATTAATCGTAAGAATGGCTTTGTGAATTCTTCATATCATCCATGAGAGGAAATATGTCAATTCTCCAGTTTCTGTGCATACGCTTGGCTCAGAGTGTCTGTGGAGGACTGCACATTTTCCCGTCAAGTTTGCCTTTTATAAATCCCAATTCTTTCCGTAGAGAGCAGCGCGCCACGTTTTTAAATGAGGCCCCTGGTCTGTCAACAACAAATCCCACTTTATATGTATTTGGAGGTAGTTATAAATTCAGATCTGGTTCTTGATAATTAACCATGCTCCTAAGCTGGTAGTGTTAGGGGCATTGGTCCTCTGTCCAGCATGGGCCTGGCAAGGCATGGAAAAAGAGGAGCAGTTTAGCCAGTGTTGCCTGCATTATTCATAAATTCAGGCACAAACCCATCAGGGGATTGATGAGCGAGATGACATAAGAGGACAGTCTGGGCTCAATGCCGCAGTGACAGATTGTTTGCATGTGTATGTGAGGGACCCTGAGTGCCTATGAAAATCTCCATCTTCTTGCTCATTCCAGGCTAAATCTCTGTGGCCGGCAGAGAGACAGATATCAAATGAAACAGATTACCGAAATCCAGCTTCATCGATCACACTGGGCCACAGCGTCCGAGGGGGCATAGAGAGGATTGGAGAGATAGGAGTGATGGACAGATGAATAGAATAGGAGACAAAACAGAGAATGGAGACAGGCACAGACAAAAGGATAGAGAGAGAGGTGTGGAAAGATACAGGGGGTATAGTGGACAGAGAGATGGAGAAAAACACAGAATGATAAGACAGGATGCTGTGATGTGTAACTTCCACGCTGCCCTCGTCAGAAGCAATGAGAACAAAGTCTCCATGCTTCGTTCTCCTTACCACTTTTTCTCCTTCACACACTCACTACCCCTCTCCTTAGCGATGTGATGTTGCTCTGTACTGTATCCGCCGCCCACCCACTGTTGCAGATGAGCCCTCTAGCAGTGAGTAGCAAACTAGGCTTGTATGTCTCCATTAACACCACTGACACCCCCCAATCCCCTCTGTCTCCACACAACGTGCTGCATCCACTCGTTGACCCACTGCTACTGTTTATATCACCTTACACTGTCATTTTAATCAGGATGTAGCCAAGGATACGTTTTCCCGTCTGGCTTAATCAAATGGGACACTCGTAATGCAGAAAGAGAGACAGTGAGGGACAGATCCCCTGCCTGGATTTTGGCATAATAGTAGGAGAAAGGACAGAGAAGGACAAGATTAAGAAGAGGATCAGAGCAGCAGGGACCAACTGATGGGCAGGAGCCACAGGAACCGTTCTGGTTTCATCCCACCAGGGTTGAGGGTGGATTTGGTGAGGGTGGAGATTGGGTGGGAGGTCGACAGACAGATCAGAGCAAATGCACTGCTTATTCCCAAAGCTTTGGCTTACTTATCTCACATAACCCTCCCAACTTCCACTCTAGCAGAACAACCTGTAACTTCAGTGCATGCCAAAGGCTCCTTTGCTTAATCAAGTATTGATTAAATGCCCTAAACACAAGGCTCCTCAGGTGAGGAAAGTTTTTCACTTTGTTTCCTTTAGCCATGCTAGCGGCGTGGTTCTAGGGATGTCCGGGGTCAGATAGTCCTCCACTTTGGTCCAGATTAAAATACCGTTAATAATGCATTCAGCTGGTCAAAGTGTTCACCTGTGATTGGCACAACATTTTTCACAGAAAAACACAAACACACACACACACACACATATATATATATATATATATATATATATATATATATATATATATATATATATATATATATATATATATATATATATATATATATATATATATATATATATACACATTGTATCCTAATGACTTTAAGATTGAGGACTCTATACTGCAGAATATCAGCATTTCATTGTTAGCATCTATCTTAAAGTGCATGTACAGAACTGCTAACATGCTTAGATCATCCAAAAGTCTAGTCAACTGATTCTTGCACAAAAGACTTTTGTCCACCAAATCTCAGGTAATTTGTAATTACCTGAGGTAATTTTAAAAATGGGTAATTTCTTCACCATAACACAACTGTACATTGTTAAGCATGAGAGGCAAACACACACACACAAAATATATATATATATATATATATATATATATATATATATATATATATATATATATATATATATATACATACATACATACATACACATACACACATTGTATCCTAATGACTTTAAGATTGAGGACTCTATACTGCAGAATATCAGCATTTCATTGTTAGCATCTATCTTAAAGTGCATGTACAGAACTGCTAACATGGCTGTAGACTCTTAGTCTTGCTTTACTTCACCATCTAAGTATCATTGTGATAAGGGTACAATGTAAGCAGGAGTCTGGCCTATGCCCAAGGCTTAGCCCTGGAGCGTTCACCATCTGACTCATATTGCAGGCATACACACATACAGCCATGCAAAAGGGAATCTAATATAGATTCACAGAGCAGTCTGTTTTTATTGTAATCTTAAAGTGTTCTTAATGAACCAGAGAGGAACTGCTAGTGTTAAATATGGTGCCGTTTGAACACGCGCACACACACACACACACACACACACACACACACACACACACACACACACACACACACACACACACACACACACACACACACCCTTAAAACCCTTCTCCCTTTTACATGCCGTGTTTTCTATTTCCTCTTGTATGTGGCCCCGCGGTCATCAGATAATCTCGGAATAAAATACAGAGAGCAATAACCGCGAAAAGACTTTACTCCAAACATCTTCTGATTCCTGCCCTCAGCTCTTAGCCTGTGGCTTGGGCAAAGGGCTGGTGGCAACTTCGTGCTAAATAACACTACATCGCTACCAAACATGGATGCTTTATGCCAGCGGAAGTAAAGTGTCTCCCTGCTTCAATTCCAATTTGGTAAACAAACTCTATTAAACCCAAATGGCAAACTCTACTAATGATAGCTGTAGCACAATGGTAGTTACCTGTTCATTTAGTATGTAAATTACACAAGTTATTAGAGCTGCTGGTGATTCTGAGTTGCCCTGAACACTTGTAAATAGTGACCATGGGAATTTTTCCAAAACACTTTCTTCCGTCCCTCTCAAATGGCGACCTTCATTTTTAGTTTTTATTTTGACTCTGAGTCAATAATGCAACTCAGTGATGCTAGAACCTAATTTAGAGAATCAATTATTTTCGTTTTACCAGATAAACAGTTATGCGGTTGGCATGGTTTTTGTGAATCAACACGTGCCATGATTTCACAAACATACAGTGGGTACGGAAAGTATTCAGACCCCTTTAAATTTTTCACTCTTTGTTTCATTGCAGCCTTTTTCCAAAAATCAAAAAAGTTCATTTTATTTCTCAGTAATGTACACTCAGCAACCCATCTTGACAGAAAAAAACAGAAATTTAGAAATTTTTGCATATTTATTACAAAACAAAAACTGAAATATCACATGGTCATATGTATTCAGACCCTTTGCCGTGACCCTCATATGTAACTCAGGTGCTGTCTATTTCTTCTGATCATCCTTGAGATGGTTCTACACCTTCATTGGAGTCCAGCTGTGTTTGATTATACTGATTGGACTTGATTAGGAAAGCCACACACCTGTCTATATAAGACCTTACAGCTCACAGTGCATGTCAGAGCAAATGACAATCATGAGGTCAAAGGAACTGCCTGAAGAGCTCAGAGACAGAATTGTGGCAAGGCACAGATCTGGTCAAGGTTACAAAAAATTTCTGCTGCACTTAAGGTTCCTAAGAGCACAGTGGCCTCCATAATCCTCAAATGTTTGGGGACGACCAGAACCCTTCCTTGGCCGTCCGGCCAAACTGAGCTATCGGGGAGAAGAGCCTTGGTGAGAGAGGCAAAGAAGAACCCAATGGTCACTGTGGCTAAGCTCCAGAGATGCAGTCGGGAGATGGGAGAAAGTTGTAGTAAGTCAACCATCACTGCAGCAATCCACCAGTCGGGGCTTTATGGCAGAGTGGCCCGAAGGAAGCCTCTCCTCAGTGCAAGACACATGAAAGCCCGCATGGAGTTTGCTAAAAAACACCTGAAGGACTCCAAGATGGTGATAAATAAAATCCTCTGGTCTGATGAGACCAAGATAGAACTTTTTTGGCCTTAATTCTAAGCGGTATGTGTGGAGAAAACCAGGCACTGCTCATCACCTGTCCAATACAGTCTCAACAGTGAAGCATGGTGGTGGCAGCATCATGCTGTGGGGGTGTTTTTCAGCTGCAGGGACAGGACGACTGGTTGCAATCAGGGAAAATGAATGCGGCCAAGTACAGGGATATCCTGGACGAAAACCTTTTCAGAGTGCTCTGGACCTCAGACTGGGCCGAAGGTTTACCTTCCAACAAGACAATGACCCTCATCGCTAAAATAACAGAAGGAGTGGCTTCACAACAACTCTGTGGCTGTTCTTGAATGGCCCAGCCAGAGCCCTGACTTAAACCCAATTGAGCATCTCTGGAGAGACCTGAAAATGACTGTCCACCAACGTTTACCATCCAACCTGACAGAACTGGAGAGGATCTGCAAGGAGGAATGGCAGAGGATACCCAAATCCAGATGTGAGAAACTTTTGCATCTTTTCCCAAAACGACTCATGGCTGTATTAGATCAAAAGGGTGCTTCTACTAAATACTGAACAAAGGGTCTGAATACTTATGACCATGTGATATTTCAGTTTTTGTTTTTTAATAAATATGCAAAAATTTCTAAATTTCTGTTTTTTTTTTTCTGTCAAGATGGGTTGCTGAGTGTACATTACTGAGAAATAAAATGAACTTTTTTGATTTTTTTTGCAATGAAACAAAGAGTGAAAAATTTAAAGGGGTCTGAATACTTTCCGTACCCACTGTACCTATCGATTCAAAATTAAGTGACGGGCCGAGATCTCGTCTTGTGCCAGTTTTGACCAAATGCAGAGAAAGAGGGCTTTGAATTAGACTGTCGGCACTGTTTCTGTTTTCCTCTTTCTGTTATACATACTCGGACTAGACATTTAAAAATGTTAGTTTTACAGCAACAGAGCCAGTAGCACCGCACATTTTGTTTTGAGTGTTGTGTTTTTAGTTACTTCCCAGCCAGTCAGCAACAGAGACTCGATCAGCCTCCTCTGTGTCAACACTTAAAATGGTAATCATTCAAGTTACAGTTCACACGCCACTAATTGGCTGTCATCATCTGAGAGAACAGATACTACTGCTACTGCCAAATGATAATTGCACCAAACCATTTAGCTACAGTAAGCACTTATTTAGGAGATTTCATTTACTCTCTGCCTTAATGTAGCATGTTCATGTGTTTTTTAATCAATTATAGATGATGTGCACATTTTTCCTGTGATTGCTGAAGTGTAATGAATGCCCTTTTCATAATACTGAGCAGGAGCAATGGGCTCTTTCTGACAAGCTGCTTTGAATAAAGAATCAAATAATTTTTGTACATCAATCCCTTTTCCTGTTTAATTCACTCTTTCTGCTTTACTTTCAAGCATTTTACAACTGTCTCGCTTTCTTTCTCTGAACACTTTGACTCTTTCTTTATGCTCTCCTCTCTCTGTGTCTAGAGCTCACTGTTCCCATTTGCCCTTTGCTGTAGTCAAATATTAGCAATTGAGAACCCGTCAGTGATTCTTTTGTAGAGTCGTTTTATAGCCCCCACATCCAGTGTTTTAGCTATTTAGCTGACCTCAAACGTTTAAGGTATAATTTTAGGGGAGCCTTTAAAGTTATTGGTGCAGCTCACATTTTACATCTAACAGGTAAAGTATGATTACCTAGTTTTTATAGATTCTATATATACGTCAGGTTTTTATAGCTGTGTGCTTGTGTCTAATAGTGAAGAGGCAACAAGATGGTTTTATGTCCATTCTTGAATTTCTATTCAAGAGGTGTGTGGTGATTTTCGTGCAGGTGTTTATATGTATGAATTGATTTACATTTTTATCTAATTCAAATTGGTTTTGTGTGATTTCATGTTTATATTCACATAATAATGCACAGATTCCGCTTTTACTTTTATTTATAAACTGTATATTGGAGCTATGATTATACTGTAGTACCTTTCAATAAGACTTTTTAAGCTGCACTTTATATTGCATTTCCATATAGATGTTTTTAAAAGCAAGAAATAATAAATACAACAAACACCTTCTGCATTGGGGGCTTATTTGGGATTGCTTGGCAAACGTGACAACGGTCCGGCCACTTCTTTCTGATGAAATGACATGTCTTATGTATGTGTGTTCCAGGTGTCAGCATGGGGAGGCTATGTGTTTATTATCAACCTGATTCCTCTGCATGTGTTTGTGCTGATGCTGATGCAACGCTACAGCAGAAGAGTCTACATCGGTAAGCTACACACACACACACACTAGACTTTTACTGTGTGACTTCTCCTACATACATTTGCTTGAATGGGAACTGGCAGTCTTTTCAGATCGTCTTCCATTGGAATAGAAATGTATGCAATAAACAGACAAAGCACTACTCTCTTCTGTGTGTCTCAACATCGTTGCCGAAGCATTTGACCCTGAAACATCCTCAAATGCCCAGTCACGCCTGTGCTCATCTTTCACAACCGTAAGCATTCCATCATTGGCAGTGCAGACACCCACACACCCACAAACCACTTAACAGTAAACGCAGCCACCTGCTACCTGATCCTGTTACATTTTTTATTTTATTATTTGCAAATACCAGAGGCAGAGCCACTGGTGAAGAGGATATGCTTGTTGTTCCACTGAACATCCCAGTTCAACAGAGCATGTGGCAGCTCCAGCACATTATCTCTTGGCACATTGAACTCAAGCTCAATACTTAAACCCTCCACACTGCCGTCATCAGCTTAGTCATGAGCTCATGGCAGGCACTTCTGTTAAGGTCAAGAAAAATGATACCATGCTAAGTATCTTTTACACATGATTGTATGTTCCACATACTGTAACTGCAAAGCAAAGTCTTTGCGAGCTTTGAAAATAATGTATGGCCTCTTCCCAGTGAGAGGGCTTTGACCTCCCTCTGCTCTTTCTCTAAATGGTTGTTAAAGAATAAAATTTTAAGTTGATGAAGCGTGGCGATAAAGTATCCTCCTACCTTCATTGTTCTTCAAAGATGTCTGCAGCCAGAGCATCATTCAGCAACCTCCATGCAAATGAAAAACCTATTTGTAGACATACTGTATTCTGTTGACAGAAAAGACATCAGGTCTTGAGGCTTGTCCTATATTCCTCACCTGCGCTCCTTTTTACATCTTGCAGCCCCTCTTTTCAGAGTCAGGTGTCTCTCAGTCACTTTGAAGGAACGTAAAAATAAGAGAAAAAAAGGAAAACCCCCAGTTTAATACAATGCCTTGCAGTCTATATTACCTCACAGTTCCTCTCTTCCCCGTCTTGAGTCAATAGCAGATGTGTGAGAAAGAGATAGCTGAGGGCGGCCACAACTACTTCAAAAACGAGGCACATCTTCAGGAAGAGTATGAAATGTTAATTAAGCTGGTGTCTCTGCGAATTGGTTCCCCCCAGCTACGAAGGTAACTCTGCGCCGTCGTCTCACTCCAGGCCCCCCCCCCACACACACACACTGCATTGAGCCAGCTCCCATTTTCTCAGCGATGACATTAGATTGGGTATTTTGTATTTACTCCCTCTGAGGTCCGTCAGTGAAAATCAATAGACTTTAAATACCTCTATTGAGATAGATTTCTCCTAGTAGGAACCAAACTGCAGTAGTGGAGCAGAAGGTTTTTAGTTGTTCAATTGTTTATTTTGATTGTTTTTATTTCTTATCTGATCTACCCTCTCTCTGTTTGTCTCTTCTGTCTTTACAGCTTACAGCACTTTCTACATTGTGGGCCTCGTACTGTCGATGCAGATCCCTTTTGTCGGCTTCCAGCCTATCAGGACCAGCGAGCACATGGCTGCTGCCGGTGAGTCCTACACTCTCTACCTCTACCTCTGATCCTGCGAGCTTCTTGGAAGAACAAATTTCCTTTCTACAAAGTTTTAACCTGAATGTCGTCTAGAGTGCAGTGAGGAAGTCAGCATTTCTTAGAAAAATGTTGCCGCCTGATTTTTAACAAGTTATGACTCAATCATACCTTTTTCCCCTGAATGTCAGAGCTTCTCACAAGTACGTGATAGCACAGCCCTCAACTTAACTGTTTGATTCACACTCATTTCTTTCAGTATACTACCTGCCCTCAACAAATTAAGCAAGTATTTTTTTTAAATGCAATCATGCATTTTAGCTATTTAAAAAATCAGGTTGTTTAAAACACAACTACCAAATGAAAGCCTCATGTAGCTCTGTCTCAGTTCATTGTCTAAGTAGACAACTGTTTACCATAACAAATTTAATTAGGTGATAATATGTCACTGTTTGAACAGAATGCCCACAACTGGCCAAAAATCAGTTAATGCCGGCTTAATGCTACATTTGTGCTAAAAACAGACTTCATACAACCTTAAATTACATTGAAATTGATTGCATTTTAACACTTCATGATAGATAGATAGATAGATAGATAGATAGATAGATAGATAGATAGATAGACATATTATAAGGTGCCGCGTCCTCATACAGGTTAATTTATTTTGTTTCACAGTTTGTTCAGCTGTGCAACGCATAAAGTACCTGAGCAGACTGTCTCGGTGTTATCCAAGGACATATTGATACAATGCAGAGATTGCAGAATTCATGTCAACCTGCCCTGACCCTGCAACACATTTATGCTGCAACACAAGGGAAAGTCTGATTGCTGAAGTTGTACTTATGTATTAGAGGTGTGACTTTATATAAGCCATTTGCTTGTTATCAAAAACATCTTACTGTACAGTATTGTGGATGTACACACTTTAAGATTGATTGGCTGCGGCAGGGAAGGAATCCCCCTGCGCTGACTGCATTAGTCATGCTCTGTGTAGAAGGAGACGGGACCTTCTCAGAATGTATTTACGAAATAGAAATAAGTAAGCGACTTCACAAGCCACCCATATGGGATTAGCACTTTTAAGTACTTTTCATTTTGGCTTGCGGGTAGTTTATTGGCAAGTTTGTTCGCCACTCGAGTGGGCCCATCTGCTGCCTGACAGCACGGATGGTTGCGTACTGTATGTATGTGCATGATTCTTGTGTTCATTTACATCCCGATTGGGAGAGGACATCGTTGGATGGAGGATTTTCTTAAAACTACTAAAACAGGCTTACGTTGAAGTGTCCCTGTATTCCGGTGTCTCTTCAACACAAACAGCATCATGAGAGGAAATGTGCGTTACTGTCTCTTGTGCATGTTTTTTTGTTGCTGGGATAGCAGCTGGGAGAACATCGTTGGATGGTGGCGTTGAAGTGTCCCATCAACACAAACAGCATCATGAGAGGAAATGTGCCACCAAACGTTATCTCTGCCTCTCTGTTTTTACGTTGCTGGGATAGCAGCTGCTCAGAACATCTGGTGGCAGCAGACAGGGAGAACAGTGGGAGACAGGAAGAGAGTGACAGAGCCATGGACCTGTCGGTACCATTGGGATGTCAGCCCCTGAGGCAGGGTGGCATAAACTGACAAGTGTGTTAGCTCCATGTGGGCTCACCAGGAGACAGACAGGGACTTAACCTTGGAAATGGGTAAGACCTGATAGGGGGCGGGGGTTGTGCTAGCGGGATGAGTAGGGGGATTTCACACAAGATTTATCAAAGGATGGGTGGTGACGAAAGGGAGGGAAAGCAGGCCTTTTTTATATATATATTGAATTTACTAGACATACAGAGCGACACAGAAGAAGTGCGACTGACAGAGTTGCAAATATAAAGACTAGGCAAGGGAAAGAGACAGTATTCACACACATTTGTATCATGTATTAGAAATATGTCTTCGAGCAGTATTTGGCTTTTACATCTGCATGAGCAGCCAAAGGGGCTATCGAAAACTGCTTTGAAGTGAATTCTGCCAAACTGACAACAGCACTTCTTAACCACGTAAACCTGCTATGTACCCAGCAGGAGGCAACATAAATTCCTTCGTATGTTTGCTTATTCTTTTGTTTCTGTCTGTGGCGTCTGTCTCAGGTGTGTTTGCACTTCTCCAAGCCTATGCCTTCCTGCAGTACCTGAAGGACAGGCTGACCAGACAGGAGTTCCAGACACTCTTCTTCCTTGGAGTCTCTCTTGCTGCTGGTGTGGTCTTCCTCACTGTGATCTATCTCACATACACAGGTCTGTATGTCTGCTCACATGGTTTCACAGTTCATATAGTTGTAAACCATCTCATTTGTTGTATTTTTGTCCAATTGATTAGTTTATAAACAGAATATTATTGTGTGCATAATAGTCAATTATGGTGCTGCACAATTAATCAAACTTTAATCACGATTTTGACTTCACACGGTCAAATTTGCGTGATTGAGCGCTTTTTTTTTTTTTAAATGCGTCATTTCATAGAGTCCTGTGTTTTATTTATTTATTTTTTTTGCAAAGCCAATCTACCGCCGTAGTCAGCTGTCACTCTGTGAGCCGCGTCCATCGAACTCCCTCTCTCTAGCTCCTTTAATCAGTTATTGTTGAAAACAAGTGAAGGAGCTTTCTCAGATACATAAAAAAAAAAAAAAAAATACTACGCTATTTATTTCTGTATGTCTATACAACATACAACTTCAGCATAAGAGGAATGTAGCATAATATGGATGTGAAAGCAGTTATAAATAGCCTATGTGACAATAAAATATGTTTTGGTTAAAACAAATAAACAACAAAAATAATATCAACAAATAATCATAATTGATCGTGATCACAATATTGATCAAAATAATCGTGATTCCCATTTTGGCCATAATCGTGCAGCCCTAGTCAATTAGGTCAATTATCAAGCAAACATTTTTAGGTTTCAGCTAACACAGTTTTGTGTCATTGTAAATGAAATGTCTTCACAGTTAGTGGGACAAAACAAGCTCATTGAAGATACTGGGAAATGGTGTCTAAATTAGTTGAAAAAGTTACCAATAGATTAATTTATATAATAAAAAAGAGAATCATAGTTGTAGTCCTTCCTTCAAAGTATTGGCTTGACAAATGGGGGGAATTTGTCATTATTCAGTATATATATTACTGAACATAAACAGCTGATTCAGTATACATTTGTATAGGTTATCAACAACAGAAATGCATATATATATATATATATATATATATATATATTGTGTGTGTATGTTTGCCTCTCATGCTTAACAATGTACAGTTGTGTTAATTAGCGCAATATGTAAGAAATTACCCATTTTTAAAATTACCTCAGGTAATTACCAAATTACCTGAGATTTGGTGGACAAATAGTCTTTTGTGCAAGAATCAGTTGACTAGACTTTTGGATGATCTAAGCATCTGGGATTTCGGCCATTTTAGATTTTTTTTTCTTCTTTAGTCAGAAGTTACAGTATTGTCATCCACTATCCCACGATGGTCTGACCTCCAGGCCTCCCCAGTGGGCTGCTAATCAGCGTTTGGTTTGTCAGAAAATTAAACCTGGAGGGCAAATGATAAATACATACAAACTGATATGGAAGCTGCAGCTTTGCAAGTTGGATTGCTGTTTAGCATTTGTGGAGGATTGTGCTCTACCGAAGGCCTTTTTATTGTAATTCCTGTATATGTGGTGTTTATGACTTGCTTGGTTGAACCCTGATGTGCACAGCCAGCTGAGTAAACTCAGTTCTTTTGTAAATGTGTTTTTTTCCCTCATTATTTCCAGCTCTGCCTGCATTTGTAGCCACAAGGTTTCAGACATTTTTAAAAAGGTTGCCTCCTTGCTATTTATTTGTCTACTGCTGGAGAGTTCAGATTTAATATCTATCTTTTTGAAACTGGCTTTGCTTCCGGTATGGTTTACTGTGTAAGAAAAGGGCTCACTCTGGGCTGCTTCTAGCTTACCCAGTAGGAGCGTGCGCCCCATGTAGACTGAGACCTCTGCAGCGGCCCAGGTTCAAATACGACCTGCAGCCCTTTGCTGCGTGTCATATGGAGTGTGTAATGAGCCTTTATAAAGCATGTTTTTTTTTTTTACTCGACAGCAGATTATTAATACCTTAACCAACAATCTGACATTCTGTTACTCCAGATTATGATTGTTTATAACACTGCAGTCAAGCCTTTTGCCCAGTGTAAAGAGACATTAATATTGGCAGCTTTAGATTGGTTACCCGCCTGCCGAAGTCTCGTGAGGGTCCAGACTTCAACCGCATGTCTGGTAAACGTTGCGTGTCAGGCCATCTGAATTGAGCAGCGTGGGGGTCAGTGACTGTTTGGTGATATGCCAGTTTTTTGTGAAACTGCACATGTCCATCTCTAGTCTGTCAGACTTTTTCATCTCATAAGAATCTCTGCAACAGAGTAGCTGGCTAGGTTTCTTCAGTATCTTGAACACAGAGCCAAGTATTGATCGGGTAAATCAGTGTCATCCTTTAATCACCTCTCAAAATAACTTCATCTCACTTTTACTGCTTTTTCATATTCTTTTCTTGCCTGATTTGGTTCAGTGCTTTGAGACATCTTACTTTGAAAGTACTTTTATTGTTGTCGTTTTTTAACCAAGGTAGTGGTAATTATTTCATCATTATTAAGTGCATTAGCCACAATCTCTTTTAAAGAGCATCAAAGGACAGTGTAGTGACATTTTGACCACAAAAAAATGCCACTGGAGGGAATTTAAAACCATTTCCAACGTTTGCTGGTGCAATTAATGAGGTCTGCCATTGTCTTAAGGTACTTTATTTTATAAATGCATTTAATAACCCCTACAAAAAGACTGACTGTAAAGGATTAAAGACCAGCAAACAAAATCTAAAAACATCACTCAGTGAAGGTTAAATTGTCTGCCTCACCTGTTATTACCTTTCTAACTTCTAATTAGCACACATACACACAGGTGCGCAGGTGATGTAGTAAAAAAAAAAAAACATTCACACACACACACACACACACACACACGTCTATACCCACACGCAAGAAAATTGCCTTCAACAGACAGGATACAATTACAGGTTGGTGCAAACATTGGAAATATGGGGTTTAGGCTTCTGTTTGTCTTGTCTACTCACATGTGATTGTGTGTGAGCGGTTTTGAGAGCCCGTAGGCAACAGTTCAGAGCTGAAATGTATTCCGCATCAAAGCATAACCAACATAAGACATTTATATGTATGCATAAAATGCACTGTGCAGTCTAATTTGCAGCTTAAATGGTTTCAGTTACATTTATAAACAAGTCAATTCCAGGAATTAAGTACTATCAATAGAATACATTTTCAGGATTGACAAGTTCTGTTCTGAGGTTTTTCTTGGTTTAAAAGCACAGTTGACAGAAAATTGTGCTTTATACAGTTTCGTTGCTGGACTACATGGGATTGCTATTGAAGGCCTCAAACGTATGTTCTGTTTAAATCAACATCAGAGATTTCATTGTTTTGATTCTCTGTATTCTTCTCAGAACTGGTTTAATGAGATGGCTAAATACCTGAAACTCCAGATGTGAGAAAACGGCATTCAGCAACATTTTAATTTAAAAAAGCTTATGACCATGTGATATTTCAGTTTTTGTTTGGCTGTGAGGCTAGATTTTTGTGAAACAAAGAGTGAAAAAAAAGCCACACCACACAGTCCTGATTAAAACCAATAGTTTTTTTTTTTTACCGTTTTAAAGTACCCTGTGGAGTTTTAGTAAACAAACAAAAGTTATATTTGCATTAAATCTTTCATCACAATGCATGTGTATCCTTGAAGCTGTGTACTCTAGATTGGTCTTGGTCTTAAGACCACTTTTTGATTGTCTTGGTCTCGAATGAAGAGGATTCAGGATTTCATTTCCAGACTGGTCAAAACCAAACTAAGGCTAAATTGCCTCTGCATTGTCAGATTTATGTGTTAACATCATACCTGTGACTGGATGTAAACTTCCTGCTTAAAATGCAACCAATAACTTGACTCATTTCTAATTTGAAATTTGTTACTGTTAATCACTTCTCCCAGACCCTTTAACATGCACTCCCAAGAAAGTGAATGCAGGAAACAGGAGAAGCTCTGGCTGTCTGGCACTGGTCTGGTCTTGGTCTTGTCTCGGTCTCTATACACTCTGGTCTTGGTGATGATTTGGTTTAGGTGGTCTTGACTACAACACTGCCTTGAGGTCCAACAAACATACCGGATGTGTTATGTGTTGTTTACATCCACGTTTGCTTACTAGCAGTCTTTTCACAACTGTTGAAGGATTGCTGAGTTTTATTTTGGCGTAGTACGGCCACCAACTGTTGATGTGCTTCTTTTTGCATGTGCAAAACTAAAACCTGATTGCATTGTTCCTAGTGGTCAATAACTCCACAGGGTGCCTTTAAACGCCTAAACACATAAAAAGCTTAGAATGTTTTTTTTCTGAACTTCCCTTTGATTGCCTTTTTAGTCATGAATATTTATTGTGGTAGAGAAATACGTAAGATAAGAAACTAAATTTTCAGGGGCTTCAAGCAAGTAGATCAGCGTTCCCACTTATACAGTATATTTCAGTTTAGTTTCACACAGTGAACATGTAAACTGTACTAGACATTGTATTATCCTCGGGCTCACTTTGCTACTGGTATACAATTTTCTATGCCTTTGGGTCAGATAGTGTTTTAGCCATTTTATATTTTTCAAAGCTGTACAGTCAGATTGAGTTTGCTTTATATAAAAAGTACATTTGGTTGTAGCAAAGGACAATCTAACAAAAGTATTTTAATACATTTTCCTGTGACTAACAACCTTTAACTCACTTTACATAAACCTAATTCCACAAACTTCCTGGCTACACACCTACCAACTGTCCTTCCAAGGCTGAAAAGGAAAGTATAAAAATACAAATGTCATATATTTCTGGATTGATTTGTCTTTTCTTTCCCTAGGATACATAGCTCCGTGGAGTGGCCGTTTCTACTCTCTCTGGGACACCGGGTAAGCTCTGCTGACCTTCACACTCTCACTGTCGATGGAACACTTGTTCAATTGAGTGTGTTTTCTAGGACGACTATAAACCCCCCTGCACCATCCCAGAGGGGAAAACAGCACAGGCTCTGTGTTAAACTATTGCCTTACTTCCAAACAGCACCAGGCACCCTGTGCTCTCCAAATGCACTGCAACGCTTTTGATATTTCAGCACACCCAATCAATTCTCTCTCTCTCACGCCCCCCCAACCCCCCGTTTGCTGACTAAAGCAGTATGGGATCGTTTTTTCTCCCCCCTTTGGAAGCTAATACTAATTCCTTAATGTGATGTGTGTTTTCTCTTTTCCCAGCTGTAATCACAAAACACAGACATATTTAAAATCGTATAGAAAATGCTGTGTAATAGCAATAATGAATAACGAGGGAACACACAGATCAGAAAAACAAACAGCAAAAAAAGAACATTACTCATTGTCAATGCTAAATTTTTTCGTATTTTACTGTATGCATGCCGGGGAGGTTAATTGTGTTTTGTTCCATCATTCTGGAGTTAATCAGGAGGATCTATTGTATAATTTGTCTCAAAAACTCCCAATGCGCTCAACCTAACATGAATTCCATCCTGTCCGTCTCTTCCTCTTTCTGACCTCCCCCCATCACCCTCCCCCTTTCCTCAGCTATGCTAAGATCCACATCCCCATCATAGCGTCTGTGTCTGAGCACCAGCCAACGACGTGGGTTTCCTTCTTCTTCGACCTCCACATCTTGGTCTGCACATTCCCAGCAGGCCTCTGGTTCTGCATCAAGAACATCAATGATGAACGAGTGTTTGGTAGGAACATTTCATTTAAATAACAGTGTCAGGGATGGCAATGTCAATCGTCCATCTTTCCATTTAGGTCCAGGCTGAAAAGTCTCACCGTCTATTGGATTCATGGCCATTAAATGTGGTACAGACATTCATGTTCCCCTCAGGAAGAATTATAATAACTTTGGTGAGCCCCTGCCTTTTCCTCTAGCTCGATCATCAGGTCAAAAAAAATTATTTGTCCATTTCTTTTTGGCATTTTGATGCTAATCAGCGAATGTAAGTAAACCTATATGGGGAACATGATAGATATTAAACCTGCTTAACTTAAAATGAAAGGGAAAGATAGCATTGTCATTGGTAACGTGTTGCATTCTGACATTGAGCATTTAGTTCAAAGTACCAATGCTGTGCTTCCTTAAACATAATATAAATAATTTATCATAAGTCAAATAAACCTTTAAACTAGTGCTGCACAATATAAGGACTATCTTATTGTGAATATTTTTGAATGATATTGCAATTACGATATTTACAATATTGGAGAGAATGATCACTTTGCCTTTAACAATTATCGAGCCCCCCTGCATTAATTGTTCAGCCCTACTGAACAGAAGTGTAGTGATAAGAAGACTTATCCCTGGATCTGTATGAAGGCCTCCTTACAATATATCCTCATCAGTACAGTATCCCCTTTGTCTCCAATATTGTGATGCAAGATCAGCTTTCCATCTGCCTGAAAGAAAAGCATTGAGGGGCACAAGTCAAACAAAACTTTTTTGTTTACAGAGTAAGACAGCCAAGACCAAGGACAGAGAACCTTTGAGTGCTAGAAACGGCCCTACAGCAGTCCCTTTCTCCCTCAGACCTAATCAGCCAATTACAGCTATTGATTAGCCATGCACCTGTTGAGCAGGGTCGGCGCTTTTCAAGGACGGGAAGCAGCCAGCGCTCTCTCCACTCAGGGGTTGAGCTTTGCAGCCAACATAGACTGATTATGCTGCGTTACAACTCAATTTCTCCTTTTTTAGGTCTTTATCTCCTTCTCACTCTGCCTCATTTTCTCTGTCCTTTACATTCACTCTTTCTCCTTGTCTGACCTTTGTCTACTTTGTTCTCCCTCTCTCCCCACACCCCACCTCTCCCACCCACCACCTTCTATTTCTATTCCCTTCCAGTGGCCCTGTATGCCATCAGCGCAGTCTATTTTGCTGGCGTGATGGTACGTCTGATGCTGACACTGACTCCAGTGGTGTGCATGCTATCGGCAGTGGCTTTCTCCAGCGTCTTTGAGCATTACATGGGAGACGACACAAAGAGGGAGAAACCGCCCGCCGAAGACAGCAGCGACGAGGACGACAAGAGGAATTCTGGGAATCTTTATGACAAGGTCAAGGCAGGACACTGATTGTCGAGCTTTGCATTTAAAAAAGAAAAGACTGAGATATGTTGCTGAGTTGACTTCACACGCCTCTTGCAGTTTAAATTGTTTATTTGCATGTTTGTCAGCTTCCCTCACTCCCCACCAGTTTGGGTAATCTGTGATTCAACTGTGATTCATTTGGAACCGTTTGGTGCTGTTGCCATACTTTTAGCTGTCTCACAATGTTAAATGTGGATCTTACTGCCCTCACTGTTGAGCCAAACTGTGGCTATCTCATAATTTCACATGCTACCAACACGTATCCAGTTATGTGAAGTGTTGCTCACATAACATTTTGGTGTCACAATTTTGTCAAATTGATTGGACGTGTGTTTATATTTATACATCATTGTTGTCTTGCGCTGGTGGAAAAAATGCAGTGATGGACATTTGGGGTATGCTTGGAAGCATTGCTGTTAATAGAGGCTGTATAAAAATTGCACACTGACATTGTACATGTTAGACAGGCATTTCATTTTTCTTTTATCAAGCTATTGATCTAATAACATCAACCTATCATTTTCATGGAGAAGTTTAGTGTTAAAGGCTTGGTTCGCTAACCGATTGTGTCCCTTATATTAGTTAGATGTAGTTTACATCTATTTTTTTTTTTAGTTGAACTATCATTTTTTGGCAGAATTTAAATGTTATGTCTTATCTACTTCTATCCTTGCTCAGTTTTAGCCACAGTTTGGGCAAGCCAGCTTTATTTGTATACCACATTTCAGCAACCGGGCAATTCAAAGTGCTTTACATAAAACATTAAAGAGTAGTTCAAAACAATAAAAAAAAGAATAACAGATAAAATACGACAATACAAGTTACAGTGCAATATAGGAAATTACTTTAAAGAATTATTTAAAAGGCAGCATCAAAAAGAAAGGTCTTCAGCCTTGATTTAAAAGAACAGAGTTGTGGTGGACTTGCCGTTTTTTCTGGGAGTTTGTTCCAGATATGTGGAGTGTGGAACACTGCTTCCCCCTGTTTAGTTCTGACTCTGGGGACAGAAAGCAGACCTGTCCCAGATGACCTGAGAAGCCGGGGATCAGAAATGTATTTTGTTCCTAAACAGTTTAGTGATTTATAAACCAGCAAAACTATTTTGAAATAAACTCTTTTAGGGACAGAAAGCCAGTGCAAAATGACTCAGAGCAAGTAATTAAAGGTGCTGGTAAAGACAAATGTTCACATTATGCAGATTTCCTTCCTCTTCAGAGTTTTTATAGCCTCACCAATTCTCTGCTGCTAGTGTGAAATGATATTAACTCTTCACAAGAAACATCTCACTATCCTTAGTGATGCATTACGCAGTACAGAAAACTTGAGGATGCTGTAGGATACGTGTTCTATTAGTTCATTAAATATGTATTCCACTCAATAATTCATCTTCCTGGACTGCTGCAGACTTTTCCTTCATAATAGTATTTGTCTCCCCCTGCAGGCTGGTAAGGTGCGCAAACATGTGTCCGAGCAGGAGAAGGCAGAGGAGGGTTTGGGCCCAAACATCAAGTCCATTGTCACCATGCTCATGTTGATGCTACTGATGATGTTTGCCGTCCACTGCACCTGGGTAACCAGCAACGCCTACTCCAGTCCCAGCGTGGTGCTTGCTTCGTACAACCACGACGGGTACGAATTACACATACACACTTGTTGTAATGTCTAAATGGATGTTTAATAACTGCAAATGAGCACATGTACATGTATGTGTGAGTGTGCACAAACACAGATCAGCAGGATAGAAGGAGCACATGTATATTTCATACAAAGTTTGCAGAAATATTGATATGTGCACCTATATAGGCTTTAATATGATTGCTTAACTTATTGTTTCTAAGTCACACATCTGTGGACCATTTCTGAATTTAAAAAAAGCTGATATAATAGTCTCTCTGAGATTCTTTACAGGCATAATTATTCTTTTAATGCATTAGGGAGGACATATTTAAGGCCAAGACTAAATGGTACTGTATATGCAAGTCCTCATACATATATTAATGGTATCACAGCATTTCTCAGACAATGGTTTTATCTGTGCCATGGGAGCAGCATAGCTGTCGCTCTTTCTCTTGCACGCACACACACACACACACACACACACAATATGATTACCATGCCTACAGTTAATTGGTTGCCTGGCTTTGTCTGCTCCCTGAGGTAAATTTAGGACATGAGCGAGTGTGAGGTGTTTTTTAACCCTCAGTTTATTATGCATGGATGGTTTATTTTCAGCTGTTGTTGCCCTTCTGATTCAAAGCCTAACTGAAATATTAATAACATCTGCAGCCATATGACTGTCAACGCTGTTACCTGACAACCTTATTTTCCTTGTTAGGACGCGTAACATCCTGGATGACTTCAGGGAGGCCTACTACTGGCTGAGACAAAATACGGACGAACATGCACGCGTCATGTCCTGGTGGGACTACGGTTACCAGATAGCTGGCATGGCCAACAGGACCACACTAGTAGATAATAACACATGGAACAACAGTCATATAGCACTGGTGAGCCTTCTGTCTGCTTCTCTCACGTCTGTCTTATTCTGTCTTTGTTAGCTTTCTCTTCTCATTCATACACATACAGAGAAACAAAAGAATTCTTCCAGCAGCCACTGGACAAATAGTGAGCTCTTGAGTGAATTATTTATGTAGTATAAAACCGTTCTTTCCAACTAGCCAGATTATCTTTTTAGCCTAAACTTTCCCCGTTGAATGTACACTGTTGGGGGATTTCAGTTAATTGTTGTCAGATTCTGATTTGATTTTTTTTCTTTCTCTACTGCCGAATGTTGGAGGAAAACTTTTGTCTTTTAGTTAAGTCTGTAAAAGCCCTCTAGCTTTCTTCTCTCTTCCTTTCTACTTGCTGCCTGTTGTCTCTTCAGCATCTATCCAGAGGACATGTAATTATAGAGAATACAAGATGGATCTCTGTTTAATAATTCCGTTTTTTTTTTGTGCCATTGCTGTATTGAAGCACTGTCTTGCTGAACAGAGGAAACTCCGATTAAAGTACTACTTTTCATTATTTAACACTGTTTTAGGTGGGGAAAGCCATGTCGTCCAACGAGAGTGCGGCCTACCAAATCATGAGGTCGCTGGATGTGGATTACGTGCTGATTATCTTTGGCGGTGTAATCGGCTACTCAGGCGACGATATAAACAAGTTCCTGTGGATGGTGAGGATAGCAGAGGGAGAGCACCCAAAGGACATCAGGGTGAGTGTGACACCTGCCTGTTACTGCAGCTATTCTCCTGGAAATCTTTTAGCAAGCACTTACACAGTAAAACCAATGTTTCCTCTTCACTCTTTACACACTCTTTATACTGATGCTTAAGGACAGGCTCTGTTAGAACATTCATGGCATGTAATCTGTGACTTTGAGGGCGCATCTGGAACAACAACCTTTTGTTATTGCAAGAAAGTATTGCATTCCATTTTTTCAAGTTTTAGCATACAGTTAAAAATAAAAAGTATTCAGTAGGTTTACATGCACTCATGGAACCATAATATGCAGGTATGTACATATTTACATGTTCGTTACCACAAACCTGCGTATATATTTAGACTTTCAGAGGTTACTTTGTGTTGTTCAGTTTTAGCTGGTCTCAGCATTGTTTTGAATACGAGAATCCTCTTTCCTACCATACCGCTACTCTCCTGTCACGGCATTACTTTACCTGTCTGGTTAAATGTAGCTACTGATCTAATTCTTCAGCAGTCAGTCACTAGCCATTATCCTTAAACAGACAAATCATTTTTTATTTGATTGTTTTATATTTTTATCACCCTTTTATCGTCATCTCCAGTCAGTGAGTTCTACTAAATGATCTAACCATCATTTTCTGGACCTTATCCTCCCAAACCTTCATCCTTGTCTTCTTTAGGAGAGCGACTACTTCACCCCTCAGGGAGAGTTCAGAGTGGACAAAGCCGGTTCACCAACTCTGCTCAACTGCCTCATGTACAAGATGTCTTATTACCGATTTGGTGAAATGCAGGTGAGTAGAGATTTTCTGACCAACGGCCAAAACCAAGCAACAATGACCAAAAACTCCAATCTGTAGGTTATTTTGAAGATTTTTTTCCTCTCCAGGTGAGGTCAGAGCTAGCGAGAAACTCTGAATATAAAGAGATTTAGTGGGGCTTATGATCCACTTCATAGGTAAAAATAATGAGTTCCAGCTCTGTGTAAAGATCATAAAGAAACTTCCTGTTGCTGTTGCCGAAGAAGTAAAAAGTTCTGCTACTATATTTTATGCAACATGCAGCTTTACCAGAGAATAACAAGCAGCTTCTGCCACTAAAGGTGTAAAACTTCTTGCTACTGTAAAAGCAGAGCTAGCTGACTGGCAGGCAGAAGAGGATTTAAGGAGAGCTCCTGAGGTTGGGAGAGGGGGAAGGAAGGATTGGCGGAAGCTTTCGAATGGGCCACGGCCACATCTGGCAGGAAGCAGAGGAGAGATGAGAGGGATACTTCTTGCCAGGTGCTTACATCGCTGCTGTAGATGCAGCCTGGCCAACAGCTCCGCAGAGAATCAATGCAGCCGCTGTGTGTGTGGCTCACAGCACGGTTTTAGAGATGGGGAGACTGAGGCACAGGAGGAGATGGAAGACAGAAGGGAGTGAGCCTGCCGAGGGAGGGAAGATAACGTTTACAGAAACGGAATGTGACAAGGGGGAACAGAAGCTTAGGGGACTTTAGGAAAAAGACAATCAGCGGATAGTTGAGGATGCAGTTCGTAGCGGTGAATGGAGATTAAAGGATAACAATGACAATGCATAATACAGTACAGAATAATTAGGTAATGAATATAACCATGGACTAGAACTGTGGACTTCATATCTCCCAAAACACCCAACTCATTTATCTTTCTCTTGACATTTAAATGACAAGTTGAACAGTCCTCACACAGTGAGAGGCTAAACTATTGTGATTAATAATAATTTAATATTTCACAGTCTGTGTCCTCTGAAGCAGCCTGAAGGCATAAACGGGATGCCAAGGTGTTCTGTAGATGGGAACTTGGAGCCCAGAGTGAGAGTGGAGACTGAAAAAGGAAAAATACAGCGGGCAGGTAGAGAGTAACTTTGAGAATAGAGGTGACGAGGGTAAATCAAATGTGAAAAGGACACAGTGAGGGCTTTATAAGTTGAATAATGGGAACAAGGTTGTTTGTGGTTCATACCAAGTGTTTTGTAATAGCTGCCAATGGGAAGACGCTGGCCTTTAATCAAAGGGCTATCAAACCACTTTTTTTATTGTGGTTTGTCCTAGTCTGTTGAGTACAGAGTTTGGATTAGTAAAACTGCGGTGGGCTGAGATGAAATTATGATGACACTAATATGAAGCTGGTTAGCCTAGCTTAGCATAAAAACTGGAAACAAGGGGGAAAAGCTAGCCTAGCTTCTGTCCAAAGGTAAAGCTCACTAATGAGCACGTCTTGTTTCTTTATTAAAACTGTTAAAGTTGCTAGACTGTTTTTGACTTTGTTACTTTTAGACAGAGCCAGGTTAGCCGGTTCTCCATTGCTAGTCTTTATGAAATGCTAAGCTAACCGCCTGCCTTCATATCCAACATACAGATATGAGAGTGGTGTCAATCCGCTCATGAATAAACTATTTCTTTAAACCAAAAAACTATTTGGCATGCAACATTTTATCCAAGTCTCACAGCTAGCTAATGACAACTTTATCCATCTCTCCAGCTGGACTTCCGGACTCCTCCAGGCTTCGACCGAACACGCAACGCCGAGATCGGCAACAAGGATATCAAGTTCCAGCACCTGGAGGAGGCGTTCACCTCGGAGCACTGGCTGGTGAGGATCTACAAGGTGAAGAACCTGGACAACCGAGAGCCGCTGGACCACAAGCTTCGCAGTGTAGTGCCCAAGCAGAAGTACACCTCGAAAAAGGTAGTAGGACACTTCCTGTTTAATTGTTTTAAATACAGGATTACTGTTCACTTTTCTTATGTTATAATAAACACCGTTGGTGTGACCAGCAAAGCAAGGTGACTACATACAATTTCAAATAAGAGGAATTATTTTTTTTCTTTAATGATAATAAATATATAATAAACATATCTCCATCACGCTTAACCCAGACTATATGCTCCAATTTAAGATTTTAAGACCAATATTGCACAAATTATGTACTTATTCATACAGTATATCAAAGAGTAGCTCTCTTAGTTAGTCATCACATTTTGATGAGTAACAAGTGATATGCCAGTCATTTAAATCCAAGTATATACCGTGGATTCTGGATAAAGATTATTTTAGTTGGGGAATAGGTCATTTAACTATTTTTTGTTTTGTTTTGTTTTCTCTGTCCCTCTAACAAGACTGCCAAAAGAAAGCGCGGACACATCAAGAACAAGCTTGCCCTGAGGAAAGGCAAGAAACTTCAAAAAAAATAATGGTGACGAAGAACTCTTCTAGGAAAACAAACAACTGCGAAGAAACCTCCAACAACCAATGAAGAAGAACACAGGGGCCATTTATCTGGCACTTGGTCTCAAGCGCTTCTCATTCGAGCGCCCCCGTGTGTTGAGGAAATGTCATCTGGCTAGCTCCAGAACTGTTGTCCGTTTTATCCTGAGGATCTTTGTCTTGCTTAATTTTTTTTTCTCTTTCTTTTTCCGTTGTTTCCTGATGTCTTTTTAATTTGTACTTGAATGTGTGGCGAGGTATAGGGCTGCTCTGCTTGGTTTGGCGTCGATTAATTTTTGTGGTACATTCAATTAACTGCTTATCAGTGCGGGATCGGGGGGTGTGAGGAGGTGAGGGGGGAAACGAGAGAAGACTAGGAACATTTGCACCAAAGACCCATCGACCTTGCTCCATGGCACATGTGAACTCATTACTGATTGTGAGGAAGCGCAGGAGTGAAAGCTTGAGGACTTGTTCCTGACACGTGTACAGAGGAAGGTATGCGGTATGGAGGAACCTCACCGTCTAGGCACAGCCCACCTGTAATATTAACCTTTTTATCATCCTCCTCTCCTTTATGTCTGCTTGGCTCCCTGACCTTCTTTTTCAACAAATTCTTTAGAAAAAAAATAATTGGCCTAATATGTAATAAATACGTTGTGTAAAGAATAAGTCTAAAAGGATGATAATATATTGGATTATTGTGGTGATTTTTAAGTATGCAGTCAGTTTTTCCTCTTAATTTCTTTATGTGATTGTTTTGTCAATTTCTTTTTTGTATGACAGCAAAAAGAACAGTGAATGCAATAATTCTTGTACAGAGGGGCTTGAGATTTTGTTGGATGAATGAATGTGAATTTTTACAATGTTCCCCCACACCCCTCTTTTTTCATGAATTGCATAGATTGTACATTTCTGCTGCTGGGGTTTTAAAGACGGAAGCAAGCAACTGTTAAAAAAGTAGTGATAATAAATTAGGTCTCCCTTCCTGCAGGGGGAGCTCTCTAGTTTAGTGTGCAAAGCCTAGTGCCTCATCGCTGGTCACCATCGCCTCCGTAAGTTGCGATTGTCTACTCTGTTAACTTTTTGTTAAGCTCATCATGTATCAATGCGGCCGGTTGGGTGCTTCAACCAGACTGAGACGGTGGAAACTGAAAATGTTCAAGATGTCTGGAAATAGACTGACGGACTGTGAAGGGGGTAGTTAGTACACAGGCACTGAAACTACAAAAGACAACTGAGGTCAGAAGAGGTAGAAACATCCATCACTGTCTGTAACTATGGTGAACTAACACACCTTTATGGTACTTTAGAGCTGTGTCCTTATTCCTAAAATGGTCTTGAATATGTAGCTAGTTCACATCCTAGAATTGTAGTAGCCAGTTAAAGGCTTTTTCCGGCTTATTACAGCACTTTTGGTCCATAAGTGGACTTGCGACGGACAGATTTAAAAAGCAGCAAAGGCTAAGATAAACCTAACTTTTAGTCCACGGTATGAGTCAAGCTCCAAATGCGCTGAATCCTACATTTCCTATGATGCACCCCGATAGCGTCTTAAAATTAGACCCTCATGTTTGCTAAACGCCCATGTCTTGTATAAATCTTAGTGTGTAAAATTGGTGGAGTGACCCTTTAATTCTGTCAATCGACTAATCATTTCAACTTGAGTAAGCATACTAGATCTGATCTCCATGAAGAAGAAAAAATAAACTAAGAAGAATGCTGTAGTTAGTGTATTCTTTATAATAGTACTGCGAACCATGGTTTTTGTTCCTGATCAATCGGTCATTAGTCGATTGGCTCATAAAATATCAGAAAATGGAGAGAGGAAAACAACTCAGTCCAAGCTGAAATATTAGCTGAGGTTTAGTTTAATATAGAAGATGAAGGAAACCAAATTTTCACATTTGCAAAGATACAACTAGTGACTTTTTGGCATTTCTGCTTTAAAAAAAAAAAAAAAAAATTTAAATAGTTGATTATCTTTCGCTTGACTTGTTATTCGACTGTTTCAGCTCCAGTATATGGGATAGTTGGGACACGGCTGTAATGAACCGTATGTTACCTTTGGCCTCTTATTCTATGGGCACTGCACTGTTCTTTGTGCGTCTGGGTTCTCCGGATGTTGGAAACACTGAAGGTGTTTCTGTATGTGCACGCTTTAGTAACTTTTTCATTTTTTATCAAATAAGTGACACATCAAACGACTAATACATCATACCGCTGTACTTCTCACAAAAAAGTGATTTTTATTGGTATCGCCTGTTTCTTTTCTTTTTACAGTTCTCTAAAATGTTGTCCGAATCACTTTCTTTTTTCTTGGATCTTCTCTGAAACTTGAGTGTTTCCATTTCAGACTTCAGACTTTCTTCAACACAATGCCACATTGTTGATTAGTCACACAAACGCCTAAAACTGAGTCACGTCCTTTTGATTTATTATTTGTCAAGATAGGAGAGAGTTCAGACCAAGCCTTAATGTGATGTACAGTTTGCTGCCCTCTTATGTTTCATTTCGTTTCAATTAGGAGCGGCAGAACGGTTCCTTCCCCTACTAAGTTTCCTCGTTTCTTAGTAGCTCAGTGCCGTCTGTCCTTAACACTTTTCGTTTGATGAAATCCCTCCCTCACCTTCAAAGTTTACATTTTTACATCATTGTTCTGTTCAGCCATCTTTAAATATACACTTTAATGAAAACATTTGTGTAAGTTGTTGTTATTGACGTGTTTATGAATTAAGTCATTTGAACCAAAGCATAATTCGGAATTATTAATGTATTCTTCCTGTGCAGATCTGGTTTATCGACCCAGGTGAACACAAAGCCAACCACATGATGGCAGCATTAGCCTTTGGATGAAGACATTTGTCTTTTCTGAAACCGTATGTATAAAGAATGATTTCAGTTTAACACTGGTGAGGATAGATGGTGATGGGTTTGATATGTGGGTAATCTTGTTTGGCTAAAGTGAACCTTTCCTTTTCAATACCCATGAGTTAAATGCATTAAAGTAGGCAGTACAATGTTGACAATTTTGGGGAATGTATAATCAACAGTCTCACATGGGGTTGTTATGCTTCTTTCATCTCAGAAAACTAAGTTGTTGGATTAATGAAAAACGAAATGACAACTTGAGTTCCTTGACATCCTTAAAAGGCAAGTCAAGTTAAATTTGGCATGACGGCAACATAAGCACGGCATATTGTTAAAATAATAGTTATTCTTCATAGAGGCCATCTTAAACTCAGGTTGTCAGGCTCAGCTCTTTGTCAGATGTGGCACAACTTTCATTGGTCTAAGCTGTTCCTGCTTATCATTAAACTATATGTAGGCTCAGCTGTTCCTGCTATGTGCTAATTTTACCACACCTACTGTACAAATGGCAGTTAACTATTCAGACTGCCATTTTCTAGTTAGTGACTTTCAGTGAGCATGTTCTGTTTAGCTAGCATGTTGGCCTTCTGATGTTATCATGTAATGCTAATTAACAAGTAATTGACATGTAATAATGCTATCAATAGCATATTATGTTAGCATTCAGCTGAGGTTGACCGGTATTTTGTCATTTGTTTTAAAGGTGTGTTATGACTTCTTGGAAATAGGTGGTGTTCAAATAAAGGTAGGGAACCACCAAAGTTATTCCAGTTCATCCTGTGGGGGCTTTGTATATTTGTGCTAAATTTATGGCAAACTATCTAGTTAAATATTGCACTTTGAAGCCATGCCACTTCAAAGGCTAAAAAGAGTGAGTCCATGATTGCCATGGCACATTTATTAGAACAAAATGATCTGCGTTGACGTGTTATTACAAATGAGATGATCCACAGGTCCTCTGCTGGTGGAGTGAATGAGAAGTAGCCGTTTACAGTTTATGATTCCCTTGAATGCAGGACAATATACCAGATGTACATTTAGGATATAATGAAGAGACAATGTTTTAAGAATGTCTTTATTCATGGACAATCCCTCCTTTATCCACAATCACTCCCTACATCAGTGAATCTGGATCCTTTTGGATATAAAAAAAATATATAATTTTCACGTAAGGCAAGTGTCATCAACAGTGTTTCTAAATGGTTGCAGGTTTGTTCTCTATACCGTCCTCAAAATCTCATGTACTGTCATGACCTAAGCTACAAATAGGCATCTGGTAAATTCACCTGGCTTTAATATACTATTTGAAAAGTTAACAGAGTAAGCAGTCAAAGGTTTATAAAAAAAAAAAAAAAAAAAAAGTCTGAATACCATGGAGTAGATAGATTGTTAATTGCTCTTATTTCATTTCTGCTTTACCTTATTTAGAAAAACCATTGAGTTAAAATTGACCACAAAGTAACATTGTAGTAATACCCAATACATTTCTATCCAATAGGTTGCCAGTTCCCAGTGATTGTTATTCTGCTAGATTATCCTCATCTTCACAGAAGCAACCTTCCAGTGAAGTGCAGATGTGGGAACATGGTTGTGTGTTTCTGCAAGCAGCCTCATTCATATTCATCACCACGGGCAACCTAAGAAGAAGTATTAACTTCGGGAGACATGAGCTACCTAATTACACAAGTGCCATTTTAGGGGCACAGATGCAACAAAAAGATTTGAGGACCCAAAAGATTTTTTATCACAAACAAACCAGTGTTTTCTTTCTTTAGGAAGAAGGGACTAATGGCTGGCATAGCTCAATAAGAGAGGTAGTAATGGAAAGCGTCTGTTATGCTGTGGCGTCTCACTCAATGGGTAAAATCATTTAAATGGAGTGACGTGTAAATAGCACAAAAAGCACGAGTACAAAATGGAAAAGTAGCAAAATGTGACCAGATACATTCATAGTGCAGACAAAACAATCACAACCTTTACTTTCTAGTAGCTCACTCTAATGTTCCGGATAATAATATATACTGACGTATAATCTAATGTAATACATTTGTTTTAACTCTTATATGATTTTAAACCTGGTTACGTGCTCTTATTTCCCGTAAAGCTCTTGGGGACCACCAGGATTGGTAAAAGTCATTTTATATAAAATATTACATTTATTTTTAGGTTAAAAGTGCCTTATATAAACTCATTTACAGCTACAGTTTTGTGTTACAGGAAACTTGTATCGATTCATTCTAACGCTGCATTACAAACTAAAAGCTTGAAACCAAACAATGTCTGAGAAAACATTAAGCAAATGCAAATTAGAACACCAGTGACAAACTTCATTACTGTGTGTGTGTGTGTGTGCAAAAAGGTGAAAAATAGAAACGCTCTACTTTGAATAGTAATACTATTACCTGTATATAAAAAAAATTAACTTTTATCCCAAGAGCTCCAGCCACCATGTTGGTTATAACAGTGGAGGTCGCTTTGGCACCTTGCTTGTTTCCTGTCTGTCTCCATAGTGTCACTCTGAGTCTATAGCTCAGGTCTGGAGGACTCTGCTTCCTTCGCTTGACTTCCTGTCTTCTGACCTCAGCGTGGAGAGGAAGGATCTCAGTTATTGTCCAGAAGAGTATTAATCTGCTGTCAGGTCGGCTTCCACAGTGGGTTGTTGTAAATCCAACTGTCTCCCTGTGCATGTAAGGAAGAAAACTGGACAATTACACAATATTTTCTTGGTATAATTAGGGTGAATTAACCTTTAAGAATGACCACAGTAGTTTAGTTAGTAGCTGTGTACTAAATCACTACCTGTACTACCTCGCTGTAGTGAGCAGTCATCTAAAAAATGTGAGCACAAGAAAATGTAAGAAAACACAACTTCATACTGAAACACGCTTCAAGTGGCACTACACGACAACAGAAACTGTTTCCAGGGGACACTAAGAAGTGATGCCTTCTTTAGCCATTTACTTATTAGCCTGCCAATGCAAATATTCAATCTGATGAAAATCAGCAGCAATTATAGTGCACTGCATAGTAAATAGGAGAGAAATTCAGACACAGCCTGGCTAACAAATAAATGTAAGGGCAGTTTGAAGATAATGTTTCTGAATTTCCATGCCACCTTGCTGCCAAGCATTATATCACAGTGTTGCTTCAATAAGTTTAACTTTCTTCACTTTACCTCTTTAGTGAAGTATTTGGGTGTCCAGGGTTTGTTATCAGCTGTTCTCTTCCTTTCTTCCCCTCTCTGTTGCTCTTCCAGCCGGTGTTTGTGTTCTGTGGCCTCATCAATGTTTCCTTCCTTTAGCGACTTGGTGACGTGTTGCCATAACCTCCTACAAGGAGGCAAAACACACAACAATTACATTTATAAGCCATTAACATCTCCTACATCTAGCACTACCTATTTAATTATTTAAAATTACATTAAGTTGGTGGTTATGAGTTGTTTTACCTAGATTCTGTTCTCCCCTGTTTCTCCACAGGCCGCATCTTCTTCCTGGTGACTGGAAGTTTGGCCGTGTCGATCACTTTGGTTTCCCCACTGCTGTAGGTGAACTCCAGCGTGCCGTTCCACTCGCCCTGGGCTTTGCACACAATAGTGTTGGTCGGGTTGTGTTTGACCTCTGCCGTCACTCTGATTCAGCCAAACAGAAAGATGTTGTCAGGAATGTTTCTTGTCTGCCCGTTACCTTTTTATACCGGTATTCTGGGCACATTTCAAAAGTGAAATACTTATGAACTTAACATCACTCATCACTTTACTATGTGAAGATTTTCTTTATGTGAATGTGATCCCTGATTTTAGAAATAAAGCATGTTTTAATAATACTGGTCCCCTGCTGGAGCTGCTGCCCCCGCGACCCAATACCGGATAACCGTATGGACTACGTGTACTACTAAAGGGTTTTTTACAAAAAAGTTAGGAAGTGTAATTGCTGCCTAGAGTAGCCTACGCCATAAAACTGTCATACCGTAGCAAGCACTGACTGTACCAAATTTGGTCCAGTTTATTGCAAAATCTGTTAGAATGCTTTATAGTACAAGTCAGGAAATGTGCCACATGTGGTTTTAATGTTTGTTTTTTTAACAATGCAGATAATGATAATATGTATATGGTTAAGAGAATATTTGTGACTGTGTATGTTATAGTACCGGTATGTTCATTTATTATAATAAAATCCCTGAAAATATTTTCTGTGTTCTATACTTTAATAAAGTTTTTGTTTTTTTAAATCAAGTGACACATGCCTAATCATGTAAGTGTAGGAAAGAAAAAGTATGAAGACTTTACAATTGATTTTTAACTTGCAAAACGTCTGAAAAGTCAAATGGCATGAAAAGTCATAGTATAAAATTCATACAAGAGCCAATATAGTTTGCCTTAAAAAAAGTTAAACTCATGGAATTGCTTCATGAAATGTTATGAAAAGTCAAATTAAAGTACATCATAAAAGTCATAGTATAGCATGTCCAAAAGTCATAGTATAGTATGTAAAAAAAAAAAGTCATAGAATAGTATGTCGGAAAAAGTCATAGTATAGTATTTCAAAAAGTCATAGTATAGCATGTCAAAAAAAAAGTCATAGTATAGCATGTCGGAAAAAAGTCAGAGTATAGCATGTCAAAAAAAAGTCATAGTATGTCAAAAAAAGGTCATAGTATAGTATGTCCAAAAGTCATAGTATAGCATGTCGGAAAAAAAGTCATAGTATAGTATTTCAAAAAGTCATAGTATATATAGCATCTCAAAAAAGTCATAGTATATATAGCATGTCGAAAAAAAGTCATAGTATAGTATGTCGGAAAAAGTCATAGTATAGTATGTCGAAAAAAACTCATAGTATAGTATGTCAAAAAAACATAGTATATAGTCATAAAAAACTCATAGTATAGTATGTCAAAAAAGTCATAGTATAGTATTTCAAAAAGTCATAGTATATATAGCATGTCAAAAAAGTCATAGTATAGCATGTCAAAAAAAAGTCATAGTATAGCATGTCAAAAAAAAAGTCATAGTATAGTATGTCAAAAAAAAAGTCATAGTATAGTATGTCCAAAAAGTCATAGTATAGCATGTCGAAAAAAAGTCATAGTATAGTATGTAAAAAAAAAAAGTCATAGTATAGCATGTCAAAAAAAAGTCATAGTATGTCCAAAAAGTCATAGTATAGCATGTCAAAAAAAGGTCATAGTATAGTATGTCCAAAAGTCATAGTATAGCATGTCGAAAAAAAGTCATAGTATAGTATTTCAAAAAGTCATAGTATATATAGCATGTCAAAAAAGTCATAGTATAGCATGTCAAAAAAAAAGTCATAGTATAGTATGTCAAAAAAAGGTCATAGTATAGTATGTCCAAAAGTCATAGTATAGCATGTCGAAAAAAAGTCATAGTATAGCATGTCAAAAAAAAAGTCATAGTATAGTATGTCAAAAAAAGGTCATAGTATAGTATGTCCAAAAGTCATAGTATAGCATGTCGAAAAAAAGTCATAGTATAGTATGTCAAAAAAAGGTCATAGTATAGTATGTCCAAAAGTCATAGTATAGCATGTCGGAAAAAAAGTCATAGTATAGTATGTCGGAAAAAAGTCATAGTATAGCATGTCAAAAAAAGGTCATAGTATAGTATGTCCAAAAGTCATAGTATAGCATGTCGGAAAAAAAGTCATAGTATAGTATTTCAAAAAGTCATAGTATATATAGCATCTCAAAAAAGTCATAGTATAGCATGTTGAAAAAAAGGTCATAGTATAGTATGTCAAAAAAAGGTCATAGTATATATAGCATGTCGAAAAAAAGTCATAGTATAGTATGTAAAAAAAAAGTCATAGTATAGTATGTCGGAAAAAGTCATAGTATAGTATGTCGAAAAAAAGTCATAGTATAGTATGTCAAAAAAGTCATAGTATAGAATGTCCAAAAAGTCATAGTATAGCATGTCGGAAAAAAAGTCATAGTATAGTATGTAAAAAAAAAAGTCATAGTATAGTATGTCAAAAAAAAGTCATAGTATGTCCAAAAAGTCATAGTATAGCATGTCGAAAAAAAGTCATAGTATAGCATGTCGAAAAAAAAAAGTCATAGTATAGCATGTCGAAAAAAAGTCATAGTATAGCATGTAAAAAAAAAAGTCATAGTATAGTATGTCCAAAAAGTCTTAGTATAGCATGTCAAAAAAGAAGTCATAGTATAGCATGTCAAAAAAAAAGTCATAGTATAGTATGTCAAAAAAAGGTCATAGTATAGTATGTCCAAAAGTCATAGTATAGCAGAAAAAAAGTCATAGTATAGTATGTCAAAAAAAGGTCATAGTATAGTATGTCCAAAAGTCATAGTATAGCATGTCATAGTATAGCATGTCGGAAAAAAAGTCATAGTATAGTATGTAAAAAAAAAGTCATAGTATAGTATGTCGAAAAAAACTCATAGTATGTCCAAAAAGTCATAGTATAGCATGTCAAAAAAAAGTCATAGTATGTCCAAAAAGTCATAGTATAGCATGTCGAAAAAAAGTCATAGTATAGCATGTCAAAAAAAAGTCATAGTAAAAAAATTATAGTATAGCATGTCAAAAAAAAGTCATAGTATAGCATGTAAAAAAAAAAGTCATAGTATAGTATGTCGGAAAAAAGTCATAGTATAGTATGTTGAAAAAAAGTCATAGTATGTCCAAAAAGTCATAGTATAGCATGTCGAAAAAAAAATTATAGTATAGCATTTCAAAAAAGTCTATAGTATAGCATGTAAAAAAAAAGTCATAGTATAGTATGTCCAAAAAGTCTTAGTATAGCATGTCAAAAAAAAGTCATAGTATAGTCATGTAGTAAAAAAAATAGTATGTCATAGTCATAGTATAGTATGTCAAAAAAAGGTCATAGTATAGTATGTCCAAAAGTCATAGTATAGCATGTGGAAAAAAAGTCATAGTATAGTATGTCAAAAAAAGGTCATAGTATAGTATGTCCAAAAGTCATAGTATAGCATGTAAAAAAAAAGTCATAGTATAGTATGTAAAAAAAAAGTCATAGTATAGTATGTCGAAAAAAACTCATAGTATGTCAAAAAAGTCATAGTATAGCATGTCAAAAAAAAGTCATAGTATGTCCAAAAAGTCATAGTATAGCATGTCGAAAAAAAGTCATAGTATAGCATGTCAAAAAAAAATCATGAAAAAAAGTCATAGTATAGTATGTAAAAAAAAGTCATAGTATAGTATGTCCAAAAAAAGTCATAGTATAGCATGTCGGAAAAAAAAAGTCATAGTATAGTATGTCAAAAAAAAGTCATAGTATAGTATGTCAAAAAAAAGTTATAGTATAGCATGTCCAAAAAGTCCTAGTATAGCATGTAAAAAAAAGTCATAGTATAGTATGTCGGAAAAAAAGTCATAGTATAGCATGTCGAAAAAAAAAAGTCATAGTATAGCATGTCGAAAAAAAAAAAGTATAGTATGTAAAAAAGTCATAGTATAGCATGTCAAAAAAAGTCATAGTATAGTATGTAAAAAAAGTCATAGTATAGCATGTCGAAAAAAAAATTATAGTATAGCATTTCCAAAAAGTCTATAGTATAGCATGTAAAAAAAAAGTCATAGTATAGTATGTCAAAAAAAAAGTCATAGTATAGCATGTCCAAAAAGTCTTAGTATAGCATGTCAAAAAAGAAGTCATAGTATAGCATGTCAAAAAAAAGTCATAGTATAGTATGTCCAAAAAGTCATAGTATAACATGTCTGAAAACGTCATAGTATAGTATGTCGGAAAAAAGTCATAGTATAGTTTGTCGAAAAAAACGTCATAGTATAGTATGTCAAAAAACGTCATAGTATAGTATGTCCAAAAAGTCATAGTATAGCATGTCGAAAAAAAGTCTTAGTATAGCATGTCAAAAAAAAGGTCATAGTATAGCATGTCGAAAAAAAAAGTATAGTATAGCATTACCAAAAGGTCTCTAGTATATCATGTAAAAAAAAAAGTCATAGTATAGTATGTCCAAAAAGTCTTAGTATAGCATGTCAAAAAAAAGTCATAGTATAGCATGTCGAAAAAAGTCATAGTATAGCATGTCAAAAAAAAGTCATAGTATAGCATATCAAAAAAAAGTCATAGTATAGTATGTCCAAAAAGTCATAGTATAGCATATCAAAAAAAGGTCATAGTATAGTATGTCCAAAAAGTCATAGTATAGCATGTCAAAAAAGAAGTCATAGTATAGCATGTCGAAAAAAAGTCATAGTATGTCCAAAAAGTCATATTATAGCATGTCGAAAAAAAGTCATAGTATAGCATGTCGAAAAAAAAATCATAGTATAGTATGTCCAAAAAGTCATAGTATAGCATGTCGAAAAAGAAGTCATAGTATAGCATGTCGAAAAAAAGTCATAGTATGTCCAAAAAGTCATATTATAGCATGTCGAAAAAAAGTCATAGTATAGCATGTCGAAAAAAAAATCATAGTATGTCCAAAAAGTCATAGTATAGCATGTTGAAAAAAAAAGTCATAGTATAGTATGTCAAAAAGTCATAGTATAGCGTGTCAAAAAAGTCATAGTATAGCATTTCAGAAAAAAGTCATAGTATAGTATGTCCAAAAAGACATAGTATAGTATGTCAAAAAAGTCATAGTATAGCATGTCAAAAAAGTCATAGTATAGTATGTCAAAAAAGTCATAGTATAGCATGTCAAAAAAAGTCATAGTATAGTATGTCCAAAAAGTCATATTAAAGCATTTCGGAAAAGTCATAGTATTTTTACTATTTACTAGTTTAAGTGAGGGTATAATGTATTATAAATAAGTCATAGTATAGTATGTCTAAAAAAGTTAAAGCATAGTATCGAATATATATAAATTTTTAATTTGCAAAAACTACTGAAAAACCAATTGGGTGAAAATCATTGTGTCAAGCACAAAGCCACTGTCTTAAGAGGTTTTCTAAATAAATATTCAATTGAAAATAAAGAAAAAGACAAATCAGCATGTCATGTTTGCTGTCAAAGTGATATGGTGTCAGCAATAAAGGCAGGCAGAGAGAGCAAAAAAGATGCTCAGAAACACTCACCTGTGTACCTTCCCTCCATAGAAAGGCTTGGTGTGAAAGGTAACAGTGGCAGAGTAGCCGCTCTTGACACAGTTGATAGAGACTTTGCCCCCCAGCTCCACCCAGGGCACGGTAAGGATGGAGCGGGCGTAGGCACAGGGCAACGTGAAGACATACTCCTCATCGTGCTCCAGCAGACTAAGGACCCCTTAGAGGAGAAAGAGGAAGAAAAGTGAGAGGGGTTGAAGTGGATCTTCGGATGTATGGTGGGAACACAAATGCATAGAAACAGATGATGTTAGTGGTGTCCATTGTGCACTCGTAAAACAGGAAGCAAGTGTGGAGAAATACGTAGGTACACAGAAACTAAATATTCTATATAATCATTCAATTGTAATGTAAAACTAGGCACTTTAAACTGCTCTTACATACAGTTAATATAACATAAGAATTAAATTGTTTTCAACTTTGAATCGCCCATCACTGCAGCAATCCTAATTTATGTTGTGATTAAATAAGGTTAAGCACAGTTTGCTGTGCAGTTTTCATGTCCTATGTGAAAAAGGCATTAAAAACAGTTAATTATCTAACCTGATTGGAGGCAGCAATAATTTTATTTATTTTCTATTGGATATTGAAAAATACTCACACAACAAACACCCAGTGTGGAAAACAATATTTAAATGAGTTAATATCTCTTTTAGGCAGTTTGTATCTCTTGGGTCCCTAAGAGCGGCTATTATACTCAACACTCATGATCGACATCATCACCGTCATTCAGTCTATAAGTGGATTTATTTCGTCCTGAACAACACCTCACATGTCCATGATTAACTTTCTGTTATACCATAACCACGTGTTTACAAGAGCTCACTTGTTCATCTGTTTTTCACTGCAAAATGCCTAAAAGGAGTACATTTCTTCTGGCACCACTGTGGTCAAATCATAACAGGACGAAGATTGACATAGTGAGAGGAAAACCTATTCAGAGTCACAACAATGGCTTGTAGTCATTATGTGGTTCTGAATAGCCTTGTTTGATTAGCAATCCTTATTGAAGAAGTCTATTGTATGTACAATAAATGGTAGATCAGTTGTGGACGGAGTATTCAATCAATGATTATTAGTGAAAGCAAAATCCCATTGTGTAAAAGTACTCCTACAAGTAAACGTCCTGAATTCATAATTCTACTTCAGTGCGGTTTTATAAATAAAATGACATTTAAGTATCAAAAGTAAAAGTATTAATTATGCAGAACAACTCATCTAAGGTTTGATTGGCATCTCTCTCATTCTGCTGTTAGTTTTGTTGTACCAGTATAATGTTATCATTGTTGTAACATGGAGTTTTAAATCCCAGCATAGGTTTGCACAACTCCAACCTGAGTAGGTCTGATCCACAATAACTGAAACCCCCCATGTGGGTATGTGCATGGCCTTAAATATATAATGCATATATAAATACAATTAAAAGGCAGCAGAAAGTGGAATCAATCAGGTAAAATAGTTTAAGTAATATTTCAAAATTTTGAGAAGAAACACTTATTCGCTCTTAACGACAAGAGTTAGATGAGAGGATTGATACCACTCTCATGTCTGTACAGTAAATGAAGCTACATATACTACTTTGACCTGGCTAACCTAGCTTAGCACAAAGACTGGAAACAGGGGGAAACAGCTAGCCTGGATCCGCCAAAAGGTAACAAAATCCACAGCACCCCCAAAACTGAATTGAACCCTACTGTACCTGGAAATAAAATAAAAAATAAACAGTATCTACTGAAATATTGTCAGATACTGCCATCTGTTTTAATGGATGGTTTGACATTAATGAATAAGAACCACTTGTTCAAAATAACTTCTATGGAACAAATCGGCCCTATGTGCCTCTGATTTGTGTAGTTAATAATCATTCCACTGGTATGTAATTTAATTTAAAGACACAGTATAGCTAAAATCAAAAAGTGCATAGCAGCCTGTGATATTTAAACAACCATCCTTACAGCACCAGAGGCAAACCTGAGCAATGCACTCATCACAACAGTCAAACAGGTCAAATCCAAATCCAGCTGGTCAATCTGGCTGCATCAGCTGCTGTACCTCTGTTCCTTTTCTGACTGGCAATCAGTGTAGTCTGAGCCATTCATAAAAATGCAGCATCAACTGCTATCAGAAAAGCAGCCACTGCAAAAAATAACCCCATCAATCAATACTTCCTGGGGTTAGGGTCACCATGTTCTCTGATAGGCAGCATAAGCCTCCGCACATGGTGATGAACTGCTGCCTCATAACCTGCCGACAGGTGGTCAGAGGTACAGAAAAGCCTGAGAAAGCTTTAAAGTCTGACTGAATCAGTTCATGTATCCAGATTCATTCGATTGGGCTCAAGGACTTCCTGTGTCTCCGCTCAGGGTGACTCATCCCCAGCAAACTACTGTACATGGTGTAATGGTGCTGACAGAGAGGACAGGCTTATTGTTTGCAATAGGAGAGGTCTCATTCAAGACGCTCTGAAGGCTATATTTTTAACTAATACAAAACCAATGCAGACATTAACTGCTTTTAGCTACAAAGGCACCCACACAAATGACTTGTGTCAAGTTGACCACCTTTTATATAGTGTTCACTTGCTGCTTTCACTATGCCTGGACGTTATATACGTCTGTTTTAATTAAGCACAAGTCCGTCCTTGTTACTTTGTTTCTTTAATTTCAGTTATCTTTTAACAGGCTGTTGATGTAAAAGAGTATGCTCAGCTGACCTACCTTGCATGAATACATTACATTACATTACACAAAAAACTTCTACATATCTACAGTATTTAATGAGTAGTAAATTAGCTCACCTTCTCCCACCATGGACACTCCTATAGACATTCCCATGAACTTGCTCTTGGTCCATACATGGGCATTGACGCACATACTCTTCTCCCGGCACTCACAGTAAAACCCAGAAACTGGTGGATGATGGGACACCTGCTCGGCCACAAATCGCACTCTGTAGCAGCCTCCTGATGAATCCTCAGCCTGCAGCGTGTTGTTGGGGCCCCTGCTCGGCTCCCAAAGGGATCCCTGGTTTGATCTGACCAAAGGTTTGACTTTGTCCCGAGGCACTTCCCAGGAACAGTGGAAGGTCTCCCCCAGCACAGGGTTGTAGGGCTTCTTGGCAACGGCACCTTTCCGCCCTTCATGGAAAGCGGTCAAGTAGTACTCGACAAAACGGACTATTCGGTCCTCGGCTGAGACCCCAGCTGTGATTGACAGGAACATGTCAGGGTGGGCCATGAAGTTGGCGTACATCTCCAGTAGTGATCGCTTTTCCAAAATGAAAGTAGGCAACACCACCTAGGAAACATAGAGGAAAGGATAGGATTGGTTTAGGGAAAGGCTCAGAAAACAACAATTAACTCACAAATATCACACTAAAAACCTCCAATTTGTAACAAACAATTGTTTAAATTAAAAATCTGTGTCAGTGCCTTACCCGTGTGAGATCCATGCCCAGTTTGAGCTGGGAGAGCAGGTGGAGAATGATGCTCCGCTGGTCATCCAGGACACCCAGGTCCTCCTCTTCGTTATCCTCCGTGTCTGTCACCTCTTCAGTGGGGCTGATATCTTCCAGCCCTTGGTGGTGCTATGAAAACAAAAAACTTAATTCATCAGTGAGACTGTGTCCCCCACTAATGTGTGTTCTTATAGTAGTATATATCCATGACGTTCCACTTCCGGGATTGCTCCGTTGCCGACGGAAATTCCATCAAATTTCACTCATTTAGGCCGGATATTTGTTACCTTGTGCTCCAGTGGATTTATGAGGACTATGGTTAACTTCCCAAAACGATTGTTATTGGTTTAAAAAAATGCCAATAACCGGAAACACGTTCTGAAATGCTGTGTGGACCTGTCAGACCTTCCTTTACAGCACGGTGGAGGAAGTCTGGCAATGCGAGACTATTCTTATAGAAGTACTTATAGTTTTTTGACAACAAAGCTGTACGATATATCAGACTTTGACTACACAGATGATCCTTGTGTAGGATTCATTCATTAATTTTTTTTTATGGGATATGTTAACAGTGAGACAAAGACTATTGCCAGCCTTCTTCTTTTACAAGAGAGGAAATAATAATTTTTACTTTGTGTTCTGAAATGATGGATATTTATACATCTTCAAAAATATGGTCTTATATCTAAGTGTCACTCCTTACGGGCTACTCAAGACGTATGTAACCTTTCACAAGGAGTAAAAAGGTAGGCAACGACTAATTAACTGTTAAAAAATTTATCTGTCACATGTCACTTGGAAAGGCCAAGAGGAGGAAGATACGGCCATTTCCTAACACCAACATTCAACTGGCAATACCAACTAAAAGGTCACACAACTCAATCAGAGGCCAGCGCAGGACATTTTACATAAGCAACCTTTAAATACCAAAGGAAATAACCTCATTTACTTTTTATTGAAGCCCATTCATACTCCACTCAGCCATGTCACCTGCCTTTCAAGCCCCTTTCACCGTTCCATATGGCAATAGGAGCACTACATTTCTTTGAGTACCCTGAGTGCCTTGTTTGCTTCTAACAGCCTCAGCACAAACCTACACAATGCCTTCTTGGTGTATGCATTGGTCAAGGAGGACATATGTTATGTCCTTCATTTGTGTTGCAGCATTCAACTAGAAACGTTAGAAAGGTTAAAGAAGAGCTGATGCCTTTGATATATCCTGCAGTAACTTGGGGCAGGAAGGAAAATTACAAAAAACACAAGAGGCTGATGTATAATGCAGAAGGTGCTCACACACACACACACACACACTCTCCGCTGCTCTTTAGCTTCCATTTCTATCTGTGTCTCTATGCAATTATTACATTCAATTATGTGTCAGGGTTCCAAATTGTATACGCCTCATTTTAGTGAAGCTGCTGCAGCAAAATGAGGGAACCGAACCTCCTGGCTGCCTGATTACACTGAATAAAAAGAGATTTCCAGGAGAGCCTGCCTGTCACCTGAATATTTCATTTAAAAAGCTCCCCCCCCACACACACACACACACACACACACACACACACACACACACAAGAGGGAGCATGCTTGAAAACACAAGTACAGGACTCCCTGGAGCTGGTTGGTGCAGAGTGATATATATAAAAGAGTGAAAGCAGGGGAAAGAGAGGAGGTAGGGGGAGGTGTGTTATGATTCCAGTGGTTCTAAGTAATTAAAGAGGCTCTTGACATCAACAGGAAATTAGAGCATCTCAGCGGAAACCCTCAAGTGGATTTATTGATGGACTTAAGACTTTTTATTGCAGTTTAACTTGTCCAGAAGTTACTACTGTCTCTTGAATAATAAATAAGTACAGATAGTGTTTGAATTTATGGTTCAACAGGATGAGGAGGAGAACAGAGTGTACAAAACAAAAAGGTTTCAGAGTGACGTTTGCTATTTATGTTGGTTATTACAACATGACATCTTTTGTCTTCTTAACATGCAATTTCTATCTATCATATCATAAAAGTCTTGTCATAAAAATAGTACAATCACAATGCACAGGGGTGTCCACAACTGTTTAAAAATATGGATGTTAGGGTTAGCTAATAGCTAAACTGTGGGCTTTCCTTTTTATTGGCACAACCTGTAAATGAGGCACCCTTTATAAAGAGTAGTTGCAACTACAATAATACTTTAATAACAATAAATACATTTTAAATACAATATTTAAATACAATAAATACATTATTAACAGCTTATAATGTTATTAATTGCATTAATAACATCTCTTTATAAAGGGTGCCTTTATGTGCACCATTAATTCAATAATCTCAGTCAGACATCTTATCCATGAGAATGGGAATAACCTTGGTATTTTACCTTTTTCAATTTAAAACCCATTTTAAAAATCTTTTGAGGGTGCTGTACGTGTAAGTGTTTAACAACAGAACGAGCCCTGCTGGCCATTCTGTTACATCATTTATAAAGGCAACAAAGACTCTCAGTGTTGGAGGAAAACAAAGCTTCCCATTTTCAGGTCAGTGATGTTTACTGCTAAAATTTAGGAGTAAAAATTAACAATTTAGCAATTAATTGCTAAATTGTTTACAGAAGTGATCACTGGATAAGCCCTTAGGCTGCAACTACACTTCAACCTATGTCCAAAACAGATGTAAAGACCAACAGTACACCATGCACAAATACCAACGTCCGCATGGAACACTCACGCTACAGTGCTGTGTAGCTACAGGCTTGACCTGCATAAAACTGGACCTCATTGCCAAAGAGGTAAAAAGTAAGATGGCCTCACGCAACAGTAAAAATCCAACAAATGGAACGAAGTTAAAGTTTCTGGCTCCACAAACAGGATTGAAACCAAAATCCAATAAAAGAGAGCGGTACTCTCAATGGAAAACCTGTCAAAAACTGTATCTTTTGTAGAGTTTATAGCTCTGATAGGCACCGCAAACAAAAATAAATGCTCCTCTTCCTCTACTGAATTTGCTGACTGAGTGAGCAGCCTTCTTTCAGGAGTCCTGGGTCTTGTTAGAGAGACATACAATGTGGCTGAGTTGAGGTGGTGAGCTGCTGTGCGTGACTTGCAGAGACTCTGCCCACCACCTACTCTGAAAAACAGGGAGGAGGGAAAAAAAAGCTCAGGAAAAGTCCCTGACGTTACCCATCTGCATCCTCCCATCCCTCAGCTGTATTTGCCTACATCTCATTCCATTTTTACATCCTCCGCTTTCCTTCCTCCTCTGACATGGCTTCACTGCCTTTTTCCCTCCTTCTACACCTCCACTTTTCCTCTACCTTTCCTGCCTATATCTAGCACATGTGATAGGAGCATGTATATCAACTTGCAGTAGTCAGCTCTCTTTCAGGAACTCATGTGCAGCCGTCGTACTCTCCACACTTTTTTATAATCCCTCTCTCCTCTGTCTCCCACTCTCCCACCATTCTTCATCTCTTTGTAGCTGACGTCTTCTCTGAATCAGTGCCAGTGTGACAGTTCCTTTCAACTGACTGCAATCTTATGTTTGATTCCTTCTTCCTCTCTTTTCCTCTGCCCTCGCACTGTCATCTCTGTCATTGTTTCTTCCATTAATTTACCCTCCCTTCCCTCATCTCCTCATTCATGCCATCTGCTATTCTGTTTCATCATCATCTTTCTCCTAACTGTTTCCTTATTCCCTCCTTTCTGTTCTCTTTACATTCTCACTTAAATACTACTCAGTTGCTTTTTCTTTCCTGTCTACCTCTCTCTATATCTTTCTCTCTCTGGCAAGTCATCAGGGGAGAGTGGGTGTGGGGTCTATAGAAGGCTTAGATAGGGCACATCTGCTCAGGCTCCCACTTCAAAGACTCATTTTCCTTCTTGGTTTGAACAGGCCAAACTTTGAGGGCTTGTTCTTCATCACCTGCCGTCCTCTTCATCCTGTATGATAACCACTTACGTCTTCACTCTTTTGTTTTTGTCAAAAACAGCATCTGAGAAGCGCGGGGGATTAGTGTCATTCTATGAGACTCAACTTTTGAACCTTTTGCTATAAAATAATCATGTTCTCTCGTCTGAAATGTCCTCTTTCTAAATCTACATACGAAAGGGTGCATGTTAGAGTGGATTTCTCTTCCTTTGGGTACAGTCGAAAGAAAGACAGTACAGTTTTGTTGTGCAAATTAAATGATCTGTCTCCACCCAGAGAACAGTAGATTAGTTTTGTTTCACATCATTCTCAGTAAACCCTCAGCCAGCCATGTCTAAGCGAGTAACACTAACACTCATTTGAAAATTACAAAAACACAGCTCCTGTGAAAAAAGAAAAAAAAAGAAAGACAGAAAATACGGGAAATACAAATCCTTGAAAAAAGAAAGTGATGGCAAGTGACCCAGATGCAGCACAAGACACATATCTGCCACAAATAAAGCACCACTTGAACGATTGTAAAGGAGAAAGCACCAGAATCAGACCTCCCAAATCTCTCCTACTTCTTCACAACAAATGAGGCAAGTGGATCTGTTGAGTTTCAGTTCCTCATGTATAAATTACATCGAGCAGTTTCATCAGCACAGCATCTGATGAGAGTATAAGAGATAGAGCTGATGCAGACACAGTGATTAGGTAGTCACTTACACAGACACACACAAACATACACAACAAAAAAGAAACTGTACACCATCCTGAGGCCATTTTGGATGAAAGGTGGAACAATTTGGTAGTCCAAATCTCCACATAGCTACATTTTGAGACACTAAGCACATAACAATAAGACTCCTGTTGTCTTTTACAATGGTCAAATCTTTATACTTGTAATATAATAGCATATTGAAGGTAAACTTGCCTCAATCGATGTCATTTGAGTGAGCACCGCATGGGGCTGAAGAGTTTTATCACAGCTTCAAACATTTGATTTTTACCAGAATTTGTTGCTCCTTTTTCATCTCTGCTAAAGACTAGCGGTTGGAGGCTACATTAGCTGCTACAAGAAGAATGTCACATTCATCGTTTAAACACCTTGTTTAAGCAAAAATAACAAAATATTTACAGGTGCCAGCAATTCAAATAAATGAATGTTTGTTTTTCTCTATAATAGTAAATTGAATATCTTTGGGTTTTTGGCAGTAGAATAAACAAAACATCACCTTGGGCTCGTTGCCTCTATTTTCAGACATCCAAGGGATCAAACAACTAATCAATAGACCAAGTAAAAATCAGCCAGAAGAATCGATCATTAAAGGTTCAGTTGATAATAACTTTTTGCATTAACTTTTATATTTGCTGAAACTGTCACTATATCCTGACAGAACATCAATCACATAATCTGTGAAAAAATCATGTTCCTCTGCTTCTCCCTGGTGCTAAGAAAGTTTTCCCCAGCCGTGGGCGGTGCTTGGTTTTGGCTATTGTTTTCAACATTGTGGCCGGGTCACAAACTTTTTCATTTTACTTTTAAGCAGTACAAAGGCAATGAGTAACAGAATCTCAATTCATATTTAATCACTGCTGCCTAGTTTGACAGTTTGGTCGCAGTTCCCTTGCAGTCATGGGCCATTATAGGAGGCCTAAGGTATTTATTCACAGATTATCTATCTCATGTAGTACTCTCATATAGTACCTGTAGTACTGAAAAAAGCTCTTTATCGAGATGATCTGTAGATTGAGATGATTTGTTTGTGTGCTGTGTGTATATATTTTGTATGTATGTGTATATATTTGTATTTATGTATTTCTCTGCATTATTTGTATATGCAACCGGAAGTTTGCTAAATAAATGTGGTGTCTTGTAATCATATGTGGGTCAAAATGTTTGGCATGACACAGAAAACTAAAACTGAACTAAACCGTCAGGATATATAGTGACAGTGTCAGCAAATATGACAAAGAAGTTATTTCTATAAAAGTTACCTAATGAACATTTAAACTAAGTCGCAGCATTAATACAAACATTACAAAATGTCTTTTTATGTGTTTGAAAAACAGAAGTTTTAATTTGAAGATTGTGACTCCTCTAATAAAAGTGGAGTGAGAGACAACGCAGAAAGTATTTTCCAAAAGGCATATGACATTTCCAGTTTCCTAATCTAAATCTTGAGTTTAATAAAAAGAGTTGATTACAGAGAGTCATGGGTTGTTATTTTCCACACTCAGCTGAGAACACGCTACTCTTTGATGTTTTGACTCCAGGACTAACGGAACCTTTATGCCTGTTAATAAGACTTTAGGGGCCATCGTATAATCACTTTTTATTACTTTAGCTGTGCAGGTTTAGACAAACAAATGTTATTAATTAAGTTCAAATAATTGCAGGCTGCAACTACAAATAATAATACAAAGATTATTAGACACTAATGTCAAGTCTGTTAATGTGTAAATCTCCATCTGGCAGTGCAACAGACTTGATCATAAAGAAAAAGAGCTGCACATCAGAGGACTGTGCTGCCCTCTGTTGGAATAAGGTAGACATTTTAACTTTAACAGAGATAGAGGGAAAGAAGAGTGTTTAGCTCAAAATGCAGACAAGGACATAAGAGAAAGGAAACAAAACCATCTCCTGATATAACTGATCTTGTTTTGTTGTAACTGTTATTTTTTTAATCTATTTTATGGAGGATTTCCATCTTTGTACAAAGATTTTTTAAAGAAAAAAAGAAAGAGAAAAAAGGAATTTAAAAAATGCTAAAATCCATTCAAATCTATCATTAGCAAATAAACCCTGGATATCAAGAAATAAAAGCGCTCAACCAACAGGCACACATAGGAAAGAAGATTTACTTTACTCTGCCTTTCTTTGTTAATACGGAACTGACTGAAGGTATGTCATTAACTTCCTGTTATCCAGTATCAGCTTATATCCATAGTAATAAAGTGGACAGGTCTAATGTGTGGCAAGAGAGTGCACTAGTGCTGCTGCAAATGCATAAACCGACCGGATTTCTGCAAGCGCAAGCAATTTAGCCTCTATTTCCCCACAGTCACGCACAGGCACCCATGCTTACTCTTGCTTGGCTGCATACTAGGACTGAATATCAAACACCAATGTGGTGCTACATAATTCAAATAGTAGACCTTTATTATTCTGGGGTAATGTATTTTCTTACTTGCACTCAAGACTACTCACGAGATTACAGAGTAAATTGGTAAACTGGCAAACATCCAAGATTATAAATTGAAGATTAGATCAGGAACTGGCCTGTGGAAGTGGAAAAAGTCATCAATCATTTGATGTGGAGTGACATCTGACCATAACCAATAAATACTGAAATTGGAGCTAAACAAGAATATCTTGTTAATGCAAGTGATGTCTGTTGTTTCTATTGGCTGCATTCTAAGAACACATATCAAATACAAAATACAAATACAAAAAACAGTGTTAATCAGAAACCTCCTGATTCAGTGACCCGAAGCATTTAGCAGTTAACTGTAGTCTAGTCTAGCATTGCCAGACCTTCCTCCACAGCGCTGAGGAGGAGGGTCTGGCAAGTCCACAAAGCATTCAGTTTTCAGCAAGCATGGGAGGAAAACATGCTCTGGATTCTTGGCATTTCATTAAACCGATCACAATTGTCATGGGTGGTTTGCATTTCTGCAAAATAGCCTTGCAAAGGAACATGTTTTGGTGGAACATGTGTACATTTGAAAGTTGTTCTGTAGTCTTGCAAAATACTGTAATTTACCCTGCAGAGATCTGGGAAAAGGTTAACCATAGTCCTCATGAATCGACCGGAGGAACACAAAGTAAGTCCAGGGCAACGGATATCCAGCATGAATGAGTGAAATCTGGCGGAATTTCCATTGGCAACGGAGCAATACCGGAAGTGGAATGTCGTGGATATAGACTGCAGTCAATCCCCTACCACAAGATGGCTACACAACAATTTGATCAGATCTTACCATGCCAAACAACATACATTATAATGAAACAAAACGACTCCCCCCTGTTCAAATTTTATTTTAAAAATCAATAAAACTCAAGAACAAATCCCTCCCTCCTCAACCGTCCAATCTCCTTCACACCAACACAAAACAAAACATCATTCTGACTGGACAGGGAATCGTCTCGGTAGGCAAGCTAGGCACTGTGTATCCTGCCAAAATTCAAACATAAAAATGTTTATTAAATAATGTTATTATAATGATGACAAATGTAGCAGGTACGCATTATCAAATACAAAAAAACGGTAGAATAAGCAGTGCTTTTTTTCACTGTCCATTTATTGCGGACGACAAGCGAAGACCCCATGTTGCGCATGCACACTTAGATTCTATATTCTTCAAAGCATAAACACAACTCTGCTGTGCCTTTGCACTTAAATGTGTTATGCCAGTAATCATCTCCGTTACATATCAAACATGAACCAAACTAAATCGAGAAATTCAAAGTCAAATTTGCAGCAGCGGTGTCTGGCAATTTCACAGAGTTGAGGAATTTCTCCAAGCTCAACTTTAATTCAAAAAAGGAGTTAATAGCAAGAGGGAGGTCTACGCCAACCTTAGATGGACTACTGCAGCAAGAGGGACAATAAATTGTCCAATCGTTTCAAACAGACTGGTATGGCAGAAAAAATTGGCTATACGGCAGTGCTAACAGTCAGCGGCTGAACTGCTATCCCTGCCTGCTTTTTTTCAACAAGTCAGACTGCTTGGACTACAACGGGATACTGTGATTTGAACAACCTGCTCACAGCTTTAACCAAGCATGAAAAGTATATATAAGGTATTGAATGATCTGATAAATGCGACCTGCTTCCTTGCAAAGCAAGAGCTTCCTTTTGTGGCAATGATGAAAGCGCTAGCTCTAGCAATAGGGGCAATTACATCAAGTTGCTGAATGTGCTAACTGAGAAAGACAAGAGGTTGGTTAGACACCTACATACATCTACTGTATAAGACGAGTTTTACAATGCTGTGATTGACGTCTTCACGAGGAAAGAATTTAATGTACAAATAATCTACCGATTGGTGAGTCAGAAACTATTTTCGGGCTTAATATCGCCTTGATAAGTACGTGGTTGAATTAATGCCGACTGCAAGACATTTGCTTTCATATACAATTGAGCAGTGTGTGTTTTCATTGATGCTGACTGACAAACATAATTGGCTGTGCAATAATTAAAGTATAAAGATGGTTGCAATCTGATGCTGGACATTGGCTATTGGTGTGTGTGTGTGTGTGTGTGCATGCGTGCGTGCGTGCATGTGTGTGTGTGTTTGCGTAGGAGCTTTTATGTGTGTGTGCGTGAGCGAGAGAGAGAGAGAGAGAGAGAAAGAGAAAGAGAGAGAGAGAGAGAGAGAGAGAGAGAGAGAGAGAGAGAGAGAGAGAGAGCGTGAGAGTAGTACATGATATGTCATCCTGATTGGAAATTTCTTGATATCAACCGTGCATGTGTGCAGCGTTTGTGTGTAACGTTTACTGTTTTGATGTATTAGCCTGAACAATAAATTAGGTCATCTGGCTTTCATTCAGTGCCTAGCCTCTTACTGACATCACCAGACCACTAGCATTGTTATAGCAGTAGGAAACAAATGAATGAAAAGAGAAGCAGAGAGCATGGATGTTGATGTCTTTTTCTAACGCAGATTCAGATTAAACATGAGACTAAAGTAAAGGGTATGAAGAGTCTTATGATATATATAATACATGCAATTTTGTTGAGTTAAACCTGCATAGATTGATTTTCTTGGGTAGCAGAGCAAACTAAAAACAATGTTCAAATATTAGCTTAGAACATTGATACTATGTGCTAGCAAACAGTTGCAAAATGAATAAATAGGAACAAAATTAGCATTCATTCTCAGCCATGTTTCTTGAATGAACCAAAGTAGTAGAGTTGTCTCCTGTAAAAACAAAACAATAAGCTGAAAGCTCTCTGGGCTTAAAAACTTTTACATTACACACTGTAACTTTTTTTACACTGTTCAAATATTTTTAAGTGCAGCTTTAATTTTTTTCTGGTCAATTAAAACATGTGGGGTTAACAGCTTAATTCTTAATAAAGTCTTATTGTTGTGGCTGCTGGTGTGACACAAGTGTTTCTATATATTCTGCATGTCCATTATAGGTCTCCATAGGAATATGATCAAACCCATCAAGTCCCAGATGGTCATTTTTATAGTTTCCTCAATTTCTTATCCTCATCTATTCCTTATTTAATGGCAAGCATGACTTGGCATTACTCACTACTGGAGCACAGTATGCTATTAGCACTACTCCCACTTTAGTGGGAAGAAACATACTGACTGTGGCAGGAATGTCAATGCATAAGGTTGGCTCAGCCCCCCTGAATCATAACTGCCATAACACTGTCTGAAATGTCTTTAAACGTGTCAAATCACCATTATGAACTGCCCTCCCACCCATGCTCCTAAGTGTGGACCATGAAGTATGTGGAACAGCTTAACAATTAGCTGTAAATGGGTTTCCATAGCCACGCTATAATACCCATTTTACACTCACATGTCAATAGAAAATATTCATTAACATGTCAGATTACATCTCTGTGCCTCCAGATTAGATTTAGCTGCCTGAACAGTTAAATCCCTCGTGGCAGTTAGGCAGGGTGCTGCTTCACTGCTTACATTAAGGGTAAAATGTCCCTCGGCATCCCCTGTATCTTATTTTGTGGTTAGATTTAAACGTATGTCAGCTTATTATAGGATATGAGTGTTTTACAGAGGGTTCCCCTAATGTTTAACAACAGGGATTTATGAAAATAATCACCCAAGTTTAACATTTGACAGAAAGGTTATTATGAGGGGCGAGGCAGTAAATGCTGCCAAGATGACACTTGCACCATTAATCCTCATCTTGTTATTCACAGCTAAGGATTCCATTATTCTGCAATTCAATAATAGGATGACAAAGATCATTCGTGTAACAGAGGAATATATATATTATTTTATATCTATGAACAGAGGTGTTTTTACATGATGCTCAAATGAACACTGACGTTACTGATGACCATCAAGTGACCATTCTGTTTCTATAGCAACACCTAATGGAAAAGTTCCATACTGTAGCAGTTCATAGCTTTCTATGTGACTAATTTACTTTCACTAACTGTGTATTTTACTATTTCTACTTTCACTGTGGTGGATTCATTATTGAGTTGTTTCTTTCACTTGTGATACTTGTTTCTTCCTGGCATAAGAGATGCCATGCCGCTTGAAAATGTGTTTTCTACTTTGTTTCAGCAGTTCAGTGTGTCGTGTGTCAGTTGTCAGTTTCTGAGTCAATCGCTTTTCCTTCTCCCTTTTTGATAAGACAACGTCTGTAAGTATTTCTCATTGTGTAACATTTGGATATTGCTCATTTTTAATTTTGTAAGAATATTGAGACGGCTAAAAAGCCAATTAGTTTGTGCTAGGCTGTGTTAGCTTTATGTTTATTGCTGCTCGTTGTTTTTACTAGCTTGATTGTGTTTATCATATAGGCTACACTGCTATGTTAGCTAAACGGTGCCATTTACACTGATACTGTGTATTTGGATTTGATTACCGTATTTTCCGGACTATCACACTAGTCACACTGTTTTTCATAGTTTGGCTGGTCCTGCGACTTATAGTCAGGTGCGACTTATATATCAAAATATACAGTAAATAATTTAACATGTTTTTAAATATTAATTCATCCTGAAAACGTTATCGTCTACAACCGCAGGAGGTCGCTGTAGGCTTGTGACAACAATATGCTGCTCCTAAAGACAACTGAGAAAGACTGAACATAAACAAAATGCCCCTTAAAAATATATATGCAGACAAAAACGGTAAACGAGCAGCAGAAGAAATGTTTGGAGTGAGTGAGAAACTTGTGAAAAGGTTACTCTTATTGCAATGAAGAAAAAAAGAAAGCTAATTGCAGGCTGAAAGCAAGATAGCCAGAGCTGGAGGAACGAGTCCAGAGATGGGTGCTCGTACAACGTGCTGCCGGGAGACTCTTGTCAACTGTGCAGTTCAATCTCCACACCCTGGTTTTGTGTGCTATTGTAGAGTTGAATAACTGTTCATGTTCACGTTAACATACTGGACACCTACCATATTCAGCCTGTGTGCTAAATGTCTATTCTTGGTCTTGGATTTTGTGGAATAAGGGAGATAACCAGTCTGAGACTGTAAGCTCGAGAAGCAGTCACTCATCTGGTACATCATCCAGCTCAAAGATTAGCAACCAATCAATGGTATCCCTTCAAAACCCAACCCACTAAATCCAAGTCAAACCCAAGCTGCTACTTTTGCTGACATTATACCACACCAAGTTCCTCAGCCCCTTCAGACCAGTGGGGCATAGCCACAACAAAGCATCAATCAGCCTCTCAACTCATCTCCATCTACTCAGCTTGGTAGGAATCATCCTTAACAGAACGTTAAACCGGATTCCCCATCTCTTCCGCCTGCTCACAGGATTCCTTGTGGAGCTAGCTATGACCATTCTACGTTCACTGGAGACCTCATCAAATACGTTGCCGCCTGGTGACTTCAGGCCTCACCATATACAGTAGGATGACCAGCCAATAGGGGTGGGGGAAAAAATCGATACCGCATTGTATAATGATATTTTCTGAGGTAATACTGTATTGATACATAGAAGCCAAGTATCGATCGATTATATATGAGTTGGTAATTTTGTCTGATTGACAATCCTATTTTGCAGCAATAAAATTAAAGTGAGATAAACAGAGAAATGTATCTTTTTAGATGAAACAGATGTTAACAAAGTTTCCTTTTGGGGACATAATTTGAAATTGGGAATAAATAATAAAATAATAAAATTGCAATCTGTTGCAGAATATTGCAATATGTTTAAAATCGCAATTATATCGTATTTTGACATAAGTATCATGATGTGAGTACACGAATGTTGAAATAACATAAAATGTCCGTCCCTTGTAGTCGTGATAAATTAGCCTGAAGCTAATTTCAGGAAGAAATTAGCCAATTTGGCGTCCTTTTGGGCTCTAAGCTGTCTCCATCTTTCAATTTGAATTTGCGAGATCTCATGCGTCCTCATGACTTCAGCTGTCGGTCATGACCGCAGCCGTTCGACAACAGATCCAGACCTGGTGGGTGTTGACGGACAGCGGAGCCAATCCGCAGCCGTTCCATATCCTGTGGAATTGGGGGGTAAGCCTCACACTTTTACTTGCCCTTCTTTTTTTTTTTTTTTTTACATGCATTTCTGTCTCTCCGCCCGACTGGCAAACATTTACGTCAGAGTCACGGGGCCTCTATTTCCTGTCAATGAAACAGGGTGGACTGGACAGCCCTTCTCTACAGCAAGCAGTTAAGGCAGGAATTCATGAAGCCCCTCCTGGGATCAGCTCAGTTCCAGCTCTATACTGTGTGACCCGCTTATTTGACAGCAGCTCTGTTGTCATAGATGACTCAAGAAGCGATGACTGCTTCTCATGCTGGGCAACAAGGTCAAACATGACAAAATGAAAAGATAGTGGGGCACAAATCCAGAAAACTACTGCCTCACCATCATCACTAGCACAGATTTGTCAACAGTCCTCTAGAATGAATGAGCGGTTTATTTTCCTCAGTTTTATGTACCGTTTCTTATCTTGCAAGTAGCCTTTTGCTTTAAGTCACTTTACTGCAGTAAGAAAATCAATTTACAGAGCCAAAAAAATTACAATAATTGATTAAAGATCAATCATAGGAGATTAGATGTGCAGCCCCAGAGTGTTCTGGGTTCCACGTCTGAGACTCTATACACTCTAACAGATCTCTAACAGACAAAGACAACAAGGGAAGAAGGAAGAGCAAGACAAAGGACCGAGGTGATGTTTGACGCCATGACGTAATGTTTCTCACCTCAGCACCATGGGACAGACTCCTTTTCCTGAGGGTTGGAGAGGGCTCGGTTGATCGCAGAGGAGTCAGACCTCCGTTCTTCAACTGCTCCACTGAGGGCGACTTTGGTACAGTCCACACAGGAGCACCATCTGAAAAACGACAAGGTTAGTTAACAACAAGGTTAACAACATTGACAATAAGATACTTGGGATTTGCCATTGCTTGATTTTTACAAAATTAAAAAAATTGAGCCCCTGCTTTTTGATTGGTGATGACCCCGCCCCCTATGTATTAGTCACGTCCTTTTTTATAACTAATGACCCTTTTCTTGTACATTGTGTGAGGTATCATTGAACTCAACAGAGAGTTACCGTTGTTATTGGTTTTGATTTGCAGTGTCTGAGTGCCGCGCAAACGCACGATCGCAAGGAGCGGTGTCCGCCAGTAACCCCGATGCACGCAGAGAAGCAAGGGCCCGTCCAATGCTGCTTGCAGCATTGATACTTGTTTATTTTTGTATCCTAGCCTTGTTATATATTGACTCAACTAAGGTTAGACATACAGAAATGATCATTCATTTTGACTCTGAGCCACAAACAATAAAATATTCTGCAGAAATATTATAACTCTACATGCTGTCCTGCTGTACCTGAGCCTTGAAACAATATCATACCAGTTGTGGTGTACTTTGGACCGCAGGAGGAAAAGTGAACCCCCAAAGTTATTGCAATGAATTTAGTTATTAACTATAACATTGCATTACTGTTTTTTTCTGCCCAAAATATGTTACTAAACAATTTGATTGATTATGTGAGATTTTGCACACATTTACCATATTTTGCTATACAGATATTATATCTTTTGAGGAAGAATATTTTATCAATATTGCCATGTTGATTTCAATCACATCTAGCATATACTAATTTTAGAGTTGCCTTGAGTTTGAATTACAGGTCAATAAGTTACAAAATCCTGTAATATGGTAAGGTGAAAAGTCTCATTATGAGTCATGCCAATCATCAAGAAAACTGCATTACGTAAGAGGAACCAATGGTGACACTAGTGATACAGGATATGTACTACAACCTTAAAAACAGACATTACATTAAGTCACCACCTCTGACACCCTTCTAACATTGTGCTACACCAAAACTGTATTTTATGCGGAGCTATTACACTGATCATATTTTGTGTTTCCAGACTTATCAGAAACTAAAGATGATGTGATCCGCTGTCCTTTGAATAATAAAAAAAAAAAACTTTAACCAAGCTACAAGTTTCCTCATTTAAAAACTTCTTATATAAATCAAAGTAGTAGATCACATTTCAAAGTACTATAAATGGATCGGTACTACAGGCTATTCTCTCCAGCCCCAACACTCAAATTGGGTTAAAAGTATAATGCACCAACAGGGTTCAATGGTATCCATTAGTGAGAAGCAAGCTGTGCTGACATAGTTCATAATATTGCAGAGCCTGAGGCGAGTCAGTTTCAAAATGACAAAATGAGCTGAAATAGCCCTAAGGCCGGGTCTCTACTTTGGTCAACAGACCTAAAATTGTTAGTGAACCTTCTCCAACAATACTGGACTCTAATACAATAGCCTCTGGCCCAAGGTGAGTAAAGTGTGAGTGAGTTGTAAATACAGTGAAAATGTAATGTTTTGAAAAGGTTATTCTCAAGACATTTGGAGGTTAATAGGATCCTGACAGTTCATTTCAAGATAGGGTTTTAGGGCAAACATTTCTGGAAATAGTTTGTGTGTATTTACCAGGAGTTGCTTTACAAATACAATCTATGACATAATTTGATACTTTCTCTGAGATGTCACAATGAATACCAGAAGTAGAAACACTCCAGGGGGCTGTCTGGGCCATTGGATAGAGACATGCAGGTGAATCAAAAGGCCGTCGCAGATCAAACAGTGGAGAAACAAACATTCATGCAGTAAATGTTTCCAATGGCTTTACCTTCCATTTCTGGGCTGTGACATCAATTCCAATTTTGTGATGCTTTCACATCCAACTCTTACCATACAAATCTACTTTGTTTCTTTATGTTAAGCTGCAAAGGGGCTAGTTAGCAAAGTAAATTTCCTTTATGGATTTTAATTTCCTTAAAGGAAAATGTTCTGCATGTGGGGTGAAAAAGAGTGTTGGGCTTCAAGCTTTTATGGCAGTGACAAACGGGACCTACAGAGAGCAGCAAAGATCTTCTGTGATCAGTTATGATAATATGCTGTGTGGTTTGTGATTGGCAGGTTTTTGGTTGGAGTTTACAAAGACCCTTCAAGTCCCTGCACTGTCTTTGCAATTACTAGAGCTGACTCAGACAAGCTGCTTTGGTTTTGTAGTAATAGGAGCCTGGAGGGATTAACGTGCCAGCCAAACTCTGTCCAACCTCATGCTCGGCTCTCTACCAAAGAGTTATCTTGCCCATGCAGTGGCAAAGCTTTCCTGTATGGGCATAACAAAACCATTCAACCAACCAACTGACCAGCCAGCCACTCCCTTTATCAGCTGCATCAAATCTAGATGCTGCTCAAAGCCATCACTCGGCAAAACCGAGGATCCTAACAAAAAACTCCTCACTGAGGTGTGGGGGGTACATGCCGGAAGCGGGAAGCAGCTGGACCCCCACAGGACGTATCAGCCAGGCAGCGGAAGGAAAGAGGTTTGTACTTGCGGCCCGGTGGTCCCACTCCACACCACCCCCTGTCTGATGAACAGGTACAGGGCAGCGTGACTGTTGGCGCAAAGAGAAGACCAAAAGACTGTGAGGACCGGCAGATTTGTGGGTATCCGGCACTCACCCGAAACCCCAATAGAGCTTTCCAAAGTCATAGATGGCAACTTCTTGGCTTAAATGGTCCACCAATAACATGCACCTTTAGGACCTAAAAGATGGCAGCAGTTACAATGGATTCCACTGGAGACCATGAAGTCACACAAAAACATGCGTCAAAATCATCCATCCACTTTCCGCTGCTTATATGGGTCCGGGGATCTGTGGCAGCAGCAAGATAGCTAATATGTCATTCTCTCTATCCTTGTCAGCCAACTTTGCCTGGGGCAATCGCAAGGCGTTCCCAAGATAAAGTTGATAGGAAATGTCATCCCTTCAGAAACTCCTGGGTCTGCCCCAGGTTCTCCTCCCAGTTGAACGTGCCAGGACTACCTCCACAGAGAGGTGTTTAGGAAGCATTCAAATGAGATGCTCGAACCACCTCAAAAGACTGTCTTTTTAGTTTAAGCTACTAACTATAGCTTGAAAGATCTGTTCAGAGAAAGTGAGGTGAATTAGCATGGGGCAGCGCAAACTGAGACACCTAGGCTTATCCTGGGGATTTAGTTATTTAAACACAAACTGAAGGGAAATGTCAGAAAGAAATGGAGTTCCTGGTAAGTTCTGACAGAGAGAGGTTGAGCTGCACAACACACTGAGTTTGTTACTATCTAGCTTACAGCTAACAGTTGGTACATTGGCTATCTGGAGTGAATCAACATGGAGTGCAAGAAAGGTTCAGCGTTCAAATTCCCCTCATGTTCACATCTTTAGGGTGAGCCAAGCCACCTTGCAAAGAAAACTCATTTTGGCCGCTTGTATCCTTAATCATTTCGGTGAAAAAGCGTCAAAAACATCATAATGTCATGAACAACTCTTAACAACACAATCCACTTCTTCAGTTTATTTAAAACAATCCTTGTTTTGCCAATGAAGAATGTGCTTTATTAGCCATTTAGTAACAATAAGTACAAGTCCATTTTGGATTTCTATATTTCCATGAAAGGTCCAGTACAATTACTAAATGGACCTTGACGTGAGATTGTTTTGTCAACAGCAGAAAAGTGGATTATGCTGTATGTGTTTGAGACATTTCTAAGGACAAAATGATTCATAGGTGGCCTTTGGGATCCATCATAACTGCTGTAAATTTAAACTGACTACATCTGCCATCTTCCACAAAAAAAAGCAAGATAAACATTTTCAGAAGCAATGAGTGATTAGTGTTCAATAGATTTTCAGTCGGGTATTACTTTTAACATTTAACATTTATGGTGTTGTACTTCATCAACTTGGAGACTGTAAATGGATAATAAATATTCCTCTGTAGTTGGGAAAATAGGATTAATCAACAACGTGTCATTGTATCATAGCTTTTTTGTATTTAGTCAACCTTCCACCTTAAGGCACCGTTCACTTATCATAATCCTTAGTGTTATGCCAATAGAACCAGCCTCAGGTTGAAAATGGTTTAAATTTAAGCAACTTTATTGGATCCATAGTGATCTGGCACAGAGATTGGTTAAACATGGCAGAGGTCTCACATTTTAGGCACCAGTGTGGATTCATTAGGCAAAGACTTAATCCTTTGAGGAGATTTAAAAGTGCATAGTATTAGTCATAGGTTTACTCTTTCAAACATTAACTTGTTCTGATATACTGTACATGTAGGAAAACAGTTGAAATGCTTTCAAGGATTCTGTAAATAATACTGACAATAAAATTATGTTCAGACATACTTCACTTTCATGCTTGTACTTGGCACTGCCATTTTAAGGAGCAATTGGCATTTCAATGCAATTGACGACGACATTAAAAGGGACACAATAATGAATTTAAAACCGCACAGTACAACACCAACAACTACAAACTATGACAAAAAACAAATGCAAAAACAAATGTAACAAACAAATGCAACATTCAACAACATTGACTACAAACATTGAAGTTCAGGGTACCCATCAGGCAGGGACAAGAACCACAGTCCAGCTGCCCCAGGCGGCCCTTGCTGCTGGGCTCTGGAAGAGGGCACTGGAAAGACAAGAGGGATGGGGGAGATGGAGGGGTTGGGGGCTCCAGTAGCAGCACTGGAACAGGGCCAGGGGCGGACTCACCGGAGGGGGCTCCATGGGCGGCGTAGTAGCACTGGGAGGAGTGGGACTGAGGTGGTGCCTGGCTGTGGCTCTGGGTCTGTTGGAGGATGTTCAGGCACTCTCCCAGGCAGCTGAGTGTGGCGGCCGACGTGGCTTTGAGCAGAAGCAGGTCCTGGTCCAGACAGGAGAGAGATCCTCTGGTGGGTAGAGAGTCAATGGACTGCACCAGGTTCTTCTGTTGGCCCTCTGCTTGGGACATCACCTGGGGGACAACAGATATGTACAGCATTAAAATACACAGTCAACATTAACATTACCTGGAGATAGATCAGATTATTTTACAGTATCAGTTACTCACAGGTAATGGATGGATGCAGATGTATATTAGCTGAGACAATGAGTCTTGTGACTGCATCGCTCAGCCAGCTTTACCAGACAATAATGTAAGACACATTACATTTAAAACAATCTTCACCACTGGATGGCTAGGAAATCTATACCCTTACCAGTGATTAACTTACAATATATAATTTAATATAAAAGAAACTATCCCTTTCACTCTCACTGTACATTGGCAGGATGTACTTGTTCCTGATGTTTGCTATTCTATGTCAGTCTATTTTTAACCATTCATTTTAAGGAACAAGAACATTTCTTTTCTAGATGATGAAATTATAGATCTGGGGCTCTTTTTTAAATATGTAGGACAGAGGTAGGGAAGTTAAAAAGTATTGAGAATTATTTTTGATCTTTCATGGAATTTGTTGACAATAATAAAAACTAAAATTACTTCAGCTTCATCGCTAAATGTACATTTTCACAGTTGACACATGAATTGCAGTTAATTAGTCGCAAGTGTAGCGTTTCATTGTGAGAAGATGCGTCAAATCCCTAAAAAGTAATATTTTAATGTGTTTTGCAATCAAAATACTATATATATATATATATATATATATATATATATATATATATATATATATATATATATATATATATATATATATATATATATATATATATAAAAAAAAACACTATATCTTCCACCTTCTCATACATCTATAATGTTTTGCTTGTGCATAGGAAGTGACACAAGTTAACATTAATTACAGCGGTGTCTTGACTACAAGCACAATCATCTGCTCAGAGACAGCATTGCCAAAAAAGAAACTGCTGAAACTCTTCAAACAAAAAGTTTTCCCCTGTGCTCCTACAGAACATTTCTTCCTGAGAATTCTATCTGTATGACTCACCTATTAGAGTCTAAATGTGTCACAAAACGGGGAGAAGACAGAGTTGGTTCTTGCTAGTGGGTAATAAGCTTTTCTCTGGGCTAATAAATCTGGTTTGTTTATCAGCCTGGAAATGTTCTATTCATTAATATTGTATGGCTTCACAAACATTTGTCCTCCACATGCACTTCAATAGCACATCTGTCTCCTTGCATCAGTACACACAACTGATTGGGAGTCACTAAGAACTGTTGTGGTGGGGTTATATGTGGAATACACATTCATGTTAAGGATTTTCTTTTCTTTCTAAAAGCACAGAGCTTGTTTAATTACTCAGCTGTTTACTTATGTTGAATGTTGAATTCCTCAGGCAGAGGAAGCTTAAATTGTTCAGCATGCTGATATATCATTTTCAACGTGCCCTTCAAGTAATAAGGACTTCACACAGGCATCTCTCTCTTTTTACATCTAAAACCCTCAGGTCAGATGTTTCTGTGTCCCATTCATGATGGTAATTTTAGTGCACTTTATAAGGTCATAAAGGGCTGGATATAATAATTTTCCTTTATTTAGTTTATTGTGTCAAGATATCATGGTAAACCATTTTCACGCGTAGGTGATAAATTAAATCGGACAATTCTGTTGCAGCATAAGATTATACATGGATGAGAATATATGTACTTTTGGAAAAGTTTGGATTTTGGCTAACTAAAGTGACTTGGCAAAAAGTGTTCTCACATGCAATCCAATGCACACAATTATGTGACTGAAGAAGTTTGAGTAAGAGAATGGGGTATTGCTTTTCCAGTTATTGTAGTCACATATTGATATTGAATTTATGGTATAATTGTAGCATAGCTGCAAAATAATAAATAACACTTTAATGTGTAGTACATTTTGTGCAACACGCGGAAATATAGGCATAATCTTTAAGCTTAAGATTTAGAAGTATAGCTGCATCTGTAGTGCATCAGTAATACCAGAAATCAGAGCTGCTTCAGGGTATATATTTACTAAAAGGGCCTTTACGGGTGGCAATGCCTGTTGGTGAGCAAATGTGTTGCTATGCAACCTTGAGTAACTCTTTAAAAAAAATAAAAAATAGAGCCCTAAGCCCATATCATGCTTAGAAATAACACAGCTCACTGGGTTTTATAGTGCTCAATAAAATGCAACCACAACCAAGCATACTCTACATGTGGCCAGGAAGAGAAAGAGCCACTATAGTTGGACACGCACGTTACCCTCAAGTATCATTTATACAAATAATACAAATTAAATATGAATGTTTAATATAATAACAAATCTTCTCTTCCTGATCACAAACTTGCTCATAAATGTAACAATATACATGTATATACATTTTGACTAAAATTATGCTTCACTTTCTATATTATGTGGCTCTCTGTATGTGAATGATTATATAGTTCCTATTTCTTGTTATTTGGTTTATACGCAGGTTACACTGTTGGACGTGAACGTAAAAGGAACACATATTTGCAAGAGAGGTCTGCTACAAAGTTAAGTCAGTGGGTTGACAGCAATGGCAGCCACACACACACACACAGACCCCCCCCCCCCCTTCTGGAGCCAACAGGACCAGTGATGCTTCCAGAAATAGCCTAACCCCAGTGATCCAGCTCTGCTGCTGCGATGTAAGTGCCCAGTGGTGCTGCTGCACTGTGAGTCGAGGCGTTTGATGAGTTCACATCAGCCATGACAAGCTGGCTGAGGAGAGATGGTAATGTGGTCTGACTCCCACCATCACACAGTCAGTGGAAAGATAGATGCATGCATGGATGGACAGAAGGATGGGAGGTGACATCATGACGATGGCCTGAGCATTTAAACCAAAGACTTCACCAATATATTGGTACTTTAATGTTAGCATGTGGAGTCTACACTGAATATATTTTACTAGTGTCAGTGCTGTGTATCTATTCTGTAATAATGTAACAAAATGATATGAAACGAAACAGGATACTATTTGAAAAACATAGATGGCTCTTGAAAATGTTATCCAAACCATGCCTCAAAGTTATGCCAACGTAAAAAAAAAAAAATCAGTCATTTGTTAAAATGCGAATGTTTTCGTATTATTTTATATAAATAAATGAAAAATATTTGTTGAGGTCACATTTAATTTAGATTTAAACATACTAGGCCACTACTATCCAATATGCCACCATCATGTCAGTTACTGTAATAACCAGGTTCCAAAGTGTAAATATTGGTGCTTAATAACATGAAAGCACTTAAATCAAACAGGCCCTTCATTAATTAATGAGACTACTGCATAGGCACAGCGGGGGTGCTGACACAGAGAAACAAAATATTGAAACAAAAACATTCCTAACCAGTTGAACCTGCAACAACAATAAATGGAGAGTAAAGCTGCTGCTCCCACTGTATGTCTAAGCCTCCTGCCTGGTGTGCAGATAGGTCAGTGAGTGCTGGCAGGTCAGGATCAACGGGGCAGTGCTGAGGAGGCCGATCATGTGGAGAATCACGGAGGTGCAAAGACCACTTACCCTGCATGACTGACTGAAAAAGAGCCAAAGTTGTATGCATCTGTAGCTGGTTGGGGGGGGGACGTCTAACGGAAAAGTAACAGAGTGGTGTTTATGAATATTATAAGCGATAGTAACCAGAAAATAAATGGGAGGTACACCACAATGTACCAGATGCCGTTGTTTGAGCATAAATCTACTGATAAATCAGCACACAGCAGCTTTCTGGCCTTTATTGTCTACAGGGGTGCATAAGTCACAGTGTAAGCAAACACCTTTACTGTTGAATCCAGCATCCCTCGGCCCTGTGCCAAACCGTCAGACAAGTTTAGTTTATAGGCCGGTTATGAATAAAGGAGGGACAACATATGACAGGAGGAGGGAAGGAAAGTGGGAGGGAAGAAGGCTGAGAAGGAACAGAGGATGTGGAGAGAGAAACTAAATGTTAGCATGAATCCAGTCCTAGGGAGCAGCAACCAAAAGTGAAAATGAATCACACATCAGAGGGCCTGGTATTCTCCGCCTGTAGAGAAAACACAAGCACCAAAGGAGTGTTTGTTTTGCTCAATGATCACACCATCTGCTCTGTATCTACTCAAACTGTCCCAAGTTCACTTGAGAAGACAGAATTTTCTCCTGAGAGGTGAGAGATTACTTTTCACTCACACTGATCGCTAGTTGCTCTCTTTCTGTCACAAAGTGAATCATTTAGGTGAGATATTCTTAGCGGGATGAGGCAGACACACAGCGTGGCGCATCTGAATAGAGAATTTAACAACTTGGAGCCAGCCAGGCCTTCAATGAGCAAGAAAGGCATGAAAGAAAGATCTCTGCATGAAATATTGATGCTCCTTTAACAGTGTCATCAGCATGACAAGGAGAGGAAGCAGATGAGCCATTGAGGTATATGCCAAGTTTTGAATACAGTTTATCTCCTGGTGTGGCACTTCCTACTGTTCCAGTTATAGTATAGGAGATCAAATGTGCTCAGCTTCTACTGTGAGGTTTCAATTACATGACAGGTTCTTAGGCATGCATTGTTTTTTGTTCCTGTGGTGCATTAGAATGCCCCGACACCATACAAAGCTGCTTTGTTCCAGTTTAAGACGTAAATGAGAGTCGTCTTTCTTATTCTGCAGCGAGGAACAGATAGTGACAGGTAAAATATTTTCTTCTTATCCATATAACCTCTAAACTGGCAACAAGGTGAAACTATGTCTCTGAATAAACAATAAATAATGATTTTAAGAAGAAGAAGATAAACAAATGGGTAATTAGTGCTAAGACAATTAGCCAATACACTAATGAGGATTTGCTGCTTTTCTCCATTTTTTCCCATCAATTTAAATTGGATATCTATCAATGTTTGGAATGTCAAACAAAACAAGCAATTTAAAAGGTAGGTCCGTGAGGTTTTGACCTTGAGTAGCACTGTGAATATGCTTATGGCTCGATATGCATTCCTATTAATGGTTTCACACTATTCCACTGATCTACAGGTGGCAGTAATCTGCCAAGAATGCAGCAATTTGCTAACAAAGGAAGTAAAGAGGAAGACTACAGGCTAGTAAGCATAGATGCAAACAGTACACAATCCGAAATGTCTTAAAACAAGTTGCAACTGTTTTGTGAGGAAAGAAACTTAGCTTTTGTTTGTTTAAAAGAAAACTTCACAGGGCACATTTAAATCCTCACATTGAGCTCCAAAACATGTGATTTATAGACCAATTCACTGATAAATCAAACAGACAATAGATTAGATAAGGAAAACTTGTGTAAATAGCCAACTACTTGCTAACATCAAGCAGACATTGAGTAACATCATTCATGTTACTGTCCACCTGGCGAATTTCAGTCCAATACTCTCTCTTAGGGAATCATCTGGCCTTTAGCTGTTAATTTCTTCATTATGTTCGTCTCTGCTGTTTGGTGCTTAGCAATGAGAGTTAATCAAAACAAAGGTTGCATGCTGTAAAACCCCCAAAGTGAGCTGAAAGATGCTAAAATGCTCCATAGCGCTTATCTACAACATTTTCCATGAGGGCCAACATGACCTCCTCCCTGTCAGCTTCTATTTTTCTTACCTGTGCCAACAGATTACATGGACAGTAGTGCTTTACATTTAGAAAGCCTCTTGTCTCTCCTTGTCCATGTTTCTTTTAGCAGTTAGGAAGGAGGCTTCATATCATCTTATGATGAGTTATCTTATCTCTATGACTCAGCGGCCAGATGCACAGCTGCCTGGCAACAATACGAAAAGCACATTTCATCTTTAAACAAAAGAGTGAAAGCAAAAATGCTGCAGCTAATGGCTCTATAGTTTGAAATCCAGGCATACAATCATGTCTTCTTAATGTCTTTATCATTTTCACTTTCACAAACCAAACTTAAGGCCTAATCGGTTGCATCAAATACACCACCTGCAGAGAGGCTATTAAGATGAGACAGGAAAAAAACAATTGTCTCTTGAAAGATAAGCGGAGAGCAGTGAATGACTGTGCTGAGCGTATGGAGATGTGGCAGATGAGGATGAAGTGGTAACCACAATTGACAGGTCTGGTGACTGAGGCGGAAAGAATTAATGAGGATTTGAACTTCAAAATAAATTAAAAACTGTTTGGAAATTTCAAGTGGAAGGATTTTAATTAACTCAGGATGTGCACGTCTGTCTCTTATGTAAATAGTAGTAAAAGCACGGAGGACAACATGGACATGAATTTTAAATGTTTCATATGGACGAGCTCCCTGGCACTTTTACCATTTATCTTCTTGGTTGCTTGCACACACGGACACTTTAACATCTCATTTGTTGATAACCGTACACGCTGACCCTGATTCAACAACATACGCGCCATCAGCTCTTCCCTCTGTCACTGGCCATGTTATTCAATATTAATATATACCAGTAAATGCCAACAAAGCTGAACTTACAATAAAGACTCAGCACACTGCAGTCTGTCAATCCTGCCAGTATGCCAGAAATTTCTGCTGAACTCACTGCACCAGTGTCCCACCTGAGACAAGTGTAGATGCACTGAAGGCCACACTAAATACTAAATGATCAGACAGGTCGGGACAAACCTTGCTTGATAAACTTCATCAAAGTCTTTTCTGTTTAATCCCAACTCTAATATTTGAGGTTTTTTTTTTTTTTTTACAAAAAAGTATAATATTCAGTGCTTTCCTTAAAAAAAAAAAAAAAAAAAAAAAAACAATATGTAGACTAATACAAAAGTAATCCCCTCAATCATCACTTGTGAACCACTATAGACGTGTGTAGTGGTGTCTGTTGCAGAGACTTTCTTCTTAGTTTGGTGGGTGTAGGATGGTTGTGTGCATCAACAAAGAGCCTTTAGGTCCCACTTAAATGTGTGTAACCCCCAGCTGATAACAGTGTGCATGTTGTGCAGCTTGTTCTTATTTCCATCTGCCACGTTTCCCCTCGCGTTAACACACAAGTCTAACTGACACAGACACATGGAGAAACAGGTTAAACCCCTCTGTGACCGAGACACTCGCCCACGCGTAAAAACAGCACCTCTGATTCATAGTTTAATAATTTAGTAACCATAACAGCTATCGAACTCACCAAAAGTTGCGTCTAAAACCTGACGAGTCCTTCTAGCCTCTACAGGTGATTTTCTTTTGAGCCTGGAACTTCCAGCCTCTTTCGGGGTCGTTGGGCTTTAAATCCAAACTGTTACATCCAAGATTGATCCACTTTATGTCCATAATTCATCGCGTTTTGGCTCATTTCTGCCGCTAGCTCGCGGCTCCGTCTCTCCTCTGTGTCCGTTTACGGAAATACAGGCACCAGCATGCCCATATATGGGAGAAAACATCACCCTCTTGTATGGAAGGCCAGAGGGTACAAAAAGGCCAATAGGCTGTATGGAAGGCCAAGAGGAGCACGTTTTTGACACATATTTGCTTGTGTAGCATTGCTGTGTCTGTAATATCAATAAATATGACATTATTATGTTATTATTGGCATAAGTAAATGTCATGAGAGCAAAAGCGTCTTGACTTTCTTTGAAAAAATGTATGTATTTTGTCAACTGTATAAGTTATAATGATTATTTCTTCACAGTGACTCCCAAGACATATGAGAAGTGTTTTAGAAAGGAAAATGGCTTATTATTTATCTGTCTGTGATATCAATACATATCTGGAAGATTCATGTTCCGTTTTATTTATTTATTTGTCTTTAAGATACAGCAGCAACATCAACTCAGAACTGGCAGAAACCAGTGGGACCCAGGTACACACCTACTGTCTGGAGAAGTCTGGCCAGAAGTGGTCTTCATGGAAGAGTTGTAGCCAAAAAGCCATACAACCATTATTTATATTTTTAAAGATTTTTTTGGGAGGGCTTTTCCCTTTTATTAAAAGTGACAGTGGATAGACATGAATGGGGCAAAGAGATGGGTGGATGACACGCAGCAAACCTTTGCACAGTACTGTATATGTATACAAGATAAAATTGTAGCTTGCACAGTCTGCAGCAAACATACTAGCAGATTAGCTCGCTAGTGGTTGGGCTAGCCTAAATTTTGATCTACCAAACTTTATTTAGTTGTGTTGATAGAGATTGAAATGATGACCAAAACTATGAAAATAAGACCAAAGTTGTAATGAAACTAAATTAAACTCATGTTGTTTTGGCATATCTATCTCCACTTGTTTACTCCCCATCTGTGTAACCCGTTTAAAAAAGGCAAAAACATAAATAAAACCAGGTATCTGCTTTGAATTTCAAGTCTTGAGGCCAAGGGGTAAAACATATTGTTATGCCTTTGACACCCACCTCTTTGACCTCCAGCAGCCGTCCCGGGTACATATTCATGGCGCGCCGAGCTGCAGCCGGAGATTTGTGGTGGGTGATGGTGACGATGTTGCTGGATGAGGCCGCGTTGCTCAGGTGCCTCTGAGAACCCGGAGATGAAGATGGGGTTAGGTGGGGGAGGAGGGAGAAGCTACGGGTCCGACCAGAGGTTGAGGAGCCCTGGAGGCAGGGGGTGGCACAGAAAGGGAAAGAGAAAGAGTAGTGTGGGAATTCAAATGTGAAAGAAGCATGGTAATGTAAAGGAAGAGCATGCTCCTAAAAATATGTCATAAAAAAAGTTTCAATAAAAGGACTGCCAGTGTTTCTATTCCCCCAATCAGATAAGCTTTTTGTGCAGAAAAAAGAAACATTCATTTTCTTTATTTTCTTCTTTGGTATAATCAGAGTAAGATAAAACCTGCATGTTTAGTAATTAAAGTCATTGGAATAAACCAAGGGGGTCACAAAGCACTAAGCAGCATATACTAATGTAGAAATAGCTCCATGAGTATGCCTTCCCTCAGCTTTTAAGAAAATAAAATCTTCTTAAAGACAGTACCTAACGTTAATAACATTAATGTAAGCTAGCATTGACCATACTTGTAAACCAATAAAGTTGGGTGGTGTTTGGTTTTTCCTCATTTTACTTACTTAGTCAAAGTTACTCAAATGATAGGTTAACGTTGTACAGCTTAAAACCAGGCCCAGAAAGAATCTGCGGCCCGCAGATTTTGACCAAATAAAAATATTTAACATATAAATGTTGTGTAAACAAATAACTGGCTATTGGCTGTTATATATTTGTCAGAGTTTGACAAAACTGCAACTTTTCAGTTAATACATGCAACTCAGATTTAGCCTTGAGGCATTTTCTTTGTATCTGTGTCCGTGTGTGTCATAGATTACCAGAGGAAAATGACCCGTATGCGAGAGAAGACTGTGAAAGAAGTTCCTGTAATGTATACATAAGGTAGCTTACTTAACTATTTCACTCACACCAACACCTCAAACATTTTACAGTAAAACAATACAAATTTTAATATGCCATCATTTTTTTTTTTTTTTTTTTTTTTAAATCAAGTCATCCAAGAATCAGTGAAAAAAGCAAATCGCCACAAGAAGCTGGAACAAGTGAATGCTTGTAAATTGTTACGCATGTTTATATTAATGTATTTGCATTTATCTAGTTATTAATAGTAATTCACTTGCTTGTATCTGTGTGCATGAATGTGTTACTGCTGTTATTTATCATTATTCTGGTGGCCTTTTTGTGTGTAAAGTATTTTGTATTATGTACACTTTTAAATAAATTATCATTAACAGGCATGTTTTTTCAGAGAACCCATTAGTTTGGCCTCTAGTTAACGAATTCTCAAAAACATTTTTTCCTGACAAATGCAACTACACACTAGGTGCCACGACCAGGTTTGTAAATTCAAAAGTAAACCTGGGTTTTATAAAAAAAGAGGTAGTAATCCCTTTTTGTTTTGTTTTTGTTCTGTGTCAGAGCTAAAGTCACATCACATTCTTCATTTTGATGCCTCCCTCGCCTTCCCTCTGTTCTGCTTGTCTCTTCAGTTCGCTGACCTCTGTGCTCACACAGGAAGCCATGTCAGACCACTATCTCTCTCTTCTGTCTTTACTCTGCATTAGTGTACAGCAGCGCAGAGAGACTAGGCCCCAACAACGTATCCCTCAGAAGAGCACAGAGGTCTGGTCACGGCAGCAGTGAAAATAAAATAGATCAAAGATCAAATGAAACAATTTCCACCCTATGACATTGCTCACTGAAAGGTTTATAGGTTTGATGTTACAGGACATCAAACCTATAAATAACATGACAATTTAACAGTCACATACTGTCCATGACTAAGCATAAATTGCTTCTTATTCTGCTTCTTTGAGTAGTTTGTTTTAGGATAAAACTGCATTTTAAAACACCACATTTTACAAAAATAAGAGTTCTTTCTTTGTGATTCAATGCAAACACTGAACAGGGGGTGGTTATATTGGGCAGGTCTTTGTGTGTCAGAAGAAAATAATCAGATTACAGGAGGGAACACTGTTGTATTGTGAAAGGCTAAGCCACGAGGCATGAGTATGCAGAAAAGGAAACAGCATTTTAGGAGTGCGAACAGATAAGACATGCTGAGGTTTCGTCCTTCAAAACTGGCACAAAGCCCCAAGCATTTCAGTAAACTGGAACGGAAAGAAGAATGTCCAACCAATAAAATGCATACAGGAAAAGGAATGGGGGGGAGTGATGGAAGGAAAAGTATCAAGCACAGGTTTGAGGAACATGCTAAATATAGGGGTTGTAATGCCTAAATTGGACTTTGTATGATCAAACTAAAGCTTGATCAGAAATATGGTCATTATTGTAAAGTAAGTGTGCTTTACGGACATAAGTTTTTACAAGGGTAGACACAAGAAAAACAATGTGCAGATCAGGTGCATATCAGTCAACCAAACGCCTGTCTAAACAGGTACGGTACGGTACAGACAGTAAATTATATATATATATACACAGATAGATAGATAAGATAAATAGATAGATAGATAGATAGATAGATAGATAGATAGATAGATAGATAGATAGATATTATGTTTTAAAATACAAAAAAAGAGGGTTGCAGGCTGGAATGAAGAAAAATAAAAACATGTTTAAAAGTAAAAGAAGTACTTGAAAGTACTTGGAACACATTGATTTATATTGGAAAAAGTAAAGAGTGGAAAAGTAAAAATATTCTCAACACTGGATTATTATTTCACTTTGTTTAACTTTAAGGAGTTTTATGACTTTACAGGAACAAATGACTTGTTAAGAAGATTTCTGCAGTAATCTTGGGACCTTCATTTATATTGGAGTCACCACACAGCAGAGTCAGAAAGTATATGAAAAACGTTGCAATGGTTCAATAAAGAAAGCAATACAGACACCATAGAGGACACATATACACCACTGCTGTGACATGATTTAAATTTAAGGCCTTGGTAAGTTAGGACCATGATTGGAACTCCAGTCTTCTAATCATAAACATGAAGAGGCAAGATGTATACTGTGCTTTACAGACTAAGCTCATGGGTAAAAGAAGTCCTGATGCTTGCTGCTTCACAGGTGCTCTGCTGTCACTCGACCGTGGGCGGACTTGGCCCTGTGAGAGGCAGCGTGGGTAGCTGGTGCAACGGTCAGCTGCTGACATGTCATTTTCTGGACTACAGGGAACAACGCTAATTACACACAATTAGCTATTCAATGATAAAGGCAATGTCTCTGTTACCTTATTTGACTGAAATCTATACATTTTCCTATTTTTTCTGCCCATTTGATAAACAGAAATGTATATAATGCTTGAGAAAGGGGAGGCAGACAACCTAGTGTTCTGCTTGCTTGTGGAGATGCCGGAGGAGGACGCGACTTGAATAACACAATACTTTAACCGTGTACCCAAAATGAATTAAATAATAAAGAATAGTTTGTATTTGGACTTCACCTTCAAAAAGATTTATAAATAAAGTTTAAATAAATGCAGTTTAGGCAGTAGTGGTCGGTTTGAACATATAACAGAATGTTTTACCAATGGGAAAAGTCAGATTGCAAATTGCAGTTTTTAACTAAAACTAGAGATTGTGTATGAAATGAGAGAAGGTCCAGATGAGTGTATAGTTGGTCTGACATAGCTTACTGGCCATTCAATTCATTTTGAGGTGTAGTTCTGCTAGGACAATTTGGTGACCTCAGTATTTCTAAAAACCTGGCTACAGCCCTGTGTGTTATTGTACTGGATAGCTTCATACTGTATTGTATTTAAATCTAATACTGGCAATGCTTTCACAGACTGTGTAGGAAGCATAAACAGACTAATTTGGGGGCCTCTTATCTTTCTCTTGACTGGATATAATTGAAACTCTGACACCAGGACAATTAAGTTAGAGTTTGAAAGTAGCTACCAGAACAACCACTGTAACTGGACAAACTGATAATGTACATTGCAGTGCCACCAGTCTATCAGAGCCAAACTCTTCTTGTCCTGATGAGAATTTATAGAAAGCTCCAGCCACAAAGATAACAATGTTCTGCTTTATTGAACAAGAAGCTTTCTTACACTGTCGATGTGGTGATGTTGGTAATGTAAACTGTCAATGTGGCTTCACAGAAGCAGAAAATGACCATGTTTTCTTGTACACAGTGGATCAAATTATTACAACTCTAGCTTTGAGGAGATTATGTACTTCTTAGTTCCACCAAATTATTTACAAAGCAGGTGTTGGCAATGGAAACCTAACCAGTATAGACCTAACCAGTACTTCCGGTCCATGGGACCTATCTTTTAAAAAAATATGAACGGTAGTGAACAGGGAGAGGAAAATTATTTTCTGATCCGGGTAGAATTGAGCCATGGATTACAAATCTGATGTTTGTCAATTTAAAAGATTATTTTTCAACCGAAGAAAGTCTCAGTTAGCCGTAGGTTTGTCATATGACCACTTAGTTTAGTGTGAAACCACTCAGTGAACTACATCTCTCGTCTCACACAATTTACGTCACCTAGCTTGATGCTCAACTTGCTTGCTAGCTAGCTAGCTTAGCTCTATTGCGCAACACGTGTAATGTTATTTTACCTAATGTGTTTTATCCAGTGAAGTGTTTTCATCAGATAAGCAAGAGAACAAGCAACGTTATCCTCTGCTCAAATGAGCAGAGGATAACATCCCTGGTACAATACACACGTCATCCATGCGACTTTGAAGTGTGGATTCTTTCTAATTATGTATTTTCACAGACTTATACTTCAACAGTTTAACAATAAACAGACTTTCTTGACTTGCAAAATGATCTATTAAACTGATGAACACCATGTGTAATTCATGGCGCAATTCAAACGGGATCAAAAGATAATTTGTCTCTCTTTTCCAAGTTAACGTCCCATGGTGGTCCCCCAGAAGGGGAGGGACTTTGCCTCTCTATAGTTATAAAAGGAAATATTTGTGATGAAATACAGTAGCACTAGATTCTTTGACTGAGTTTCAAAGTTCATTCTTGACTTTGAAGACAGCAGTTTTGTCATCATCATGACTAGCTACATAATGGACCGTTTATAATCATATCAGCTAATGGAGTTGGCCCAGTTGTCATGGAAATGTAGATGTTAACTGTAATAAAATCTGTGTGAAAACACCAACTGAATCTAGATTTATATTTAACGGGGGAGTTCTGACATAGATACCAACAGTTTAGGTTTGGATTTAAAATTCAGTTTTAGATTTCATTTGCTGATATCACTCCACATGTGCATCATACACAATTGTATCTTATCATGCTTTAAAGGATAATTCCAGTTTATTTTAACCTGGTGTATAAATGCAGCCATTGTGGCTCTATGGGTTGTGTTAACTTTATATTGGACACCTGCATTGTAGAGATTCAGGAAATGTGTGTATCGGAAGCAACCTGAGCACATGTAGTTTTGTCTTTACAAATTGTGGAACAGCAAGAAGGATTAACAACTAAATTATAAAACAAGTCGGCGATTACGACTAACTCTTTGTTTGTTTGTCTTTGTTTCTCTTTTATTAGGTGCTTTTCCATCCACATGTTGTTATGCACATTTACTAATTTGTGCATAAGAAAATCTGAGTGGAAACTGAAACTTTTTGAGCGCTTTTTTCTTACTTATATCAAAGCTTATTTGTGTGTTGGAATTATAGAGAGAGAGAGATCAGAAAAGTCTTGATTCAGCCCAATTGGCAAATGGCACATGGTTACAATTTGTGATACAATTTTACAATTACACAATATCTTTGGGTGTTCCTGCTTTTGCCCCTAATCTATGTCTATTTAAAACAAGTAATGCACTATCTATGCTGAGAAAAAAACTAAAATACCAACATACTCAACCTCATACTCTATTTGTTTTTCTACCTCATCAACTTCAAAATGAAAGCCTCCATAAGGCAAGTTAGACAAATATTTACTGAATCTGTATTGCTCAACCGTATAAAATGGGTGAGGACTTTTTTTCTTAGTTTCTAATAAAGATCAGGACAATGAACCCTGCCCTGGTCGTTTTTGTCTAATAAATAAATCCTGCAAAACGTATTCTGTTATCAGAGATGTCGCAGAGCCTCCACTGCTGGCTGTCACATTACTAGAGTAGCTGCGATAATGATCTGAGAGGCAGACAGTGTAGCTCAGGGAAGGATTAGACCACAACAGTGGGTACAGTAATAACAGCAGCTGCAGTGGCAATGCCGCACAGTCAACGAACAGGAACAAAACGTCTGTTCAGCTCCGCAGGGCAGAAGGAAAAAGAGTGATAGACTGTCTTCCTCCTTCCACCTTTCCTTGCTTATCCAATTTTCTCTCGTGTTTAGACTGCTTTTCTCATCACGGCTGAGCAGAGTAATTGGACTTTCCCCTTGCTCCAGCTGTGCAGCAGTTTGAAGTAAAGCAAAGAGCTACAGTACATGTTGAATAAGCGAGCATTTGTGCAAATGGTTGTCAGCATGGAAAAGAAAATGTAAACTGCAGGACAGTTGTTGCAGTTTTCTGTCTTGTCAAACTATAGGTGAAACTATATCTTGGTCAAACAGGAAGTATAGTGCATCTTAAGTGCTCAGCAATGTGTGTTTGACTTACTAGCACCTCCTGGCCTCCTCCTGCTCTTTCCACACTCAAGTGTTCATCGGAGCCCTTCAGCTTCCTCACCTGAAACCAAATTCACAAACAGATTAATGGAGAAAAGATTTTGCTCCAATGCAAGGCACCAGGGAAGGTGCTGTATGGCTCCATAAGTACAAAAGCAGTGATTCTCCTTTATACTGTTCAACAGAGTTTGTTAGTTTTTGTCATTTAAAAAAATATATTTTTCACAGATTTAGTTAAAATAATCACAACATTCCCACTTTTTTGTCTTCTTTTGACTGTCTGGAAAATGTAGCAAATGTTTATATCATACAGGGTATTGTTGCAAAGCCAAAGCAAACCTGGACTTGTACCACAAAGAACACACAGCTACAAAAGGTTGCCTAGCATGTATCCTTATTGGTATTGGTCTCCTCTCCCTGCGTGTTGCGGGAGAATGAGATGGCCTGGATGATTGTTTACATTTCCTACCCAACTGTGTTAAACTGACTCACCCAGCCACTGTGTGGTTTTGCATTCTGGAGCCGGGCCAGCTAACGTCGGTCATCGGGAGCGACAGCCCGCTCGTGTGCTAGGAGCAGTTCCAGCGTCTCTCGTTGACTTTTCCGCCAGCCCGCTCTTTGGTGTGTAGTTCAGGTTTTAAAAGGTGTATTTACAAAAGTTGTGTTGTGGAAAAATAAAACATCTCCTTAATCATAAACTGTCTTTCTCTCCAATAGTGTTTTCCGTATGGAACCGTATTGCTCCATCTTCCATAATCAATTTAAAATCCTAATCTCTCCCACCAGTCCCTGCAGTACTGGATTTAATCAACGTCCACAAACACACACCCCTCATGTTACATGTCAGTCTGACCCTTTCCATCATCTAACCACTGCAACTTCTCTAAAGACACTTTCATAACACTACAAATAACCCCACACCTACAATTCACCATAAAATTCCTTCAGTCCTGGACAGCTTTACTGTACAATGAGAGCTTCATCCACCAAATCAACAAATATAATCCCTGTTTGGCACAGTTGGCAGTCATGGACATTATGCTTTAAGATAGAATCACCAGCTTTAAAGAAGCTAATTTGTCAAAAGTCTTTGACACTGGAAATGCCACTCAGATTTTTTCAAAAGCTGTTGACTAGTAACCATCAGTGTCATGAAATCAGTCACTTCACTGAACTTGGCTCAAAACATATTTCAAACATCCCAACATTAGCTTGTTCATTCACAGCTGCAGCAAAGATTAAGAGCAAAAGCACCTTCAGAGCTTTCAAGTACAAAATCAATTTTAATGCCAAAAGTTTGCCAAAGAAATAAAGTTTGGATTACTTCTTGCCTCATTCTCCACTAGATCAGGCGAATGGGGATACACCCCACAAGAAATACAGACAGCACCCACACATGCAACGACTAATCCCTGGAAGTCTACGCTAAAACCCTTAAAAATGCCCAAATATGAATCCATGATATTAAAAAAGTGTGGTTGTGGATAAATGGTAGTTCTACTACACCCATCACGGTTATCATTTAGAAATAAAATGAAACCAGGGGTATTTTGTGACACTCTCATCCTCAAATAAAGCAGCATGAGTGTGCTGCCATATTTCCCCTAAATTGCTAAGTCTTCTGTCAATGGAAGTGCTAAAAATATTCTCGATTTAGACAAGCAGGAGAAGCTACACATGACACTTGGAAGCTCAGCTCTGCAAGGAGTGTCAGTCTTGGGGTTTTTTCCATCTCAAAAATGCTTTCTTATTGTTTTAATTTTAAAAAACTCCTCACTATTCTTTTTTTCTGCATCTTGTTAACTATTTTCACTAAATTAAGCATGATTTAGCTTAATTATTTTTGCTTGTTTTTTTAGGTGGGGTGCTCAGAAAGAAAGAAAACACAGACTGATTTCATTAATTAGAAAGCATTACTCGTTGTCTGTAGAGACATGGCTTTTATTTGTCTGGCATATTAAGGTCTGCAACACTGGATGCACTTTGTGTTTGTTTTCATAGAGAGAGTGTAAAGAGGGAGTCAGAAAATGAAGAAAATCTCTCAACAACACATGAATGTTACATAAATTATGTTACATAAATTGAGATGTTACAGAAATTTTTGAGACCAAAATCCCCCAATTGAGTTGACTCAATACTGTTACTTTCATGTAAAAAATTTTTTTAAATCCTTTAACATCTGTTTCAACCCTTTCGATCTTAATACAAGTTAATTAATCAAAATACCTAGAAATAAATCCCCAGCCTATTAGCTTTCTGAAATTTTAAGTCATTCACTCCTCAGCATCAGCTTTTAATAAGTTATGTCTCTGCGTTTTGGCAAATGTCCATAACATAAAGCTATAGCGTTAGTTACACCATTACTGGGTGTAAATATTAAGTAACAACTAGTTTGTGTGGAGTGTAAATGTCCAGTTTGTAAACGTGTTATCGAACTAGGCTAAGTTTGAACTTACGGAGATGCAGGTGCAGGGGGCAGGTTGCATCAGCAAGAAGCTGCTGCAAGAAAACAAGTAATTTTAGCAGGCCACGATGACGATAATGACAGGAGGAGAAAGTAAGCCAGGAAAGACTGTTAAAACTCTAGAGGGAATATTGAATGAGTCCCATGGGAGATGATGCCATTTGAATTGAAAAAATGCCATGGGAAAATAACATCTGTCACTTTTAGACTCACTAAAAAAAGCCAAAGGACTAAAAGTGGAACAGAAAGAAAGAGAGGGCCTGGATTTTGAGGGACTGTATAGAGGGTTTTCAGCTGGTGGAGGACCTGAATCTGCACACAGTGCTGCAAATAGTTGAACTCATGAAACTGACCTGAGTTTACTGAAATTGGAAACTTGTCACATTTATAAACAGACACACAGGAAAACAGTAATCTCAAGGGAACAGTGGAGGCATTCCGCAACATAGAGCAAGAGCTTGGAACAGAGTCATTGTGTGTGTGTGTGTGTGTGTGTGTGTGTGTGTTTGTTTTACCTTGGCACTACTGTCAGAGTGACGTCTGGCACACGCTTGAAGCTGATTCATCCAAAACTGCTGCATCTTGGCATCGGAGGCTATAGACACACAGAAAAAAAAAATACATTAATAAAATTACAACACTTAACCTCCTTTATACACATAAGATGTTGTGAATCAGCAATAAACCCTTACATGAGTTCACTTTCCGGTCAACATGTAGCTATAGGAAAGCTATCTGCTTTAAAGCGTCGCTACATCCATTCAATTTTTATTGTTAGATGAACTTTTAAAGTATTGCCCTAGGTTCATGCAAAGCTCTTAACAGCAGCTGAAAGAAGATGCCAGTAATCACCAGATTATTAAGATTATTGTAAAAATATTATAAACTGTCACAGTTTTAATTTCAAATTACTCTCCAAATGCCTTTTCAGGGCTTTCCCCATGACACAAGGAATAAGAGAAAATGCTGAATTACTGTAATATCTGAGGATGAATTTACATGATTTAGGCTATAAATTATGAAATGTTAGGAACTTTTTCTTCTTTTCCCAGAGCTCAAGGTAATGTCTTTAAATGTCTAGTTTTTTTTTTTAAACTAAAAAATATCAACAGTCCAAAACATATCAAAAGTAGAAATTTTGGGTATCTTTACAGTACAAATTATTTTCCTCAACATTTTATTTAACAAGCTTGTTGATTGACTAATTTTGACCCCAAACATGGCCCGTTAAGGATTTAGGACAAATTATCAATACTGTAAAATGTTAAACTTCATATAAGTTGCAGCCTACTGCAAATCATTTTAGCTCCAACATCATAAGATCAGTTTCACACAGGCTGAACAGATACATCAAAAAAAGTGTTTTGACCCCAAACATGGCACCACAAGAAACAAGCTTTAATTTTTTTTTATTTAGTAATTTATTTACAATTTAGTAAATTGTTATATTATTCTCTTGAAATTGTTGAAAGACCATACATTACTTGTTTATGAACACTAATTTCACAATAATAATGATAATAAATTATAAATAAATAAAGATTACATTATCACTCCACCTCCCTAGTCTGTCAGAGTTGAGTTGGTACATTGCCCTACATACTACATACGGGCTTGACCTTACTTAAGTAGAAATTTTGGGTATCTTTACTGGAGTAATTATTTTCCAGCAGACTTTTTACTTCTACTTCTTACATTTTCACGCAATTATCTGTACTTGCTACTCCTTACATTTTAAAAAATAGCCTCGTTATTCTAGTTTGGTTTGTTTTCATTCCGGCTTGTCCTCAAAACACACAAAAAAAAAAAAACCTATCCAGATAAATTAGTCTGATAGAGTTTAGTTGGCCTATCCAGATAAATTGTGCCCTCCGGATAGAGTGTTTATACTTCTCATCTAACCACAATCATATTCAAATGCCATTCCGACACCCTATTAGTTTGTACGCGATCTATTGCACCTACACACGACACAAATCACGTCACACTCCAGCAAGGAAATAGCAGACGTATGCAGCATAGTACGAAGAGGTCCGTGGCAGAGACTTAAGAGAACTCAAGCAAAATGTTCCAACCAAGCACCAGCGAGGACGTTGGTAGCCAGGAAGACCAGCCAACCCTTCTACATCCCTGGCCGTACCTGGAAGAATTTATTGAAATGGTTGGATGCAAAAACAACTCCTTTCGAATGTGCTGCAAGCTCTGCGCACCCAAGTACCACAAGCTATCTTTTTCCAAAACTCGCCGTTTAATTTGAAAAAGCATACTGATATTATTTCTTTCCCGTACATTAGCTACTTTTACTTTTATACTGTAAGTAGTTTTGAAACACGTTCTTTACCCTTTTACTTGAGTAAGAAGCTTTACTCTTTTACAGGTCTTTTTAAACTCTAGTATCTATACTTCTACTTGAGTAATGAATGTGAATACTTGTGACACCTTTGGCAAAGACACAAACCCACACATACATATAGCATTTAGGGAAGGTGGTGGGTGTATGAGGTTTCAAGTGTGGTTTCATTTCTTTTTTTAATAGGCAGCAGCATCTCTAGCCAACAGCACTAAAGTTGTTTTCGTGCAAGCTTAACCTAAGCTCAAGGCATCATTTGTCCCAAAAAGTTGACTCAGGTCTATAGAGCACAAAAACTAACTGAAAACAACAAATCGATGCACATTACAGGAATAGACCAACCTTTTGGAAAACATGCTTATTTGGTTTGGATTGACGCCACTCTCCCGTCGGTTCAGTATGAAGCTACAGCCAGCAGCTTAGCATAAATTCAGAATACATACCCATTTCATTATGGAAAATAATGACTGATATTCGTCCCGGTGTGTACGGGCCTTTAAGTTGCATCTGTGAAGAAATCAGTGAGGACGACCGGCTGGTCGTCAGTGATCTCATTTGTAGCCAAATGATTATATAACTTGCCGACTGTCTACCGGACAATATGACCCTGTTCCCTCCTGAATAATGTCCTAAGGGCTGTGAATCACATCTGAACCTTTTCATTTTCTCATCTATGCTAAATTGAACATTCAGCATTCAAGAGACAGTAGTGATTCATTTGGCCGAATTGCGAGCTGCACAGGAAGCAGCTTGATACTCTATGCATGCTTGTGGATTTTTCCCCTTGACACACAGACAATACACCCTGTAATCCAAACAGAAATAGCCAGTTGAAGCCCAGATTTGCTGACTAACACAGCGAGCTGCAGCCCTTCCAGTTGAAGGAGACGCTGACTTTCTGCTTGTCTTGACCTGCTCCAGGTCAGACTGTAAAATAATATCCTTCTGATCCCATTTCACTGACTAATTATAAGAGGACAATGTCTTAGATGGGACTGATAACACTGAGTAGGTCAGTCCCAGCTGGAGAACCAACAGAAGAAAAAAGGAACAAAAGATTTAAAGCTGGGGCAGCTAGGCGGTTTTCTTTTGTTGGCATCATTGGGCAAAAATAAAATTACCTTTCAGCAATTCAAGTGGTCTGAGAAAAAGCTAGACTTGTGCGCCTCCTCTTGGGGCTGTTTTCAGACTTTAAAAAATCTAGCAGTGACAGGAGACTTTGGCCAATCACAGGTAATTTCAAATAGAGGCCACGCCAATGCCGCATTTTGGGGTGTTTTTATTCACAGATAATTCCCCCTAAACACAACACTAATGTAGTATAAGGGCAGAGCTCTTTAAACTAAAAATGGAAATTTATATGCATTGTGTTTTAAGTTTAAAAGGTTCTTTGTTGACAAAGTTTACATTTTTTGCCAAACATTTACAAATTCACTAACAATTTAAAAACAATATTATTTATTACATCTCTATCAGTGAAACTATAATGTAGGTGATTATAGGGTTAAAGCATTAATACAGCAATTTGTGTTGCCTTTTTCCTTTATACAACCATTACTACAAAAAGCATGATAACCAATGTATCATTATTTGTTAATTGTGAGATGATATAAATGTGCATAAATGCAAGAAATTCAGCATTTACCACAACTATAGGTCACTTGTTACACGTACAACTGAGTGCAACACCATTAATGCTTTTGAGAAGAGTATGTGTTTGACATCATTCTCATTTTGGGTAGAATTTTTGATTATGTGTCGTACAACATGATTCATTTAAAGCATACTGAATTCTTTAACCCACTCTTATAACTCTGTTTGTTAGAGATTTATTGTTTTTAAAAAAAAAAAATTTTTCTCTTGATTTTCATCCAAATAAAAGCTTTAAATGTGGAAATGAAAGCAACTATAAAAGGATGGACGACTTCATTAGATTTATCGTACCACCGACATGAAACTTTAAAGTTTGCTGTTCGGTGTGTTTTTTACATGCTGATGGAAAGTATTTGAACGTATGGAGAATTAAATTTGCACTTGTCAATCACTCGCACCGCCGACATCTGCCGCAGTCATGAAAACACCAATGAAAGGCTTCTTTAAGTGGAGACACAGCATTTGCAACATTCTATCCCACTGGTTAGTAGCTGCTCACCTCTCAAGGGGCGAAGATAGTATTCACACAGAAACACCTGTGCCAAGATGTCTTTCTGCAAAAATATCATGTAACAACCTTCCCCACTTATTCCTTGTTGTCATCATCATCCACAGAAATCACTCAGTCTAAAAGGATCACTTACCCAGAGAGTGAACAAGCGTCTAAATGCGATATTTTTCTCTGTGATGTGCACAAGCCTAGCTGTGATTAAAGATAATTAGTTGTATGTATTGAGCAGAGCAGTGTGGCATATGCTAATATGCACCTGTTCGCATGGTGACGCTACAGATATGCACACTGCCTAGCTGAGAGCAGGACGCGCTGTTCTAATTCAGGGAGAATACGACGATAGTGATGAAAATTTCAAAGCTGGTTTTGTGTCACAAGAGGTGCAGACTCAAAAAGGAGATATGCTGACAGCTCTATTCATGTGATAAATGAATGCATGAGTTTTGCACTGAAAACCGGGGGGACTAACAACGAAATGAGAAGCAGGTCCGTCTGCCTGTTTAAAATGAGCAACAGTAGACACTCATACTGGTCTGTGTGTCTTATTTAAAAGTCAATATCCATTAGCATTAGGGATTGTTTGTTTTTTATTTAAGGGGCCACCAGTTGAGATTTTGGGTCGTTAGTCAAAACAGACTTGACCCTCCCTTTGCCAATAATACATTTTTGTATGACTCTCCAAAAATGATTGGGAAATAAGTTATGACCCTCCCGACCAATGTATAAATGCCTTCTGTTCTGGTTTTGCGCTCAACAAAGATGTAGAAATAGCCATTGTTTTCTTACAAACATGACATACTGTACAAGACTTAACCTCTGCCTTCTCATCTTACACATCATACTCCACTGTTTTGATGGCCATTTCAGTAGATTTACTCACTAACATTGTTGTGGAAACACAATAAGCATGGAAAGTAAATGTACACTTCCTGCATTACTACATTACTTCAAATACTAAGTTACACTTCTAGTATTCTTCTAAAATAAAATAAAACATTGAGACCATTCAACAAAGCACTATGGGTAATAACAAGTTCAACACGTGAACTGGTTGCTGTGGACTCGTCACTAAGCTTCCTCAGTCATTGTATATTTTAGCATAGGTAAATAAGCCAAAGCTGAACATTATCCAAAACTCCTTTTCTCAGATGAGAGTCAATTTGGGAGTTTGCATGCTACCACCCCTTCCTTCTCAAATGACTTGAAAAGGCTTTTAAAAAGGTTTAATTGGCTTTTAATAGCTTTTATACGCTCATGATTCAGAGTGCTGCACCTCACGATTATTAGTGTACTTGATTATCATATTTAAGGATAATAAGTGTACTTATACTTTAATGATATTTTACCCCACTAGAAGTAAAAGTACACAAACACTACAAAGGAGAGCGGAGCCTGAAACGTCCATATAACTGAATTTCTGCTTCTGATGATACAAATATAAGATTGATTTGTAAATTTGATGGATTTTTGTTCCCTTCACCTTAACATACTACAAGAAATGTAATGCAAAAGCAAATGGATAGAGTCCGTTTCTCCCGTTATTTTGCCTTAAAAATCGACTCCGGTAAAAGTGGATCACTGTTCAGAGAAACAGAGAAAGGGTCACATTTTGGAGAACACTGTAGTATTGTCACTGTTTTATATGGAATTTTTTTAAATGGTTTCTGATGTCTGGAGATGAGAGACAATTTGTTCTATTTTCATTTTGTAATTCTAATGTATTTATTTGAACAGGAACAGTGCACAAAAAACATTAATTCTTGTGCCGGGTTGTAGAAAATTGCTAATTTCTGCTCGTAGTCCCACTTTAATTATGATTTATTTGCTAGATAATATGAAGGAAATAAAATTAATATATTACTTGTTTTGTGTTGTTGAAGGACTTCTCTTCCTGTGTAACTTCTCTTCCTGTGTAAAAATGTTTTTTTTTATGAATGAAAGAATGTCTATTTCGATCCATCGCGGGACTTCATGGATCATGTGATATCTAACTCAGCCAGAAAGTAGCCTGAGACGTTTTTAATGGCTCCATACCAAAGTATAATTAGTTAAAGCAGAGTAATATGAAGGGAGTCTTTCATTATTGGATGTAGGGAAACTGTAAAGCCTTGTGTTTTGCTGCTGAGCAAAGGTGAAGAGCAATGTGAATTGAATTATGTACAAAGATGGCAAATTAAACTATTTGGCATACATGTCTCAATAATAATATAACAGTGAGAGGGTCAAGTTGTGTTCAGCTTTCAAACTGGCTGATTAGATGCCTGACACAATCTTCATTGTGCATCTTCATAATTAAAACATTGCTGTATTTTGATGCAGAAACCTGTTGTTGAGGTTGAGTATAATACAACTAAGAGCATTCATCACTATAAATCTGCCAAAATATGTCTAATATGTGCATCTGTTGGGTTTTATGTAGTTTTACTTTGTGGGTTTCTTGTCAAGAATAGTTAGAATAGCATTGTGTATCTCATTTGTTTAATTTGTACAAAACCAGAAATGTAAAGTTTAGATTTGAGGGGGGTACTCCAGTGGATAATGTCGTTTTATTGTAGTACAGCACAAAACATACTTAGGTACAAATAAAAATACTGACATAAAAAACAATCAAAAAGTATGCTCATAATTTACTCTGTACGGTGCTTACAGCCAGGAACAGATTATCTTAGCTTAGCATTAAGACTGGCTTATCCCCTAAAATCAAAATTTTACATTTCTGGTTTTGTACAAATTAAACAAATGAGATAAACAATGCTATTCTAACTATTCTTGACAAGAAAGCTACAAAGTCAAACCCAACAGATGCACGTATTAGACATATTTTGGCAGCTTTATAGTGAGGAATGATCTTAGCAGTTGTATATTACTCAACCTCAACAACAGATGTCTGCATCAAAACACGGCAATGTTTTAATTATGAAGATGCACAACGAAGATTGTGTCAGGCATCTAATCAGCCAGTTTGAAAACTGAACACAACTTGACCCTCTCACGGTTTTATTGAGACATGTATGACAAATAGTTTAATTTGCCATCTGTGCATTCAGACATGATTCAATTCACATTGCTTTTCACATTTGCTCAGCAGCAACAAAAAAAAAAAACACTACGTTGGGATCAATTGTTACACAGAAAGAGAAGTCCTTCAACAACAACAAAAAACTAGTAATATATTATTTCCTTAATTTATATAAACGTATCAACATGAGAATAAGGGTGGCATTTGAAGCTTTAGATACAGTCCATTAGTGAGATGATACGCATCTTATAAGCCAAGCTATTCAAAGCCCAAGGTGGGCTTTCCGGGATTCCCATGGTAACCAATACCAGATCTGTAGTATATTGAAGTATACTGGCTTATCTTAATCACAGACTGTTGAGGACGTACATGTGAGCATATTTGTACCCTGCTGTTCGAGTAATGTGAGGTCTTTGAGCACAAGTACTGGTGTTAAACTGTAATTATTTTCAGAGAAAGAATATTTTAAAAGCCGTTTTTTGTTGGTCGTCTTGGGGCCCGTCAAACCTCTAAACAGGCTTGTGTTTGTTTAGCTAAGCTGTATCAATTGATCGCTTTTCTTGCTCAATGACTTTTTTGGCTGATTCTTGAACCTCTACTTCTTCTGTGTTGGATCATTGTTTCCTCTCAGTCCAGTACACATGGATCACTGAGTTATTCAGGGAATATAGGCCAAGTTATTCCGATCTCCTCCCCATCGAGACTGTAAGGGGACATTCCAGCGGCTCAAGTGGGGCAACAGTAAAAAGGAGTTTCTCTCGCTTCAGTGGATACAGGTCACTGAAAGCAAAGGCCTTCAACACAGCGACCAGCTCTTTGTCTGGCACTGGGTCTTAAAGCGATATTTCATTTTGGTGTAGATCTAATGTCTTGGCTAAACATGTTTCCTTCTTACTCAATATACAATGTTTATTGCAAAACTGTACATGGACGACTAAGTATGTGGGAGGTTGTTTTGACACAAATTGAAGCAAAAAAAGTGAAGTCAAATTACTCAATGCAGAAAAAATGAAGAGTTTGATGTTAAAGGCCATATCAGAACATAGTAGATTGTATCTAGTGCAGTTATAAATGAAATCCAATTCACCATATAAAAACATCCCTACAGCTTTAAACCTGGATTCATTAATTTTTTGGCCACTCAAGGGCTGCGAAACGTGCTGTGATCACAACATTGACAAATTATCACATTATAAAGTTGATATAGCAAACATTTACACTCCAAATCATTTATTTGGAGTCACATTTCTGTCCACCAATATTCACTCTACTTGTATCTCCATGTTTGCCCTCTACTAACTTCTGAGGGACATATATGCATAGTGAGAGTGATAGTGATACAGAGTGACATATAGGATAAATGATCCACTATGTTCACCGAACTAGTCCCTATCGTTGTCTGTAAGCTGTTTGGTGCTGGGCAGATAGATAACATAACTTTTTCACCTGAAACAGCTAACCGGCTGCCACTGGAAACAAGGCAATGTTTTAATAAAACACTGGGATCCATAACAAGCTATCCAGTGCATTCACAAATACTGGTCGGAAATAAATATTCATAACACCTCAGTGTGTACACACTGCACTCCAAGTGACTCCAACATAAAACACACTCCACTCAATGTTTGTACTTTGGCATATATGGGCAAATTGAGGCCAGCCTGAGGTCATACCTTTGAGTTTGTACAGCTCTCCATTGACAGAGTTTACAATGAACATGTGCGGAGCCTCGTCGCTCGGGGTTACTGAGGCACCAATCAAAGGCAGGGACCCACGGGGCTTCTGGCTCTTCCCCTGCTTGTTGACAAAGTACTGCAGCTGTCCCAACTCTGGATCCAACACAAAGTACCTGCATGGAAAACAAAGACAGAGAGTTAATAAAGTAATGGGTCAGAGAGAAAGAAGGGGGAGAGGGAAATAGAGAAAGCACCGGTAACATTTCCATCATTTTGTTTTATGCTTTCATTATCGCAGCTTGTTTACTGGTAAAACTTTTTTTATATCCATGTTGTGCAAACTTTTCAGGATGTGTGAGAAGTAGGAGGGCAATGAATGAGGATGAGATGAGGAAAAAGAGAGCTGCCGTAAAAACACACAACACCCAATTATATCTCAAAGACTCGTTAAAATAGCCCTCCTTGCACATTAAGGCCTGTTTTTTACCAACATTAAGCTGCCGCTCAATTCCAAATTACTGAAGGTAGCAATTAGTGCGGTCATCTTGAGCAGAAGCCACAGCTCGAGGCAGGGAAATTAAACCCCCCCATTTTCCCCTTTGTGATTAATGAATCACATTCAATCAGTGTGTAATTGAATCTTTGACTCGCTTATTGCCGGCTGAGAGATTTAAAACCAGACAGACACAATAAGAGAAGCAGAGGCATTTCATTTCCTGTAGCCAGAAAGGATTGTGTATGATATTCAAGAAACTGACCTGTCTACTCCGCTTAAAGCTCTATTTCTTGTTCTGCTGTTCAACATGGGCCAGAGTGGCACAGGTTTGCTCGGGCTAACTTTTCCATGTCTGTGTGCATTGGCCTGAGGTAACAGCAGTTGTCTTTACTTTGCTATCTTTTGTCCCATCTTCTGTTCCATGTATTTCCTTCTTCTTTCTCTGAGATTCCCCATGTTCACAATCAATATTCTCTTTCCATCCGTGTTTACAGAAGCTGCAGTATTGATCTGGTTTTTACCAAGAAGCATCCCTCTTAGCATGGACGCAGCTTCTTTCTATTGCCAAATCAGGGTTATATGTGATGATTGAAGATATCACCTGTCAACTCCAGTATCCCACAGGTGTTGCTTTTTAATATGCGTTTCACAGATCTTAAATAACAGCTACATTTCACTTCAATCTGCCCTTGTGCTATAGTTTCTAATTTATATGGTCAGACCTACATTTTCATTATCAATCAGGGGAAGGGCTAAAGGGGGGCATGGGGTGGCACTGGCCCCATCTGAAATATGATTGAATTTGGATATTCAATTTGTTTAAAATGAAAAACAAGTGAAACTAATAATGAATGTGATGTTTAAGTTAACAGAATTGCATTGTGTTGTATCCAATCTAATAGCTCCTATATTTCTAAGCAGATTTTCAATGCTGTAATCTGATCAAATAGAGCCGCTAGCATCACTGTAGACCGTTAGTCTTGTTTTATTTAGTCCATGAAAAGTGCGATTCCCAAGTTACCAGAGCCCATGGTGACATTTTGAAATTCATTGTTTTGTCCAACCAACATAGCAAAACAAAAAAATATTAAATTTTCAATTATATTAGCAAACCTGGCTGGAACCACCATTAGCAATTTTGCTTGATAAAAGACCAGATTATTTACTAATTGTTTCAGGACTAAAAATATCAAACATTTGTTATGTATGATTGAAAATCACATCATGAATGGGCTCAGTCTTCAAATATGCAAACGATAAGAGGACAAAAGAACTCTGATACTGCATCCTACACATCAGACAGTTCCCCAGAGAGGATGCAGTGAATGCTGTTCTGAAAATTGATCCCCACTGCCTCCTGCCCCGTTCCATCAGGAGAGCTGGTGATGTATGTCGACCCCAGCCAACCAGGAAACAATGAGTCAGTTTTTATCCAGTAGTCTCTTTTACGCACGCACGCACGCACGCACTTACACACTTAAAGTCTATCCCCTGTTCAGTCAGCAGAGCCTTTTACCGTTGACCCCTCCAAGCAGTCCTTCCTTTGCAGCTAAACCACAATGCAGACCTTTAACATGATGGATGGTGCTGGATAACAAACCCTGGGCTTTACATTCAGTGCTGATAATGTCCAGCCTCCAGTCAACATCACTAGCAAACTGGACCAAATGAAAGATAAAGTAATGGAAGATGTTTAGCAGCATCACATATAATGAAACAAAGATCTGATACTAATCCATTTTCTAGCTGATATCTTTCAAATACCTCACCAACGTAACCACAACAACACTGTTAAAAGAGCTTAGTCCGGCACATATATCAACATAATCAGAAACGCTGCCATTTCCGAAAGCAGGAAATAGCTTGTCAGCAAAATTTGCGTCTCCTCTCTGCTCTTTTGGTCGTTAATTCTTAAAAACACTCAGAGGAACGTCAGGCCAGGAGAAAGCAGTAAATCATCCTTGTTATTGGCAGGAATTGTGAGTTATACTTGTTATAAGATGTGTAGGGTTGTAGTGTCAAAGGGGTTATGTAAAGCCGATATTTTATTACCACATACTATCAAGGGAGTATCTTTAAGCTGTATGAATTATTTTTAACCACTAAGAGGCAGACAAACTTGACTTTTTACCAGCCACTCCTTCACTTTGGCTGTCTTCTGTTTTTGGACTGGATATGCAGTGTACACTTGGCATTTCTGTAGTTATTTATTAGAAACACCTCCCTATATGTAGCTGCTTTTAGACATAGCTGCAGTACATAGAAAGCAAAAAAAACGCCAGCATGTCAAGTAGCGTAAGACCCTGTTTTCTGCAGCTCTCCCCTATCTGTCTAACAGTGCAGAACAGCCAATTGAATATCTCTCTCTCTCTCTCTCCCTCCCTCCCTACCTACCATTGGCCAAAGTCTACAATCACTGACTAAATTTCCTAAAGCCTGAAAACAAATGCAAGAACAGGTGCAGAAGTTGAGATGTCTCTCAGACCACTTGAATTACAATATGATTAAAGATTATTATGGACTTTTTGCACAATGACTTTTGTCAGATGAGATCAGTCTACGAAAACAATTTTCCCTCTAAAAGAAGTTTAAAACAAAAAAGGTACAAAAACAGTAATAATCTGTCTCTCCCTATATTTTCAATGTTCATTTATGCCAACTGCATGAATGAACATAATATAAAAACAGGTAGCAGAACTCACAATCTAATAACTAACTTAATGATGAAACTGTTAATGTATGAAATTCGCTGAAATTCAAGAAGCCAGGGCGATCCCACAACTCACAACCGCCATTAAAGACTTAACACCCCCTTGAAAATGTTGTTTTTGCTGACCCTCCAGATAGAAATGTTCCGATATCATTTTTTACCTCCCGATACCGATTCCGATACTTGTGCTGTGGGTATCGACCAATACCGAGTACTGATACCAGTGTTTAAAAAAAAAAAAAGGAAGATCGTGCTGCACATGCATGACTGTGATATTATTATTATTATTATTATTATTATTATTGTGGTAAAGCCTGTCTCAGGTTTAACACTTTGTAATGGAAGCCATTTATTTTTAAATAGAACAGTATAAAAATATAAAGTGCAGTCACAATATTGTAAAATGCATCACTCACCCTTCTCTGAGGCAGTAGCCCTTCATGCACCCCCAGTTGGGGAGTGTGTGCCAAGCATCCCAAACTTGGTACATCCATCTCGTCCATGGCTTTCTTCATGTTGCTAGCGTTGTCGTGCAAAACAACGTGAAGGTTGGACTTGGGGATTTCCCACTTCACTAGCATCCCTTCAATTGCTTCGGCAATTAATGTGCCAGTATGTGACCCTTGGAACTCGTTGGCGTGCAGCACCGCACTTCGAGGGGTAAATGTTGACTCTCTGTCCACCCAGTGGGACGTTAAACTCAGCAAAGACATGGGGTACACGTCGGAGCGCCAAATGTTCGTGGTAAAGCTGACTGCATGCACGTCTTTCAGCATACACAAAATGTGTTCCCTAACTGTCTCATATAATTTGGGTAGCGCAATTTCGGAGATATATTTACAACCTGCCAAACGGTACCTTGGCTTCAAATGCTCCATTAAGCGGCGAAATCCCACATTTTCGACAACAGACGGGTTGGTAATCCAGTACAATAAACTACAAAACTTTGTTGGTTATCGTTGTTGCTTATTGGCTGTCTTTGGGGAATTTATCTCGTCGCTGGAAGGCAGTTTCCAGAGTTTGCTGCTGCAGTTCGTCCTTTTTTCCCCGTAGCTTTTGTAAATTCTTTGTGCTCTTTAGCGTGACGCGTCTTCAAATGTTTAATTAAGTTGCTGGTGTTGAAATGTGCAACACTCGTGCCACCCCTCGAAATTGCTTCTTTGCATAGGCTATGTTGCATGTCGCTGTCTTACTGGTGGGAACATCCACTGTAAAATACTGCCGACATGATGCGCTAATGTTAGCTTGTTTTAAGGAGGCGTTAAGGCCCGTACACACCGGGACGAATATCGCCGGGCGTTATTCGTCAGCGTTTTTCGACGCGTTTTTTGTGTTCACACCCAAGCGATTTTCGCTGACGATGAGCCGAATGAACATGCAAATTCATTATCTGTCACTAGATGGCGCTTAATGTAAAACAGAAATACCCCGTACATAGGGTGGCGCTACGCAACTTTGCGCTTCTGATACTCGCTTGCAACTCAGAAGAAGAGCAGAGAAGAAGAGAGCAAGTATTTAGAACATTTCTTCTAAATCAGATATAGCTCTTTATGTTCCGAAACCAAGGAGACCAGCAGCTCAACATTTATTTTGGACATCGTGCTTTGCCTCTTCCTCGTCTTGTGGCAGTGATGACGGTGGCGTATATATGTCTTCTTCGTTGGTGTGCTCGGTAAGACCGTTTTGTGCTTGAGCGCCGCCAAGTTGTGTTTTAGTGTAACTTCAGAAGCACAAGACACGTGAGCAAAAGGGCCGATTTCATTGGTCGGATAGTTTTTGACGCGGCGCGTCAAACCAAAGAAACGAACCCGAGGCGTTTTTTTAAAAATGACGCTTTTACGCGTGGCGATTTTCGCGTCGGTGTGCACACTCTCATTGACGCCCTTTGTTTAGTCACGACGCGTTAAACGTCGGCGAATATCGCGTGCGAAATTCGTCCCGGTGTGAACAGGCCTTTAGGTGATTAATTCTTCTTCGCCCTTTAAAACAGCAGCGCAACTATTTTAAGAGCGGCGAAGAAGAACTGTGTCCGAGCTAACGGAGCTAACCAGTAAACAGATTACTATTTCTAATAGTTTATGTGGTATCGGATCGGTGCCTGTACTCCAGTACTCGCCGATACCGATGCCAGCATTTTCGGCAGTATCGGAGGCATTTCCGATACTGGTATCGGAATCGGGAACATCTCTACCTCCAGTGGAATTTGTCAGTGACTTTACAAATATTTTTTTCAAAGTTAACCACAAAAATATCACTGATGCAGGTTCAAGTCTGATCTTTGATTAAAATATTGCAAAAACGTACGCTTGACGGAACCTCACTTTGACCCTGGCCTTTGGAAACAACAGTTGACCAATCAATTTTAACTTACTCTGGAACTCTCAACCATATCACATACAATACATGGTCTTTATCAACAGATTGAGCTGGTGCAGACTCAGAGGACCTGTCAATGATTGATTTAAAAATTGAAAATCTACTTTTTTTTTTACTCTAATTTGGCAGCTACCAACAAACCAGCCAACCACCTTCAAGACAAATTCAAGCCATGTAAAAACAAATGTAAATAAGGTTAGCAAAAGACACTACACTACACTTCTCTGCCATAGAACACACACTAGAGCCACATTACCCTAACTCACAGCTTTGATCAAAGCAGCACAGCAGAGTTCTTTTTTCCAGGGAGCACATCTGCAAAGAAATGATTCATCCCTCACAATGTACTCCCTACCCTACCAACCGCTTAGGAAGACATAAATTTAGAATCTACATGTGTATAAATCCTCTCAGATCCAGCCTTGTATCGTACAAAGAGATACCTGAAAAGGAGACAGAGAGAGCTCTGAATGCTTTGCGTGATCTGCATGCAAATGTTGGAATACCTCCATTAGATGCACAAACTTTATTATTTTAATTTTTTTTTAAATTATAACAACAGACACACCAAACACATATGTTGTAGGTCCTGCATTGTATGCTACATTATGCTACAGTCCCAAAAGCTCCAACTGGTAAATAATAATAATAATTCATTACATTTATATAGCGCTTTATCATAGACATTCAAAGCGCTTCAGGAGGAGGACTCACACACACACAACCAATGCACCCACCTGGGTGATGCACAGCAGCCTTACGATGCCAGACACTCACTACACATCAGCACAGCAGAGAGGGGAACATGTTTTTACTGATGGGGGGAAACCATAGCACCTGGAGAAAACCCACGCAGACATGGGGAGAACATGCAAACTCCACACAGAAAGGCCCGGGACAACCAGGGTTTGAATCCAATACCTTATTGCTGTGAGGCCACAGTGGTAACCATTGGGCCAACGTGCTCCTGAACCTTGTCTTTGTATCTATAATTAAATAAATCCAAGGCTTGCAGAGATATTGTCAAATCACTGTCTTGTCTTCATCAAAACTGTGAAATAAGTTGTTAAAAACTTCCTGATCCACCACTGCCTGCTGTTTTAGTCAATTTCGCATAAAGTCAAATTCTTTTAAACTTTCACTGGTCCAAGGCTTTGAAAGACGACTTGCTCATGTTGCACAGAAGGGAACAGTGTTGAACAAACTTCAAGCTATAAATAACTTGTTGAGTACAATGTTATTATTACTGATAAAAAACCTATAATAAATAGGACCCAAATTGAAATTAACCAAGATCATCCAGGCAGGTCTAGGGGTTAAGGAATGAATTATGTCAATAAGGTTTCTCACAAGTATACTATGTATATGGGTTTAGAAACAAAAATTGTCTAACTAGCATATTTTTTACGACACAAACACACACATCCCGCACCTACACAACATAACAGCACTCCACACTGACACATGGCCACCCACAGTAGCAGAATTAGCTCCACTCAGGTCTGCTGCCCACCACGACACCATCTGCCAAAGAGAACACGAACACACACACACACACACACACACACACACACACACACACACACACACACACACACACACAACACACACACGAACACACACACACACACACACACACACACACACACACACACACACACACACACACACACACACACACACACACACACACACACACACACACACACTTCCTCCGCCTGATGAATATTGAAACGTGACTTATGTCTGTAATTACTCCAACACCACCAGTGCACCGCCTCTCCTCCTTCAATTGTTTCTATATAGAAACGTTGTATGCACTTAAAGATATTAACTAAACACAACCTGAGAAAAGATTCTTCTCTACTTATTGTAATATGTTTTTTAAAAAAAGCCTGATATTTCAAGTTGTGTTGAACCCAGAACTAGCTGCAACAGGATTCTAAATTCCAGTTCAAACGTTATTTTTTTAAATAAATTTCTGTGATTACTTCTAGTAAGAAACCTATAATATCTTCATTAAGGTATCCAATGTGGCCCTCATGAGTTCAGGGACTAATGGAAAACTGAATTGTAGTGTATGCTTTTTCACAATCTATGAACAAATGTAAACAAAAGTTCTAAAAATGTAATTGAAGGGAGGTTGAAACCTGTTCTCTCCACTAAACTGAGTAATAGGTTGTTTAAGGCGATTTGTACAGTAATTAGGATAATTAATGTTTTGTGGTTTGTTTAAATCAATTTCATTTGCAAACACAAGCCTTCACTTTCATTTTGTTAAGCTGAGAAACACAAAAATGCTTATTTTTTATGTGAATTTAAGACTACTGTGTAAGATTGTTTTGTTTAATATTTTGAAAAAGTATTTATACAGGTACAATTATTGATTTGGCCTTTAATTTTCCCAAATATTATTGCAACACACAAAGGACCCAGCAATATTTTAATTTACTGCAAAGATGTGGAGTAAAACGGTGCTTTAATTTGCAAATTTGAATATGTTTAATAGTCCCAAAAGGCCATTTAAAGTCAAAATTGTGTTTCAGAAAAATGAGTGCTTATCTGAAATGCAGTTCCAATTTAAAGTGTATTACTAGATGTTTAAATATAGTTTTAATTCATATTTAACCATGACTGTCATGCAACATTTCCCTTCTGAACATAATAAAAAATAGATTTTTCTGCTTTTCTGGGCGTGTATGTGACATTATGTTCTCATTCAACATAATATGTACAACAAATATAACATGACTCCAGGAATTATCTTAATCCACATTTAAAAGGGTTAATTAATTTTAATGTCAGGTATAGAATATAAACAGCATGCTTTGGTCACATCCTATCTACAGTACGTAGTGTGTTTGGAACCACCCGCATGATGAATAATATGATTCCTAATCTCTTTGGCTTCCTTCAAAAGGGCTACATTTTTAAGGATGTTTTAATCCGTGCTCACTCTCTGCGTCCTCACTTTAATCTCTCCTTGAAAGCTAGACTTTAACCTTCGGGCGTTTTGAAATTGAAACAGGACAGGTGCCATCACCCCAAAGAACAAACCGATTCTTTACCACCATCCTTCCTGATAACAACTCAGCTTACATCATGCTCATAACACCCTGCACATTATATACTGTGGTATTTGTTGGCATATATACAGTATAGATGTGTGTGTGTGTGTGTGTGTGTGTGTGTGTGTGTGTGTGTGTGTGTGTGTGTGTGTGTGTGTGTGTGTGTGTGTGTGTGTGTGTGTGTGTGTGTGTGTGTATGTGTGTGTGTGTATGTATAGAGTTGACAGAGAACAAATCCTACATGAACATCAAACAAAATTTTGATTTCTTTTGATCAATATTACTTCTTTGAAATGAATATATGTGTGTGTGAAGAATCTTACAACCAGGTATTCTTCCTGTGGGTGTATATCAAGATGCAGTTCCGTGAATCATCTGTTTAATGGGAGAGCAGGGAGCAGCTATTCTTTCTCTCCATGTCGGCTTCCCTACCTCAATCATTTCTAACATGTACACTGGCTTTCAGTCCAGATCAGACACACTACAGTCTTGACTTCTTCTCTGCAGCACCGCTACCGCGACAATGGGACACACCATTTTCATGTGCACATTGGTGGAAAATAATTTCATCACCCTAGAGCTGCAGAACAAAAATCCTGCATAATTAATGTTAACTGTGCAGAAGTTGAGCAGCTTATAGGAAATTAGCAAAAAAAAAAGATATTTTTCTATTGCCCCCAATCAAACTAAAAACCACAACCAGATGTTTCATGTGTGGCTAACAACAACAACAACAACAACAAGTGTAGGCTTTGGTAATATTTTCAAATGATAAACTCACTTATAGCTTCTCATAACAACTCTCTCGGTGTCTAAGTTGAGTGAACTTGACAGGGCAGGGAGTGAACCCATAAATGCTGCATGAAGTACAATTGCACAATAATGCACTGCTGTGATCTCCACAGTTGCTGAGATATTCAGCACTTGATTATGGGAGCGGCTGCAGTGCTTTAGGAGCAGTAGCAATAAAAGCAATAAAATGAAGCAATAAGGCAATATCACTAACACCATGTATCAGGAAAGAGTGCACCTACAGTAATCAAACAGAATGCATTTGTAGACATTTCAGGCTAAATGTCCGCCTAAACAATCCAATAAGTCTTTAGGAGCCTTAAATCAAGAGCTACAGCAATAAGTTGAATTACAGAAAAGACTGTTGTGCAAAAATGCTAAACACTCTCCACTTCCAGCTTCTCATTTGTGAGGATTTTCTGCTTTTCTTTGTCTCATGTGATGCTTAATTGAAAACTTAAGGATTTTAACTGTTGGTTGGACAAAACAAGACATCCAAAGATTTGGGCATTTTTTAAATATTTTCTGACATTTTATATTATAAACGATTAATCAGTTAATTGAAAAGATATTCCGCCGATTAAGTGATGAAGTAGCAGCTCTACTTATACCAATCACTTTTCATTGACACTGTCAAACAGCTGTTGATTCATCTCTGTGGTATGTTTTTTTTTTTTTTAATTGTGAGCTACAATGATTAGTCAATTAAAATATTAATCAGCGACTATTTTGACAATCATTTTAGTCATTTGTATAGCAAAAACTCTAAACATATGATGTTTCCTGCTTTTCTAAACAGAAGATTTGATGTTTTTCTGTATCATATGTGATAGTACACTAAACACCATTGGGTGTTGGACTTTGAATAGTATAGATGTAGAATAACACGAGCAATTTGAATACATCACCTTGAGCAGCTATGTTCACAATTGTCTTTAAAGACATAGTTTCATTAAGAAAATAGCCTAAATTGGACGTGTCTAGATTTCTCGTTTTGTCTGACCAACAGTTTTCAACAAGTCAAAAACATTTGGCACGTTTGCTTAAGAAGTCAATTAAACCATTGACCAAAATATTTGCCATTTCAGCTTTAAACACCACCACCACTGTTGTCGTAGATAACTTGTAGTTCCTCGTTTTTGTTAAGAAAAGCAGTTTATTAGCAGGCCTACAAGGCATGTGTGCACGCATGGTTTGGATTAACACCCCCACCCCCCTCCATCGCCATCGCTCCTCCTCCCTCTTAACAGTGACGTGCTGGTAAAAGTGCAACGTGGACGGGGCAAATAACAACACGAAGCCATCTGACACCTGAACTGAAAGTGAATCGTGTCCAATGCCCCCCTCTCCTCTTTCCATCTAACTCCATCCATGTCCTTACCTGTTTTGCCAGCCTTGGATCAGGTTGGTGTATTTGCTCAGCACTCCTTCCAGCTGCCTCCTCCGCGGCTGCTGCAGATTCATGCTGTTCCCCAGCACAGCTCCCAGGCTGCCTCCTACTCCAGCCGGGTTGTCCAGGGAGCCGGAGCCGGGGCTGTGCGACCCGCTCCTTCCGGGCTTCCTCGTCGATGATGAGTTCCCGCGGTCCGACGAGGAAGAGTTGGTTTTGTTGGTCACGGGATGCGGACTGCAGAGCGTCTTGTCCATCCTGGCGACGGGACGGGAGAGAGGAGGAGGAAGAGAGGGGAGGAGGGGACAGGGATGGACCAACAGCAGCAGCGAAGATTTCAACAGAGCATAAGTGGTAAACGGGGCGAGGTGTGTCTGCTGAGCTAAAGCAGAGGCAGTGGATGGGAATCGACTGCGTTGCGCCGGCGGTGTAAGCGTCCCTCGGTGCGTGAGAAAGCTGACATATTCCCGGGTGGTGATTGTGTCCAGCTCTCTTCTGCAGTACGCGGATGTGTGTGACACTGTTGGAGTGCAGAGCGCAGACACTCCCACTCCTCTCTAGACCGGCCCCCGGATATTACAATGCTATCATGTTAAATACACATCATCATAAACCAAAAAAAAAAGTAGCTCCCTTCACAAAATACTGCAAATGACGGCAGGAAAAGCCTTAGATGAGTCATATGAGGCTAATACATATCCATTCTTTCGTTATGATATTTTCAAGGGTGTAGTTGGTTTTGCAACCCCCCTCCCCCCCCTAAAAAAAGCTGACCATATCTGAATTCTGTTTCCTGCATATAAATAGCCGTTGACCTACATTAATGCCAATTATAATCACCGTATGATAATACCTCACACTTGATGATAGATAACAACTTCACTACAAAGAGTAACATTATCTTTGAATGATGTTCAATTCTATAGCGTTGTCAGTGGATATTATAAAGCCTAAACACAAATATGAATTCAATTTTTTTTTTCTTTGACTGAAAAAATGTACAGAGAGGTTTTAAGATTTTTCCCAAACCTTGAGTCTGGCACATAACAGTGGCTGGAAACACAAAACTGGTACAATTAGCTTATGGTACACAGGAGAAGTATTGTTCATTTAAAAAAAAAGACCCAGTGACAACCTGCAATAGCAGTTGGTTTGTTTATTGACATTGTAACATTGTAATTATTCCACCAGTCCAGACTAAAATACTATCAACTATTGGATGGATTGCAATGAAATGTGGTGCACACATCCAGGTCCCCCTCAGGATAGATAACTTTGGTGATCTCTTAACTTTTTATCTAGCATCGTTGTCAGGTTGAACTTTTAATTTCTCCAATACTCAAAAACATTGGCACTATTTCCATCAGTTTACGCTGTACTTTGTTTTAATAAATTTGGTTTTTCCAAAATTATGCCCATCAGGTTTTTAAGGTCCATCAGCATTTCTTAAAATTAATAAGAAATATTAAAAATACTGACCCAAAAACTGGAAAATTAAACCATTTAAACAAAAAATCCACACATCTTTTTCAAAAAGCAAACAAGGACGGTATACTAGACACCCCCCAAAAAAACACATGCAACAAAAGTGAATGGTTCCAGTATATTTAAGGGTTAACAAACAAAATATTTAACTTAATAATAATAATTTGCCCAACTATGGAGACAGCACGGTCAGATAACCGTTTGATAAATTCTTAAACTGGATATTTTTTTCATATTTTTTTGTAATTTGTTTGTTAAATGTCATGAATTTGGACATTTATAAATGTATTAGTCATATGAAAGTTGTATTTCATTCGTAAAAGTATTATATCATCAATTCACACACACACACTCACTCACACACACACAACCATGACAACAAAAATAAAAAAAGGACACTTTAATGAAGACCTGAGTGAGGAGCACTGCAGGCCATTAAGAAAAGGCCCAGATTGCACTGAGCAATGAAAGACATGCCTCAATGAATCTCCACAGGACACTTAACAGAGCACAGATAGATTCCAGCTGCTTATCAACTGTGGCAGCCGCAAAGCAAAGATCAATACAAGAGTTTAAAAAACAAATTTAAAAAAAATTCCCTGGGCAACAGAGAGTCAGAGAGGTTTGTTAAAAGCTTGTGCTGAGAGTCAATTTCGGGTCAAAGGCATTTTATTATGTGAGCTCATGCCATTTTGACTCTGAGGTCTTTCCTACTAACTTTCAATTTAGAGTATATATAAATTATAGAAGAAAGGTTTTATCATGTACATTTCTCAATATTAAAAAGCATTGGCTTTTTGCTAAACCCTGCCGCTAAACAGCGATTGTCCAATCACACCTTTGGATATGGACAAAACCAAGTTCCAATCATGTGAGTACCCATTCTGTGTTTATCATATTTTAATCTGAGCTGTTGTTTCTTCTGTGCTTACAAAGAAATCATTAAACACTGTTAAAATCACAATGGGTTCCTAATAGCAAATGCTGTAGTATGCCAATTTGTCTTAGAATATGGAAAGTAAAGCTCAGCAACGCATTCCTTTTTTTCAAAAAGACATGTAAAAGCTGTTGCGTAAGACTGATGTGAGGACTTCGCACCTATATATTTTTCTGCAAACTCGGCAGTATCATCCCATTTAACATCATCTTCATCATCATTATTTCGTCTTCCACTCTCTGCTCCACCTAATCATCTTCATCACCATCATCCATGTTATAAGCACTTTGAAACAACTTGCATCATCACTGCCTCGGTCACCACCACTCTGCTGAAACAGAACAAGCTGCAGCACCGGCCGCTGATAAAGCACCGCAGCACTGTAAAACATGAAAGAACATTCCCCAGAGCTGTGATTTGATGTGTTTCTTTTGCTCGGCTATACACTGACATCGCACCAATCTCCTCCATTACAGCCCTGCGTCAGTCCAATCAGATTTATGGCAGCTGTGACTGGCCGAAGCAGGCCCTCATCATCTTCCACTACCAGTCTGCTCCCGGCACCAAAGCCATTACAGCCAAGGAGATACTTACTACAACCTAATAGCTCCAAAATGCCTGCTTTTTAGGAACAAAGAACAGCAGCCTTGTTTGTAGCAGGATAGTAAAACATGTCTTTGTTAATATAGTGACTTAATGAGATATAAATGTAAAGTTATAAACACAAATGTCACTTTGTGGAGTAGCTACTTCAGTTGTTTTTTTAACATTATACCCTTAACATACCCCACACTGATACATGTTTCAGCTTTTTCCAACTTTTCATTAAAGTGATATTATGCTTACACTGGGTGAAATGTTCCTGTCTGTGGCTGTTTTTCATAGTTTGTGTTAGGCCCTTTTGTTTCTTAAAGCTTATTGGGGTTCTTGCTGAGAGTTAGATAAGAAGACCCCTCTCATGTCTATACTGTAAATATGAAGCTACAATCAGGAGGTTAGCTTAGCTTTATTAACAAACATAAGAAAATATGGCAAGTTAATCATGGAGCTATGGAGGTGCTGAGATAGCTAGCTGTTTCCACCTGTTTCTAGTCGTTATGCTAAGCTAAGCTAATTGGCTGCTGGCTGTCAATATGTAGAATTATATTTTACACAACATTGTGATTTCAACTTTGTTGTAACAATTTGAGGAAGGCCCTTTCCTGTTTCACATAGCAAGGTCCTTAAAAAATGGTTGTTTAGTTTGGAAGAACTTTACTGGACCAACATCTGTGGCAATGTTACTGGTTCTCTTGTGTCTGGATGGGAGGAAATGTGTTTAAAGATTGGCAGTTTTTGACTGAGATGTTCAATGTTCAAGTGTCCACATACTTTTTTAGTTTCATTTTGAATATTTCTGAATGTTGCAGCAGCAAACTTTGTGCAAGCAAAAACTTGATCAAATTCTGCTGCTGCCCAGCACAGTTAGATGTTTGAAAGATTTTCAGAAAATAATTGATTGATTGATCGCAAAGGCTCTGCAAAGAAAAAGCCCAGGACTCAGCTTTAAAGATGAAGTAGTGTGAAGAAGTACCCCATCAGCACACATTATCATCTCTTAGTTCTAATGCCTCGATTTCCACAATATATTTTATAGCTTTTAATGGATCCTGGCATCTCAAAGACGACTGTAGTAAGAAGGACGGGGAGTTTTGCTCTTTGATACAGTACTTAAGTACAGAAATAAAATTAATTTCTTAGTCAGCTCACATTTTGAAAAGTTATTTGAAAAGCTGCTGCTGGGTAGCAGGGTTCATTTTGAATAAGGATGCGTGTATTCCATCAGCAATCTTACAGTGTGAGCTAGTCTGTCCTTGACCCTGACAGATATCTGCACACTACCGAAAAACCCAACAAAAATGTACAGAGACAGATACACCACCGACCTTGATTTGTTTCTATGTTTCCGCTCACTCTGCATTTCACAAAGAACAGCAGGATCTGATGAACATTTCACCTGTTCTAATTGTTCAGGGAACGGGGAGCAGGAACAGAGATTATCTCAAGTCTTTGTTTTGGGAACATTTTATCTGTTCCTTGTTAACTTTGCTGCCAGCCAACATGTCGCCATAAAATATCTCTTCACTTCTGCCCACTGTAAAGAATCTTATTTGATGAGTGAAATAACTTCCCGTCAGCTCTTACTTTGGTTTTACTATAATGTAATTTTACAATTGTTATCAAACAGTTTATTTTATTTCTAAAAAGGGTTCAGCCAGTCACATTATAAATTACATGTGTTGATGCTTGACTTGCCGAAAGCTTGCATACATTTACACAACAGCCTGCATTATTCACAAAGACCAGCAACCTCGCCAATATCTACTTAATGGACTGAAAGTGTGGCCAATGACCCTGAACATTGCAAGGTCAGCAGACTGTGTGTGTTTGTGTGTGTTTGTGTGTGTGTGTGTGTGACTATAAACTGAGAGCAGGCCAGATTTTATAGTTCAATGATGTGTCTGTGCCAGTGAGTGAATATTTGACTTCTCTGCTTGATCCCTCTTTACAAAAATGAAGTCATGCTTATTTATCATGGCAGCTAAAGAACGGGGCTCTATTGTATCTAGAGATGAATATGTAGGCTGAATGTTCATACTTCAGGAACCTTCAATTCAATTCAATTCAATTTTATTTTATTTATAGTATCAAATCATAACACACTTTACAGATAGAGTAGGTCTAGAACACACTCTATAATTTACAAAGACCCAACAATTCCAGTAATTCCCCCAAGAGCAAGCATTTAGTGCAACAGTGGCGAGGAAAAAATCCTTTTAGGAAGAAACCTCTGTGATGAGAAAAAATTCCTTTTAGGGAGAAACCTCAGACAGACCGAGGCTCTTGGTAGGCGGTGTCTGACGGTGCCGGTTCGGGGTGTGATGAACAATGGTAATAATAGTCACAATAAAGATAATGGAACTATAACTAGAAATAGTAGTTATAGTAGTTCATGGCATAGCAGGGAGCTGCAAGGTGTTACAAGATGTAGCAGGGCACAGCAGAGCATAGCAGGGTGTCGCATGACACAGCAGGACGTAGCAGGGCACTGCAGAGCGTAGAAGGGTGTAACAGGGTGTAGCAGGGTGTAACAGGGCATAGCAGGGCGCAGAGCAAGACCATCGGGATAGCTGCAATGATTTAGGTGCCAGCCTAATCCAAGGAAACATGTAATAAGATGTCATCATTGCTTTTGGCTTTGGGCCGCCATGAAAGGTCAGAGGCAACAAGGTCAAAGTTGAAATAATTAAACTTTGAGCGTAGCAGCAATTTTGAGCGGTGTGCCACGCCAAGGGTAGCGCTTCGTCTGAGTTGTCTCCACTGCTCTCCCCATAGTGACCTCTTTCAAACAGAGGCAAATATAGAGACAAAATAAAATTCAAAACGTTCAGTTAAAAGTTGTTAGATTTAATATATGAATAAAAATTGCAGTGAAAAAATTAATCAATCAAAAGACACAACATAAAATTTATATTTATTATTTAAATATAATTTAAATTTGGTTCCATCTGTGTGCAGCTACATATAAATTGTTTAGAGGTACTTAAAAACTAAATGCTAAAAAAATCCCCTAACAAAAACTGTTTCCAAAGTATTATTTTATTGTTCATGTCCTTGAAATGAACAATAAAAGAACAATAATTGGATAGCAGTATGCTTGTATGTACTCTGCACGAAACCCAAAACCTGAACAGCTTCTTTTTCATTCATCAAAATCTGTTTTTGTCTGCAAGCAATTGACAGCTGAGTCAAAGGTCATAGTAAAGTTGTTACGCTAATGAACCCTACACTTTGAGGATGGTATTTTTGTCCTTATTAAATCACCTTCCAGGACCAAAAGCACAAGGGTGGATAAAGACGCAGGAAGGCAGTGACAGACCTTCGGTAAAAATGTCACTAAAGCTCTCTGTGGGCTCAATTATTGCTCAGCAGAGGGACCACCAATTTGCAGTCTAACTTGACACTTGTGTTTGTCAGAGGAGCTTCAGGCTGGAAACTACAAGTGAGGATATAACAGCTAGCCTAATGGCTCTTCTTGATTTCAGACTTTTCCTGCTGAGCAGAAACTCCAGAAGGATGACAGTGTCAAAATGTAACAGACCGAGGACAGTCATTTCCCTGAAGCTTGTTTCAGGAGGATGAGAGAGTAGAGGACACTGTGACAGATACCTTACTTCTTTTCTTCTGCACTGTCATTGCTTGCCACTCTAATATCCTTTTTCACAGACAACACACCCACACAAGCTGGCCCTGCATTATGTGCTTGTTGTATTACCTTTCTCTGTCTCTAATTTCCCTTAATGACTGTGATCACCCTATAGTTAAAATCAAATTTCACTCTATAACTTAACTTGACATATGCAGATGTATTCAAAGCAGCAATAATGGCTTCTTTACAGGCTAATTAGGATGTCTTTGCTCACAAATGTCAAAACTATAAAGGTAATATGGAGTTGTGGTAACAAGTCATCAAAGCAGGCAAAACAGGTTGTATTTCAAACTAATTGTTGCCTCAAACGACTACATAGCAGAACAAATAAATGTGTACCAGTTATTCATTTACATCCACAGCAGGTTGTGGTGGATGTGGATGTATTTCTCTGAAGCACATCAGAGACATCTACTGGCTAAAAGAATAATTTGGGTTTACACTTGGCCTGGTTGACAAAATGATGAGATCACCTTCAGGTAATTGTCTATGGAAGATTTAGGTTTTCTGCATTAAAAAAGTCAAAATACAGTATTTGATCAATTGATTATGGCAATGTACAGTGTATTATTTCTGTGAAAATGACATGTAAACAGTACTGTGTAAGATGAAGCTAAAAAAAAGTTACTCATCATGGCTTGTCGCTTAACAACCAACCACCTTAATCACTGTACTTTTAAAGAGACAGGTAGGCAGTTAAAGCTTTTTCACAGAAGACATTTTGTCAGTATTACAATCACAGCAAAACCATCTGGTTTAGTAACACCTGTGCTTTTCTTACTATGACAAGTCTAAATGTGTGCTGTGAAAAAAATACCAGTGGAAAGTTACATTGGCTACAATCAATGTTTTCCATAATAATGTAAAATGGGTCACTTGTAGTGAGCCTACAGAGCACTATCCCCTGTCCATTCTACTGTTTTGGTTCATTCTCACCGTTCTAAAAGTGTCATTTTTGGCAGCAAAAAGCACATAGAAAGCCACCGTACACAACCTGACCAGCACCAAACGACACAGACATGACAGACAGAGACACAGTTGCGACTAAACATACAGCTGGTAGATGAAGAACAGAGCTAAGCTAAGTTTAAAGAGAGTTAATATTGAACTTACATATGTCAGGTGGCCGGAAAGACAACTCCAAAGTATTGCTAATGTAGCTCTGTGACTGTTTGATGTGTAAACCATGGATGTATATTAAGAATGTGTTAATGAGCAACTGTTTGCTAACAAGTAACAATGACAACGTAAAGGTGATGATATGTGGGTGCTGTGTTAACCACTTGTTAACGCTGACCCAAGTGGCCGCAAATATTAGTTATTGCAACTGAAAGGCAAATTAGCTAATGGGTCTGGTTGGTCTGGCTGCGGCTAGCCTTAGTTAAAGCTACATTGGATTAGTTTTTTTTTCATAGTTGTTTCTTGTAGTTAAGTGGAACATTCATTCATTATTATTAATTAGACATATTGATTTTAATAAACTGACATCTTTGTTACTTATTTTGTTATCCTATATAAATGTGGTAGCGCTGTGGAGTAAGATCTGGCTACACCACAGATACATTCTAGGATAGATAAATCTTTACCATCATTCCCCGAAAGAACCAAGCAGGACTGCCATGATCCATATTTTCTTCAAATCTTGCCATATTTAGCGTGTATCTTGCTAGCTTAAAGTTAGTTGTTGTTTCCGGCAACACACAGAGAAGGGCTAGGGCCATCTGGCATGATGTCAGTTAACTATCCTGTAAATTTACTTCTGTTGATCCAGACTAGCCTACCTGTAGCCTAGCTTCTGCTTCTTTTAACCCTTATGCTTACATTTAAATGCTTACAAAAGCTGAATTGTGAATATATATATGCATTATATATATATATACACTACCGGTCAAAAGTTTGGGGTCACATAGAAATTCCCATTGCACTCCATTGTAGACAGAATGCCAGCTGAGATCAGTTGCATTGTTTTTTTAACCAGGGCAGCCGTTTTCAGATTATATTATGTGATTACATTATAGTAAAATGGTTCTCCAATGTTTTTCTAGTGTTTTATTTTTAAATGATAGATTAGTACACAGAATGTGCCTTTGGAACATTGGATGAATGGTTGCTGATAATGGGCAATGTAGATATTTTACCCCCCACCCAAATTAGCAGGTATTCTGTCTATAATGGAGTGGTATGGAAATGTATTGACCCCAAACTTTTGCTATATATAATATATATATATATAATATATATATATATATATATATATATATATATATATATAAAGTATGTATATTAGTACTGTTCATAATTCAGCTTTTGTAAGAATTTCTTTTCAACGTAGACCTTACCTCCTGTCTGTAATATAGGATTTTGTTTTCAGTTTGGGCAATCAATCAGTTTGTAAGAGCATAAATCACACTTCCTTGCCATTTCTGATGAGGAGATGGATGTCTGTCTCCAATGACTCTTGTCTTCATTACAACACTCAGATTAATGTCCTTTACGCTTTGGCAATATTATGTTTCTGACATTCATGCCAATAAAGCTTTTTGAATTTAAATTGAATACATTCATTACAGGCCTATACATTCAACATGATGACTCTACTTTATATTCCTAATTAGGGGAATAATTTAATCTTGTTCGGTTCCACCACTCTGACAGGCACCAAGAAAAGAAATGAAGATTCGTGTGTGAGCATCTAGGCTGCTACCACACACACACACACACACACACACACACTCTCTCTCTCTCTCTCTCTCTCTCTCTCTCTCTCTCTCTCTCTCACCCATCCATCCCACTTATACGCAGTGTGTTTTAATGTAATGAGCAATTATAATGCAGCTCATCAGTATGCTAAAGGAAACAGATGTCTGGATGAACTGAAGTCATACTCTGCTTTATGTCCACACAAGGACATTACATTAGCATTGATTGTCCTCTATTTCACCCAGTAATAATATCACCGAAGAATATACGGGACTTAAATGAACTGTCTATTAATGATCTGCTCAATTGCTTATATATATATATATATATATTATCTGATTAAAACATATCTACTGTTTGTATTATGATTCCAGCATGTTTGGAGTCACCTTACTGCTGCTTCAAAGTCATCATTGGTTATGGAATGATGGAACGACAGTTCCCAGAATGCAACAGGAGCTTTCTAGTCCAACCACAGCACTCCTCCGGGTTGACCATGTGTTGTGTGACTGCCACCGGACGGTTATGTATGGACAGTGCAGGAAAACGTGGAACACACAGTGACACACAAACCATGCAGGCAGCGGAACCCGGACCAGCAGCAGAAACAGAAATGTAACAGATGGATTAGAAAATTATGTGTCTCGGCTCTTCATCAACATGTTCCCGGGAGTTTTCTATGCATTGCTGGCGGGTTTCCTAGGGGCCGTGGCGTCGTCGTCGGCCAAACTGTCCCTCGGAGCCGACTACCTGAAGGGAGTCTGTGAAACCGGACTCCGGACGTGGGGAGAGCAGCGGAAATTCAGACAAGCGGACGAAACTAGCGCCTGCGACCGGGTAAGTGAGGCATCGCCGCAGCTTAAGTTAAATATTAACACAATGGGGATGCTATGAATAATGTAGCGGGCATGCCTGCAAGCGGGGTGGTTTCTCACGGAGGAAGTTGGGGGTTATCCCCGCTCGCCTCTCCTCCCTGACTCCCTCAGCATCAGCACCATCAGCAGCATCTCACAGCGGAGCTCATGCAGCAGCTTCGCTCTCGTGCCGTGTCCGCGTGCTGAATGACATTGCAGCTCGTAGAGTGTGTTTTATCCTGTGTTTTTGTAAGCAACGTGTCTCAGCGTGGTTGTATTGATGGCGCAGAGAAGAAGCTGGTTTCTGAAAAGGGTTTCAGGTTTCTCGTGTGACCTTCACGCTCTCCGCATACGTCACACAGTGATGTCAGAAACATGTGCATCCAGCTGTCTGGAGTAAAGCTTATTTATCACAAGGTAGAAACAGTGACCTTTAATCTGGAGGATAATTAAAATAGCAAATAAGATGCAAAACAAATGCTGGTTTTAATTTAAGATTTCAAATATAATAGACAAAATAGCAGCTTGGGAGCCTTCACAATGCTTCTGTTGTTAATAATGTTATTACAATAATTAATAATAATGGTTTTCTTTACTCTGTGTTCAATGTGACTTCAGCTCCACATCCCATTGAGGCTGCTGTGTGGCGGTCTGCTTTTCACCTGCAATGCTGTGATGTGGACCTTCCTTGCCAAAGCACTCAGGTACTCCTCTTCCTCCACCCAAACCACTGTGACCACCACCGCCTCCAACTTCATATCTTCCGTAAGTAACAGTCTCCCTTAGAGCACCTCCTACACACACTTCTTGTCTTCTCTTTGTTCTGCTTGTCCTCTAAGCATATTACTTCACATCAGACTGTAGTGGAGTGTAAGTTAATTTCAGAATGACCTTTCTTATATAAGCTGCTTTTTTATGGAAATAGGTTGGACTATATTAAGAAATAACTTGTCGCAGTGATTTAGGCCTCTTACAGGAATTACTTGTCAAAGTTCAACTTCTTGTTTGACATATCCCCTCAAGGCATCTTTATTGGCCGTTAAGTCATTGAAATTACAGATATGGATTTACTTTGAATCAGAAGAAACCCTGACTTTTCTTGCTTGCAGGCTTTTCTGGGCCAGCTGATCTTTGGTGAAGCCCAGATAACGTTGTGGTGGGTTGGGATCTCCCTGACCTTCTCAGGTCTGTTGGTGCTGCAGAGGGTTTCACCGCAGGATGGGCAACATGACGCAGACTCCAAGGACGAATAATATGTCTTGTCTCCACTAGAGTTCAGCCTGGTTTCAGCATCTCCTCAGATTTTAAAATTTAGCCAAATTAAACTGAATAGTGAAGAATTTGTTGTTAGTCCTCCCTCAATTACTAATTTTGATCAAACAAATTGTTTCGTAATAAACTAAATGCTTCTCAAAATGCATCTTTCCTCATTAAAAAGGAGATTCTTTATTTATAATGTTCCTAGTTATCCTTCGGATTGCGTTTTGTGGCCATGTACGCTGAGAAACACTGCATGCTCATTTTTTTGGACCTGTTCTTAAAATCAGAGGAGGTGTTGACCTTCAACCACTCTGGCCATGGCACAGCGACAGTCTGGCTAGTGGAGACAAGCTAATGGATGCCTGTGCCCAGCTTCCCAGATGCTCTAACATCATCTTTGTACAGAGGCTTACAATGAAGAAAAAAATATACTAGCTTTACTTTTGGGGAATCTTTCAGTCAAAAGCAGCACAACAACCCATAAGCTAAGAGAACAGGTGTGAAGGAAGGGAAGAGACTAAAGGTAAAGGTATTAATTTGACATTTTGGGAAATACACTTATTTGTTTTCCTGACAAAAATTGACGCCACTCTCACGTCTGTATAGTATGAAGCTGATGCCAGTGTCTGGTTAGCTTAGCTTAGCAAAACCAGTAGATGAGGGAAACAGCTAACCCGGCTCTGTTGGAAGCTAACACCAGCACCTTTAAAGCTCATTCATTAACATGTTTTATCTTGTTTGTTTAATTCTAACACACAGTAAAACCACAGTGTTGTTTTTTGACAGAGCTGGGCTGGCTGTTCCCCTCATTTCCAATTTTAATGCTAAGCTAACCAAAACCATCTCATGGCTGTAGCTTCACATTTAATGTACAAATACGAGTGGTATCAATCTTCACTTCTAACTCTGCAAGAAAGGAAATAAGTGCATTTCTCAACAAACTATTCCTTTAAAGGAAGAGACATACACAGACACAGAAGAGACAAATAACATAATTGGTTATGTGCCTGATGTCACCATCAATCAGCGTGTGCATTATGTTTCACAGCCGTCAGATCACCAAAGCTTTCTTAATTCTCACATTTCCTTAAGTTACTCTGACACTCACTGTAAACTGACGTTTCATGCATGCTCAAGGCGAAGTTATGAAAGAAGCACTTAGCTATTGAGTTGAACTTGTATTTACCCAAGTAATAATATTAATGTAGCGCAGAAAAGCTCACCCTTGGGTCCTTCTTCTACTTTTTCTTTGCCTTTCTTGACAGCTTCAACCTCAAGATATGAGCATGACACGTTTTGATTCAGAGGCAGCTGCTTTTCCACTTTATGATAGATGTGTGCATGTTCTTAATAAGGTTTGACCTCAAACATCTCACACCAAAGCAACTTGGAACATCAGTCCACACATCAGAGTGTTGTCCCTGTGAGCTGCTTCATGTTATTAAATCACAATCTTGTAACTTAAGTGTCTAAACTGTCTCTCAAGCCAAAGAGACATCACATGGGCTCTTGATTGCCTGTTGAGCATTATGCGCCCTGCATTTGCAATCTCACATCCTGTCCATTGCCCATCATCTCCCTGAGTAGACACTTGCCTTCATTAAAAGCTTCCCTCTACATTCCTGGAGTTTTCAGTGAGGGTGCAATAACATTTAACTTCCTTTAAATCTCATAACACTGTGATGTGTGTAACAGCAAAGGAGCTTTGAGCATTAATAATTGAGCATAGAAAATGGCAATACATTCTGCTAGAGGAATGTTACTGTTAGCATAAATCAGATACTGTATGATACAGGGGATTGTCTGAACATGACATTAAGGGTTGCTTTATTGAACAGTATTTTAAGATCACATTTGCTGTTTGGATACATATCATAATATAAATGCATAATGGTAGCTATAATACCTGTCTGTAATATTCCACAGCAGCAATGCACAAATATATGAGATGTCCTTCCAGCCGCTGCTGTGCAGGTTTTGTATCTTACATGCATCCCTATTAATGTGACTGCAGTGACAATGTGATTATACAGCTCTCATGTCAAAGGCCGACTAAGTGATGTTTTGTAGCAGGGCTGTACTCACCACGCAGGATTCTTTAGCAGTTGAGATCACACACAGCCACGCAAAAGTGAATTTAGCTGTTGGTGCCTCCACGTTTTGGATCCTGGGTGTGTTGCATTACTTAAAAGAATAGTCAAACATTTTGGGAAAGTTAGATCAGAAGACTGACAACACTTTCATGTATGTGGTAAATATGTAGCTGCAGCTAGTAGCCGCTTAGCTTAGCATAAAGACTGCTAACAGCTAGCCTGGCTCTGTCTAAAGTCTGCCTACTAGCACCATTAAAGCTCACAAACGAAGACATTATAAATATTTTGTTTAATCTGTACAGAAAACAGCAATGGAAAAACAAGAATTTGTGGTAGTGGTCAAGTGCTGCACTACATCTTCCTGGAGTCTTGTCCTCACTGTGAGCTTTAAAGTTAGCAAACATGGTCATTAGTGAACTTTAGAGGTGCTAGTAGCCATTTCCCCGGTTACAGTCTTTATACTAAGCTAGCCAGTCCACCTTCATATTTACTGGACAGTAAGGAGGCAAGTTGTGGTTTTATAAGAGGTTATGTGCCAGACTATTTCTTAGCTGGGAGCAGTTACCAAGCAACCAGCTCCTGGCATAAATAATTGTCCGGCATATAAATCACAATTTGACATTTTTATACTTGTGTGATAAGTACATATAACATGTTAGTGATCTTTCGAGGTGTTGCTAGGTAGATTTTGTGAACTTTAGATCTAGCCAAGCTAGCCGTTTCCCCCGTTTCCAGGCTTTATGCTAAGCTAAGTTAACTGGCTTCTGGTTGCAGTTTCATATACTATAAAAGAGTGGTATTGATTTTCTTATCTAACTTTCAGCAAGAAAGTGTATTGTATAATGTGTATTTCCCAAAATATCAAACTATTCCTTTAACGTACAGTTAATATCTGTAATGTTAGCTTTTGATTCTGAAGGTTTTTGATGCCTGGCTTTCCTCCAGTTAACGGCATGATATGAGGGTAAACCATCTACCTGTGAATCCAGTCTCACTGTAATATAACGAGTCAGAGTTTTGCATTACCCACATTTATAGCTCTGTGACAGCTGCATGGCCCTGAGTGTGATGTACTTATATATGTGTGCACATAAACTGTAGATGTGGTTGTACGAGAAATTAAAAAAAAACACTCAAATATGATGTTGACCTGACAAGATTAATGTGAAGAAGAGTTAATGTGCTGCACTGCAAGAAAACAGTACATTTGTCAGCACTTCTTTTGAATCAGTAAGGTTTTGACCCATCGCTTGGTAGAAAAATGGAAAAGAGACTGATTTTGCATTAGTTTGTTGGAACTCTTTAATGTAATGTATGTGCAGATAAGTCATTTATTTAATCTGAAGGCTGCTGCACAGATACATTTAACATTATGTTCACCTTTTTATCAAAAATTAAGACAGTTTGGTTAGAGGGAGCAACTGTTTGCTCTGATATCAACTGTTCATAATGTGTCTTACATATTACATGGGGGAAAAAAACATTTGAAAGTGTATATATTCTATTAACACTTAAAATGATGTGTAAATTGCCATCCAAGAAACACTGTTGAATTATTGAATAAACATCTCATCTGACAAACAAGATAATTGTCTTCATTATTTAGATATTGTAAAGGACAGCTTTATCTCTAAACAGAGGAGTTTCTTAGAGCTTTTCTACTTCATAATAAATTGAATTAGATTGAATTAAAAAGCACCTGTATTCAAAGATGTGTTTTTCTATAGTAAACCGAGAGCTTGGAGTCCTGTCTTTGCATTCTAACAAATGAAATGAAAAGCATTCTCACTGTAGTGAATGGGGCCGGATATAATGTTAGCCCTGAGCTAGTCTACATTTACTTACACAGTGACGCTCCATTAGACCAGCTCCCTTCCTTTTAAAATACCTCTTGTAAAAATTAAAGACATAACATAAATCACTTTAGACTTGCACTTCAGTTACATGGCAGATAAGGGCATGCTTCTGTAATGACGTGTTTTATCTCAATGGATCTGTACTTGTAATTCAAAAGACAGCAACCATTCAAATTAAGAAATTTAAAGGCGTACCATTTATGAATTTCTTTGTTAATTTGTTGGTTGATTTGTTTCTTAAAATCTAACTTTGACAAAGTTAGAGTTTTCTAATGAAAGGGTTGCAAAATTACAAAAGGGTACACAGAAAAAATGTGAAATTTAAATTAAAAAAAAAATTTTTTTATTCCTGTAATGTAAACTGTTTGGAAATGGTTGTCAGAGTATTTTTATTAGGCTACAGGTTGTTTCTTTAAAACACTATATCATCAAATATGTCCATGAATTAAAAATGGAGGGTTCAATTGTCTCAAAGTAAAACCTTATTCGTCAAGATGTTAAAAAATAAATTAAAAAAATACAACTGATAAACCGAGTCAATAAAATATCCATACAACTTAAAGAAAGTTGTGTCACATACATTATGATTTTATTATATTCTGATTTAAACAAATACCAATCTAAAAGAAAAAATATATAGTGGTCCACAGTAAGTAATAAATCAAATTCCAACCCGACCACAAATAATTGAACAATTCAAGAAAAGAAAAAAAGCTGGTGTACTGTATGTGTAAACTGAAATATCTGTTGAACCACCATTTAATAACCTTTTTACATTTTTAAGAAGCCTAAGAAAATGTAACTCCTGACTATGCTCTAGTCTTAAAATGGTTACTTTCCATTTTATATTTGAGCATTCAATTTGGCAACTTATGTGTGTTCAAATATGTCCTTTCATCACCCTCAAAAGCACGTTTTATAAATAGAGTAAGGCTTTCGAACACATTTAAACAAAGGCATTTTTAGTGTTAAATGCTTTGAAGAGGCCTATAACCATCTGCACCAAAGTACTTTCCACAGTTGCGACAATTAAAATGTCCATTTCTAACATGGTCTTTCTGGTCTCGGTGAAAGCTTAAGAGACGAAAAATTGCTGCAGAGGAAAACATCGGATCCGTGTGAAGGGATGACGAGACTGATGTACTTTAAATTTCATGACATCAAACTAACATAAATCCCATATTTCCATTATCATAGAATTAACATCGCATTTGCTGTTACACCACTAATGATTTGTGTTGACAAATCAACCAGGAATGAAATCTTAAAGATTGAAACTTTAACTGAGGCTGATTATGGTCCTACAGCCTTTGAATGTCCTTCACTGTTCCAGTCTGAGCAGGAACTTGGCAAATAGCCATTATAAATGACCAAAAGACAAAACTTAACTTAAACTAATTTACCTATCTGGCGATCAAAGAACGACAAATCACACTCATTTAAAAATAGTATTTACCCAATGTGACAGTGTCTAACTCTGACTGTTACATTAAGGCAAAATAATAGTTGTGTTTTTTAAAAAGCAGTAGATGCCACCATTCACTAATGTACTGTTCTAAGGCAAATCACCTGCAGCACTCGGCCAAAGCCTATTGCAACAACAAGAATGCAGCAAATGAAGAAGTGACATAATCACAACCATTTACAGAAAGACAAAACCAGAAGTCCATCTTGGCACCCAGACTGCAAAAACGTTCTGGACTTCAGTTAGAGTTCACATTATTTAGTCTTGGAAGCAGGAAATGGTCAGACATACTGCATAAAGAACTCAGTCTCTTGGTGTTGTCTCGCCAACTCTTGTCAAGTGCTTTTTGTCGAGTTGTCGCTGCTTAGTTTGATAGGTTTTCTTTCTTTTTTTTTTTTTAACAGCAACAGCTCATTATTCTCAGCCAGCACCAAGAGGGAAAAATAAAAATGTTTTTTTTTTAAAAAAAAAGAAGATTTTGACAATGTAGTTTACAACAGGACACCCTGAAATATCGATAAACGTAATAACCGTGCAGAAAAGAAAATGGAGAAGTGGTAAAGAGGAGTTCATTCTCGTTTAGGTCCAGCCAATAGGAGGGCAGACCAGGAAGTCCTCAGCAGCAGAGCACAGCTAAGCTTCTAGCTTTCACACAATGTACTGGTACAAGTCTGCCTTGCCGTGGTCGGGTGTTGCAAAGGGGTTCAGCCAGGCTATAGAGAATGGATGACCAAACACCACCTTCATACTCATCCATTTTGACCTTTTGGCCCATCGTCTCTCCTCCTTCTTAAGCTGTTCGATACCCTGCAGGCATATAAGATGTAAGAAACATGAGAAGATGAGAGTCTCCAGCCCTGATTCATGCTCAAAGCTGAACATATAGCTGTGTAAGGGGATTAAAAAGGAAAGATGTCTTTTAATGTCTTTCATTTTTCTCTCAAAAGGTCTTAAATCGAGGTTAGTGTGACTCACCCTAAGCCTTTTCTGATGTAAAAGATCTCACACACACACACACACACACACACACACACACACACACACACACACACACACACACACACACACACACACACACACACACACACACACACACACACACACACACACACACACACACACACACACACACACACACACACACACACACACACACACACACACACACACACACACACACACACACACACACACACACACACACACACACACACACACACACACACACACACACACACACACACACACACACACACGAACTGCAGGTCCCATTAGATTGAAATGGAGGATCTTTGTAGTGAATATTATAACACTGAGTCATTGTCGTGGGTGGTTTGAGCGGTTACGTTATGAAGAAATGCATTAATGTCAACCTACCTGTAAGCTATACAGTGAGAGAATTACTTGCTCCTGCTTACATCTGTGCTCTGATTTAGTGAACATACAATTAATTCATGACTTCTTTTAAGAAGTCAGAACTGCTATATAATTAACAGAAGTCTTTCTGTTAATTATACCAATAATTCATATCAAAGATGAGTGATAGGGTCATAAAATGACTGCTGTTTTCACTCACCGTCCCGTCGCTGCAGATGGAATGGACCTGGGTCCCAAACATGACTGCAGTGAAGATCAGAAAGAGGAGACCCTCAAAGCAGAGGAGGATGAGGAGGACGACAGTTGCTGGGGGAGAGAAGTTACTGCACTCTGGAGAGGGGAGAGCCAAAGATATGGCATGTTAAAAAGAAGACTTTGTTACCCGTGTGAAACCTTATAGCTAGAAAATGAGAGTTAAGTGTCTTGCTAAAATGGCCCAGGTTATTTAATAATACAGTCAGCTATACCAGAAGATAAGCAAATAAATAATAATGGTAAATTCTGGCAATAGAACGCTGATATTTATAAGTTGTATAATAAATTCATCAATCAGTGTACGTGCAGCTTTCCATTTTCTTTTTTAAATAATGTATATCCCAAAAAGTTTCTTTGGGGTATAATCATCTATATTTCACATGAAGTTGGATGGTGGTACTACAGTACAGTCGCTGAGTGAATTTGGAAATGTAGCAGCCACTACATCAGTATAACACTTACTTGTCCAGTCTTCTTCAAAGCAGAAAACAAAATGGAAGGTCACCAACAATAGCGCGTGGAAGGATATTAGTGCAATATACATCTGAGGGGAAGCATAGATTTAGTGTTAAAATAATCATAATATCACCAAAAAAATGGTTTTATCTCTGTTAAACTATATTTTATACATATAAGATTCAAATTAGGGTTGTATAATTGTTAAGATATATACAGTAATAAATATAAGAGGCAGTGTAAGAGGCAGTTACAGATGTGAAGTATGGGGGACAGCTTTATAGCTCATGCAAGAATGAGCCTGTTATTTTGTCTGTTATGTTTAATCCATTTTCAAAAGGTATTTATAGAGGCTATACTACATAAAACTACTCATTTATTTTGCTTTCTTTTATTTTTGTATCCTTCATGTTCATCATATTCTGTGTTCTCTTGGACTGGCTTATTTTAAAACTTGTGTGAACAATAACAGAGCTTCAAACATATACAGTATGATGATTATTTTTGCGAAGTAACATCTGGGCTCCGGTGTTCAAAGACTCACTGTGAAGAGCACAAAGTATTTCTGGTTGTTCTCTCCGACACAGTTGTTCACCCAGGGACAGTGGTGGTCCATCTTTTTGATGCAGCGTTTACACACACTGTGGACACAGATACAAGATGTTGAAATGGAATAAAAATATTGCAGGCAAACTATGACTTTTGGGCCAAAAACAATCTGAATATGGAATATATTTATCTATTAACAGAGTAAAAAAACAACATACACACAGTCAGTCAGTCCACCTTTAGCAGCGCGTTGACACCGACTGATGTGAGCGACAGTAACAGACTGCTCTCAGTCATGGTGGACTGTGTCGGTTAGTGTGTGTGTGTGTGTGTGTGTGTCTTGCGTGTGTATAAGGGGTTATTTATCTTGCGGAATTGCATCTGGTTGACAACTCAAGTAAGGTCTGACAACTCACAATCATCTGACAAAGCAGTCATCTATGATCTATACGTTTGCTTTGTTTACGCGCTTTCTGAGCAAAATCTATATTTTAAAAAACTGCCATCTTATGTGTAATATGTTATTCTGATGGGTCATTAAGGACAAGAGTATCACTGCAGTGTATCATCTGAACCACCCACAAGAATGACTCATAAAATAAATTATCTATTTCATTCAAACTGACACCCATTTTTCCCCGAGACAGAATGACTCACTAGTTTACAATTCAATAATGCTACAGTGTTTTTGTGCTTTTAATCCCTCAAGATCCAAGAAAAACCATTGATCAGCCACAGGGGGAATTTGCGAAGTCTGCAGGGAAATGCTACATAAAAACACACAGGGGAGGCAGGAGAACCACCGGTGCAGGAGCAAACACAGACGAGAAGAGGAGTGAGTCATCAGGACTTCCCTCTGCAGGGTGCAGACATCAGCAAAACACTCTCATTGTCCAGACCCACATCTTAAAATGTTGCAGAATTTGTAATCTTCCCTACAATCTACACATTCACACAGAGTGCTGTACCTGCAGTGGTGAGCTCTGTCAGGCTTTATGCTGCAGCACTTGGGACACTTGTACACAACCTGTCCTGGTTTGAGCTGCAGGCTTTCGATGAATTCTTTGGTAGCGTTCCCTTTAGGCACGGCTCCCTGAGAGAGAGAGGGGGGGGGATTCAATTGTATTTTACAGTGTTTCCTGGAAGAAAGGATGGAAATTTGCCCTCCCAGCAGAAACTATTTACTTGTGTGAAAAAGTGTGGTTTGGCTTAAGCCCTCAAGTTTAAACTATAACAAAACATAACAATAAAACAATTACAATAAGGGCAGCATTAAGCCAGTAGGGGGCCCTGGGTCATAAATAAGCAGTGGGTCTCAATAGATACTGGAATATGTATGTGTACATGGAATGTAAGGATTCAACAAACTGAAATATTAAAAAAGGTATTAAAACTAGAATGTGACACATGCATCTGCAAAAGCTACAAAAAGTATTGACGTGCGTTATTAAAGTAATTAGAAATGCGAAGATGTATAACAGCCTGTCCATGATTCAGTTTTTATGAAGTAACCTAATCTGACTGACCGGGTCTGTGCACATCGCCTTGGCGTGAGAGGCAAGGGCGAGGAAAGCAAGGCCATTGAAGATCACCCCGTTGAAGAGGCTGTAGATCACGTTCTTGGCAGGCAGCAGCATGACGAACACCACCACAAACTCAGCGTAGAAGACCAGGAACCAGGTGATGACGCCGCACACGATGCCGCAGCCGTCACGGATGAACCACATGGTGTCGGAGCCGGTGCGGAGCGGGGGAGGGGCGCAGTGCTCAGGCCTCAGGTAGCCAGCTTTCCTCTCAATGTCCCTGGTGCGGTGCGCCGGGCTCTTCATCCTACAACGCCCGTGGCTCCAACCACATACTGCAAGGAGTGACAAGTGACAGATGGAGAGCAAGAGGGGGAGCATAAGAAGAAAATAAAAGAATGAATTAGGTGAGGGAAGGTATCAGTGTAGGGCTGCTACTAACAATTATTTTCACCACCACATAATCTGCTTATTAGGTTATTGATTAATTTATTAATTGGTCTATAAAATGTCAGAAAATAATGAAAATATGCTCTACAGTTTTCCACAGTCATGTGACACTAAATGTCTTTCCAAAACTTCAAAATTATTGATTTTCTACCATGTAAGACAATGAAAAACTGCAAATCCTGAAGAAGCTGGAACAAGACAATGTTCGGTATTGGCTAATTTTTAGCTCTTTATAAGTTTCCTGTCTGCATTATAGCAATATCACAGTGTACAAGTGGCAGTCCCAACAATTAAGAGTCTGTGTAAACCATCTAATGAGTGCTCTACATCCTTGAGGAATATAAATAAAGACAGGGGCTAATAAGTCCACAGAGTGAATCTGCAAATTATGTTGAGGACAATACAAAGCAGGAAGCATTAACTGAAGGAGAAACAAAGTTATCTGGTCTAATCCCGACAGGCCAAACAATACACTGAGATTTCTCTTGCAACGAGGCTTACAAATAATCAATTGAGCAGGTCTGATTGCGTGTAGACAAAGATAATGCGACTTCAAATGGGATAAAATATCAGAAAACCACAAATAGGCCTCACTATTATATGCATAACACAGACTGGAATAAAACAGCTAATTCCCAGAGGATAGCTGGACATCGGCTCCTGTCTTCTCACTAAAACCTGAGCTTATAGTGAGTGCAATAAAATTGGTCATTCCTGAGGATTCAATATGGCCATTAGGCTCAACTGAGTCTAATCTTCACTTTTATGTCCATACTAATTAGGGCTTGGCCCAAGTTCCTGGCAGTGAAGAATGCTTGACTCGAGGACAGGATTTTAATGGCTCAACGAAACGATATGGCTATCCTACAGCATATTTGGGATGAATTTATCTGGATTTAACTAAAACATCTCACGGTCCATTACAACACTCACCACACCTCTTTCCCTCTTATCAACCTGTATAAGACGTCCACCCTTCTGTGTTACACCACCAAACCAGAACACTTTTATTATATCAATCCATTTCAGCCTGAGAGGAATAGGGAGATGAAGTAAATCACACTAACTACACTCTGCACTTTTTTGTCTTCATAGTGTGAATACCAAATGATTATGTAGTTGCACATGACTGCCTTCTAAAACTAAATAGTAATCTATTTTTTTTTTCTTATTACTTGTATCTTTTTTAGCCCTGCTAGCTGCATGGATGGCAACGTTGGTCTACCACTGAAATATCTCAAAAAATATTCAGTGGATTGCAATGGAAATTTGTAGAAATTTCATGGTGCCCAGAGGATCAATCCTACTGACATTGGTGATCCTCTGACTTTTCCTCTGGCACCACCATAAGATCAACATTTGACCTTATTGATGGATTGCCATGAAATTACCATATACCTGAAAAACTGAATTGTGTTTAATGCTAATTAGCAAGTACTAGCACGCTAACACACTGACCATCAGTCCTTAAGGCTCATTTCCAAGAACTCTAAGCTGAAAGAAGAAAGTGTGTTCTAATAATCTTCAAGACCTGTATCCATTTTGTGTGTTACCTAGTATTGTGCAAGAAAACACCCTTCATGTAGAGCTGGGCAATATATTGATATTATATCAACATTGCAATATGAGACAAGATATTGTCTTAGATTTTGGATATTGTAATATGGCATAAGTGTTGTCTTTTTCGGTTTTAAATGCTGCATTACAGTAAAGTGATGTAATTTTCTGAACTTACCAGACTGTTGTAACTGTTCTATTATTTGCTTTTACCCACTTAGACGTTATATCCACATTACTGATGATTATTTATCAAAAATCTCATTGTGTAAATATTTTGTGAAAGCACCAATAGCATTGAACACTACAATATTGTTGCGGAGGTATTTTGTCAAAAATAACGTGATATTTGATTTTTTCCATATATAAGAAGTGTTTGTATGAGTAATGTTGTGGGTGATATACACCTCAATGTAAAGAGATAGACCGGAGAATAAGAGAAAACTGGATTCAAAACAAAAGAAATACTGTAACGACTGAAAAAAAAGATCTTATTTTGCACTATCTCAGGCCTTTTAATTAATTCTTTGATTCATCCTCGGCATTTGAAAGTCTCCAACAATAGCATTGTCATTGTGAGCATGTACTGTAGATGTTAGCATTTAGCTTAAAGCTCAAAAGTGCAGAGAGTCCTGTTTGTGATGTTAGTGGAAGTAGTCTTTGTTTCAGCCGTGTTTCAGTAATGTGTGACCCATTGTGCTAACTGCTGTCAGAGTTTAAACTAACCCAGGAGAAGCAGGATTTAGATACCACGTCCTGACTTTGACCACATTTTAATCCAGGTTTATGCTTTTTATGACATTTGACTGAACTTAAACTGAACATCTATCCTTAACAAATATGTATGTATCCTTTTTAGTTTCTTTTGCTTTTTAAATGTTTTAATATGCATTTCAATGTCTTAGACTGTATTTCCTTTTAAATGTTTTAATGTAAAGCACTTTAAATTCCTTTTGTGTATAAAAACTTAACTTGGCTTTAATTTATGACGGTAACAGTCTAGCTTGTAGACACTATGCCGATTAAGATATTATATTACAAAAAGATGATTTTATACGGTGCGGACTTCAAAATATGATTCTTCTCTTAAAGTTTGAAACTAACTGTATATTGCTCCACCTTGACAAGCTACAACAATTACATATTGCTCACATGCTAATGTGTCAGTTATAATAATCAGATAATACACCATCTTAAAATAGGGAATTAATTAATGTACTGATTCACTGCCTTTTTACTTGTCTATAAGTCAATGTAAGATTATATCATTTCGTTTCAAAATCTTGGAAGAATACTTTTTAAACTAACTGTTCTAACTGTTAGTGATTCATGTGCCCGTTTACCAGTATTGCTATATCGGATTCAGTGGGAGTAGCCAATTTCAAGAAAGACTTGTTCTAATGAGGGGGAGACAGGACGCAGGATAACGGCTTGTACTGTAATTGTTATGTGAACTGCTTTAACTTTTCAGTAAATTAGAAACAAAGCTGCCTAGATGGCCCTATGAAACTTGTGTTTAATGAAAATGCAAATGATGGGACAAGATAGGACTTAAAAAAAAGTAATGAAAGACCTGGAGTGAAACTAACTGAAAAACCAGAGTTCATTAAAGCAACACCAAAGCACTTTTCCTCTTTGGTCCCCTTACAGGTTGGAAGCGGAATTGTCCATTACTGCTGTCTCATTCGAACTACAGATCCGCTGCCCGATCTGGCAAACTTGCACATAGCATTATATAATAGCAGTATAGCCGATAGAGGGCCACAAAGCGAATGCAGAAGTGCCATTCACCCTGTTACGAGTTGATGAACTACTGAAACTATTTTGGAAACATTAGTTTAAGGTACAAAAGAATCTTTGGTGCTGCTTTAACACCAACTAAGTCAATGTTTTTTTTGTAGAATGGAGAATGAGTCTATAGATTTCTCTCAGTGAATAGCTGCTTTTTACAATGAAAACAAGTGAATGACTTGATTCTAACAGAAACAACAGTTGTTGAAATGCCACCACCATGATGCCTCTGCTGTACTGTAACATCAGATACATTATGTTAAAAGGCCAGATTTATACTGTAGTAGTGATTCACCAACTCAAAACTAAGGATAGAGCGATTATTGCCCCTGTCCAATTATTGGGCAGTTTGCAGACTATCAATATCAGTGTTTTATTTCCCTAATATCCAATTAAATTAGTTAAATAAAAAGTGCTCTACTTTGGATCGGTTACAGCTCTATGTATGTCCCTCTGCTTTGGTTTCACTTACCACTGAGTCTGACTTTATGTCCCGCCCACAACACTATCTGACTATCTCTTACTGTATATTATGTTGAAATAAGTTTCTAATTTATTAAATAATTGCTTAAAGCATCTAAACAAAGTGTTGTATTGGAGTATGTAACATTCCAAAATCTTAATTTTTACTTAAAGATTTTCATTTTCACAGTAAATGCATGTCCACTTCCAAAATATTCCAAATATCAGTTATTGGTTTCATTGACTATCAATAATCTGTATCAATATGGGCCTTGAAAAAACAGTATTGGTCAGTCCCTAATCATTATTTATTCGCGGCACAGTCAGATATTTAATTAATGATTTATGCGATATTGTGCTGCTGGAATGCATTTCAAAGTAACTGACAGCACTGACTGATGGTGGCAACTGAAGACTTTTTTACAGTAGCCGCAGCCGAGCTGGCGTGCGCAAATGTGACGTCATGAGAGTGCCGTAACTGTTTATACTCGCACGTGGGGGTTGCGACACAAGCTGCAGTCTTCTCTTGAACACCGATGCCACTAATGAGCAAAGGCTACCGACTTTTCTATTTCTATTGACTAGAAGAAGTAGAAAAAGGTAAACAACGGCAGAACTTGAGCAGCATTTCCATCAATGCTTTGATTTGATTTGATAACCTACTTCGTTGGATCAAGCCTTTCATTCGCCATAAAATAACTCATCTTAACCCAGTAAGTTTACAAGAGAGAAATGCAGTCACTCGGAGAGTCCTGGCATCCGGTTGTCCGCAAACCTGTCCTTACTTCCTGTTTTCACTTTGTCGCACGCCAATGAAAAAAAATAGTGATGCGCGCCCTCTGCTCGTGCAATCAAAATGCTTCCGTGCCAACGAGATATAGGTCATTTTGACGTCACATTGGCGCGTGCAACCTAGGGTGCGGCTAGTATCCCGGACGCTTAATGTTGACAGGCAGGCTGAGAAGCAGCCTGTAGAGATGAGAGGAAAGCAAGATGTAACCCCCTGTTGAGTTAATTAACACTCATAGCTATCAGAATTTGTCACCATGTCTAAAACACTATGGAGGCACCATTTTTTGCAAATTAAAATGTTATAATATGTGACAAGATACCTATATTTGCATTATAAGGTAAAACTAGCAACCTGTGTGTCGAACTTCAACTTGGCATGACCTCTTTTTTGAGTTTGGATTATTTGATTTGGGAATAAAAATATATTGGGACAACTTAATAGAGCTGAAATGATTAGTCAATCAGAAACTGTTTCTGTAACTATTTCAATAATCAGATAATTGTTTGTCATTTTTTTTCAAACAAAAAATCCAAACATGAAACAATACAATCTTGAATCTGATTCTAAAATAACAAGAATTTAGCAAAACCTGTTTCACTTATGCTGACAGTCAATTATCTTTTGTTTGAAGTATAGGTGTACTTGCAGCTAATGATTATTTCCTTTATCAATTTAGTCAAGGTGACTCACATTTAGATTTATTGGAGAAAAAAATTAGACTAACTACATATGTTGGAAAACTGAAAAAGGTAATAAATAGGGATTTAAAATCGTTTAAGTGCTCTTCAGTAGACTCTAGCTAAATTAACCTCTGACCTCCCTGAAGATGGGTTAGCAAATGGGGGAATTATCTTGTCACGACCAGTGGGCTTTTACAGTTACTATGGTACTATAGGGCTATAATTAATTGCCTTCCAGAAAGTGATAATACAATTAACCCGACCAGGAAGTAACTGGCAGCCGGATCAGCATTCCAGTACTTCCATTTCGTTGATAGCTGATAACCGCCTTTATTTCAAGATAACACGTGCACTGGTTTAAAAAAACATACCTCGCCTTCTCCAGGTTGGACGACAAAGGTTTCTTGAAGTCCTCGCGTAATTTCGAGCCTTGGGAAGTTAAAAACACGAGTGTCTCCTCCGCCGCTCCGTCGCTTAGCGCAGTCCCAGCTAACCTCACTGATCTGCGGACAGATGCTCTCAGCAGCTCCGCTTCTGTTTTCACTGCCGCCTCGGTTTGGACGAGGTGTTAATTCACCTCGTTTGTATACGTTTGTATTACAGCGGGGTACAAAGCCTTAAACAGGCCGTTACATAACTAACGTTACTGCTTATCCAGAAAGCGTTGCTGAAAGCAAGGAAACATAACGCAGAGCCAAACAGGAAGTCCGATACTCTTCCCCTCCCTACATGGGGATGTGTGCCCTGAGCCTAGTCTATCAGGCAGCAGTTTTGTCTTTTGGAAAGGTATGGAGCTAGAACAGTGACATAACCTGTGGTATTGAAAATAAAATTTGGCTTTGAAACAAGAAATATTGGCACTGAAAAATGTGGAGCGGATATATAAAACACAAACATCAAAAAGTAAAGGCGCATCCTGTGCAGAGCAAGGGGGTCTCTTCTCTTCAAGGGCGGCTCTGGTCCTGTGTAGAGCTCTTTCAAGGGATCCATACACAGTTAAATAAAGGGATCCTGTGAAGTCGACACGTCTATGGTCAAATCTAGCATCTACACAACTTCTGCCTGTTGTGCTCATAGACAGTTAAAGAAGTTTTGGTTGTGCTTTTTTTTTTTTACTTGTCGTCTTTTGATGACGTAAAAGGAGAGTGACACACACATGCTAGTATTTTTTTAACATTATGGCAACAGTACAAGTTAGCGAGGCTGAAAAGGTGTACATCTTACACGGTATACGGGTAAGTCTTTAACAACTCTACTTCGGTCTTCCATCTCTGTTAGTTAAAGTATATTTCGATAAATGCCACGACGGTGATTTGTGCTCTATAACATCAGAAAGCTAGCTAGCCTTAGCATTTGGCTAACTCTAAGACTGTAGTGTTGTTGACATGTTGATTCTTTAAATTAGGATGATTTACGAGTGGACGGAAGAGGTTGTGAGGACTACAGACACATGGAAATAGAGACTGATGTGGTGTCCAACACAGACGGCTCGGCCAAAGTCACACTGGTAATGTTATAATACTTAAGATCTAAAATCCTCCATGTTGGCTCATTTTCATTTTATGCTCTAAACCGTTTCATCTGTCTACCCTCAGTCACTCTTTAAAGCTTTCTATTGTTTGTACTTATTATTTATATCTATCTAATATCTACTATCTTCTTCATTGCATTTCACAGAAAGGTTGACTGATTGATTACTTACTATTTCCTGATATGTTCTGTTCTGTCTTACCTTCAGGGGCACACAGCGGTTCTGGTTGGGGTTAAGGCTGACATTGGAAAACCAAGGCCCGTTGTGCCCGATGAAGGCTACTTGGAGTTCTTTGTTGACTGGTAGGTGTTGTGCACACTATCATTAGTAAAGTAAGACTTTGGCTTATTAAAAACTAAGGCTTATGTTTTATAGATTTGGCCACCAAACCAATCAGTCATGAGGACAACAACTTGTCAATTTGTTGGCGGCGAATGGGGGAAAACTATCAGTATCACTACATATAATGACATTTTGTTTGTAAAACCAATTGAAATTTTTATATATATATATATATATATATATATATATATATATATATATATATATATATATATATATATATATATATATATATATATATATATATATATATAATAGCCATACATGGGCTGTGTCTGAAATCACTTCTATTTACATGTTTGTCTTAGTAATACTTTTTGGGAAGTGTTTGGATGGATACCTTTCCACTAAGAAGTTAAGGTTGTATGATCTGTTCCCTGTAAAATGGATCGCCAACACATTCCAGTGTTACGGAGAAAATATTATCATATTACCGTAAATGTTCAGTAATGTGTGTGTGGAAAAATGTTAAAGGGTCAGCCAGTGAGAATAAAACATCTCAGACTGATGGATATTTTGTCACCTTACATGTATATTGCATTTGTTTTCCTTTTTAATCAATAGTTCGGCCAATGCAACCCCCGAGTTTGAGGGCAGAGGAGGTGACGAGTTGGGGACAGAGCTGAGTAACACTCTCTACAAAGTCTTCAACAACAAACACAGTGTGGACCTGAAGAGCCTTTGTATCAGTGCAGGAGAACATTGCTGGGTCCTCTACGTGGATGTACTGGTAAGTGGTAGCGTCCAATATTGTTTTTTTACCGAAATGGAAATCCAACATTCAACCACTTTATGGAGTGATTAGCCAGGTGTGCCTTTCGCTAGCTCAATTTTGTCATTCTTCACATGATTACCTCTGTCACTTGTTGTATGTACTAACTAAAATATTGTCTTAAAGTGTGCACTGTTATCCCCATTTCAATGATTCATCTCTAACGGCAGGTTTTTACCCCGACTTTGAGTATGGCCATTTGCTGTAAATGTGTTATGTGTGAATGTAATCGTCTATACGTGTCATACAGACTAGTTTGTTTTCAAGCATACTTTTACTAAATAAAAAATCTAAATATTTTGCTGCTGTTCTTTCTGTTTTTTTTGTATGATAATATATGTTAACTCATCTTTGCAAGTAAAATACTGTTTGATAAACCATGCTGAGCAGAAGACAAGCATTGCTTCCAGTGTTCTTCAGTGGAGAAATAAAAGCAGCAACCTTTGCATCCAAATAGCTTATTTGGTCTTTGTATATTTAGTTCCTTGGTCTTAACAAAATGTAAAATCTCTTACCTAAATGTTTCCACAGCTCCTGCAGTGTGATGGAAACCTGTACGATGCCATCTCAGTAGCTATCAAGGCAGCTCTCTTCAACACAAAGTAAGGAAAGTGTTACATACCGCTGTTTGTTTGGGTCTTTATGATCAGATTAGTAAATCCTATGATCCCTCATAGCTGTCATATCTCTAAATCTTGTTCAGTAAAATAAAAGCTTACTTCTGATTACCTCTGGCAGAATTCCCAGAGTGCACATATCAGCTGATGAAGAAGGAGGGAAGGAAATAGAGCTGTCAGATGACCCGTATGATTGCATGAGACTCAATGTAGAAAACGTTCCTTGCATAGTGACATTGTGCAAGGTAAGCTCACCAGCTGATACTCAGAAGCAAAACATTTCTAAAGTCCATTATCCCACAAACTGTGACCTTGACATTGCTGGCATTTTTTCTGCAGGTGGGCCACAGGCACGTAGTGGACGCAACTCTGCAGGAGAAGGCCTGCTCTGTGGCAAGTCTGATCATCTCTGTCACACACAAGGGCACAGTCACCTGCACGAGGAAGGTGGGCGGAGGCAGCTTGGATCCAGAGAGTATCTTTGAAATGACAGAGGTGAGTTCAAGCCGTCACTTGGCCATCTGGCATCCTCCAGGTTTTGAATATGATTATGTATTTTAAAAAAGGCTGTTAACGATAGAAAGGAACCTATGTTGTCTCTAGGCAGGTAAACGGGTTGGGAAGGCCCTTCACGCTCCGCTCATGAAGCTGCTGCAGCAGGAGGAGAGTTTGGGAAAGTCGCGACAGAAAGTTGGCTTCCTTGGTTAACATCAACTACTGTATCTACAGTATGTGTGTACATGTATACAGCATTTTGTAATAAAACCTCAAATTTGTACAGCCTTCTTGTCTTTGTACTTAAATTTAGATTACTGTTATATGGTGTTGGTGTTTACCAAATACCAAAAAAATATCTGGAATAAAGATCTTGTTACGATGCATTTGATTACAATGGATATGACAGAGGGACTAACAAGTAGGTCCATCAAATAATGTTGCTGTAAAATTATATTTTACACAAATATGTCCTTGTGCTTTTGTTCCACATTTACCAAAATCATTTTTACCAAATCATCTTTCTAAAAGATGATATTAATTACTCCGAAATATGTGCTGTACTGTCAGGAAAGAAGTGCACAGGAAAGGTCCAGTCAATGCGTGCTTTTGTTTCTGCCACGTGTTACTCTCACAGAAAGACCAGATGTGACTCTGGATCACTTCCACTCTTCCCTCAGACTGTTGTAGGGTGTGTGCGCTGGCTGAAAGCAGACAAGTCCAAAATAAACTAATTATGGATAGAGCACTCACTGCATGAGTTTGAAAAACAAAATGTGCAGATACATGTTTATTAAATGATACAAATAAAGGAATAACAATGCACATACCCAATCAGGTAATTTAAAGTTGCTTAAAAGACTTCACAAGTTATGATTGAGTTTTTCATTTCAGTGCCTCCTCTTTGCTGCCAAAAACACTTAGAAATATTTTTCAAAATGAGGCTATTCCTACAGACTTCAACACACCTTTTGGCCAAGAAGGTCTTATTCCATCTCTTTTTTTCAGGTTTAAACTAGTCTTCTGAGCCAAGAAATTGAAGTAAAAATATTAGTAAAAATATATTCTATGCAATGGGACTCAGTGAAATATTAGAAGCCTTTGCCTTGATAATGCTTTTTTATATTTTTATTATTTAATGTACTGTGTGAGTGTGTATATGAAAGTGAGTATTGTTTTAGATGCTGCACAAGCAAATTTTGTTGTATGTTCTACTGCACAATGACAAAGTCTATCTTATTCTATTCTTACACATGAGTTAGGGTTTGTTTATTTCTTTTTCATATACTATGATGAAAGCTGCACAGGGTTATGTGTCATAACGGCTTCACATCGTCTGCCAGTCTCCACCTGCTTTCCAGGCCTGGTTCTGGTTAGTACTGGGCCTCCACGTGAAGAGTCTGGAGCCAGATGACACACACACTCCTGAGGTCAGATTGTTATTCCTGCAAATGGCAGTTTTGGACTTTGGTATTTTTCCCTGTTTGGAGAGATGAGAGGGAGGGTGTGAGAAAGAGAGAGAGGCATATAAATTGTCAGCATCCACGTTGGAGCAACCTCATTCAACAGGTCTCAGTATGGAGTTCAAAAGAGTTTGTGTACTGCTGGGGGTACTACTACTGGTGAACTGCTCATTTCAGCAGCAGACTCCACCAAAGAAGAAAAAAGGTAGATGAAAAACATCTGGTAATCACAATCTGCAGGACAAATTACAGTATTAATTAAGTATTTGAATGTTATATTTGTGTTATATGTTTCAGATATCTCTATCAAATAGATTGTCATTTTCTTTAAACAGCATGTTTTCTTTATAATTATGTGCCCAAATCTCCTTGAAACAATAAACTAGTTAAATACAATCACCTGATTTGAATTTCCTTGTGTCTTTAGTGTTGTTGGAATCAGATACAGCAAAGGATGCCGCTGTCGAGCAGCTACAGAAGCAGATCAACGACATTGTACAGGAGCTCAACCTACTGAAGGAGCAACAAGCTCTGCAGACAGGTAACAGCTGGATCAAAAGTATGATATTGTTTAAAGGGATGCAAATGATTTTCCTAAGAGGGTTTTTTTTTGTCCCAAAAGTCCCCTAACACTAGGACTTGATGGAGACATTTCAGTTAGAACAAAGCCATAAGAATAACAATTTGTATTTAGAAATCTTTTTTTTTTTTTATAAAGTTGGTTGGCAAGGGCCCCAATGTCATGGTTCACATAAAATCAAAGTTAGACTTTTAGATCAGCCAGGTTTACGTCCCCCACAACAGGACACTTTATCTACTGAAGTGTCCTTGAGCAAGATTAACTCCTTCCAGCCTTAGACATGAAATTCTGTGGCTGAAACTATTTTATGACCTGTGAATGTGGGCAAGCAGCCATTAGTTTCACATTGGATTACAATAAGAACATTTATAGGGGTTGGTGTTTGGATTTATTGATAGCATGACATGAGTTAAATTGTTCTGCGCACCAAATATGTTCCTTAAGTTTGAGTGAGTATGCTTCGCCTAAAAATAAATTCAGATGGGATTCATGTGTTGTCTTTGGAATTGCAAGTTTGAATCTGGAGAGCACATGGCAGACCCGTCTGACCTCTTGTTCAGGACGCAAAATGATATCCAGTTGTTTCTGCAGATCAGAAGATCTTAAATACAGAAAAGAACACTATTTTCATCATGTTGCATTATTTTTTTTGAGGATATTGTGGTCATAACCTGTCTTCAAAATACCACATGACTATTATTCATATTACTAAAGGTCACATGTATAATCTTGAAAAGTAAAAAAAAATAACTTTAAGATGACACTGTTGGAAATACAGTTTGGGTCTATCTAACCATCTGCTCCCTTTTACTTCTCTCTTCAGTCTGTTTAAAAGGTATAAAGATCCGCGACAAGTGTTTCTTGGCTGACACAGTGAGAAAACGCTATCACACTGCCAGTGAGGACTGCAACGCCATGGGCGGTGTCCTCGGTACACCCACGTCCAGCTATGAGAACGACCAGCTCAGAGACTACATCCGCCTGAGCATCGGCCCAGATGAGCAGGTCTGGCTGGGCATCAATGACATGGTGACTGAGGGAAGCTGGATGGACCAGACTGGGGTCAGCATTACATTCAAAAACTGGGACACCTCCAACTACCGGTCCCCTCAGCCAGACGGTGGCAAGTCCCACAACTGTGCTGTCCTGTCTGGGGCCTCCCATGGGAAGTGGTTTGACGATAACTGTCGTGAGGAGAAGCCCTCTGTCTGCCAGTTCAACATTGTTTGATTGCACATATCTCATCATAGACTGTGCATGGTTATAGCTGCTTTCAGTGTATGTAATCCTTCGGCAATGTCACTCTATCTTGCTATTTTAAAAGTAGAATCCAGTGGTTCTTAGCTGGTTTTGCATCAGGACTAAATTCTGGTTTAGAGGTCACAATCAGTTCAGTATCATGAGACACAATGTTATTTCTGATTTAAGTGAACTTGTGAGGTGTCATTTGCAGCATTCCTTGTGACCACAGTGAAACCAGGAAGAATAGAATAAGCCAGAGATTTTTTTTGGACATCTCAATCATTTCTGCCTTCATTTTATAGATATTCTCCTAAAAAAAAAAAAAAAAAAAACAGGATTATTGTTTTTTCCAATCATTTCAAAACACTTATATTCAAATTATCAGTACTCCTGCAATAAAAGGTGTGTAGGTGCTGGCACCTTGCACACATGTAAAAACTGGGTGTAACGTTTTATTATTTCCACACATCTCATTATGACTAACTGGTTGAGAACCACTGGTTTAAACTCAGACATCCCTTACCCATTACTGCATTTTGTAGCCAGAATTATAAGTGATATTGCATTAACATAAAACAATGACTCAATCTTCAACTGCATTCTTTTAAGAGATGATTTCAGTTTGCTGGCCTTGTAGTTTCCTATGTCTAGCCTAATATAACCTAAAAAAATTGCCATCAATAAACTATGAAAACCCATTCCTCTTTTGTCTTTTTTTAAGGAAAAGTTTGGGTAATGTGCTAATTAGCATTCCTGCCGAGCATTATATTAGAAGATTGATACTACAGGATCTTCTCATTTAACTCTCAGCAACAATGTGTTTCCCAAAATGACTAACACTGTTCCCGCAAGTTAAAAAGCTCCAAACAGAAAGATAACAGAAATGCAGACTTTGTTTTAAAATCTGCAGATACAAGAAATGTGGTGCAACTATGTAGTCCTGGCTTCCCCATTTGTTGTTTTCAGTAAATCCGTGATACACATTGGTTGCTGCGCTACAGTCTGAAGACTTCCACTCCTTCTTTCACTGTTTTTCATGGCCAGAGTTCCTGCGGTTGAAATAGTTTTCACCATTCAGAATGCAAAAGGTGACAGTCACAGAGGAAAGAAGGAAAATAAAGTGTGATGGCAGTCATTACCTCAAGAAGTAAACAGTTTCCCCACCAGACCCTTTTCCTAGAATTTATTGCAAAACAACTACATTGTATTTACAGGTAAAGAAAAAAATAATATAACTTTAAAAACAAGACAAGTAAACAATATAAAACACTTTTAAAACAAGGACAAGAGGTACTTGCACATTGTTTCTTAGTCCCTGCTCCGGAATCCATGACATGAAAAAAAGCACAAATCAAACATTAAAAGAATAATTCAACATTTTATGTTTCTTGCTGAGAGTTAGATGAGAAGATCGATACCACACATGTTTGTACAGTAAGCTACAGCCAGCAGCTGGTTACCTTAGCTTAAGACTGGAAATGGGGAGAAACTGCTAGCCTGGCTTTGTCAAGATAATAACATCCAGCACCTCTAAAGCTAACTGATTAATACGTTATCTTATTTCTTTAATCTGTTTGAGCTTTAGCGGTGCTGGTGGGTGGATTTTGTTCCCGTTGGACAGAGCTAGCCTAGCTCTTTCTGCCGGTTTCCAGTAATTATGCTAAGGTAACAAGCTACTAGCTATAGCTTTTTATATACTGGACAGATATGAGAATAGAATCAATCTTCTCATCCAACGCTCTGCAAGAAAGCAGAAAAAAGTCTGCCAAAATTTAAACTAGCTAAACTTCTTTTTAAAGAGGCTTGCAGTTTTGACTCTTGAAGCTTTAGAAATGACTGACTTTTTCTGACAAAGACGACATTCACATTGAATTTCGAGGCTCATCGATCTCAGAAACCCAGAGTGTGATTGAGGCACAGAAGTTCACAACAGTACAGTCTAGAGACTCTGTACTGAATGAGAGTAAGAGCGGTCCATCGTGTAGTTACAGTCCTAACACGCTACAAGGAGTCCTCTGTTATAATAGGGGGGCTGTGGTTCCATGTCGACACCAGAGAGCCGGATCGTGTTTATATCCCCTAAGCTCTTGAACGTGTACAGTTCATTGACCACCATCCTGCGGTCCTGGAAGCCGAGGCTGTCCTGCCGGTCAATAGGAGTGCGCGGACGGGACGGGATGAAAGACTCAGACGGATTCAGGAATGTCTTGAACTGGTCCATATCAGGCTCATGGTCCGGTTCTTTGATTACAGGCAGCTTTGCATCAGTGGGGCCTGTAAATGTTTTATAAGAGTCTACCTGCATCCCGTTGAAGTGGTGCTGCATGCTGTCGGCAAAGCTAGAGTCACCCAGCAGGTGGCCGTACACCATCGTCTCATCTATGGAGGCGTAAACGTGGGATTCGTTGTCAGACCTAGTTTTGGTGAAGTGGCTGTCACTTGGGCGAAAGGATATTCCCTTTGCCCATGTAGATGGACGACTCCTTGTTCATTTTGTCTTTTTTCTTTTTCCTGTTGAAGGCAAACCACAAACAATAAGAAAGAGTCAACTAGAGTCGCCAGTTACAGGCTGACTGTACAGAATATAGACAAATAAATATCACTAAACCAGTTAATGTCAAAAACAAGATACTTTATCCAATCCAGGGCCCATATTCATCAAACTTTACACTTCAAAACTCAAAATGGAGTCTCAAAACTGACAAAAACATAGTCAAATATTATCCTTTGTCAAAAATATAACTAAATACATTTGGCTCTCAATACATAATATTGTTAGTAAAAAAATGTAATAAGTGTAAAAAGAAATTTAAAGCTTTATACTTTCCCTATAACCTCAGTTAGTCTAAAAAGCAAAACACTTTTTTATTTTATTTAATAATTTTTTGACTGGTCTGAACATTTTTTTACACTTAGAATAAAAAAGTTCTTTGCTGAAAGAAGAAAACACATTTATCAAGTACTTTATTATAGAAATATATAATCAGAAACAATGATTTAGTCAATATCTTCCATATTAACAAAACAAACGCTAACATATTGACAGAACTGTGTTCGTCTGCAAACAGTCTGATAAATACGGACCCAGATATTGGCAAAGTTCTGCTACAGGTGTACTCACTTTGCGACGAGGCATACACTAGCCAGCACTATGAGCAACAGCAAAATAGCACCTATTACCCCGAGGACGATGGCCAAGAGATCTGTAGAGGCAAACAGAAGACATGGTAGAATTAAGCACTTTACTTTAGTTATTTAAAGGTTATTTTGTTTGTGTTCAAGTCTTGTTTGCTTACTGCTCTTCTTCTGCAGATCGATTTTGGTCAATGCACCAAAATGCCCCTTCTCTGGTATACAGTTAGACATGGTGAGATAGAAACTACGTGTCATGGTCAGCATGTCCTCCGACAACTTGCCCTCGCTGTGGGTCATTATCTCTTCATTGTCCCCCAGCATCTTCACCTTGATGGTGGTGTGCCTGTCACTGCATTTGGGCTGGCTGACGTTGATAAACTGCATGTGTGCCTGATGCTGGCTAGGTAGAGTGACGATCCAGGATACGGTGGACGAAGGCTTCATACCCTGAGGCCAGTTGGGGGTGGCCAGCAGGGTTGGAGACGACATCTGTGGACTGACTCTGTAAATAATAGTCTCTAAAAAAAACGAGATGGAAACAATGTGTCAGTACTGTATTCTCCAGCATTCGTGGTGCAACAGTGCCCCTGTGGGGAATTTAAAAGTAAAATGACCAAGCTCTACTTGACCTTAATTACAGTAAAGAATCACAGCACATAGCAGCATGACACATTCTAAGGAGAATGCAGATATAGATCCTCTAACAAAGGTTGCAACTAACGATTCTAAAACGATTATCTATGAATGTAATCATTGGTTATATGAAAATTCTATCAAATTGATAAAATATGTTCAAACCTGTCAGAATGTTAATTAAAACCATAAGGAAAGAATATGTTAACGCTAAAATGATTAGTTTATTAAATGATTAGTCAGAAAATTAAACACGTCACCATTTTTCATGCAAAAATACAAAAACAAATTATCAGATTTAAGCTTTTCAAAAGGACAATTTGCTGCTTTTCTATGACATATGACAAACTAAATATCAGTAAAGATTATATTGAATTTTGATTGTTGGTTTGTAAAACTTTAGTTACAGTATATATAATGACCATTTTTCACAATTTTCTGACAAAATGATTAATCGAGAAAATAATCTGCAGATAAATCAAATATTTAAATAGTCATCAGCTGCGGCCCCTGAGTATAGCCATGTTTACCTGGGATCTCCTGACTGAAGCTGACATTGAGAAAAGGACCCCTGGTCTTGCTAAAGTCCTCGGCTGTGGCTGTGACTGAGACGTTGCCATGCACCTGAACTTTCTGGATGATTCCTTCAAAGCAGAAATCTCCAACAGAAAACCCATCACCCTCTGCAACATGCAGGGAGACAGACCGATTACACTCCTGGCCAGGCAGGGACTGTCGGAGACTCCCTGTGGGCGACACCAGATCCACGCTGCTGTCCTGAGGGACGATGATGTGCCAGGTGAAGCTGTGGAGGGGGATCGTGAGACAGGAGTCCAGTTGGGGCACAGTGAGGCCAGTCGCAGGGCAGGACATCCCGTTTTGGCACTCTGTTATTCAGAAGTCACAAAATGAGAATATTAAGTTTCTAACAAAAGGAACAGCCAGCAACAAATGCAAAGATATCGTATTACCTTTGGACAGAGCCAGGCTAGTCGTCTCCCTGTTTCCCTGTTTCCAGTTTTTATGCTATGCTAAGCTAGCTGTCAACTAGATCTAGATCTCATACTTGCATTACAGACTTAGAAGTGGTATTTATCTTTGCATCTAGCTTTTGGCATGAAAGCTAATAGCATACTGTATAGCTAACAGCGTACAAAAATATCAATTTACTACTTCATACTTTGACTTTAATATTTCTTTAACTAGGGAACTGTGATAGACACCAACGTAAAAAAACAACAACTCTTTACATTAACAAGAAAACTAAAAAGCTATAATCACTTCAATAACATGCAACATGATATCATCTTACCAATAACTTTACTAGCAGTCAGGCGCATATCTTCTTTTGGACAGTCGAGAAAAGAGAGGTCGGCCTTAGTGCCTGCAGCCACGTTGATCTTCTGTTGAACCTTGGAGTTTATTCTCATCTCACAGAAGGGATCAGAACCCACTTTCTCTACCTGCAGAGACACTCCTTGGTTTTTGGTTAGATCCACCGTACACAGAACTGAGACAAACAAACAACATAGAGAGACAATATTTTAGTGATCAAATCAGTTTATATTGTGACAAACATTTTTGTCTGCATATAATACATGCAGTATTATACCACTATAACAAGCGTTTGGTTCTACACATTTGGTCTAACGCAGAGCTAAGCTTTGTCCAAAAATGTATACTTCAAAACAATGCTACACTTTGAAAAACCCAGAAAGTTATTAAACATAAATCATCAAATACTTTTTTTTTTTTTTTTACCAATCTGGATCAAAAAATATTCCATCTGCTGCATGAAAAAAAACTGTATTTCCAAATCAAGGTCGCCCAAAAATTACATCTGTCTTGTCTTTTTGTAAAACCCAGCAAATTATTTTCTCAAGGTAAACTGGTTACTTGAGTGAATGTGCTGCATAAGCTCCAGAGCTTGAGACTCCCAGATGTCAAACTTTATCACTGTACCTGGATGCCCACTCCTCATTATTGAGACTCTGAAGTTCAATGTGAGTCCCTCTGTCAAGAATTCTCAAATGTGGATGCCCACTCCTCATTATTGAGACTCTGAAGTTCAATGTGAGTCCCTGTAGCGTGCGGTTTGTTTCGCAATTCCTCAACACCATGTTGAAGTTGCCCTGCTGATGCTGCGGCTGAGAATCCGTCAGAGTCAGCCTAGTCATCTTCTTGTCCTCTTTCTGGTAGTCCACCTCTACTTTATTGTTGAGGCACTCTGGAGCCGTGTAATCACGAAAATGCATTGTGTAGTTGTGCATGCCGGGCACCATGAAGTCCCACTGCATCTGCTGGCTATCAGGAAAATCCCCAGGGTAGTTGGCTGTGATAAAGTCTGTGTCTGACACACCTCGTGGTAGGTTGACATTCACTATCGCAGCCACTGGAGAGAAACAAGGAGAGAATCAGCAGAAGACATCTTGTATGATGTTTCATATGTAGTGGTGTCTTCTAATCCCATGTGGGTTAGACTAAATGTTTGGCATGACACAAATTAAAACTATTGAGCTGACTTACTACTGGTCTCAGGTCCAACATTGAGTTTGAAGTCAACGGGATCCAGCTTTCTGTTGCCAGGCACCTGCAGAGACACACGGCCCTTGTAGCGAGCCAGAATGGTGGTCACGGTTCCTCCTTTGCAAAAGGTACCAATGGTTGCTCGCCCTGTGCGCAGATAGATAACAACAGAGTATGTGTGCTCATCTGGACAGGTCTCCTCGTTGGGAATCTGTCGCATTCCCGTTTCTGGGAAGTCCAATTGAAAGGTCTGAGTGGAGACAACTTTCAGATCCCAGGTGAAGGTCCGGTTGAAGTCTGGGAACAGTGAGGACTCGGCCTGAACAATGTCTCCAGAACAGGAGGCCGTTGTGCAGTCTGAGATTTGTAGAAAAGAGCATGTAAGCAATGGTAATTTACTTTTGTCTCGACAAGCAAAAAAACAAGTCACAAAAATAAAGGTGAATTTATTTGTAGGCTGTTTTCAGTAAATCATTTAGTGAAAGAGATCATTAAAAAATCTATTCAAAAAAATTATCGAGTCGGATGGTTGTCAATGTGAGAGTTTTCTTTTTAAACTGTGTTGAAAAGAGCAAATCATAAAGTTTGAAATGGACTGTTTGCTTAATGTCATACAAAATCATTTAAATGAGTTATCTTTTGTTAACTATATTGGTGAAATTAGTAACAAACTGACTTAAGTTGGGTGTTATTTTATTGAAATAATGTGAAAAACCACAGCAGGAGCTAGGGTTGTACCAAATGACATTCATACCTAGGCTTGTAACAATTATTACATTATTGTCTATTTGTCAATTATTTTACATAATCGCGGTTTCTTTGGAAGATAATTACCTCTTCTGAAGAGTCCATCATGTTTTTTTTTGTAATTCTCATCCTGGCTAATATAAACCGCATGGCAGAGGGGTGGGGCATATTCACAATCACGTAAGGCTTGTGTCATGTGAACATGCCGACAGTTTTGTTGTCATTACTTAGAATTCCTCATGGGGGCAACAGAAACTATGTAGCTTAGCTTTAATTGCAATTAATTGCTAACCTTAGCTGAGGTCTCAAGGTGTACGACTGGTAATTGTTGATTTTGTTTTTTATTATCATAATAATTAATGTTTGGCACTTGACCCTATACACGTTCATAACAAAAATGACAAGGGGGATATAGTTAGAAAAAATGTTTTATGATATTACTGAGGTGTTGTATACTTTATAGGGTGTGTACCTGTGTCATTACATTATCTGGATCACATCATGATATAACCAAAATATTTACCCTTGAATTCATTCAAAACTTGTAATTTGTTGTTTTTAAATGTTTTTATATTTGACTGAAAGTTCAATTGTTATATTGTTGATCGCAATTATTCCTGAGACAATTAATTGTATAGCAACATTTGGAATTTGTACAGCTCTATTCATACCTATTTTTCTGTTGATCTCCACACTGAAAACATCCTGAGGTTGGGGACAGGTAAACGCTACTGTGGTGTTGCGAGGATCTCTCAGGATGAGTTGTGTTGGTTTGCATATCTGTGTGGGCTCCTTCATTTCACACACATTGCAGTCTAGGTCACTGTGCATCTTGCTGATGGTAACGACGGTGTTGGGATCGGGCATAACGGGCATCATTCTGCCACCTAAAGAAAGAAAGTGGTACAACAAGATATTGATCAGACCAAAGATCAAAGTGTGGTTCACAAATTCATGCCCCCCTCAGAATGAATTGTAAATACTTTGGTGGTCTCGTAACTTTTCATCTAGTGCCATCATCAGATTAACATTTGTTTCTGTTGTTTATAATACCTGCAAAAAACATTCTAAATTCAGATGCCTACTAAACATTAGCATGCTAGCATTGGCATTGTGTGCAGGTTAGCATTTAGCTCAATACGAACTACAGCCCCAGAGTCTTCTTTTGGAAATGGATTTAATTGTACTGATTTTGTCATTTCCTTCAGTTTTTAGCGTACCTTTATGACAAGAGATGAAAGAGTTTTCTTTGCCAACTCTAGCTCATTTACAGTCCTTTTTTTCCTGATGATCAATACACATTCTCCCTCCTAAATAAAACTTAAAAACAAAAGCTAAGAAAATCATAACGATTAGTGACCCAACCATGTCCAAAGAAAAAAGGGATAACCTCACTTTGAAAAATATTTGTGTCATTTTAAAAGGACATAATAATAATAATAATCTTTTTAGGAATATGTCTGATATACTGTATGTGATGGTCTGTTAATAGCCTATGTGGGTTTCTTTCTTGTGTGAACAAAATGAAAAAAACAGACACTTGCCTCTTGGTGCTGCTTTGACAGTGAATGAGTCCAGTTCACCTGCTTTGGGCACTTCTACAGTCACAGTTGTGGCTCCGAGCAGATCCAGATGAGACACTGTCCCACCTTTACAGTAGCTGTTAGTTCTGATATTTCCATCACTTTTAGTTGTGCTCACTGAGTACTTGTGGCCATTTTGGCAATTTTCTTCTTCAGACATCTCTCTTAATCCACCAGGGAAGTCCAATGTTAATACAGTTCGGTCTGGAACACTAATGTCCCATGTTAGGGATCTTTTAAAGTCCTGGAAGAGGTCGGGATCAACTTCTCCTGCAGCGGGAGAGCAGGTTTTCTGGGTGCATTCTGAGTAACAAAAACAATAATTGTTTGAATTTCATGCATTAAATTAGCATGTTGTCTTTTTTTGAGTACCACAGCAAGAGAAAGAGCTTTGACTTGGAGTAAACAATGTACTGTACATACCATATATAAGTAAATACCATATATAAGTAATAATCTCAATAATTAATAAATACATATTTGTTTTAATGAATAGGAAATTAATATATAAATGCAGATTGAGATAAATACAAAAATAAATTATTAAATAAATATAAATAAATTGCCATTGATTGGGACATAAATACATTTAATTAATCTACAATTCTACAAATCTTTGTTTTTCTGTATTTCTATGTTTATTTATTTTTAAAAAACAAATACACAAAAGTTAAAAATTTAAAATACAATAGAGATGCAGAAGTAGATTGTAGAAATAAATTAGACATTTACCCCTTTTTGAAAAACATTTGTTTATGTTTTCATTTAATTCTGAATTAACTATTTATTTATGATTGTGTTCATCACAGCTTCAATATATGTATTTAATATTTATCTTTAGAGAAAGATATTTATATATTTATTTCTGTTTATTTCAGCATTTACTTTAATGTTTTTTTTTATTGCAGACTAATCTATTGTTTTGTCTTCCATACATGAGACTTTAATATATAGTTTAAAATGGTCAATCTCAAATTCTGCTGGTAATTGAAGTAAATGTTGGCATGGCCTCCACAGTTCTCACCTATTTTCTTCCTTATGCTTACGCTGTACACATCTTGAGGTTTCAGGCAGCTGAACTCCAGCGAGAGTTTTTCAATGTTCGTCAGTGTCTTTTCTGTGGGACTACAGTCGGGAGTGGAGCCATCAACACAGCAAACTTCACATTCTGGTTCATCAGGGTTTCGGCTGACGACCACAGTTGTCCCTGAATCAACACTTACAAGCATTGTTCGACCCTCTTAAGGGGGCAAAAAGGAGAGAAAGAGAAAGTTGCCAGAATTGTACAAATAATTGTGTTATTTGTAAATCTGTCTCTGTTTGTGTGTAGTCTTTCCTAAAAACGTAGTAGCTACTAGCTAATTTCACACTAGTGAAATCATGTTAAAACATAATTAAAAAAAATGAAGGAAATAAGTATATTCGCTCTCTTACCAAGAGTAAGATGAGAAGATTGATCCCACTGAAATGTCTGTATGGTAAATATGAAGCTATAGCCAGCAGGTGGCTAAATTAGCTTAGCACAAAAACTGGAAACAGGGGAAAACAGCTAGACATGGCTCTGTCCAAAAGTAAGCTAATTAAATCAGCCTACCTACATCTAAAGCTCATTAATGCGTTCCTTTGTACTTGGAAGTCGGATTTTCCCAGGTAAAAGTGTGAAACACGCCCCTGACCTCGGCTTTCCGAGCACGAAACTTAACAACCTTGCAGTACCCCAAGCTCAAACATGGCTGCCACAGTAGTGAAAGCTGTAGTATTATACAGTTATTGGCAATTCTGTCTTTTTTGTGCAGTCCACTTTCTATTTGTTTTTTTCTACGCTGTTTGTACGCACAAAAACATATTGCTAACAATGGCTAACATGGCTAGAGCTACCCCCAATGAAAAATCCGACTTGTAAATGGAACGCAGTCAACTCGGGTGAGACGTCATTCCCAGCTCCGAGTTCCGAGGTAAATGGGGGGTTTGTTTAGGACACCCCCGTCTGTCAATAGCAATGATGACGCAGTGATTAGTGACAATTCTCTCTGACCAGTCAGTACTCTGCAGGTTTTCACATCACCTTTTGGTATTACCTCAGCTCGCTTGGAACCTCGACAGAGAGGATACTAAAAAAGCTTAGTTAGTGCCTGGTACTTTTTTTTTTTAAAAAAAAAGGTCAAGCAGATACCACGTAATTGAAAAACACCACCTCTTGTCAACAGAAAGAAATGCAAACAAATGTTATGTTCTAGTGCCCATATTATGAAAAAACTTAAAATAACTATCTATGATATTTTGAGTAAGATAAGGGTTTCTGAATGTGTCCTGCATTCGGTCTTCGGGTGTGCTGTTCAAAATCTGCACGGCTTTCTACGTCACTAGCCGAGACGAGGTGGCGAACCGTGGCATGCAAGCACTAGCATGCTAGCTCGTTCTCAATAGCAAAACACAGGTACAACACACACTAGTTCAACATAATCTACAGAAGAACTACTTCCATGTTCCTGTTCTGCAGGTATTCCACAAGTGTGCCCTTGTTTAGAAGAAGTCTCCCAGCTAATCCTGCCTTGTACTGACCAAAGTTGGAAAAACAGTTAGCTAGCTGAGCTACTGCGCATGTGCGACTTGCAACAAGGATAGTATAGAAGTGTGATGTCTCACTCTGTAGCTAAAACAGATACCCAAACACTTATGGTGAAATAAGGAGCTGCAGCAATGTGCAGTACAACAAAAATAAGGTGTTTTTTGAAAGTTAAACCATGGAAACCTTTTCTGGAACAAGCTAGGATGAAACTAGGATCAACACTTTCTTAAAAGAGCTTATATTCAGTAATTTGTTCTTACTTAGTGGTCCAGCGGAGGCCTGGAACAAAATTGAATTGACCTGAGCCTTTGGTTTAACGTGCAGAGACACAACAGCTCCATTTGGCAGGTCAAAATGAGTGACAGACCCTCCTCGACAATACTGAGTCTGGCCCTTGGCGTTTGTTTTGGATGAGGTCACCGAATACTGAAATCCATTAGGGCATGGTTGGGATGTCTCTATCAGCCCTTCTCCAAGTATATCCAGACTCACAACTGTCTTCTCAGGTGCCTTCAGCTCCCAGGTAAAGGTTCTGCTGAACTCGTTAAGGATGGCGGGTTGACCTTTTTCTGTTGCAGGGTTGCAGGTGTCCTTAGTGCACTCTGGATTAAACATAAATGCAACAAAAACAAAAAGATGCACAGATTGATTAAGAATTTGAACTCTAGTGCAAGGGGCATTTGCATGTATATTAATTATGTTTTGATGTAAATTAAGCAAATTTATCTTAAATTGTTATTAGGAATTAATAGAATTGTGGGACCCCAACAACAGGACTGAGGCTGGATGAGAATTACGCAGGTTTTTGGGTTCTTATGTCAAGGCAGTAACCACGAAGATTGACCCCTTTAAATTGAAATGATCACACCTGATAACAGAAACAACTCTTTAACCTCAAAAGGTTTCTTTTTTGCAGGCTCTTTAGAATAAAACCTATGTACCCCTAAACAAAACAATCCTTGAAAAACTTCAAATCAGGTTAATAAACTTACCAATTGTACGGGTAATTGTCACAGTGTACGCCTGTTCAATCGGCTGGGAGCAGTTGAACAGCAGTTTGACCTCCACCTCAGGTAGCAGGGACAGAGAGGAGTGGCAGGATGTTGTTGCGTCATTATCCCCGCTCACTATACACAGAGCACATTGATCCAACGGCAGCTCTGTGAACACCGTCACTGTTGAGCCTTTGTCTGGTCGGACCGTCGTCTGTAGGCATTCTGCGGGAACAGATCACACGGGAGTTAGCTGCAAGTAGCCTAAAGATGTTGTAAACTGTGATCAGTAATCTTAAGCTTTTTGATTGGGTTGGGGGGAAAATTACAACGTGGAAACAATGCAAAGTGAGTCCTTTATTGCTTCAACTGCACAGCCGCTGATTGAAAGCATGCTGAGACACATTAAACCTGCATGGCTAAGGATGGCAACGGTCAGTCAATTGGTCAAACACTTTGGTCCAGACTGAAATATCGTAACAAATCTTGGACAAATGTAATTTTTTCTTTTTTCCAACATTTTACAGACAACATGACCATTGAACAAATTATTGGGAAATTAATTGAAAATAGTGGGTAGTTCCAGCCCTATTCAAATGTTAAAGTAGAGGAATAAATCAGTTGAGAGGACATCAGTTTTCTTACACTGAGCAGAACACCGTTCAGCTCTCCTGGACAATTTAGGCCAGGTATCAATTCAACCCCCTTAGCAATATTTAGGTTACAAAAGGAACAAAACACACACACACACAGATTTGTGAACAAAAAAGTTCATTTTTGGAAACACACACACACACACACACAGTGACACTTGAGCAAACAATATGGTACCAGGCACACCTATCATGTTGTGTAGTAGTTGTGTAATTAATTGACTTCTCACTAATGTGAGTCATCTGAGTACAGAGCAGAACTCTGGATAACCAGTTTTAAAACGTAACTGATGTTTGTGTGATAATTTAATATCATGGGGCAATTACAAACTTCTCCCTTTAGGGCAATGCCTTTTACAACCTTAGATGATGTTTCTATTTTATCACACAAGCAGCTTGAGTTACTTTAAGGCCTCTTCTATCTGAAAACTTTTATACTAGAGCTCAGCTAGAACAATACAACGGAAGATATATATTGGTATCTGTGTATATGTCAGCCGATAAGGAACTAGAAACTACAGTACAGTAAGGCCAAACTAAGTTCAGGATATTTAACACGTGTCTCCATTACTAGTTGATTTTTCAACTAGAAAATGTTATTTATTTATTTTGATTTGTATTCTATAGAATTTGTAAAACCGTATTAAATAAGTAAATCATAACAAGAAAAAAACAATAGCCTATATCTATCAAAAGAAAGAAAAGACATTTGTATGCACACATACACACACGGATACAAACAAGCTACATTTTGTATCCGTGCTGCACCTACTACATACTACATAAGTATTACCTGCCATGCTTTCCACAGTTTCCTGTCTTCCAATAATAAATATTCTTCTCATTTCATATAACTTCAATAGTAAGTACTTGTCTTAAGTTCTATTTTGTACGATGCAACACATCAATTCGTAGCATTAATGCCCTTCAAAAGATCATATTTGACCACATAATGCTCAACTATCTCCCATTCTGAATGAGATTTTTCAAAGGAGATGGTTTTCCTGGAGACTTTTAGCTGCTTAGCACCATTATGCTTGTGGAGTCTGGACTAAAGGGCATTCACACATACGCACCAATCATAATGTTATTGCAATTTACAAGAACTCTGGGTGCGGTTTTCTCTTTGCAATGATGCAAAGATTTAACATAAAACTCTTATTAAGCTACAATGTTTTTTAAAGCATGTGTGCGGTAAGCTGCACAATACCACAAGAAACCAGGAATGTACAACTTGAACTTGCAAGGACTTGAAAGCAACACAGCAATACTGAATGATTTACAGAAAATGTTGGTCAATTTCTTGTGACAGTAATGGGTGTGTTGAGGATGTCACAGTGTTCAAATAGTCTATTTAGTATGTATGATAATTTCCACAATCACTATAAAAGAGAATACATTTACCATGCAGCGGATGACTTTTCCCCAAGATATGAATTAGGGAAATTCAGGGAAAGCAGTTTGAATCTAACAACAAAAATACAATAAAACACCCGCCATATTCATAGCCCAGCAGCAGATTGCAAGTCAATCATTAATGAAGTCATGATGAATTCATGCCTCCAGGAAGCCCCATAAAAGCCTTAAAAACCTTTAGAAAATGGAGGTCTTGAAGTCACACACAGAGTGAATATAATATGTAGGCTACAGCCTCTCATCTCCACTGTCAAGTCAATCAATCAATCAATCATAACCTAGGCCTAGGCCTAAAGTTAACTTAATGTCTTCTACTATCGTTTAACTTGTTGACACGGAGCTTCCAACACAGCTCGCTTTCTCCAGAGTGCTTTACATGACTGCATCTAGGTTTCGCCTGAGCAATAGACAAGCATGCTCTAATCTCAGTTGTGTGTTTGACCCAATTGGCACACTCTTGAAATAAAGCCACAATGTGTTTTTTAGGCCTGGCACATATTTTTTAAATGTAGCATACAAAAAAGCGATTATTATCTCACCTGATGAATCGAAGACCGTCAAAAACAAAAGTCCCAGGAGCTGGCAGGTCCCAAAGAGCCGCATGTTCACCGAAAGAAAGGATTTCTCTTTTTTGTGTAAAGAGTTAATTAAAAATACGATTGCAAAGGTGCTGTTTTTCTCTCAAATACACCGTTGCATTTTAATTCACTAAACGGCAACGGCGTTGACAGCCATTTCCTGTTCTGCATTACCTGTGCGCAGCGGAGGGCGTGGCCCACAGGTAGGTTACGGTTACCTGCCCAAACTTGACGGGTGAGGAGGATCGGGCCCTGCCGTTGTACCCTTGAGCCGATACACTTCAGAGCTGATACACACAGTATACACTTCTGATAAGACACGAGTCCTTATGTGACTCCCCTCACTGTGTGGCACAATGGGTGCCCTATTTATAAGCAGCCAAGCATGCCATGGATAGTTGGCATCGTGCGGTGTATCCCCAAAATGAGGCAGTGGAAGGGTGTGGAAAGCGAAAAGTTGGAGCCTAAAGTAGAGGTTATATTTAAATTAAATGAATAGTAGTCTATTAAGATTCATGCTACTAACCAACAAAGTGGATAATATTATAGAGATTAACATTAGCAGGGATTTATAATAAACTCTGTCCCTAAATGAATATTTGTGATATATGGCAGTTTAAATGTGTTGACATTCAAAAAAACAGGTTTTGCTTGGTCAGCTGCATTTTCCCCACAGTGAAATGATGAAAATGTGATACCCTGTGTAAGCTTGATGCATTGATCTAGAACATTGGGCTTGATGTCTGTATAGATATTAGGTCTATACTGTGGATAACACTCCCATGTTGCAAAGACTGTCCTCCTGCCTCCACATGTCTCATGACGCAAGCATTCCTGCACAGAAACATACCTGAGGGCAAGACAACTCGCAGACACACATTTAGGATGCATTTTCCGAAATGTATCACAAATGTGAAGCCGAAATAATTATCCTACTTTGAATGCAAAAAGCATTAGGTTTAACCTGTGTAGCCTAATTTCAACCTTGTGATTTTTTTCGTTTAAACCCTAAACTCAACAAGATACAGGACTAAACAATTGTGAAATTGTCCTTATCTTTCTGCCTTGGTGAGGATACTATTGATCCCCAAAACAAAAACAAACACACACACACACACACACACACACACACACACACACACACACCTTTACACTCGAACACAAGTGACACTGGGTTTTGTTGTTAAACCAGTCTGACAGCATGCAGGGTGGGCACTGTGGTGAATTTAAACAGCCTCCGTGTGTCTTAACAAGAGACCTCAGTGGAGAATCGACAGCTGTTCACACACTTCCCCTCCCATGTTACTGTAGAGCCAGGACAGCCAAACATTTGCTGTGGAGGTTCATGGCTTCTTTAGAGTTTCTTTAGAGTAGGCCTAGTTAATACCTTTACTGTAACACTGACCTATTGTTGCACTGTATCTCAATTGGGGACATTTCACGTTGTGTAATAAGTCAAGTGGTGTTAGGAATACTTTCTCATTGTTTATGATAGACTGATAAGTTCCAAGATTGTGAAATACTTAGTCAGTTGTCAAAAGTATCTAAGTAAATTCATTTTATTTACTTTTATTATTGATTATCGTGTTTGACATCTTCTTCCTGGTCTTTGTCTCTCTCTTTTCTCAGTTATTTATAGCACAGATATATAGTATAAATCAAATGTAAGATGTAAATACGAGAAAGAACCATGAAAAACTAAATTGCTCAGTTACAATCAGTTCTGCTCACTTGGCATAAATAGCATTTGTTTTAATTGGTATTTGGGCAGGTCTGATTTTAGGTCATGAGTTTAAAAAAATGCCTGAATAGCCCACATGAGGGCAGTAACACAATATATATGAGTAGAATCAAGTTATAATGTGTGTTATAAGTCTTTTATTTTCTAAAGGGTAAAGACGTTTCATGGCTCCTGTTCAACATTTTCTGCATGCACAGACAGACTGTTGATTGCAGAAAGCATGAATGCATCAGCACCGGTCATTTGCAGCCAGGGTGGTAAGGAATATTTAATGGAGACTGTGTATTTGGACACTTTTGGTTTAAAAGAAGGTGTGTTTGTTTTAAATATGTTTTGTCTGTTTATTAATGTTTTAATAAAACGTAATTAGTATTCTGCTGTGCAATCACATTTTTGAGGGGCTTGGAATATTGAAAAACATTATTTTGATGTACTTGTACTTAAGAATTTTCTATTTTCTGCTATATACTTCACGTTTGGCCGCCTGCCAGCAGCAGTCCACATTCATGACATTTCAGAGGGAAATAGTGTACCTTTTACTCCACTACATTTATTTGATAACTTTAGCTTCAAGTTACTTTGTAGATTCAGATACACAATATTATCAACAAATAAGAGTGTGATGTAAAATAGATAAAGATACAACTGTATTGATCCCTGAGGGGATAGGTATACCCGGCAGAATATCAAGTAAATAAATTAGCTCCACACATAACACATCAATAATTATAATTTGTAATGGACCATTCTGCATAAAGAGTATCCCTTGTGGTGTTCTAACTTGTGCTTAAAGATACCAGCTTGCCTCGTCTGTCAGGGGGTCTGAAGAGACCCAAAGCACTGAATGCAACACCCATGAACCCAGAAAGCAGCTCCCCTTACAGCTGTCTGCACCGCACATAAAATTAGACCCCCAGACAGTTGTACAGTAGGCTCCAGCAGGCTGAGTCAACTGGCAAAAATATTGTTGGAGATGGAGCCAAGTCATAGTTCCAGTCTTTACTTTGGTAAGAAAGGAATCTACTGAACATACCTTTCTAATAGAGTTTTAGTGGTGACAGGTAATCAGCATGTGTGTGAGTGTGTTGTCAGTCTGTACAGTATGCTTTCAGTCAATGAAGCAAGAATCACAGTAACCAGTTTGTTGTGTTTCTTCTTTGTGTTGTGTGTTCAGGAAGCTGTACACGCTGCAGTAAAGCGGTGTGTTGTGATCAGAGAGCCTGCCGAGCGATGGGACAGTTATTCCATTATGCTTGTTTTACCTGCAGTGTTTGCAGTGAGTTCTCTTGATGTGAGGGAAAATGTTCATGTTTTGGGTCCAAAATATCTTAAAGACCCTCAAAACTTGACTTAAAATCTTTGGTATTTCTTTATACCATTAAATGTTCATGACTAATTAAGCAAAGATCCAAATTAGAAATGCATCTTTGGGTATTATTTAAGAGCGTATCACTCAAAAACTTTTTCATGGCTGAAATGACAATTTAAAGTTGAACTTAATTCTTTTATAAAATTAAATTAATGTATTCCTTGGTCTTTGTCCTTTGTTTTATGTTTTATGTAGGTGAAAAGCTCAGTGGGAAGCCATTTTATTCAGTGTCAGGAAAAATCTACTGTGAGGAGGATTTTTTTGTAAGAATATCCCATTTTTAGCATTCCTGTACTCAATTTGACAAAAAATTACAGCCGTCAACCAGACATTTAATGAGTGAATTGTTTTATCATTTAATACTAGTACTCAGGAGTTCACTCATCCTCAGAGGCATGTAACAGCTGTGGGTTTTTAATCTTGGACATGGTGAGTATGTTGGTGAGTATATTCATTTACTGCATGTGCACATCCATTTGTGGTGCATGATCTCACCAGTGGTAGAAAAAGTACTCATATCTTTTACTTGAGTAAAATGAATATCACAGTGTAGGAATACTGTTACAAAAGTCTGAATTCACAATTTAAGTAAATGTAGAAAAGCATTAGCATCAAAATATAGGAAAAGTACCCAAAGTAAAAGTTCAGACCAGCCCTCAGCGGCTGGGTGCCTTGCTCAAAAGCACCTCTACAGCTACGAGCCCACGCGCTGTACTTTAGTCCAAAATGAGACTTGAACCGGCAATCCTCCAGTTCCCAACCCAACCCAACTCCCTACAGACTGAGCTGCCACCCCTAACTTTTGATCACAGGTTGCATAATACTGCAGGGTAGCTTGTGAATGTCACCAATAAATCAATAAATTGATATTATTTTGTGAATCTAAAACGAAGTAAAGTATTGTAGCCTAACTAAAGTTATACAATAATCGATGTTGAGAACAAAGTACAACATTCCTCTCTGCAATGTAGTGTAGTATAAATGGAAGCAAGTACCTAAAAATTGTACTTAAGTACTTGAGTAAATGTACTTAGTTACTTTTCACCACTGTGCTCTGACATTGTGTACTTTTTGCATCGTCAGGTTTTGCAGGCTCGTGGGAAGTCCTACCACCCGTCGTGCTTTCGCTGTGTGGTCTGCAGACAGAGCCTGGAGGGTCAGCCCTTCTCTGTAGATGCAGACACCAGAGTTTACTGTGTTAGCGACTACCACAAGTGAGTTTCTCATACAGGACCTGTACAAGTACAACAATAGGCCGAGCTTCACACTACAGACAAAAGATGAAACCTAACCCTGCCAGACAGGCTACACAGGAGATAAGTCACACATCGAGTGACTTGAGTTTCTGTGACCTTTTGTTGAGACTTCTTCTTCTTTCCAGGGTCCAAGCTCCACTGTGTGCTGCATGCAAGGTGCCGATATTGCCAACTGAGGTGAGCTGAATTGATTGTTTTATTAATGTCAAAAAGCAGTAATTGATACTTTGGTTTCTGAGAAATTATCATTACAATTACCCTCCATTTGTTGACCGTTTCAGGGGTTGACAGATTCTATTCGAGTGGTGTCATTTGACAGAAATTACCATGTAGAGTGCTACAGTGGTGAGGTTAACCTCATTTGAAGACTGGAGCAACTTGGCATGCATCTTCCTGGGTTTTTTTCTGCTGGTCTTGTTTATATATATATAAATATATAAAACATAATTTGATGAATCTGTAGTATTTTAAACAATATCCGGTCTGCAATAAAGTCCCTCTAAAGTCTTGAGTGTTGTTTTGTGCTATCTGTTTCATATTAATTTTATGCAATAAGCAGGCTAGAATAGTTTACATGGCCAGCAACATAATAAGGAAACTCCAAAGGAATCTTGAATACTTCAATACCTCAAGGACAAGAGATGATGTTTTAAGTATTTCATTTAAAAATAATCTTATTTCTAACAGTTCCCTGTGTTTTATACAGTGCTTTTGTAAGCTTCAATTTTCACTAATTTCTAATTTGGAACTAACCGTGCAGACTGTGATCAAATATCATCATATGCATTATTACGTTGCCCTAACTTTAAGTGGATAAAGCAAAAGTGAAATTCAACTAAATGTCACCTAAGAAACAGACTGTTGACAGCACGGCAAATCATGTACTTCCGCTTACTGGTTGTACCACACAGCAGCGACACCGTGTGTCTATATTCGGTATTACTACCAACTCCTCTCCCGGAAACCCAAATCACTGACTAGTGTGGAAGTTGGTAAATGAAGATTAACGCTGATTGAAATGGCGTCAGTCACGGTACGTGGCTGGGTTCTCTGGACCGTGTCTCTGCTCAACTTTGCGTTTGTTTCCATATCCGGTGCAGACTTCATTCGGTTTGTATCATTTCGAGCCATTTACCACAACATCACCGGGGAGACGACACTCTGTCAGGGTACGTACTTTCTGCTGCTGGCAGGCGGCCAGACGAAGTTGGCTAACTTTTGCCGATTTGTTAATGAAACTTAGCTAGCTAAAATGAAATAGCTGTCAGGGCTTGAGTAGGTGCAATTATTGTTACACTGTAACAATAACTGCATTGGAGGAGGTGTTTAATATAATAAAAGAGGTTATGGTTTATGGTGAGCAAATGCGTAGGTGTTCATCTTACTACAACTTGATATTCCATATATATGTCGGTAGAGTTCAGTGCCCGGCTAGCTCAGTCGGTAGAGCATGAGACTCTTAATCTCAGGGTCGTGGGTTCGAGCCCCACGTTGGGCGAATATCTTTATGCATACCCATAGACCGTTAATATTAATATTTATACAGTCTATGTGCATGCCTAATTATGGGTTATGTTGTGCTGTGGCATGTTTAATGCTTGAGTGCTTGCAAATAGTTGGCTACTTGTGTGTTCTCAATGTGTTCATGGTACAGTGTGCAAAAAGACTGCATGTAGACATAAACTTCAGTCGATTAACCTAATAAACTTTTGATTATTGTCAGAACAGTGCAGTTTGTCCATATATGTTTTTCATTTTTGATAGGCTAAATAAACTACAGCTTCACTCTACATCTGACTTTTTATTTATTTGAATTTAATGACTGAAAAGAACACCATCAATTATAGCTGCTTTGTAAGTTGATTACAAATATTTTTAATGAGTGTATTTAATGCTCATATAAACACAATTCATGACAATATTAAAACTTGAAAAAGTTTTTGCATGAACTTTCTATTCACATCATTTGCCTACACCTAAGACTCCATACCGTGGTCGGTGGCTCTGCAGGACAGCTCTGTCCTTGGGTCTCTTGTTGTGGATTTGGGGCTGCTGGCTCTCTTCATCACACAGCACAGTCTGCTGGCCTGGTCACCAGTCAAACAGGCCCTCCAGTCAGTGCTGGGGGCCCTGAACAGGACAGCATACTGCTTCACCACAGTGCTGGCACTCCAGGTACAACAACACAATTATAATTTAATACATTACATTGTCATTTTACTGCACTTTGCAAGAGTGCAATTTCTAACAGGAGTTACAGTTGAACATGTTTTGGGTTTCATATTGGATGTTGTTTCTCTACACCACTCTATGGCTCTATCATTCTCACTCCTGTGTTAGATCTTGATGCATTACTGGCAGCCTGTAACTGGCGCCCCCTGTCTGTGGTCAGTGCGTCATGCACCCTGGAGTATCTGGTTCCCTCTGCTCTGCTTCAGTCTGCACTTCCTCTGCTGGGCAATCATCTGCAGCATCCTCATGATCTTTGACTACCCTGAACTGCTGGGCATCAAGCAGGTAACTTATCAGTATTACATTTACATTTTTTTAAATGGGCATTTATCCTGTGTATGACAGTTGAGAAGTGAAAAACAAACAAAGAGTGAAGTGGGTTGATATTTGATAGAGAGCCACAAATGATTACAGTATATGCTATGTAGTGTTACCTTAACCACAAGGCCATAAGATGGCCTGTTATTTAAATGTAAAACAAAAGGTGGAAATTCAAGTTTGCAGAACAAACATTCATTAGTTCCACATTTTATTCTTTTCTCAATTACTTCAAGGGACTCTAGCTGAGCTGCAGTATAATCAGCAGCTCTTAAGTCTTCTCAGAACAAATTTGTGATACATTGGAGCATAAAATATTGGTGAGAAATAGTTAGAAAATTACATTTTGTAGAGCAAAATTACCAGCAATGAGCCAGTGTTATAGTTAATATAAGATCCTTTGGTCAGTGGTGTGATTTACCATTATTAATGGGAGATGCTTCTTAAAATCAGCTTTCCTTAGTATGTGTCATTTCTGAGTCTGTAGCTTTTGAGGAAGAGGGGGGGGCAAGGTGGAGGCTGGGGGTGTGGCCTTGACCTACTGCTACTTTGCTCATTTGAAAGCCATGATGTCTCTTTCTCATTGGCGGGCCAAATTCTCTGGGCGGGCAAAGCCAAGTAAAGGGAGGTAACATTGCCTTATGACCTCATAAGGGGCAAGATTCCAGATTGGCTTATCTGAATTATCATTATCATCATTACTGAATTACCATTTTTAGCCACTAGAGGACCATAGGCAGGCTGGGGAAAACCTCATAAAGTGAAATATTCATGCCATGGGACCTTTAACTCAGTACTGTGTGATTAATTGTAGTTTCTTACACATTGCTCTGCCATTACTGAAATGCATACAGTATGTATCAAAAAAGTTAAGGAAGACGTAGTGCTGTGTAATTCTGATATGTTCATAATGAAATGTGAAATGTATCACAATACATTTTCTGGCAACATTTTTAGTTGTGGTTAGACTTCCATTACTACCATCTGTGTTTACAGGAACAAGCTGTCAGAATTAGCCCCTAAATATTTTATACCAGACAAACCTCATCATGCTCAGATGAAGACATCAAAAGCATAAACATCCTAATTAGTTCACCCACTAACTCTTTTAAGTCTTCATCCAGGATTGATATCCTCATTTTGATTTGATGCTAAAACAACAACTTGATATAAAAAAAAAAATCTAAATTGAGTGAAGCAGGGAGTATGTAAGTTGTGACAGTGATTATTAAAACCTCTAAATTGTTATGTACACACTTGTCTTGACTTGTTATTGGTGATTCTGCTTAAGCCAATTTTTTCTCTCTCATCCTCACCCTTTCCTCCCCTCTGCTCCCTCAGGTGTATTACAATTGTCTCGGTTTAGGGGACCCCCTGTCCCATAAGTCACCTGGTGCTCAGCGCCTCCTGTCTCACCTCCGCCACCCAGTGTGCGTGGAGCTGGGCGTGGTGCTGTGGCTTCTGCCAGCGTTATCCCTGGACAGGCTCCTGCTGGCGGGGACTCTGTCAACCTATCTGGCCCTGGCACACTCTCTGGACAAACAGGATGTAAGCTACCTCTGCGTCCAGCTTAACAGCAAGCTGCAGCTCTTTGCCGAGCTGCACCCTGGCAGCTCTGTCACCAGCGACCACAAGGACAGGTGAAGCTAAGGTGCTCTTACTGCTGCGATGTGAAGCTGGCTGCTGTTTTACAATTATTAGAAACTGAGTTCTCAATAAGCCGGGTTATCTGCTGCGCTAAATAATAATGACACTGCTTGACACTCATACTTTTTTTATGTTTTCTTTTCACTGTGTATGAGATTTCATGAAGGAGATTTTATTCCTACATTTGATAACACAATTATTATTTTATATTTTTGAGAATATATCTATATATTCTGATTAAATATAGGAACAAATTCTCCAAAATATATGGAGTTTTAATGCAAAAAAAACAATGTGTCAAATTTATTTTATTTGCAACACTTTTCAATTAAACCCAATTTAGTTTTTATTACAGTGAATTTATTTGGTTTATCATACAGTATATTTTTTATAGGCATGTTAGGTTCCAACTGCAGGTACAATGTATTTCTCTGCCCACTTATTTTCAAGTTCAATTGTCCTTGAAAAAGAATGTGCCACTGAGGTTTTACACTGTCAAAAAGCACTAAAATGCAGCCTTCATTTTCAGAATTTGCAGCTATAATAAATAACAAATTGCATTTCCAAGATTATGAATGTATTTCCTCAGTTGCTTTATGTTATTGTTTTTGATGGGACACATCAACAGTATCGTCATGAACAAAGTGAATACAGTTGGTATTTCAAACGTCCAATTGCTGTAATCTTTGTTACTGTAATCTTACATTTAACATGTATTGTATGCTAGTATTAGTTGTCTGCATTGTGTTCACTGTAATGACAAAAATAACTATTTTCAAGACCATGTATGAATAAATGTGATAAGCTGTATACTGTAGGTGTTTGACATGCTTTTGGTCTATTTGCACTCTTTTATATTCGAGGTTTTTCTGATATGGGGTGGACAATATGATAGAAACACTTGTCAGTGTAACACAATACAACTCAACAGCACCACAAGCTCCCTCCAAAATGATCATACAGTTGAATCAACACCTTTCAGACTGACTGTAGAGATAACAACAAACATGGAGAAGATTGTGACATTAAGATGACATTTTTCAAGAATCTCCTGCTTGCACCAAAACAAATAGTTGGTGAAATAGGCCTACGTAAAGAATAGTCATATTGAAACACATTTGCTTGGCTGTCTAAAAATAAATTGAGAAATCCTTGAAAAATGTACAAGAAGAAAGAAATAATATTAATAAACTGAACTCTTGAAACTGCACCATGCTATTTCTTTTAAAACATTAACCCAGACAACTTAAAAATACTGAAATTATCAAAATTGTACTTTTGTTTGTGAAGAACATAACAGGAAACCTGCAGGTAAATGTATATTTGGTTTCACTAAGATGCCTATTGTTTAATTTATCATGTAAAGTTATGTATATTTTGGCTTATTTCTTCTTTACCATTTTCAACTGTTTTCAGAACAACAGTGGATACGGTTATGTTTTATAGCCTATTCACTTGTCTTGGAGGAGAGTTGCCTGTTCTGGCATGAAAAAAAAGTAAAGGATTTTTTAAAACATGCCATGTGAGGGAGGTTGATCATGGCTGGTCAGGTAAACTCCTGCAGCTCCTCCATCCACTGCCGTGCTGACTCCATAGCCCGTTTCACACACCCCTCCACCTCCACATCTTTTCCAATTAGCCTTGCGGGACAGAGGGATGAGACGAGGGTGGGGGTGGGAGGTTGCTGCCCGGGCAGAAGGCTACAGTATGTTCTTTAAACGCCTTTTGGTCCGACAATATGGTGTGTGCCACTAAACTCCCCTGACGGAATTTAATGGAATTATCGGATTACAGTGCTGCAGCTCTGAGGCTGGACATTTTTACTACTATACCGACAACGGAGGTGTTTTCATGCTCTGATGGACAGTCGGGTCGTTGGATGATTTTACGTATTTTTAAAACTCTAGATTAATCTGTTACATATTTACGAAGGTGATTTTCCGTCGAGGAGTGGAGCGCATTACGCACAGCCAAAACGCGCAAGTGGAGATGACAACTGTAAAGTCGGAGCGGATGATATCTTTGGGTTTTTGGTGAGTCTGATTAAACACTTTCATCCTAAATATTACACAAAGGCAGAGAGTGGTTTTCTATTACAGGTGCATTATATGCTGCAAGTTAATTTAATGAAGCTATGGATAGTATTTTTTTTTTTAAAGATGAAAATGTGACTCAGTGTGACCTGACTCAGACAACAGGTCAACTAGGACTGCAGGCTTGTAGTCAAATGTCCCACAATGTGATTTGCATCTTTCTATATGCCATTAAACACTATAAATACATATAAACTTGATATTACACTCATATATTTGGACGTTTTATTCTTCATTATGCTCCAAAAGTTCAATTTTGGAGAATGCCTTCCTCTATTTAACATGGTTGTGAGAGAGAACTGATTTTAATTCATAATTTTGTTATTTGCAGACAATTCCCAGAGGCTCAGCAGAAAACGGCAACCATCTTGTTCAAAACCTTTTTTGGCTATGTCTGTCTCCTCTCTGCCGGAATGGAAACAACTCCTGCTGGAGAAAAAGAGGAGAGAGGAGGAGGAGCGAGAGAGGAGAGGGAAAGAGGAGGAGGAGAAGTTTGCCAGCATGCCCGCCTGGAAGCGAGGGATCATCCAGCGGAGGAAGGCAAAGCAGGACAATTTGGGTGACCGAGAAAAGGATAGAGATATGTGTCTGCTGCAGGTTGATGTCAGATCCGATAGTCTAAGTGACATAGATAGCTTTGTGACAGTCAGTTTAGAAAGTGAATCGTCACTTAGTCCAGATCCAGGGCAATGGCTGGATACAGACCTCAAACCAGAGAGTCAGGTGTCCATAGAAACTATTGTTCCAGTTCATGAAAACCCATTTTTTCGCACACAGAGTGCTTGGAGAAAGGGCAGGGATACAGAAGGGGGGAACGAGCCAGAAGTTAAGGAGAGGGAGAAAGACAAATTGAGCCCCAGGGGTCAAGATGGGGAGTCAGGAAGAGAAAGAGATATAGAGCTGAAAATAGAGAGATTCCGAGATTTAACTGAGGGACGGGAAAAAGAGAGGAGCAGGGACAGGAGTCAAGGAAGAGAAAGAGAGAATAGCAACCAATGGAAAGAGTCAATTAAAGATGCAGGCAGGGAGCGGGAATTCCTTAAAGTTAGAAGAGACGAGGAGGAAAAAGAAACAGATCCGCCATCTAATTCGTTTTCTCCCCACGTCCCATGTCTTCGGACTATCCGAGCCGACAATATCATCATCATTGAACAGGACAGGAAGGGCAGCGACGAGAGACGGGGTAGATGGAGGGAGACGGAGAGGGAGAGGCCCGAGGAGGACCAGGGGAAGAGAGGGATGAAGATGGACTTGAGGGAGATCCTGGCCGGAGGAGGGAGCATCACTGAGATCCGAGCCTCTGAGGTTCTGATCATAAAGCCCTCTGCAAGCCCTGAAGAAAGGAGTCCAGAAGGAGGAGGAAGGAGTGGTTCTGGTAGGGATGATGGAGAGATAAAGTGCAGCATGGATGAAAAGAGGGAGAGTTTTGGCAGGGAGCTCAGAACAGATATGTCCTGGCTGAGAGAAAAAGATAAAGAGAGACCATGGGGCCAGGCGACAGTTATTAAAGACGACAGAAAGGACAGCTTGGATGATAATGTGTTTGTTGATAGAGGAGGGAGGGTCAGCCAGCTAGTCAGCAAGTTCGGACAGTACCCCAAGCCTCCATCTCGATCCAAAAGCTCAGATAATTTCCTCCGGCCCGGGAGGAGAAAATATTCAGGAGATGAAGATGACCTGCGATCTGAGGCAGACGAGAGGAATATGCTGCCGAAAGGTGTGCCGAGACGCTCATTGAGCTTCTCTGATCGTGTCATTTGTGCTAAAGAGAATGGTTTAGACGACAATGGGTATTATGAGAGGAAAAGGCGTGAGAGGATACATTCAGAGAAGACCACAGCGCTGTGGGTTGATGTTGCAGGCTTAGGGAAGGAAACCACAGCAAAGTTCAAACTGGGGTGCACACCACTTTTAGATAAAGACCAGTTTAGAAATCATAGAGATAGACATTTAAAACATGAGGATGAGAAGGGGGTGCTTATGCAAAGCAGAAACAAAGCAGAAGTGTGTTTCTCCATCCAACACAGGAGCGAAGTTAAGAAAGTGGAGCCTGTTGACACGAGGGCTGCAGAAAGGGCATGTGATGCAGATGGAGACGAGGGGTTCACGGTGGCATCGGTCAAAAACACAGAGGGAATCTCATTTGCTAGAAGAGTTGCGATCAGGCAGGACGGGAAAGCAAGAGCTCAAAGAGAGGTGAAGCGACAGACAGGTGATACAAGTTTAGAAAAGGAGATGAGTGTAGAAAAAGATTCAAGGGCAGGAGAACAGATTGAGACGCAAGTTTGCAACAAAAACGTGTCCGATTTTCGGAGAGAGGAGGGATTCGAAATAACAATTCCACCTGAAACTTTGCAGAAGAGTCACGTTGAATCCACTTTCACAGAGTGCTCCAGTCTACTCTGTGCTGTCACAGATAGGGCTAGAGACCCACATAGAGGGCCAGAGTGGATTGGTGCAGGACCACAAGGACCTTACCTAACACACTCTGTTTTGTCTCAAGACACGGAAGAGCTTATAAGTAAAATAGAGAAAATAGGAGACACAACTGTTTATAGCAACGAGAAAGAAGAAAGGGCTTACAAGGCTTTGTATGAAATGACCAAAGGATCAGATCAGGATCTTGGATTGGAGAACCTTATTCATGATGTAACTCCCAGATCTCCGAAAAAATTCCACCCATGGTGATCTCTCCAGGTTCCCTCGAGATTCAAATCCCCAGAAGTGTGTTTTATGTTGCTGAAGAAATGCTGGAGAAAAAAAAGGCTGTGAGTCAAAGCAACAAGGGGCAAGACTGGGACGTGGGTAAAGGGGTTGAGAGGAGGGATAGCTGGAGGATCGGAAAACCCCTGAGCCGCATCGAGTCCCTGCGAGAGAAAATCAGACAAAGAGAACTGGAGAGGCTGAGACAAAGGGAGGCACAAGATGGAGGCGGGAAGGAAGGTGCAGAGATAAACGACACTCAGACAGCTGGGGACAGGCAGAACGAGAGGGGAACTGAAATAGAGAAAGGAGTGGGAAGCTGCAGCTCATATGCGGAAGAAGCTGGTTGAAGCAGAGAGGGGACAGGAAGATGCAGTAGTACAGACAGCCACCATTGCATTTGACGTCACACAGGAAGTCGCCATGTTGAAAACCTGCCCTCAACTTCCTGCTTCTGTCCCACACTCACAAGCTGTCAGAGCAGAGGAAGTAACGAGCGGGTACATCACGGATGCCTCTGAAGTTGTCTCTGACAGCTTTCAGATATCTGAGGATGAAAACAAGCCCCTGAAACATGTGGAAGAAGAGCTGAGGCGCCACAGGGGTCAACACGGAAACAGAAAAGAAGGGGAGGAGGAGGAGGAAGAGGAGAAGAAGGAAAAGGAGTTCTCAGAAGAGGAAGAAGAGGAATATACATCGCCTGTGCAATCTCTCTCCCCTTTGCCGCCTCATCTCAGCTCCCTCGCAACCATGAGTAGGATCTACAACTTGGAAACAGTTGGCTCGAGGTCAGGCTTGTGTCTGAGGGAGAGGACTGTAGACATCCCATCAGTGCACCTGGTTAAAGTGAAGCCCATCGTGTCAAGCGCACAGCAGGGGGACAGTAAAGCATTCTCAGGTAAGGACATTTGCGGGGTTCAGACAATACAACGACAGATAGAGCAGTTTCAGCTGAAAGAGCAGGAAACACTGAAGTCTTGTATGTCATCAAACACCCCTTTTAAGGATAGAGAGACAAAGGTGCAACAAAACCCCAGAGGAGTGTTAAAGCACCAGGTAAAGGATGATGCCAAGACCCCAGAGAAAGATCAAGAAACGTCAGAATTGAGCCCCAAAGTGTCTCCTTGCCGTGTTGGTTCTCCAACAGCTCAGTTCAAACAATCTAACCAAACTACCACCGTCACCCCGTCACTTCTCAGAAGCCCATCCCCGGACAATACTCTGAAACCCTCGGATCACGCGCCGACCCCGGCCTCCTCCCCAAGCTCCCTTTCTCCTGCCCAATCTCCTAGTGTCTCTCCATCTCCAACCCCATCGCCTGCCCTCTTCTCTATCAGGAGTGCCTCTGGAGGTCAAGTGAAGAGAGGTGCCACCATGACTATCACCCCAAAAAAGCCTGCCAGAGGAGGAGTGACTGGGCCTACAACGGGGTCCACTGCAGGAGGGTCAAAATCAGCCAAAACCTCATCGCAGCAGGTCCAGACAACTTCTTCTGTGGCCGAGCCAGTGAAGAAGAAGTACCCCACAGCGGAGGAGATCAAGGTGATTGGCGGATATCAGAATCTGGAGAAGTCCTGTTTGATCAAGAACAGAGAGTCTCCGAAAAGGGTGAGTGGAAACTTTTTTTTGCCTTTCACTCAGATAAATGTGGGAAAAATAACAAATGTACTGTGCTCCTAATCTGACAAATAATAGCACCAATAAGAAGAAATTACAGTTTCTTAATCTTCCACTAATTTTGGCATGTCATGTTGCAAAAAATGTCAAATTGGAACATTTCTGATGTCCAAGGGATGGTCGCTCCTCTGCTTTCAAGAATTCATCAGAGGTAGTCCAGAGGACATCACCTCATCGTCCGGCAGAATCCCCTTTCTCTCTCTGGAAGAACATCCTATTTGATTGAGAAGTGCGATCACAGACACCGGCCTAAGCTGGTTAAAGCCTTATCAAGCACGACATCTTGATTCCTAGCCATACAATCCTGGATTGATCTGCTTGCCATTTGCTTCTGCGGTCTGCTTCTTTTCAGACTTTTGTCTTTTACCCTATGATCACAATTATATATATTTTAGCCAAACATGTGTGAGCAGCGATTTAAAAAAAAGACATATTTATGAACAAATATGGTTTATTATTGACACACAAAACTGCAAAAAGAAAAGTGAAAGCAAACTTGCTTTGTTTGCTAAAATAAGGTTAAGAATATTGCAAAAACAGTATTTGATATTGCATCCCTTAGTTCGTTTGCGCTTCTGCAGAAATGTTGCAGGCATCAGTGGAGACAGTTGAGGAGGAAACCACAACGACAACTAGCCAGCTCCATACTACTTTCTTTTTTGCATTTTGTCTGCCAGCCTAACATCACATGCTTGTCTCTGTGAATGCATGCAACGACTACACAGTAGTAGATTTACAGTAAGTCAGTCTGAGTAGCGTCAACCCAAATAAATCTCACCGGAGTCAAAGTTCATATTAGGTCTTTCTGTTTGGAGCAGAACAGAAATAAACTGTCCTTTTTTTATCCCACCCTGTGGTGATGAATCTGACTGTATTCATGTGTTCTACTGCACCTGACTGCCTTTTAGAAGAATCATATTGGATTTGTTTCCATGTAAGAGTTGTTAAACTGCTGGAAAATTGTCCACAGTCTGAAACTGAGTGTGTTACAGACTGCTTCCTTGTTGCTTTGCACCAATTCTGCAGTTTTTGATGAGTCAGCCCTCCCTTTCTCTCAGACAAATGATTCTTTGTATCTTCTTGGCTGTTTCCTAGCAGGGGTATGGTTTGTTAGACTGGAGTCTTGGCAAACAGCTTTTGACCACGCTAACCCCACGTCAATGATGTGGGTAAAATGGAAAGAGAAAGAAGTGTTACAGAAAGATATGAAAATACATGACAGTTGGACATACTGAGCAGATTAAAAGTAATTAGAGGCTTGTTTTTTGGTCTAAGAGAAACTCCCTGTCACACTGCATGTTTTTGCTCACTTCCTTTTTCAAACTTCTTTACTTCCTCCAAACTAGACGCAGCTCGACATGAGGAAGTGACGCGGTGTCCACTTTTAATTCTCCAAATGCGACTCTGACACTTAACCATCTGTTTCAAAAGACTTGCCAAAACGACATAAGAGTGAAAAGGAAACTAGAGTTTGATGCTGCTTATGAATTTCTCTCGAATGGCCCGTGTGTACTGTGACCTCTAATGAAACAAACAAATGAAATAAAACATTCATTTATCTATAAGCACGGTCCTCTTTTAGAGTGACCACTTTACGGCAGTGATTCTCTGACCACCTGTCGCTCTCTTGTTGATGCCCTTCAGACGGTTTGACGTCAGGCTTCTTTCCCTCCCCCATCTGAACCCATGCCATCATGTCACAGAGGGGGGTGATCTGCCTGCTCCTTGTCTTCCACATCCTTTATTTTCCTCTTTATGTGTATGTTTATTTTTTTTATCTTGAACTGCCTCCATCAAATTCACCCTGCTTGATTCCCTCTCTTGAAACTTATGCTGGGTTTTTTGACATTTTTGTCACAATCTTATTCACTCATTTATATCATTTTTTTAATTATATTTCTACGCAATCCCATGCATGACTTTGAAAGGATTGTAATAGTGTCTATTTGAAATATAAAAGCATAAATTGGGGGGGCAGTCTTATTTAAAAATAATTTCGAACCTGTGAAGAAGTGTGGTCAAATATGAATTTAAATATTAACTTCCTGCTAATGAAAACTGTCATTGACTGCTGTCGTGCTGTGTTGGCCCGGCTAATCGGGTTCAGGGTGGGAGGATTAGCCTCCAGTGCCTTAGCATGATTTGTCCAGCCTTTCTAATGCAGAGCTATTATGTGCACTCCTCTGCAGACAGCCGCTGTCAGGGTGAAACCGTGGTAACTTGTATAGTTTGGACGTTTCAATCTTCGTCCAGATCATGTCTGCACCTCTGGATGTGTTTGCTACTGTACACATTGAGACTGTTATTATAAGACACACTGAGGATGTTTTGCACTGACCCATTGGCCTGTTTCCTGTTGGGTCTGTTTATCCGTCACTCCAGGCAAAGATGAGCTAAACCCTACAAGGCCTTGTTCTCCTTGTCTACCCTTGTAAAACAAACTCAGTTTCTGCTTCTGCTGATTGGATGTTTATCTGTGTCTGAATAATCAATAAGTTAGTGTCTGAGGTGTTCAGTCAGTAAGTACTCTACAGAGGGAGTATTTCTGCTGTACTAAGCCTCATGCTGTCAGTTAGCATTACACTGACGGAGTACAAACAGCTCATGGCGCCTCAAAGCTGTGTTTACATTTGACCATGTACGCCCATGACAGAGGGAAAATCAGTTGGTATAGCAAAAATACTCCTCTTTGCACTTACCTGGTCAAAAACTGACATTTTAATTTGACATTTTTTCTTTTTCTTTGCTGTTTTAAAGGACTCACATTGTCCGTAGTATCTGTACAGTTAATTTGACCTGCTCATCGTAAACTTGTATTTTAAGATATTTTGAAGATATTGTGTTTTCTACTTGTATTACTAGCCAACAAACTATTTGATTTTAACCAAATATTAAATGTATGTAAGTGGGATCAATAATGAGTCAAAATTTGTTAATGTGCTGTCAATTTCCAAACCTCTACCGTTGTCTCTTTTGCCCCAGGATTTGTTTCAGTTGATAAATCAAAGACTTGCTTGAGCTCAAGTCGTTTAATTCTTTTTGTCATTTTGCCGTCAATCAATAGATGATAGAGAATATAAACACAACGCATGCCAAACACTTTTTTTCTGATTAAAAACTTAATACAAACATTTAAAAGATCTGCAGTAATGAAAAGCTAATTGAACTGGAGCCCCTTAAAAGTAAAATAATCCTCTATTTACTTATGTCTACAGGGAAAGGTGTGTTTTAATGAGGACCAGCTGGAGCAGGTGTGTGAGTACCCATCAGAGATCTCCTTGCTGGCATGTACCCCCTTCCCTCCAGACCTGTGGAGGACTGAGAGGCTGCAGGGAGAGGAGATGCAGGAGGATGAGGAGGCTGAAGTGGAGGAAGGACCGATCGTGTCCAAAAGTACAAGGAACGTGGGGATTGCAACAGGAGGGGGTCTAAGAGTGGGTCAGTGTCACCCCCTGCTCAAAAAACACAACGTGTAATGAGTGAGATTATGGATTCAGATTGATTTGCCATTCAGGATGTCTCACTGTGAAACTCTCCATCGGTTTGGACTTTACTCACCTTTTTATGTTTGTTTTAACTGTGTTGAACTTCTACAATAATCTACTATGTAATTTTTGTTGTCAACAAATCCTAAGAGAAGACTGAAATCAACATTGAATGATTGCATTTCTTGTAAAGCCAACGCCTGGTTTAGTTTATTTCTCCTCATTAAAGGGCTCTATATAAAATGAGCTACACTGATGTGGGTGACATGTTCTATCATTACAAAGAACAATCCCACATCTCATAGGTGAAAAAATGTAGATTTGGTTAAAAAAAAAGTATATTGTTATTGGAAGAAGTCAGCTCCTAAAATAAAATAGAATATAAATCTACATTCACCTTATTTACCTTCCATCTCCATCTCTCTGTCTTCCAGATGAGTCTTGCCCTCGGTAGAAGCAGTCACCTTCGCCAAAATTGACGAGATCACCAACATTTTGTTGAACAACCTTACGTGATTTTTATTCTGTTGTGTGTTTGTTATCCAGTATCAGAATGAATGAGTCTGAAAGAATGTACAGTTTGATTCATGCAGTTGAAAAAAAGTAACATACTTTTGTGGTGGAAATATTTCACCTGTTATTATTTTCAGGGAAATTGGAACACAAATGTGAATGTATAAGTAAACATAAACATAAAGAAGACCCTCAGGTGTGCACTGTTGGGTGAAGGATCACTTGTCTATGCAATAAAACAAGATTTTATTTTTTAGTTAATATATTTGATAGTTTCTTTTATGATAATTTCTTCCTATATTTAAGTCTGCCTCAGCACAGAAGAGTGATGTTTATATCATCTGGTTTCATGTGCCTGCTGGATTTGCCCATACAACTGATATGAAGATCCATTTATAATGATTTTTCTTGTCGGAAGCCTTTGTGGAAAAACCTTCTCTCAGTGGGTGATGAGCGTTGCAGGAACAGGGGTGGTGCAATGTGTGCAGGACGGTCTTTAGAGGTCTGTGTCTTTTGTGGGGTTTACTTGAGCCTTGATGTTCACAATGACAACTTTGGGAACAATTCAGTTAATGTGTATGGATATAAATAAAGGTCTTATTTTCTTCAGAGAGCTGTGTGAGTGAACGTTCCTGAGAGGAAGCAGAGTTTAGAACTATTAACAGATTAACTTCATAATACAGCTGCTATCTGATTTTTGGCTGTACTACCATATATACAGAGTGTTTTGTGTTTGTAAATTAATATTTTAATTGGTGAAAGAAGATGCAAATTCTGTGCAATTTTTTTTTCTATGATAGTTGAAGAAGCTGGCTTCAAGAGAGTAAATCTAATAAATATTTCTGAAAACAGTTTTGTCTCCTCTTTTATTTAAAATGTCCTATATTAAGCTGATATTTAGGTTGTGTTTTGTGTTTCTACTAGGCACAGTTTTAAAATACAGGCTGTGTGCACAGTATTTATACGGCACCTCAAACTGCTTTAAAAATACATTGAAATCTCAATTATTAACAATATGGGACCTTAAATGTACAGAGTGAAGTGTTCATCATCTTTATCTCCCTTTAAATCAATGAGTATAGTGATAATATAAATATATGAAATATAGTAAAATGGGAATTCCATTCTTAACCTTAGAAACAGCATTTAAAAAAACAAAAACCATCTCACCGCAATGTTCTGTTCTGATTTTCCTCAACAGATGGAGTTTCCCCAGTTGTCATGAACACTTTAAGAAATATTTTTTTTGTAATTATGTTTCTTTGAACATGTTGACCATGTTAAGAGATATGTTGTTTTACTCTATTCTCAAAAAGATAACAAGTAAAAACAAACGTTTGTAAACAACTGAACTGTATTAACCGTGAGTTTGAACAGCGACACTGTGCGGTGAGATGCGGTACTGCACTGCACGTAAAGTCTAGCAGCTCTGACGTAGATGTTTACCGAAACAATTTTACGTCAACACGTGGAAAGGCTTGTAGCGTAGCTACGTAGCAGTTTACTTGGTACGTGAATCTTTGCATGCTCGCAGTTGGAAAAGAACAATACGCGGAGGGGATCGACTTTTACCACATGCACTGCTGTTGTCAAACTAGAATCCATCGAGCGACTCTCATCTACATCCACCATGAAGAAAAGTAGTAGGATCTGTTCTTCTTCATTTTGATGATCTCACTCTGCGGAGATTGTGCAAAAAGTTACCAAAACTGCTTTTTGTAACACAGATGCAACACATTGGATTTATGATTTAAGAAAACATGATTTTGAGGAAACTTCAACCTGGATCCTGCAAAGCATGGCTTTCTCGGGTGAGTAGGTGGAGCTGTTGTTTGGAATTAATTGAAGAGCAATATAGTATTGGGATGTTAGGTTAGGGGAGGCCTAACTATATATCTTCCATACAGTGTAGTTATTATAGAAACGGGGCTGTTACGAGGAAGCTGATGTTTCCAAACAATCATGTCTTCCACACTTCCTATTTTGAAACGCCCTAGTCGTGCCCTTCTTTTATTGGCATTTAGTCAAACTTTTCGTGGAAGTCTGACACTGTGCTGACATGCAGAGTTACTGTACCAGCACTGTACCACTATACTACAAAGTTTAATTTGGGAGTTGCAGTGCAAAATAGATAGATAAGATAGATATATAGATAGATAGATAGATAGATAGATACTGTATTTCACTCAGTTCTGCAGAAATCCCTAAACGTGCCTTTCTCCTTCCAGGTTTCGTTGAGGCAGGAGCTGTGTTTCTCCTCCTCCGTGCTCCCCCAGCCGGTGCCTCCTCTGGTCCCGACCCTGCAGGCCTACTTGAGGAGCTTGGAGCCCCTGCTGCCCCCCGAGGAGCTCAGCCACACCCGCAGGATGGTGCAGGAGTTCGGCAGACCGGGTGGCCTCGGTGCTCAACTGCAGGAGGCGCTGGAGAAGAGAGCCAGACACACCAAGAACTGGGTCTGTGTCTGCTGTATCAGTCTGGGAAATGTGACAGAATTGTATTGCTTTAGTATTTGTATTGATTAGGTATTGGAATTAAAAAGAGGCTTCAAAAGAAATTCAAATTCTCTAAACAAAAACAACAGCACGCTTCAGAAGGGTTGCAAAACAAACTCTATATAAAATGCAGTGTTAGTAAGTAAGAAATTATTTATTTTTTTACAAGAGCAACAGAAAAACATTAAACAGGAATATACAGTAAGTGTGTGTGTGTGTGTGTGTGTGTGTGTGTGTGTGTGTGTGTGTGTGTGTGTGTGTGTGTGTGTGTGTGTGTGTGTGTGTGTGTGTGTGTGTAGATCTCACCCTGGTGGGTGCAGTGGGCTTACTTGGAGAGCAGACAGCCGCTGCCTGTGCATTCAAACCGGCCATCTCTCTGCCCAGGAGAGATTATAACGGATGGAGGAGCCAGTTAGTGTGAGTCAACAACAATGACAACATAAATTCACTACACCATCACTGATGTGGCAGAGTGGACAATGCAATTTCTTACACCTCTGAAAAACTTTTTAAATACACGTAGGATGAAGTGATACTTTCAGAGTTCAACAAGATTTTAAGTTGTAGTAGGCAATTTGTTTTTGGCGGTGTTGGGCAAAAATTCCATAATCCTTCTTTTTCAACATTTTGTAATTCAAGTTGTCGGAGAGAAAACTAGACTTCTGCATCTCCCCTTGGCTCTGTTTTCACGCTTTAGAAAATATAGCCTGTGACAGGAGACTTTGGCTCATCCCAGGTCATTTCAGAGAGAGAGAGAACATTTCTATTGGCTGTTCTGTGCATGCATTTGGCTGAAATTGAGAAATAAATTTATCATGATGCTACATTGTTTTAGGTATTTGCAGATTTAACTAAATAGGATTTAGGTTTGTGATGTGACAGTGATGAATTTCCACCTGTGCATGTTAAGAAGAAAGCACAACTGTAACTGTGTTACATAATAAAACAATATGTTTGTCTCCACTTAGGTTTGCATCAAAACTGATAGCAGCAGTGCTGGATTTCAAAGCCAAAATCAACACGTAAGTTTGGCTGACATTAATAAAGCCATTAATCCTTTTCATGTTTACAAAGGTTAAATGTTATGAGAACAGAGGTGGAAGAAGTATTCAGATCCTTTACTTCAATAAAAGTAGTAATACCACAGTGTTAAAGTATTCTTTACAAGTAAAAAGTACTTCCGCCCAAGTGAAAGTGCAGAAAAAAATAATAAGTGTTATGCTAAGTGGACACTTTCATAGTGTTATGTGTCTGTATGTATATACAGATATAAAATGGTGTTTTCGTAGTCGATCGAGGTTGAGCTGACTAATTAATTTATAAAGTAGTGAGCTATGTTTTAACAACATTTCTGTCTATAAAAGATTTTTTTGCAGTGCAGTTAAAATATTTCAATTTGTTTTTTATTTAAATCAACTCAGTTTTAAAAACAAGTGGAAATATTTATAATACACTTTACTTTTTTATACAACTTTAAGGACTCCATGTCGAACTAAAATCACTTGATACGGGGGATAGTTTAACTGAACTATGCATCCTGCTTTAGAAGCTTGTCATGTGTTTTAAATGTCAATCCCATAATATTCTGCAAAATATGCAGAAAAAAAAACTAGAAACTACACAGTGTCAGATAAAACTAATAGAGTAAAAAGTACAATATTTTTCTCTGAGGTGTAGTGGAGTAGAAGTATAGAGTAAAGTGTTTCATCCTTTAGGCCAGCTGGCATTGGTCTGTATTTCTGTAGCAGTATCTGAGCAGACTCAGAGCCAACAGCTCATTACTGAAATGTCTCTGCTGTGAATACGTCTTCGCTCCACCTCCACCAATCATACTAAGTTTGTTTACTCAAGTACTGAACTTAAGTACAACTTTTCAGTACATTTTACTTAAGTGTTTCCATTCTCTGGTATTTTATAATTTTACTCCAGTACAGAGGGAAAACTATTTGCTTTTTACTACATTTATTTGACAACTATAGTTCTAACTATATAATAATAAATTATGAAATATTAACATTTGGACACATTTGTCTGCTTCCTTTGTTCAGCGGCCAGCTGCCGGTCGAGTATATGCGAGGCATGCCTCTGTGTATGGAGCTCTACCCGCTCCTCTTCTCCTCCTGCAGAATCCCCGGTCCCAAACACGACTACATCGCTCACCACGGACGCTCCCGGCACTCTCCGACACACATCACGGTCGTCAGGAACTACCAGGTAAGATGTGCCGACAGCATGTGACACTGTCAGATTTATATTCTCTCATTCCTATTGTTGTCTCATTTATCCCTCTTTTGGGATGGCAAGTCATATGAATTAGCAGGCATGTTGAATCTTGTGTAGTCACACCTACTTTTTTTCTTTTAGTTTTTTTTTTTTTTTACTTTACTTGCTTGTTGATAGATGTCTTAAGACCTGAACCAACTACCAATACACCAAGCCTCGCAAACAAGAGTCATGACACACAATAAGTTTTTTTTTTACTGGACAGAGTTTTGACAGCAGATCAGAGAGAAGACTCAAAAGAAATCTAATATATTTTGATTTAAGATAAGCCTCATAAACTTCTGTGCTCTTCACCTTCATTTCACCTCTTATCTCCATATATGATACAAATAATGACAATAATTTTTTAACAAATTATTAAATCTGCCTGTTATATTCATCGTTTGTTCGATAAACCATTGCAACCGTTGCAGCTTATTACCCATAAACCAAGTAGGGCAGCAACAGATTGTTTTAATCCATTGATCTTAAGATTGTTTAGCCAATAATTTGTTGTATAAAGTATCAGAAAATAGTGGAAAATGCCACAAACACAATTTCCCACAGCCCAAACTGATGTAATAAAAATAGCTTGTTTTGTCCCAAACCCCAAAAATATTAATTTAGCTTTATAGTGAAGGAAGAAAACCAGCAAATATTCACATATGAGAAGTCAGAACCAGTGGTTTTCTTTTGGCATTTTAAAGTGACTTAAAAAATTGACTCTCAAAATAGTTGCTGATTAATTTTCTTTTGATTGACAAATAGATTAATAGACTAATTGTTAGAGCTCTAGCTGCAGTTTGAGTTAGCAGCAGTAGTGCATAAAGCATGCGCATATGCTATAAAAACAACATTGCATAGAGGACTGAGTAGGTCAAGAGCCACCAAACCAACATAGAAAGCTTCACTCATCTATCATCAAATCATCTACTGAGGACATATGTAACAAAGATGGCTTCCTGGTTTTCTACTAGTTCTTCCAGCTGGAGGTTTATAACAGTGACGGCTCCAGGATGACAGAGAGTCAGATCCATGGCCAGCTGCTGAGGATCAGGTCTCAGTCCTGGAAGACGGACAAAGAGCCGATGGGCATCCTGACCAGCGAGCACCGTCACACCTGGGGACAGGCCTACAACCGGCTGCTGAAAGGTACACGACTGCACTCCCTTCAAACACATCATATCACAATAACTCAGCTTGTGAGGGTAGATCTTGGATGTTAGAGATTTTTTAAAAGCACCATCAGGGAAGAGTTTTTAAAACACTTTTTGCTCTTCTCGGCATTACTAGATCCCCTGTTAAGAATGAAGAAAGCTGACTTATTGAGCAATGTGATTAATTAATCAAATAATTAATTAATCTCTAAGCAAGTTTTAAGCATCTGCATTTTTTTTATACCACACTGGCATTAACTGTAACCTGGGTATCAATCCTGGTTAGAAAATCAATCTGAAATCAGTGTTGCAAGTTTATGAAATGTGTAGTTAATTGGCTAAAATAAGCTTAATTTGATGTAAAGACTTGTTTTAGACCAAAACACTTGAACAGTAAATGTAGTTAAGCGTGTACGTTTTGATCTAATTGTCTAACTGTCTTTATTGTGTGACAGCACAATGATAATTTTATATAAGAGATATGGCACTAGATGTGATGTTTTTTGTGTCTTCTGTGACTCAGATAAACTAAACAAGGAATCAGTGCGGCTGATAGAAACGGGACTTTTCTCCTTGTGTCTGGATTCTCCAGTCATGAGGATATCAGATGAAAAGTACGTACACACAGAAACGCACAAGCAGACACAACGCACACACACACACACACACACACACACAACAACCTACTCCTCTGACTCTTTCTTTCTATCCTCTGTCTCATAATATACACTCAGGTATTTCTTTCTGTGTTTGCTGAATATGTTGTGTAATCCTGTGTGTATGTGTTCAGATATCATTGTGCTGTCTGTTGTCATATAGTTCTTAAGGAACAAAGTACATTTGTCACTTCCTTGAATTGCTGCTATTCTTTTTGGCAGCATTGTATCTAAAGAATGTTTCACACATTTTTGCAGTGATGAAAAAAGTATTCAGATCCTTTACTAAAAGTAGAAAACCATCATACTCAAAATACTCCTTTACAAGTAAAAGTCCTGAAATCAAAATGTATATAAAGTACAGAAATATTATCAGAAAGATGTACTTAAAATGTCAAAAATAAAAGTACAGATCCGATCAGAACTGTTCCTTACAAAGGGTTATATTATAATAGGATGTTTTATTGTTTGTAGGAGCCTTTTAATGTTGTAGTGTGTGCATTTTAAATACTTTGTACCCTATTGGGTAGATAAGTAGTATATTATTGCATAAATTATATATTATGTGTTAAGAGTAATGTGTATTATGTCATATGTGTATAAGAGTAAAATAAAAGTAAGAAGTAGGATAAAATGGAAATACTCAATTTAGTTGTTCGTAGTTTCTTTCTGTGTGTGTTGACTTTGTTTGTTCTGACATCGATTGACAGGTATGCCAGCCGCAAAGCAGCACAGGTTCTGCATGGAGGCGGGACGTTCTCCAACAGTGGCAACCGCTGGTTTGATAAAACACTGCAGGTGAGCAGCTGCATTGACAAGATAATATAAGATAAGATAAAAAAGACTTTATTGTAATACTGCAACACAACACAATTATGGTGGCATTCCCTGATATCAAAAACAGTATAAAAGAAAGTCAAAATAAAAACAGTCCTCAAAGTGCTATCTGGTGCACAAAGGTTACCGCAGCATAATGTGTGTGTGTGTGTGTGTGTGTGTGTGTGTGTGTGTGTGTGTGTGTGTGTGTGTGTGTGTGTGTGTGTGTGTGTGTGTGTGTGTGTGTGTGTGTGTGTGTGTGTGTGTGTGTGTGTGTGTGTGTGTGTGTGTGTGTGTGTGTGTGTGTGTGTGTGTGTGTGTGTGTGTGTGTGTGTGTGTGTGTGTGTGTGTGTGTGTGTGTGTGTGTGTGTGTGTGTGTGTGTGTGTGTGTGCCACAGTGTGGTGGGTCCACCCATGTGTGTGTGTTATGTGTGTGTGTGTGTGTGTTATATCCTTGAGTACTGGTGAGATAAGGCGTTAAGGAGGAGGCCCATTTTTGTGTTGAAATAATTTCCTACAGTGGGTCTGAATTTACAGCCCAGAAAGCGCCAAATGTGGGAATTTGTTTGCCACATCATTTTGAGTTCCTCTGTAATATGCAGTTGTTGGTTTGTCCTTGCTGACTGCCATACAGTCTGACTGTTAGCCAATCAAACAAGGCCTCAGACACATATATATATATATATATATATATATATATATATATATATATATATATATATATATATATATATATATATATATATATATATATATATATATAAGAAAACCATGTTACTGGTTCTATACACCCCATAGCATTTAAACTGAGCAGGGAGAAATTTGTATAATTGATTTTTATAGGATTTACATTATTCCAGGTTTGTTTGCATCAGAGTTATCAGTGTGCAGCTGTCCCATGGTCTTTTGGTTTTCTTTTTTTTCTTTTTTTTCTCACCCCAAGTCAGATTTAGACACTTATTTCATACATGAAGGTATTGTTAAATAGTTTATTAGCTTTATGTATTTACTGCTAAAGCCAAGCTCTTAAAACTGGCAGAGTTACCAAGGAGGTGCTAAATCAGCAGCTAAATGTCCCATTACAGAATACACAGGACACCAAAATGCATGTGATAACCTCTGTAGTGAAGAAACATACACAGATTTAGTCTAAATGGATTATTATAATAGGGTGGAAAATAATTTGTGTTTGCTTTACTGCAGTGAGAAACCAGACCCAAAGAGAGCGCCGCTGGTCCCTCTGCCGATGCCGAAGAAGCTTTACTTTCACATAGACCGAGAGATTAAGAGGGACATAGAGCACGCCAAGCAGAACCTCGACATGTAAGATTTCAAACATCTTCTTGTGAACAGGGTTTAAGTGTAAATGTAGTCTTTGCAATATACTTGTCATGATAAGAGAAGAATGGCCTTGCTGCACACTGTAAGCTAGATGTTTGCTTGTCTCAAAATCTAACACAGCTGAAATGAACTCAGCCACAGAAAGGTAAACACGTTTATTATCTCTGTGTGAATGTAACCTTGACAAAACAGAAAGATGTCATTGGCTTGACTGACTTTTTTAAAGCCTTAATTTTGATCCAGCCTTTTCCCACAATACTTTAAACACTGCCAAAGTGCCTTTACATCACTCAGATGCCAAGATCTAAATGAGAAATAAAGGTTTTTTTCTTATCTGCACTGTGGATGTGCGCTGGACAGATGCTCAAAACACCAGTTTGAATGAGGGTCTGTTCAAATTACATAATTAGCAACACTTTACCCCCTATAATTTAGCATTCATGAGCAGTATAGTAATGGTTTATAACACAGATTTAAGGGTTTGTTGATGCATTTGTCAACAACTAAAACTCCTAAATAAATTATATCTTAATATGAGAAGTTATAAATGTTGACAAATGTTTTACATAACATAAAAATGTGTGCAGCTTTCAACTACATTATAGTGTATTATAAACCATGTATTAAATGTCCTTATAGTGCTTAAAAATAAAGCCTTAATTATGTATGCACTTTATTATATTGAGATATGAAGTGCTTAAAAATAAATGTCTTTATAAACTTATTTCTAAACTATTCTAAAATCAGGGCTCAAATATTAGCTTTTTCTGAGATTTTGGCCAGATATCATAGCCTTCTTCAGTGAATGGACTTGCTCAGGGGAAAAAGAGGAAGTAGCCATGAGATGTGGGCAAAAGCTCTTCGTAAAAGCTAGTAAATTAACCTCTGAGTTTGGAATTTTTTGTCACAAATGCAAGTTTTAAATTTACAACAGATTGATCAACGACCTTGATGTCAATGTGTTCAACTTCAAGAAGTTTGGCAAAGACCTTCCTAAGCAGCACAACCTGAGTCCAAACTCCTTCATCCAGGTCGCCCTGCAGCTCGCCTACTACAGGTCAGTCACTGTGACATTACTAACTTTAAAACTTTTAAAACTCAAAGTTTATTTTTAATGTTTGCATCACAAGAAAACTCCTCCTTTTTTATTTTCCTCTACCTGTCTGCCCAGTTTCACATCACTTAGAATACAATATAACAAACATTATTGCCCCTCCAGAGCAGTTTGTTTGTCTCACTTTTGAGACAACAAACACAGAAATAATGTCAAGTTATTTATAGAGAACATTTAAAAACAAATTTTGAATGAACTGCAAATAAATCTGCTCAGACATCATAGAAAGAAGATGCTCTTTGTAAGTCCATAACTTGCTTGAGAATCATCATAATAAAGTTTTTTTTTTCTGTATCAAAGTAATTCAGTGACATATGTAAGTAACTGCTAATAGCTAATTAGTCATTCTTTTAATGACACCAATTTTGTTCTTTTTTTTTTTTTTTTTAGAGTCCACAATGAGGTCTGTCCTTCCTGTGATATCGCCTCTCAGAGGATGTTTCGAGGAGGAAGGACAGAATATATCCGCTCGCCCACAAATCAGACGCTCAAGTTCATTCTTGCCTTCGATGATCCGTCGGTATCGGTGAGGAATGCCAGGAAATTGATCCGCTATGGCTAACACAGGATTCATCTTATAAATATATTTGTTTTAGGGGATTGAATAGCAAGGAAAAATGTATTCATTGTGTGTTTTTATTTATTGTGTTGCAGCGGGAAGCAAAGCTACAGCTGTTCAGAGAAGCTGTTGATACATATACAGCTTTGACTCTTCAGGTAAATAACTTTCTTTTGTCATTTGTTATTAACTGATTAACACTTTTCTCTAAAATCTTCTTGTTATCTGTTCGGTTTAGGTACTTAAAGGACATGGCATTGACCACCACCTGCTGGGACTCAAGCTGCAGGCCATTGAGGAAGGACTGAGCATCCCCAAAGTCTTCATGGATACAGCTTACGGCCTAGCAACACACTGGAAACTCCGAACAGGACAGGTGTGTTTCTGTGTATTTGTTGTGCCTTTGTTGTTTTACAGAAGATAATGACACTCCTGTAGCGACTGTAAATATATATAGGAGGGAATTATCAGCAGGTGATCATCAGTTCTCCTATTGCTCTGGAGCAGGTGATGTTCCCTTGATGTGGCACATTTACAGCCAGCAAAATGCAATTTGGGAGTTTGCAGCAATCACACTGCTTATCTTTTATATTCTTTTTTTATGTTGACATTTAAATTTGTAGGTAATTTGCCCCTGATTTGATGTTACTTATGTTCTTGACAGCAGAAGCTCACATGGTTTTTATGGCCTGTTTGTGTTATTACCCCTTTACAATGTAGCTAGCTACTATTTTAGTATTCAGACCCCTTTAAATTTTTTTTCTTTGTTTCATTGCAGCCTTTTTCCAAAAATCAAAAAGTTCATTTTTTCTCAGTAATGTACACTCAGCAACCCATCTTGACAGAAAAAAAACAGAAATTTAGAAATTTTTTGCATATTTATTAAAAAAAAAACTGAAATATCACATGGTCATATGTATTCAGATTTTTTGCCGTGACCCTCATATGTAACAGGTGCTGTCTATTTCTTCTGATCATCCTTGAGATGGTTCTACACCTTCATTGGAGTCCAGCTGTGTTTGATTATACTGATTGGACTTGATTAGGAAAGCCACACACCTGTCTATATAAGACCTTACAGCTCACAGTGCATGTCAGAGCAAATGACAATCATGACAGGAACTGCCTGAAGAGCTCAGAGACATATTGTGATCAAGGTTACAAAAAAATGTTTATAAGAGCACAGAGGCCTCCATAATCCTCAAATGGAAGACAACAGAACCCTTCTGCTTGCCAAACTGATCGGGGGAGAAGAGCCTTGTGAGAGAGGCAAAGAAGAACCCAATGGTCACTGTCTTCCAGAGATGCAGTCGGGAGATGGGAATATTTAGTAAGTCAACCATCACTGCAGCAATCCACCAGTCGGGCTTTATGGCAGAGTGGCCCGAAGGAAGCCTCTCCTCATTGCAAGACACATGAAAGCCCGCAGTTTTAAAAAACACCTCTCCAAGATGGTGATAAATAAAATCCTCTGGTCTGATGAGACCAAGATAGAAGTTTTTGCCTTAATTCCGGTATTTAGGCTCATGTCCAATACAGTCTCAACAGTGAACATGGTGGTGGCAGCATCATGCTGTGGGGTGTTTTTCAGCTGACTGGTTGCAATTTGCGGCCAAGTACAGGGATATCCTGGACGAAAACCTTTTCAGAGTGTTCTGGACCTCAGACTGGGCCGAAGGTTTACCTTGACAATGATTAAGCACACCGCTAAAATACGAAAGTGGCTTCACAACAACTCTGTGGCTGTTCTTGAATGGACCATGACTTAAACCCAATTGAGCATCTCTGGAGAGACCTGAAAATGACTGTCCACAACGTTTACCATCCAACCTGACAGAACTGGAGAGGATCTGCAAGGAGAGGATACCCAAATCCAGATGTGAGAAACTTGTTGCATCTTTCCCAAAACGACTCATGGCTGTATTAGATCAAAAGCTTCTACTAAATACTGAACAAAGGGGACATGACCATGTGATATTTCAGTTTTTGTTTTTAATAAATATGCAAAAATTTCTAAATTTCTGTTTTTTTTTTCTGTCAAGATGGGTTGCTGAGTGTACATTACTGAGAAATAAAATGAACTTTTTTGATTTTTGGAAAAAGGCTGCAATGAAACAAAGAGTGAAAAATTTAAAGGGGTCTGAATACTTTCCGTACCCACTGTATATAGTAGCTAGCTACATTGTAAATATATAACACACTTTATTGCTTTGGACATACAATTTATGATATGTGATTTTGCAATACATATGCCATATTGTGATATAATTTTATCAATATCAGGACAACGTTGTTGTGATACTGTTAACTCTACAGTCTTAGCATATCCAGAATATTTGTGTAAGTCTAACATTCTCTCTTTTGATACATTATCTCGTGTTAATCCTCTTTCTTGCTCTTTTAGGTGCCTTCGAACACAGACAGCGTGATGTGTTTTGGGCCCCTTGTTCCTGACGGTTATGCAATTTGCTACAATCCCCAGGCAGACCATGTCCACTTCTCCATCACCGCCTTTAACTGCTGTGAGGAGACACATGCTGAGACATTAGCTCTTACCTTGAAGGACACTTTGTGTCAGCTACAGAAGCTACTGCAGCCCACTGTGTAGAGCTGCTCTTGTCCAACAGAATAAACCCAATCTTCTACACCTGGAAAGAAAAACTTAATTTTCTTAAAACAACATTTTGTAAAAGTCTTCATAAGGCTTGTTTTGGATGTTCTCTTGTGCATGTAACGCTTCACTAGAGTGGTTAAATCTGAGCGTTTTGAAGAGTGAGCATGGTGTCTCTGAGTCGCTTCTGGTGCTTTTTTACAGCTTTTGATAAAGCAAAAAATCACTTTCCTTTTCTAGCAAGAGCGGAGCAAGCAAGTTGCATTATATTTACGATAGTGGACAAAGTTAAAGGGCATCTAAGTCATCAAAGTCAACCTGAAGCTCCATTATTAATCAGAACAAGCCAAAACATTTGTGTTTAAAGTAACTTCACTCCTGTCATGACATGACCATAATTGATATGTTGCCCTGCCATCACAGTTAATCGTCAAATTTTATGTTTTGGAAACCATTAATTGTGTAGGTTAACATGTCTGTTTTGAAATAGACCAAAATCCAAATAACTGGTTATTAATGGTGACAGTGTAAAGAAGTTAGAGGTGCTTTTTTTTCTCTTTTGAGTCGAGCAATCTGATCTTATGCTGAACTGTATGTTGAAATGTATATTCAGACGCTTTACTGTTGTTATGCTCTCAACCTGCAGGATTGGTTAATAAAGCCTGTTATTGTTACATGACACCTCCTTTGTGCGTGTGTGTGTGTGTGTGTGTGTGTGTGTGTGTGTGTGAGTGTGTGTGTGAGTGTGTGTGAACATGCATGTGTTTTGAGGTTACTTCCAGTCACAAACAAGATCTAACCATGTGGGTAATGATGAATTCAGTGATGGATTTTAAATTTGTGTGTTTTCAGTTACAAGGTTGTTGCGCTTTGAGCATAGACCTATGGCTTTGAGTAGGCCTAGTCTTTAAGACTATAACACCGCTATAACTACAGACCATCTAAAAAGTGACTCAATGTCAGTGTCGTATTATAATTGATCAAATCAAATCGATCATGGATGTATTATATCAGAGAAGGTCGAGAAAGGTTTAGGATATTTGATTAGATTAACGCATTAAACGCAACCGTGTCGAACCGTTTTATTCATAACGTCCCATGTGTCCACGCTGCTGATTGGAGAAGCTGAAACCGGAAATTACGTCAACAGTGGCCGCATCACGTTTAATTTAAAACCGGAACAAACAAAAGAAACCAAAGCAAAGTTTAGCAGCTGTTGTAGCATACAGAGTAAAGCATACAGTTTGGGTGTAAAAGAGGATTTTAAGGGACACTGAACATTTGACTCTTCTGAACCCTAGCTTGGAAAAATAAATGGACATGAAGATGATAGCACATTAGCCAAAAATCAAGATTTTGGGTTTTTATTTCATGTAGTAATCTCTTTAATTTTGGAAACTTTTAAGTTTTTTTTTTAAAAATTGTTTTGAATTGTGATGAAGGGCTCCCATTCTGCTTTGTCAACCACGAGGAGGAGGAGCAGCAGCGGGGCGCCCGGGCTCCTGTATCCGCTGCTCGGTGCGTGTCTCTGGGCTGCGGTGGTCGGGTACAAGCCGGTGATCATAGTACACGGTTTGTTCGACAGCTCAGGGGATTTTATAAATTTACAGCGGTTCATTAACGAGGTAAGTGGTCGGAATAAAGATACACTGTTTCTATGTGGTTGTGTTGTAGATATTTTGAGCAAAGCATATACCAGTAGGGTACATTTTGTTTTTCTGGGATTGACCATACAACATACGCTGCACAGGCCTTACAGCTTACCAGCATCACTTTATCAGCAATGCGTTGACCTGCACCATGTACTGTAACTGTAACAACTGACATGTACTGCCACACTAGTCAACTAGAGTCAGAAGATTATCTTGTGGTGTAAATTTAACTATTCTGCATAATTCCTGCAGAAACGTATTGGTATGTTAAATCTGTGAGAAGTAGGCTGTGTGCAGGAGGTTTTATTTAGTAAAGTTGTTTGTGGTAATGAATTTCAAAATGCACAGTGAAATGTGCCCTATCCAGCTTTACTTGTTGAATTATCGTATTCCTTCACACCACCTTTTGAAACAGACACACAGATTCTTACCTGGTTGAGTTGAGGATGTGGTAAAGATTTTGTGGGAACTCCAGCAAGGTTAAACCTAGAGTAAGTTCCTCTTTCCCCCTCTGCTGTAGTAGAAATCTAATGACTGAAACCAGACTTTATTTAAACATATTTCTGGAGGAAACGAAAACAACAAAAGTGGAATACAGAGCTCGGTCTGTCTCCTTAGTCTGTGCTCTTGTCTTCTTACCAAACAGGGCAAACCTCAATGAATCATCAATTTTTAAAGCACATCCTGATTCAGTTAGTAGCTAACATACCTACAGACCTTTGATAACAGTAGGTCTGGTTTGCCTTGCTGCTGTTGCTTTTAATGCTGTGGTTAGCGTGCTGTTTCTTGTAGATGTTTGACGCTTTATGCAACAGTATGAGGAATTACTTAAACACAGTTCTCCCTACAAGCCCAATATGAAATGAAACCATCTTCTTCTCTCTCCTGCAGTCTCATCCTGGAACAAATGTGACAGTCATTGACTTGTTTGACAGAAGTGCCAGCCTGCAGCCCATGTGGAAGCAGGTGGAAGGATTCAAGGCAGCTATTTACCCAATAATGCAAAACGCACAAGACGGGGTGCACTTTATCTGCTACTCTCAAGGTCTGTGAAAACATTTGAGAGTGAAATAGAGACCAATGTGGTATTTGCTCAAGATTATAAAACAGTCTTGGAATCTATGTTATTCTTGCAATAACTGACCTCTGGGTAACATTGCATTCTATAAATTGTAAATATTTCACACTTTTATTTAAAAGATGGGGCTTTAGGAACTCTCCGTTTGTTTCATTCACTGGATATAACTTTTTTTTATGACTATTGGAATTTCTGACCCAGTCAGGAGTTGGAAATTCCCAGCCAGCAGATTGTAATTCAAACTGCTAAATGTTCCAGTTTGTTAAAACCAGGGGAAGAAATTTTCTTTGCCCAACATACATTTAAATGACTTATGGGCAATTGTTGCCAACCTGCTACCACAGATGTTTAGTGGAGGAACTATGAGGAACTTTAGATTTCTCATTTTTTTGTTATCATTTTTCATGTTTTTATAGAATAAAGATCATGCTATACTGAAAATCAAACTGAAATGTATTTTCAAGAACATCAATGGTGAAAAATCAATGGTGCGTAGTCTTTCAGTACATTGCAGTTAACATGATTCAAACAACTAATCGATTATTTGATTAGTTCATCGAAGAGTAAAGCAATTATCTGGGGCAGAAATGCTAAACATTTCCTCATTCCAGCTTCTAAATTATGAGGATACTATGCTTTTATTTGTCTTATGTGATTGAATATCTTCAGGTTTTTGACTGTTGGTCAAGCAGGTAAAACGACTAATAAAACTTTTTTTCAATCACAGGTGGGCTAGTTTGCAGAGGAATCCTCTCCACTCTCTCTGATCACAACGTCCAATCTTTCATCTCTCTGTCCTCACCTCAGGCCGGGCAGTATGGAGGTGGGTTCAACGTCATGCTGAATACGTAATTATGTTTAAAGCACCTATAATCAATATTTTTGAAATAAGAATGTATCAACTGACAATGTAAAAACAAAAAAGTGTTCAGTATTGTGTTTTCAAACTGTTTCCGCTGCCGTCAAGTGGCCGAAAAATCTATTATTGCAGATACACCAGATAGATTTTTAGATATTTTTTTTTTCTCTCAAACTTGTTCTTGTACCTGCTTTTAACTTTTTGTTTTCTCTTCAGACACAGACTACTTGAGATACCTTTTCCCACAGTTTGTGAAGTCCAACCTCTTCCACCTCTGCTACACGTCAGTAGGTCAGAGGATCTCCATCTGCAACTACTGGAATGGTGAAAGTCTTTTGTATTCCATATCTTGTCAAACATTAAAATTAAATATGCAGTGTAGATTATATCAGATTCAAAGACGAGAGATTTAGTATAAGAGAGCTTCATAAACTAATGTTTTGAGATACTAGTTGTTTGTCCTCCTCCTCCAGACCCCCACCACAGAGACCTGTATGTGAACAGCAGTGATTATTTGGCTCTGCTCAACAGTGAAAGACCCAATCCAAATTCAACAGGTAAGCACATTCCTTGCGGGTAAAGCATGATTTATGGTTCTGCGGAGGCTCCACGTAGAGCTTACGCCGTAACTTACATAAGTGGCCTGAAGTTTATACTGCGTACGTGTGGGGTGGGAGTGTGTGGTAGAGCAAGGGAGAACTGAGAGCGACCATGATTAGCTTCAAAGCAAGTAGCGGCTCTAGAGTCGTAGCGAGAGAGAAAAAATTGTCTCCCCTTTGCTTTCTGACCACGGTGGGAAATCTATAGCAGGAAAAGTTAACCCTCTCATTGATTTCATGTTGTTTATGGAGAAGGAGAACCAGGAAATGAGTAGGGGGAAATGCAATGCTGCCAAAACACGACGTGCGTCGCCGCAACATGTTGTTCAAGAGGTGTACGTCAGGCTACAGCGTAGGGTCCGGCGTAGGTCTGTGTCTCCACAAACGTACATAAGAAGCCACAGTAGAAGTATAAACCACGCTTAAAACTCATCCATAAATTTTGTGAATGTAACTATTATTTGTTTATCTCTGTGATGCTGCTCTGTGATGATGTAAGTTTGACCTTATGACTAAAAGCAAATATCAGTGAGTAAAAGAAGGTTGTTTTTACCAAATAAAAGGGGGCAAAGGGGTCACATTCAGTGAAAACAAACCACATGACAATATGTCAGACAAATCCATGAGAATAACTAAAGATAACATGAATACACAACTGTCTCACACAAGAGGCGCAGACCAAACCTGCAGATAATAGTAATAGTTGTTGCTGTAGTGCATATACGTAGATAAGAAAAGAAATCTAATCTATAAATAACAGACTTTGTTGCATATTTGGACAATACAGTTTGTCCTTGTGTAGTTGATAAACACTTCAATACAGGTTTCATCTTAAAAAGAGACTGTAAATTAATTTAGGAAAAGGTTTGCTCATCGGGTATTATTTGAAAAACATAATTTATTAATTAAGATCAAATAAGACTATTGATGCAAGTGGAGAAATTTGCATTTTACAGCAGCACAGAGACAGACGGAGAGGTAAGAAAACGGATTTACAAAAATGTAAATAAGCTACGCAATATAGTACATTAATAATACATTACAGACAATACTTCTCACTAGACCAGAGATGAAACAGATTAAACTACAGTTTATAGCAGAGATGTTGGTTGTACAGGTGTACCTAATAAAGTGGCCCCCAAGTGTATATTCACTGTGTTCTATGTCTCAATCTCAGAGTGGAAGAAGAACTTCCTCAAAATCAAAAAGCTGGTGTTGGTCGGAGGACCTGACGATGGAGTCATCACTCCCTGGCAGTCGAGGTGAGTCTTGTACATTTTATTTTTTTTCAACTTGTGGTCTTTTGATCTGGTAATAATCGTTCTTTTAGATAATCGTTGATACATTTGAGATCTTGTCGAAAAGAAAAAACACATTCTAATTATTTTTCGCAGTTTGATAGTGAACGTTGGGGTGTCCTCTTATGCAATGAAACTTTTTGATTTTTCTACCATATACACTTGAGGCACACAGTACCATGGAACTGCCCCTCATGCTTAAATGCCTCCAAAACAAAAGAGTTAATTCATTTAATTGAGTATCATTCATGCACTTCTGAACACGTAATACATATTTAAAAAAACGTGTTGACATAACGTTCTTTTCTCTGTTCCAGCTGAGGGATTATTTCTTCCAGTTTCCACTTTGATTCATACCTAATGTGTGCCCCCCCCCCAAATGTCATATGACAATTTCTATGCTCAGTTCACACATAACTAGGCTCTGCTAGATTTGCTTTTTTTGACTTTGGCTTACCAGATGACTCTCATGTGACGCTCACACATTATTCTCCTTTTGTTTCTCTCATGATTTTTTAGTCAGTTCGGATTTTTTGACGACAACGAGACGGTCGTTGAGATGCAGAACCAAGATGTGAGTGAAAATCCCACAACAGCCACACATACAACACTGTTTATAGTTTATTTCAATGCCCTTTTGCAAAACAAAGATTTATCAAAAAAGAACGCAGAACTTCTTACATATGTTTCATTGCAAACAAAGAACTTTATCTTTTGTCCCAATGTACAAAATGTAGGCTTGTACCAAACATCAACAGACAGTCTTTCCTTCCTATATCAGCAATAATTTGCCCTGAGAATCATTGTAGCCTTTTTATGTATTGCCTTGGGATAATATACCTAGTTTAAATATGTAAAAAGGGTGAAACTTTAAGGATAAGAAGACGAAAAGAAGCTTAGGTCTAAATAATTTTTTTTCTGTTTCAGTTGTACTTAAGAGATGTTTTCGGTCTGAAGACGCTGGCGGCTCGTGGAGATCTGATCATCTGTTCTGTTCCTGGTGTCCAACATGTGTATTGGCACTCGAATGAGACAGTGTTTCACATGTGCATGGAGAAGTGGCTGGTGTAGAACAAAATCCATTTACAGCACACACAGATAAACACACATACAGTGAGGAAAATAAGTATTTGAACACCCTGCTATTTTGCAAGTTCTCCCACTTAGAAATCATGGAGGGGTCTGAAATTGTTATCGTAGGTGCATGTCCACCGTGAGAGACATAATCTAAAAAAAATAATCCAGAAATCACAATATAGGATTTTATAACTATTTATTTGTATTATACGGCTGCAAATAAGTATTTGAACACCTGAGAAAATCAATGTTAACCCATTTGTGCCGGATGCTTCGCGCCGACACATCTACCGCCGGTTACTGCGTTGCACAACTCTGAACCTCCTGCCTTGAATTTTTGAGAGACAAGTGAGAAAATGGCTACGACAGGAGGAGGATGTTGACAGCGAGGGCAGTGACATGATTTTCAGCAAACCACAGTACATTTTGGTGGTCACGTGGCTTTAAATATACAAAAAAAATGTTCATTCTTCTTCCTCCAAACACGGTTAGTAGAATTATGACCAAAAAGTTCTATTTTGGTCTCATCTGACCACATGACTTTCTCCCATGACTCCTCTGGATCATCCAAATGGTCATTCGTAAACTTAAGATGGGCCTTGACATGTGCTGGTTTAAGAAGGGGAACCTTCCGTGCCATGCATGATTTCAAACCATGACATCTTAGTGTATTACCAACAGTAACCTTGGAAATGGTGGTCCCAGCTCTTTTCAGGTCATTGACCAGCTCCTCCTGTGTACTTCTGGGCTGATTTCTCACCTTTCTTAGGATCATTGAGACCCCACGAGGTGAGATCTTGCATGGAGCCCCAGTCCGAGGGAGATTGACAGTCATGTTTAGCTTCTTCCATTTTCTAATAATTGCTCCAACAGTGGACCTTGTTTCACCAAGCTGCTTGGCAATTTCCCCGTAGCCCTTTCCAGCCTTGTGGAGGTGTACAATTTTGTCTCTAGTGTTTTTGGACAGCTCTTTGGTCTTGGCCATGTTAGTAGTTGGATTCTTACTGATTGTATGGGGTGGACAGGTGTCTTTATGCAGCTAACAACCTCAAACAGGTACATCTAATTTAGGATAATAAATGGAGTGGAGGTGGACATTTTGAAGGCAGACTAACAGGTCTTTGAGGGTCAGAATTCTAGCTGATAGACAGGTGTTCAAATACTTTGCCAGTGTTAGTTTTTCCTTGTACTTCCTGCTGGTGAAGTTTGTGTTTCTGTTGTACATTTTGTTTTTTTATGCTCATCCTAGTAACGACTAAGCTACTTTAAAAGAAACAGTTTAACATTTTGGGAAATCAGCTTGTTAGATAGATATCACTCTCATGTCTGGACGCTAAATATGAAACCTATATAGCCAGCAGCCAATGAGCTTGGCTTAGCATAAAGACTGGAAGCAAAGGGAAACAACTAGCCTGGTTCTGTCCAAGGGAAACCACATCCACCTGCTATCACCTCTAAAGCACACGTATTAACATGTTATATGTTGTTGGTTTAAACCGTACAAAAGCTGAAGGATATGTGCCAGACAATTTCTTGGCTCGACTCATTTACACAGTCTGAAAAATAAAACTCTGCAAGAAATTGAATAAGCATATTTCCCAGAATGTTAAACGAGTCCTTTTAATTACATCTTTTAAACCGTGTTGCTGCTGTCGAACCAGTCCAGCACATCTCTGTCTGCTGAAGGTATTTTCTCAGAAAATTTGCGCAAGGCATAAACTGTCAGAAGCAACAAATGAGAAGGCTCCCATAAACTTGCTAAATGAAGCAAATCAGACATTAAAGGAGCACTCTAGCACTTTAGTATTACATTTCAGTAAGTATAGGGGCTCGTAAGAGAGAGATTAAAAGAAGAAAGGTCAAAAATCATTGTAGCAGAGGTGGAGACATTTTACTGTTTTCACAGCCTGACTAGTCCCTCACAACTGAAATAACTTGTGTGTAGAAAATTGGTGGTGTGCGCTTTTCATTTGTATGAAAGCGAGCCTACATACAGTATATCTATCCATGTGTGTGTCTGTGTGTGTTTGGTCACACTTACCTCAAAACCCCACACAACAGTGCCTGAGTGACGTTCTCTCATCTTGTCTACATGTAGAAACTCAATGCCCTGCTCATCTTATAATGCAGTAATTTATGTCTTTTTATTTTTAACCTTTGGGGGTTATGGTTTCCTCTTTTGTTTTTTTAAGTGTTTGTTTAGTGTACATCTGATAGTGAATATCGTGATTATTGTCGTTATCATGCAGTGCTTTGGAGCTTTAGTAGATTAAGCCTTAAAGTTTCCCCTCATGCCTCAATGTTTCATGTCCCATACGAAGTGCTACAACACACTGCCTTTTTTGTAGTGATGGTGCTAAAAATAATGATATGGAGGGGTGGATGTAGAGTGGCTGGGGAGTGGCAGTGCTATATTAGTGTTTACTTGTCCACCTGACTATTGTACGTGGCGCTCTTAACCTCTCATTGCATTTAGATATCTCAGGCCTTTGAGCTTTATTATTGTCTGTTTGTCGGAAAAGGAATTATTGTCTCTTAACTAGTTGCATTCTATTGGATGTTTATGTACTTTAAAGATGTTTCTTTAAAGAAAAAAAAGGAAATATCTTTGTTTGATACACAAGAAATGAATTTTAATGGGTAAAAACGTATGCATTGCACAATGTTTAACCAGATAAAGACAAGGGAAATGTTAAAGATGAGGTAATTTTAACTGTTTTAAAGTTGTTAAATTTGTAGTATTATTTTAATATTGTTGCATCCTTTTGTTTAATGTATGCTAGTTGTACAGGTTATGCTAGTTGTACAAGTTAACCTTACTATATAAACTATGGATTTAAGGGAATGTCCTCTCTGTTCAGTTTTCTTGCTTTAAAAACAGTAAATGTGGTTATAGACGTTTTTTGAAAACTTAAATAGAAATAACTATTTTGACTACAATCCTAAAATTTCTACAGTTTTTGGTCTGCAAGTAAAAATGTGTCAAATGTTAATATCTCAATAAAAAACAGTTTTGAACATCTTTTTTTGTCTAAGTTATTACAATAGTACAATAGATAGTCTTTGTCTATTCAGGAGACACCCTGCCATCTTAAAAAAATAAAGTCAGACTTAACTGACTCTTTATTCTTATTTTAACACATATGTTGTTGCTATGTTTGGATTGTTTATTTGTTTTTGCTATTTTACTATTTCAAATTTACAGTTACAGTTTTTTGACAACTTTATTTTTCCAGCTGGTCGGGATATACTGTATCTTTGCAATTTTTTAACTTCATTTAGTAGATACTTATCAAAAGTCAGAAATGTCAATTATTTTATGTTTATAAAGCACAATCATTGTCTTACAATATGATTGTAGTTATTTGATTCAAATTAATTTAATTTTGAAAACTTAAATATCAATATCAGGCTTTCATTTTTTGCCATAGTTATTACATTTATGCCAGATAAACTACTTGAAAAAAATGATTGTTTTGATTGTTGGGAGAATGAAAAGATGAAACGTATATCTTATATATCAAACAATAAATGATTATTATTTTACAGTGCTATGACAGAATAAGAATACAAAATAATTGTAAGAACATTAAAAAACAAACAAGCTAAAGCAAAGAAATAAAAAATATTTCTTAATAACTTATTTTCCATCTTCTTTAGCATATTTTTTATCCAAACTACACACTTTTAGCGTCAGACCATTCTAAAAGAAAAGACTACAATTCCCTTCAAGTTTTGCGCACCGGAAGAAACCCACCACCTCACCGGATATCTGCACGCGGCGCCTCGAAAAGGCCCTTTTCCGTCTCAGAGAAGTGTGGTACAGAACGGCAGACACAAGTGAGTGAAAAATTCACCTTTTCCTCGCTTAATATGTTTTTAATAATAACATTCTTGGATAATTAAAAGCGGTGCTAACTCCCTTTCTCCGAGAAATAAGAAATAAGCGTCTCAGTTTTCTGTTAGGATGTTTTATTTGTAGTAAGAATTTCCATGCGCGCACAACGGCGCTTAGTGTTAGCATGTAGCTAGCTTTTGGGACATGTGGATGCGGCATGTGAATCAGCTACCTCAATACATCTCAGTACTTTTATTTCACTAAATGCTGCGATAGTATACTTAGTGTCGGCACGTTCTTACAGTAGAAATTACCTCCTCTGTTAAAGTGTTTGCTAGCTTGTCAGGCTTACTGACCGTTGGCTAACGTTACTTAGCTACTTTGGAGAAGCAGGCTTCAACTCGGGCCCTGTTCTGAAAATGTGGCCGTGTTTTCGCCAATGTTCAGGCTTTACTTTGAATCATAACGATATGTTCAAATGTTCTATGTTAAAGAGCGATATTTAGGTATATGTATTATAGTGTGTAGATACGTAACCTCGGGTATGTTAGGATGAAAACGGGTTGAGCGTTTAAATGTAGCTAAGCTATCAAAATCGAGGAAACGTTACGTATAAATACATTAAGAATTGATGAAATGTGACAATAACGAATCCAGTAATGCGTAATGTGATCAATATCAACCAGACCACTAGGTTAACCACTGTGTGCCTCTATTTGTTAACATAAGACAATCTGATGTGACGTGAAGGTTATTTCCCAGCCAATTTTAACTGGACTCAGTTAAAATGTGTATATATATATCTTTTCTAATATTGAGGTGCACACAATGCTAAATTAAGTGTAATGAGTTTTTTTCTCCTTGGCTTAAAGTGACCACCTGTGTTTCTTTTGTTTTTTCATCCTCAGTGACTGAGTGGGAGACTGCCCCAGCTGTGGCCGAGTCCCCGGAGATCAAACTCTTCGGGAAGTGGAGCACTGACGATGTCCAGATCAATGACATCTCCCTGCAGGTAAGCAGCTAGAGGTAGTTGCTGCTTGTTTCAGTTGATTGACACAGAAATCTTAGTTAAAAAAAAGAAGAATATGAAAATGCTGAAATAACTGTTGTATTTGATGTTAATCGAGGCTAGAGTCACGCCTAGACACTGACCTGTTGTCCTGGTGTGCTAGAGTGCTCGTAGAGGAAATGTCTTTGCTTATTCATTGGCTGTAGTCTGTTGTGGCCCAGTCAATCACCAACTTAGACACACTAAGTCTTGATACATACTGTACATCAACAATGCTGGGTTAAAGTCTGTATAAACCCGGATGTTTAAAACACCCTCTGTACACTGCAGGATTACATTGCTGTGAAAGAGAAGTACGCCAAGTACTTGCCACACTCTGGAGGACGTTATGCTGCCAAACGTTTCCGTAAGGCCCAGTGCCCCATCGTGGAGCGTCTGACCAACTCCATGATGATGCACGGCCGCAACAACGGCAAGAAGCTGATGACTGTGCGCATTGTCAAGCACGCCTTCGAGATCATCCACCTGCTGACAGGAGAGGTATGCGGCACTAACTTTTTACGACAATTCTCGCTCTTGTTTGTGTGTAGCATGATTAAAGCGTGAACTAGGCTTGTGTCTAAAAGCCACGCCGTGGCTACGTACGTAAGTACAAGGAAACACAGACCTACGCCGTAGCCTGACGTGCACCTTTCGGCGGCTGCTGGGTCGTGGCTTGGTAGAGTTGCATTTCCCTTACACCTAATTCTTCTCCATAAACATGAAATCAAGAAGAGAGTTAACTTTCCCTGCTACAGATTCCACACCTTGGTCAGAAAGCATGGGGAGACACTTCTTTCTACCTAGACTCTAGAGTCAGTACTCACTCCTAAACGAATCACCCTCTCTCTTTGCACACACATGCTAGCACAAGTATAAACTTACGTAGGCTACGGCGAAAGTTATGCGTGGAGCCTCTGCACAACCATAAGTCAAGCTTAAGGCAGCAACAGAAAAATCTCCAACTGATCCTATGGGATAGGTTTTCATTGAAATAATACACAAGATACCTAAAAGCAGATTACAGTAATCAATTTGTATCTAGTTTTAAGTACCCACAGATCGCCCAGTTTGTACCAATCAAAAAACGCATCAGAGCAGATAAAAAAATACATTGCCCAATTCAGATTATGCTTATTCTGATCGAATTTAACAAACTATAAATGAGCGTTAATTAAAACACAGGCAGTAACTAAGTAAAAAAAGACTACAGTTGCTATACAGTTAATGATACCTTATACAGTCTGTATAATTTAAATGTCAAATTCACAGATTTGTAAGTACAAATTTTTAAGTTACTGTCCAACTTTTGTCACTGAAGTGAAACCTGAATTGCAGTAGGGTCCAGAGCATTAAGATTACTGTTGGCATACAACACTGAGCGGATTACCTGCCATGCCAGGTTTCTGTTGGTATGCACTGTCATGGATATCTTTCTTGCTGTTATGTTGCAACATGTTAATTGATTGACATTTTCATAACTATTTTAAATGTTGTCCACAGAACCCCCTCCAGGTCTTGGTGAACGCCATCATCAACAGTGGACCCCGTGAGGACTCCACCCGTATCGGCCGTGCTGGTACCGTCAGGAGGCAGGCAGTGGATGTGTCGCCGCCCCTCCGCAGAGTCAACCAGGTAACTATTCATTTACATTAAATGCTTTTCTTAAAGGTTGGGGCTAATCTTTGCTTTTTGTGGCATTACAAGAACCTTGTACCTCAAACCAGGCTAAATGAGGTGGTGGTTTCACATATCTGGTAAATTAGTTAATTGTGCCCAAGTATTGCTTTTATAGTTTAAATGCTGTGCATTAAGGCGAGGCTAGAGTCACGCCTGGATACTTCCCCGTTGTCCCGGTGTGCTAGAGTGCTCGTAGATGAAATATCTTTGCTTATTCATTGGCTGTAGTCTGTTGTGGCCCAGTCAATCACCAACTCAGATACATTACACTACCAGCCAGTGTTTATTCCAAAGTTAATTTGTCAGTCCCTAATGTGCTGCTCTCGTCTTGTAGGCCATCTGGCTGCTGTGCACAGGAGCAAGAGAAGCTGCTTTCAGGAACATCAAGACCATTGCTGAGTGCCTGGCTGATGAACTGATCAATGCAGCTAAGGTAACAGTTTATCCACTTATAATGATTCTGATAAATACAATATTATTGCACCCTTGTGATACAATTCTGGTCCTCGGTTTATATTGATGCATATTAAATTGCCAATTTCAGGGTTCATCTAACTCTTATGCCATCAAGAAGAAGGACGAGTTGGAGAGAGTTGCTAAGTCCAACCGTTAAAACTTTCTAACAAATAAATTTGTCAAAATTTCTTCTGATGGTGTAAGTTGTCATTTCTTCACAAGTTTCGGTTCCTGAACAGTAAACAGACTGATTACACAAGTCAACTTTCTTCAAGGTGTTTATTGGTATCACTACACTTGCTACAAATTCACACACAGCTAAAACAAATGTTTTGATACTGCATTTTCATACCAATCAGTTACACGTCCTGTAATTGTGTTGAGGGTTGAAACTGATACCAATTTGGACAAGAGATGGTGTATATTGTTAAATGTGCAGGTTTAACTGGCGTAATTGTGTTGTAATAAGCAAGTGTCACTTTTGAATTGTCTGGCTAACATTAAAATCTTCTAAAAAAAGAAGCCAAAGTTAGTACCAACATTGATTTCACATTTCTGTCAGCTCAGTGGTGGGCTGTAGAAACTGAGTCTGCAAGTTAAGTACAGTATTTAGTGGTTTTGTTAATTTTGTGAGGAAACTAGTTGCTGAGAATCTTACAGTAAGTCAGATGTTACAGATGTTGTTTCCCCCCTAGAAATAGACCACCCCTCCCAACATGAACGTGTGCAGATAAAATGCTGTGTACACACTGTTAGAAGTGATTTCAGAAATATGTGTGCTTTCTGTTGATGAGGAGGCAGAGCGAGGACAGGGACGCTCCCAGTTTTGAGGCCTCACTACAGGCTGTAGGCAGGAGGGTGTAATCTTGTAGCTTCTGGAAGGCCTGCAGACAGAAGGGAGGGAACATTTTACTCAGACTGTACTGGCTAAATGATGGAAAAGGACTTAATATAGACTGGCCCTGCAGTCCCATGTCAAAGTGTCCTCGGTCAAGACACTGAACCCCAATGCTGCGCCATTGGAGTGTAAATGTGAGTGTTTATCTGAGCAGGTAGCACCTTGTACGGCAACCTCGGTCACTGTGTGAATTGTTCATGTACTTTGTAAAAGCGCTATATAAATACAGCCCACTTACAAACGTTACAGTATTGTATGTCGAATAAAGTCATAGTATAGTATGTCGGAATGCTGATAAATGTCAGTTTAGTATGTTGAAAAAAACTGCCAGCCTGAACTGCGTATCAAACCTGAGTCAGAGTGTGCAGTGACTATTTGCTAGTTGCCTGTTGGAAGCAGTGAGCTAGTCTGATACTAAAGAATTTTTGTTGAAAACAGCAATAGCATTATCAAAAAAAGATTTCATTTCTAAAAATTAAATCCTCAGCTGTACTCACAGAGACGCTGTCAGGACATTCCTCTGCAGGCCGGTGGAGCAGGAAGTCCAGTTTAGACGGACCTTTGATATAGATGCAGTTTGCTGCCAATTCCTCTGGAACAGTAAGCACTTCATAGTGGTGATCAGTCAGTTGTTCCATCATCTGGAGACAAACACACACTTATTACTGTGCACCACCCTGACTGCTCCACACACACAAATATTTCAGACCACTCCCAGCATTACACACACAGACTCAAAGGCAACATTAGTGCTATTATGACCTCAACAGTTCATGTTAGGACAGTGAGAAGGGAAACAGGCACTATGTATGATAGATAATATTGATATGGACTGGAAAGAGAAGTGATTTGATATTCATGACAATATCTTAATTTAATTGCACATATTTTTGAATATAAAAACTTTACAAATATATTTATCAATAAATCACCCTCAAATCTTCATCCAGAATTCAAAGACACATTCTGGGATTTTGCTTGGGATGTTCCTTCCTTTTTTCCCCATCATTTATGAGGCTTTAAAGTAACATTAGCTGCAGTGTTGGTTAATGCGCCTAAAGGCTGAACACATTAGTTTGATGTTAAAGGAATAGGTTCACATTTTGCAAAAGTGAGAAAGCAAATGAGTGTACTTTTAAAAGATAACGCATATTATTTTTTATTTATTAACACCACATGCACAAACATACACTTACCCGGAGTGTCTTCTTGGCGCCATCACTGTTGCTGATGATGATTGTGTCTGGACCTCCCATGGAGCAGATGTTTCTCAAACGGGCTCCACCACAGACTGGGACGGTGGAAACAGCAAAGTCCTAAACCAATGGAGGTTAAAAGGTTTAACTCATATCTGACCAAAGGTGGTTAATATAGAGTTTCTTTAAAAAGGGATACTTCACCAATTAGCATTAAGCTTTATATCAGCAGAAACCCGGTTGCCTTTTCGAAGGGCCGTGCTTCCCCTCCCTCATGTCCCCTTGAGACCAGATTTCTTTGCATTGTGGTTCCGGAAAAAATGCCTCAGATGACGCAAAAATCGTCATTTAGCGTCATTGGAGGCATTTTTGCCCAGAGGCTATGAACTACAGCCAGTTAATTCTGCATGTTTTCAATCCGCCCATAGGGAGTGAGACTATCACTACCCGATGTGAGTCGAGTGTCAGCATTCTAGAAGCTAAGCAGGCTCTCTTTTCAGCAGCAAACTTTTACAACAATTATGTGCATTCAAACTACCGCACATTTGTACCACTGGGATACGTTGGTAAAGATTGGAGAATATGCAGGAAACGTTATTACAGACAGAATACTCTACACACTACACAACTGCGCCTCAGCCTGCAGTGTCGCTCGATGCCGCTAGCCGGGTAAGGGGACATTGAAAGCGTGCGTGAAAGCGGAAATGTGGACCAAGTGCATGAGTTTGCTCTAGGTGGAAAGATAACGCTAGCCAGCCACCTGTCCAATCCATCCTGCCATCCAGATTGTCTATGTCTGTTACCGCTAGGCGTGGCTTGGGAGTGGACTCATAGGGAAGTGAAGATAGGGCATTCTGGGAGTTTGTTGTCGTCTTTCATCCACATGAGCCAAAAATACATTTTCTGGCTTTTCTCGGTCTAGAAGGCACCAACTTCTAAAAAAATTCTCATTTCTACTTCGTAAATGACCCAATTTAATACATTTAATTAATCGTTCCAGCGGTGAAATATCCCTTTAACATTAAAAAGGTGACTGAATAACTTTTCTTTGTGATGCTAGTCTGTAACCACATGCAGTGTAACAGCCTGCTGCCTGACCAGTCTGAAACAGTTTTACAGATATGTTTTTTGTCCCATGGTCTAAAAACTGTTGCTGAGCCTTTTCTATCTTGTCAAGGATAACATTTGATGGAGACACAGAAACTGTTTAAATAGTAGGGATGTTTAAGTTTAATGTACTGTGGCTGCTGTACAATAACACCAGACAGCCTCAAAAACCAGAGGTGAAATGCTAATTAAAAACATGTTTTGGTGTCATAAATGACCTCAAAGAAAATGATACCTCTGTGTGTCCAACATCAGTACTGTCAAATAAATAGCTATAATTACAGGACAGTCTACAGCCATGCCAGGAGCTCTGTGAAGCTGTACTTAAGTGTACTTAAGAGTTAAAAGCTAATGTCAGTCTGGCAATGACAATGCTAACATGTGGAGGTTTAGCACAGACTTACTGTATAATGTTTCCACATTCATCTTAGTTTAGTTTCTTGGCATGCTTAACTGGCACTAAACACATTACAGCAGAGGCTGATGATGTTGTTTGATTTATGACCAAATACCTTCCGTGTAAAAATGTTACCTGATGAAATTTACAATTCATATTGAAGGGGGACATGAATGTGTGTACTATACGTCATAACATTCCATCCAATAGACATTTCACTGAAAACCACAAACTTCAGCCTCATAGGGACACTACTAGAGGAAAAGTCTGCAGGATTCATCCTCTGGGCTCCATGAATATCTGTACCAAAGCTCATGGTAATCCATCAAATAGTTGAGATTTTTTTTGGACCAAAGTGGTGGACTAACCAACCAACACTGCCTTCCCTGGCTAAAAATACATAGATTTGAGTCAAGCTAAGGCTGCACCATAACTGCCACAGTGTTATTATTACAATGATAAAAACGTATCTATAAATATGTAAAAAGTACTTGCAAAATATTGAATTTTATGAATGACAATTGTATAGTAATCAAAATGCTAGGGTTACCAATTTTGAAACATAACATAATTATCCTCGTTCTGACCACTTGAGCCCTCCCACCTACACTAATTCAAAACACACACACATGCACGCGCCCGTGCGCGCAAAGTGTGTAAAATGCACTTAAGAGAATGGAGGAATCAATACTTCTAAGTGGGCCGTGTTGAGCCGAAGGTCCCCACCGTGCGGCCTCCATTATTTGGCCAATAGAATGACCTCATTCATCAATGTTAACAGACTATAATTCCCTAAATGCAACACAGCAAATGGCCACCTGCTCACTTTGGCAGCTGGGTTTATTTTCTGACAGGCCTCTTGGTACTGAGAAGATGCCAGAAGTTCATACCATAACCAATACATGCAACATATTAAACTGGCAGTGTTTTTTTAGGTATATCCTCCCATTTTAACACCCTTTATTACTTAGAGACTCATGCATTCATAACAAAAGACTTCAAGCAAAAAACAGTATAAAAAGTACTGTCTGCTTCATGTAGAGATTCTGTCACTGCTACATCTTATCTCCATGCCTCTTACCCTGAAAGTGTCTGCCAGCACTTCAGCCCCTCTGCGATTGGTGTGGGAGGAGATGCCGACAAAGAACTCCCTCCCTGTAAAGAGGATATCGCTGCCCTCCAGCGTGGCCCCTCCAGAGTCCCCCTCCTCAGCCCCCATCTCCACCACAGTCAGGTTCAGCTCTGACACCACCCTCCTCACTGCCTCCGCCTGGAGAGATGAGGAGCAAAGAGAAGCAAGTAACATGAGCAACACATTCATGCTCAACTTTATTCAGTATGAGAATTTGACTGTATGCATTACAGTTTGTACTATTTATCTATACATTATATAATCACAAAATAACTTCACATTACTGCCTAACAAGTTCCAAAGCATAGACAATAATGATTATGAGATTGGTACACTCAAGGAACCTCTGCAATGCTTTTTATATATATATATATATATATATATATATATATATATATATATATATATATATATATTTGATCACTTTGCAGGAATTCTAAGGTAAATGTTTCTGAAATTGCAGACCCCAGAAATAAAGTTTTAACAATTAAATATATATATTATATACAATCAACATTATATTGCTTTGCAAAATCCAACAACACAATCCAGCAAAAGAAAACATGGATAGCATAAGGGGCATTTGAGTTTGGGCGTCTCAAGTTTGGGAGTATCAACAAGGATCTTTTGGACCATAAGACATAGATGAAACTTAAAAAAAAAAAAAATACTATAATATAACTATAAGATTAAAAAGAAAAACTATAACTGCTGCGTCAAGTTCATTCTCAAACCACACTGATAAGAACTGAAACTAATGGCTATTACTTACTGCCCTTTATCACACAAAGCAAGACTAAGTGCATCATCAGAGGATAGGGTGCAGAAATCGCTAAACTAAGACCAGTTTCCTATCCACTATGTTACCTCACTGCGTCTCTGCTGTTTGAAGGGCCTGGTGATGAGTGCCGTGTCACCCTGGATGACTGCCACATCCTCTATCCTCCAGCTCTCTGCCAGCTCGGGGTCAGGGGGGATCTCAATCAGCTGCAGGCCCACCTTCTGCCTTAGGGCTCCTGTCAGGCAACCAAACTGACGCTGAGCTTTGGCCAGGTCCACAGTGGTCTCCCCATTCTCTACACCATCTCCCACTGCTTTCCCAAAGGTTTCTGGGATGCCCCGCACCACGGCGTGGGTAAAGCGGCCGTACTGGCACATGTTTGCCATGATTTCAATAAACTAATAACTGTCCGTCTATAAAAGAGTGGTAGCAAGTATAGGTGTTCTGTAAAAATGCCAGAAGACAGCAAGAAGTAATAAATAAATGTGTGTTAGCAAATTTTCCACAGTCTAGTTTTGGAAAAAGAAACACCTAAATTGAGCCAATGGGATGGATCAGGAGGTCCAGGAGGAACATGGAGAGCATCTTCATCCCTGTTTTTCTGCTGCTTCTTTCATTTCAGTTCTCCACTGGCTACTCCTGCATCTGCCAGGAAATGGAAGCAGATGATGCCAGCCTAAAACAGAGGGAGATGCACACATTAACACAGCCAGATACAATGGGACACATTTGTATCCCATCCTCTGTGGGATACAAACCTTTCAGGACCCCAAAAGGATTAAATACCTAAGACATTATTCTGAGATTAAAATGAAGTGTGTTGCTAAAGAATTGCACTTGTGTGAATTGGTGATTGCTAGTTTGTAAGAGTAGCCTACACATGATCACCTATAAAGCCTTAAAGAGCAGCTGAACTAGCAGATGGCACAGATGACAGTAGACTAAGGAGTATTGTCCAAGGTTAGATTACAAGGAAACATTATTATTCCTGCAATATGGTGCAAAGCCTTTCCACGTTTGGGCAGAGGGTTAGATTTGGGACAATAGCCCTTTCATCATCTTCCCTGTAACTTGCAGCAGTCGCCCACTGTGGGGCTGCAGAAAGGGACTTCCACACAGGATGTTTCCTAAATAACTTAATACAACAAGTTCTGGGCTTTGATATTCATTTCACATCCAACTTGTTAAAAAAAAAAAAAAAAAAAAAATACTAGCTTGCAAGTTAGGCTTTACTATCAAATCACAGTGTGATACCTATACTGAGATCAATGGCAGGCTAAGTTTTGGAAAACAGTATTTGTCCTGATATAATCTGCAATATTTACATTGTCGAAACGGAAAAAATAACTAATCTTTCTGACTGCGCAGTCAGGGTTATTCAGCAGCATTAATAAATATAAACATCCCATATTCAAACATCTTGAGTGTTTGGCTGCCGATCGAGTGCACCGCCAGCAGTTCTTCCCAAATACTTCTGATGAATACTTCTACTCCACATCGTTCTAACAAGGAAACTATCACCAACACTCCCAGAAGTTGCACATATAGCAAATAAAGATGTAGACTTACGTTACAGCCTAACGTTGTGTGTTTTAAGGGTCGCCGCTTCCACGCTCGGTGCGTTTGCCCTCGTTTGATTTAACTAATGTCCAACACCCGTTCCCGTTATTTTCCCGTTGGCTCTACTCGTCTGACCAACTACATGTTAAGTCAAGATGACGACTATGGATACGTACATATCCGGTTACTTATTTCAAAATAAGACGGTGACAGAAACACGTAATTTGAGCCATGTTGTGTCATCTAATCTTACATAGGGTAAAGAAAAGTACACTACATCTCACTTTCTTAAATTGAATGGAAATGAATATTGAATACATTGAACGTAATGTAATAAAACTCTAACACAATGGCGGAAAAGCTAACAAAAACGCAGTTACTTATTTGAAAGGTTAACATGTGGGGACTGTCACGCTTTTATTTTGTAAAATCCAAATCTCAGTAGTTCCGGTCCTTCCTTGCAGCTCGCCTCTCCATAGACAGTCGCTTTCATCATCCCAGCACCTCCCCCCCTTCCCACACACGTCCTGCCCGGATTCAATCAATTTGGATTTGAGTCACCACAGCTGCTGTATTGTATTGGCTGTCAATAACGTTGCTACACATTAGTAATCAATAACGTCGAGTACAAAATTGATAACGTTTTGTTATTACACAAAGTAGCCTACTTAGCAAGCTACGTTTTTTTTGATACATAGATCATAGACTGTATTATTAACAGTCTGTGATATAGATCCAAGTTTATATCTTCTTTAAAATAATGAAAACACTCTTTTGTCCAGAATTAATCTTGTTGCGGCCATTTTCTATATTGATGGTTGTGACATAAGCACAAAGATTGGGGTCACAATTGGGGCTGCTTTCCATGTTATTGAGAGACTAATGTCTATGAGATTTTTAAGGATTAAGGACTCACATTTAATATTCTCCCCTTAATCCTGATGAATTGTGCAAGGTCAGATTCTGTATCAGCAGCCCTGTTTCTGCCTTTGAAATATATTCTTTCTCCTCTCCTGTTCAAAGTCATACAACCAATTTCTGAGCCATCATTGTTGTCTGTTTTTTGTCTGTGTGACATACATATACAGTCTTTTCCTGAAATCTGGGTCAAATGATGTTGACATTGTTGGATTAACATGTCGACCTCATTAGACACTAAAGAAAAAGATTTGTATACTTTGAAACAGCGATCTTGTGAATCATATTAACCAGTAATTAAACTTTAGTTTGCTGAAACTTGGCAATTGACAACATGTAAACATAGTCTACATAAACACGTTTTGGACTCATAAAGCTGCACAATGTTCCCTTCTACTGACTAGATGAAGTTACTGCAGCCAAGGGTTGTTTTTCAGCGACAGAGTCAGAGATACAGAGGCAACCTCAGTGACAATGAAGAAAGTAAGACAAATTACCTGTGTATTTCTGTACTTTTTTATTTCTGTATTTCTGTAGGAATAAAAAGAGACAGGAAATGTGAGGTTGATGTCCTAGTGGGCAGTGGCTGAATGTGGGGGGTGGAGGGCCCAGACAGGATTAAAGAACATAATCTGTTCTCTGAGATCCTTCAGCCAGCACACAAAACATCCCAGTCAAATAAAGCATCAGCAGGTTTTCCACACTGGCTGTCCACTCCCCTACAAAGCACATCTACTCTTATACAGATGGCACAACTAGACTTCATTTTCTTAGAATTGAGTCACACACTCACAAAAGTGTGTGCTGATATTTAGCAGTTTTTTTCCCCTGTGGTTTTATTCCACTGTCAGTTTAAGTTTTTGTATTGTTTCACTCACATTTGGGACCTTGCATCTACAGTTTTAAAGTCTTTATTTTACAACACTTATGTTTTTATCAAATATTTTCAGTACAAATTGTTTAAGAAATCCATATAATATGAACTATGAACAGGCAGTTTTTCTTAGCTCATGCAAAGCCAAAATATGAAGACAAAATACTGCTTGAGAAAGTGAAGTCACCAGCATATATAAGCATAAAAGGACAGATGTGCAAACTAAACCTTTTTTGTCTTTTTGACTGTGTGTTGTGTAATTATTCATCTGGTAAACAGCTTACTCAGTCCGAGCGGTCTTAGCTCTCTCCATCACAAGACTACTGTCAGCAGACCGTCCTGCATGCTGCCCTTATGTCTCCCATTACGCCCTAAAGGATAATTCAGTTAAACTGCCTCGCTCTCCAACTCACTGACTCCCTGTTTCTGACATGCTGACTCTCTCTCTGTTTCTTTCTCTTCTAAGATGCTGACCCCTTTCTCCATTGTGCTTACTTTAGTAGTCTTTCTTTTCTGACTTCTTAGCACCGTTCTTGCTGTTTTCTCACGCATATATAAATAATTATGTCTTATTTTGCAGTAGTTGTTTTTATGTTTCAAATCTTTATGGCCTGTTTTTGCTTCCACCTAATAAAATGTATTTTTTAATCACAATGACTCAAAATATGTCATATTTACTAGGAACAGTTTGAGGTTATAAAAGTGATTTTATACCCACTGGTTTTGTGCATTTTTTATTGAAAGTCTATCTATACCTGTAAATCACTGAAAGATAATAGTAAAATATAGTTATCTCATTCAGCTGAGGGGTCCCTTTATGTGATATAAAATGAACACCTCCCAAATGCAAATACAACATCCGTCTTTTACTGTCATCTGATCATAATTACCTTACCGAAATTAAATTAGAAGTTTTCAGGAGGAGTGAGCGACTGCCCGAGTAACATAGGCATTCAAGACAAAAGATTGGAGACAAGAAGAACAAGAGTGACTAAGAGAATAAATCTTTAGGTGACAATTTAAACTACATTTGAGAAGTCACTTAGTCGCTTAATAAAAAATACAGTGGAAGAAAAGCAGAAGAGCAAGACAGATTGTGTAGGCTTGCACTTCAAAGACGAAGAGACATTTAATTTAAGAATGAGTTGTGGGGACGTATCAGCTCAGCAGTAAGTTTAATGAGACAGCTGTAACGTCCCAGGAGGCAGATTTTTGGACGTTCTTGAATCGTTACCTGAAAACAATTTGAGGACTTTTCACTGGACGCATCATGTCTCATTCAAAACTTGTTATTGTACTCCTGTGTTGTCTCCCTTTGGCAGGTATGTAGTTCATTTATTTCAATTTGATTGGAATTATTACCAGAGGACATTCAAAAAATTGTTAATTTACTGTAAAATGTGTTTTCAGTGATATGCTACTAAAACTGAAATGTCTTATTTTTTATATTTGAGCCAGGGTTATTATGGTAAACTAAACTGCACATAATAAAAATAAGCAGTGAAAAATAAGTAAACTAAATAAAAAGTATAAATAAAATAAAATTGCCTGGTTAAAAAAAGTAATACATATCAAATAAAAATGAATGTAAATAATGTCAGTTATTTTTTTAACTATAATATTTCACTGCAAATAAAGGAAGACAGCATGAATTTCTGTCAACTCTCGGGACATTGAAACAGAGAAACTGAACAGGCTTGATATTTCAGGAGATGGCACTGTGACACAATTGCTTTAAATTGGAAACTAAAGTAGCATAAAGAATAAACATGAAGGTCTTCTCCAACCATGTATTTTGTATGTAGCTATACATACGTCTGTATTTCACAGTTTGTACCCAGACAGCACTGACAAGTTTATTTGTAACTGTAATTAACTATGATTACTGTACAAGTTCCCACTCAGGACGTATCTTGGCCACAGCTCTTTATCAGTCAATCGTAATCAGATTATCAATGTCAGAATTCAATTACACCCACGTTTCTTTATATTTTTTCCCACTGTTTCCTTCAGCCTGTTTGACGTGTTACACCTGTGTATTCCCGGCCATCTCTCCTCTGGACTGTTTTAAGTTTCCTCAGGAGTGTCCAGCTGGGCAGCGCTGCCTATCCAGTACTGCCATAGGGAAACGGGGTGAGATCCAGATCTGTGTGCGTCTGTGTGTGTGTGTGTGTGTGTGTGTGTGTGTGTGTGTGTGTGTGTGTGTTTATTTCTGTGTCTGTAGATGAGATTATTTTCTGGAAATCTAGGGCAGGATAGTCACAATTTGGTGACCAAATCCTCATTGTCCTAAACATTGTCTGGGAACAGATTTGAGAATTGTACAGTGCACTCTGTATATAACATGTATACTAAGACAATGTTTTGAATTTAGCTATAACGTGCTGACTATCATCTTCAATTTAAGGCCGTTTAAACCCACATCCAGAGAAATGTGTATACACTGTAGTCCTTTGTGTAGTTACAATTACTTCACTGCTCACCCAATATAGGCCAAATGCTCTTAAAGCTGCATTTAAATCTTTTATTTAAAATCATGTGAACCAGACCAGTTCTGAGAAGGAGGTTTACTAAGTTATCTAAATAACTTGGCGAGGAAAATCCAGAAAACTCTTCAATCTAGAGATAATCTACAGGCCTGATTCTGTCCCGACTCCACAAGTATAAAAACAAAATGAGACAAAAGAATTACTAAATGAATCAGAACTCAGCGCCATTTCTCATCCAGCCAGTTGTGAGCTCACTAATGAAATTACCTCTAAAATAGCTCTCAGGGCTGTATGGGTGGAGCAAAATGTTCACTGTTTCTCATCAGAGGATAGAGACCCATTTTCTTTTATGTACTCTGGCAGTTTTCAATGTGAGCACCATGTGGGACAATCTTTCAATGTCCACCACCTTTATGGTGTGCAATTTGGTAAATGACTGAGATAAAAATCAGCCAAAATGCACTCACATTCTCTTAGTGTTATTTTAAAATCAGCATCAATGTTGTGACAAAGTGAGACTGGGTCTTTGGTGCAAGAATATAATTTAATCAGTATTAGACAATAAGTACAGTGCACCAACATAAACTTCTCTCTTTTCTCTCGTAGGCACTCTACAAGTGACAATGTATGAGAAGAGTTGTGCTGTCCAGTCCCAGTGTGGTGTGAGTGGGCAGAAATACGCCTCAGGCCTTTACTTCAACTACACTAACATCTGCTGTGATACCAACCTGTGTAACGGGGTCGAGTCCTTTGCTGCCCTCAGCTGGGGAGGAGCTGCTCTCTGCCTGCTGCCTGCGTTCAATCTCCTGCTGGCCTAAACATCTGAGGGCGAGGGCTTATCACTGAATATTGAAAGATGTAGGTAACTTGAAAAACGTGTACACTCACAGGCACGTGAGCATGCACTTGTAAGACAACAGGGTTTTAAATTCCTGTTTTTAGGAAAGAATTAACAGGAACATGTCACATTAGTGATGTACTGATGTAGTTTTCAGAGGCCCATATTATCTGATATTTTCCTACCCATTGTATTCACTTCTTTTTAAAAAGGTCAAAGTAAACCAATAAGACTTTTTCAGTGGTAATAATTAATAAGAATTTGCTCAGATGTAGATGATCCAACCAAAAAAGAAACCTGAGCACTTTAAGGACGTTTTGTCCATTTTGGCTTAAAATGTCATTGTTCATTCTTGACTTTGGAAACAACAGTAGCAGCACACAGAAATAAGAAAAAAAATATAACAGAAAAACTCCAGAAGACATACTAAATGGTTTGAAACTCAAAATACATAGCTTTAGTTTGGCCATGTATCAGCCTTATTAACCATTATAAACTACATTGAAGACATGTATTTTTATTTGTGCTCTATTAAATATGTGTTGGCTGTGTGTGCATACATTTTTTGAATTACCATACTTGACATGCTTGCTGTCTATGCTTTGAGCGTAATGCTTGTATAGACTACAAACCTTGCATCTTTTTGACCATCTCAATGTTGTTACACAATGGTTAGTAATTAAAAACACATGTCATTTGCTGATTTTTTTATCAAGATATTTCTTTATTGGGATATTAATTATAGATTAAAGTACAACATACAATTCCGCTGTGCTATTAGTTTGATTGTCTTTGTTTATTAAAATCTACTGGTTTAGTGTCCACACCACTGTATGTTTTGATCTTGTGGACTTAAGTGCAACTGCTTTTGACTACATGACATGAAAACAGACAAAACAAAAAGTTGAAATATTGTAGGGAAATGAATCAAAAGCACAATATGGGTCTTATAAAAAAGAAAATACATGATATGAAATTTAAAAGAAAAAAAGTGAAAAACTAACTAAAGTAAAATTTTAATGAATATAGCAAATTAGTTTTTTTTTATGAAATGGTCCCTGAAATGGTATTGAATCCAAGTGAAAAACATCTACACTCGGAGAGAAGAAATACTAAAATACAAGAGCACTGAAATTATTCAGACATGATCCCTTTAAATGATGGTCCATTTTTAGAAAATAGATGAAATCCATAACCATTCAGTCAATATAAAATATACATTATCATCTCTCAACAGTTGCATTACATCGCAAGGAAGGATTTAATTAAAATCATAAAAAAATAGCCAACTGTGCTCACACTAGATGCGTTAAATAATTAACATCTGTGTATAAGCTTGTCTTTTCAAAACGGCCTAAATTGCACTTAGGTTTAATTTTTTATTTTACAGAGCTTCACCCTGATCTGAGAGACATGACAGATATTGAGGCTATCTTGGGCTCACAACAAACCTACTGTATAAATCCAGTCTTAATTGCCAACAGCCTCTATTAATGGTAATTTGCTTAGTTGCCATGAAGTTAATAAAATCGTCTACAAACTACTGCAACAGTTGGACCAGGCCTGTTATTGGTTAGTAGTTCTTCCCAGTGGTTCAAGTTCAAGTCACTTTTACAATAATTACTTCATATTTGGAAACCTAACAAGAGTGCATTAAACTGGTGACACATGACAGTAGGGCTGCACGATATGACCTAAATCGGACATCGGACTCTGTTCTGAGTTATCCTCCATTATGCTTTCCATGCAGCTAACTTGTCCGGGCAAAGTCACGTGACTACACACGCGATAGAATGTTTTTAAGGAGAAAGTAGGCCAATAAACAAGAATAAATTATCAAACAGCTTCAGAATTTTTATGTTGATACATTTTCAAATAATCGTCCAGCCCTACATGACAGTTAAGTGACAGCCTGCAAACACTAAGTATACAGTTTTTTATTTATGGATAAGTCTGGTGATATTAAAATGGATTAACTGTATTTTTGTAAAAAAAACACCACAAAAAGACCAAAACCATAGAGCCAGAAACGTATCAATGAGTTACATTGGTACACTGACTGACATGTTCCTTTCATCATAATGAACATATGCCCTGTAGTTTATTTTGAATCCCTCCCAAATACACTGTCCCTCTAATGTAAATACCCACTATTTGCGCCTGTTTGAGTGATGTTTGTTTAAAATAACCCTGCAGTATTAGGAAACTACTTTGCATTTGCAAGATTAAAATAGTATATTTGTGACCCAAGAATCCATCTTCAGTATATTGAAGATGATATTTTAATGGTATTTGTTGTGAATTGATGTTATTAAAACACGTATTGACAATTGCCAGTCTTATATTTGTAATGAATAAAGGACAGCTAAAGCTGCAAGTGTGATTTTCACTTTAAACATTGTGCATGTTTACATCCAACTTCCTGCTGTCCCCCCCCCCCCCCGTTTGCTTTTATTTGCCTTTTTTGTTAAATGTTCTTTTGCGCCAAATAAAATGTTTTGTCGTCATGATTCATCTTGTAGATGGCTGACTTGGTTCCAGGCTTAAAACGCTTTGTATAAGCATTTTTTGAAACTTCAATGGAAATACTGAATGGGGAAAATCACTTCCGTAACCAGAGCACTTCAAAAGTGGGCAGCCACCGTTGAGCTCTATTTAGGACTAGCAGTCAACAGTTTTAACTTCTTCATCCATGGCCACTTCAATACACTTACAATCTGATCTCCCTCTTTTGTATCACACTAAAAAGGATCCTTCATATATGGCAGGCAGAACAAAATAAACTGTTAGTAAAAGGCTCCGACAGCAGATCATAAACAAGCTGGGTAATCTTTAATAATCCTTCACGCCTGCTGACGGAGCGCAGAAAGGGGAAGCCCGAGTCTATTCAAACAGTTTCCTGTCTCCGTTTCAGCTCTGCCTCCGTAAAGCTCTACCCGGTCTGCAGGCCGCTGAGGAAAACACCCCACTTCCTCTCTGAGGGGAACTATGAAGAATAAAAAGCTGTTATATCCATTTAATAAAATTAGTATTAACAATATTTGTAATCTCAACTACTAAATGAAATGCCTTGGTCCTTCGGTAATAAATAAATGTGAAGGATGTGTGTCTACAGACAAACCCCAACACTTTGGCAAGTAAGCTGGCACCGGTAAGCATGTTCGAAACCTAAAATAACAACTTCCTTCATACTAAGCCTGACAATAAGAGTTGAATCAGCTTGTGTGAGGCTTGCAAGATCCTAGTGAAAGTTTCATCTGGTAGGCAGCTTTGTGTCTTTTGAACCCCCCCCAAAAAACCCCAAAGATATACTGTAAAAAAACGTCATCAAGAAACAACTTTACAGTGTGTATCTACGGATGGTGAAACTGCGTACAAGCAAGGCTGTAGTTTTAAGTGTGTGTGTGTGTGTGTATGGGGGGGTCTGCAATCAACGTGATCCATCATTAACTTGCTACAGAGGTGAATGTACAGGAAAGCTTGAATACATTTTGCCACAGCTAACTCTTGTTTGTGTGCATGTATTTGTTTTTGCATCAGCTTATCTGACTCCTGTGCTTCCTCATTTCCCTTCCGATGTAAACTAATCCCTTTGGCAAACAAAAAGCTGGAAAACTACATGAATAAACATCTCTAAAACATACCTAAGAGTTTAGTTTGATGACAGGAACACTAGCTATATGGAATAAACATTATAAAAAAGGTCATTAACTTTTAAAGCTGCAAGAAATGACATATGCATGATGCAATGAAGGCTCTTGAGAAACAGATTGACCAAGTTGCTTACAGAGTGTGTGCAGGTGAGTTGTTATACTGGTGTATGACGTGTGCATCCCGCTGTGCTGCTACTTGAGAGCTTTAGCTACAGAGGAGTAGGCAATGTGGATCTCCTCGTCAATCGGGCAGGTAGAGGCAAACTCCTCCCTGGCGTAAGCTGCATTCAGGTACCTCCAGAGGTTTGTCAGAGACTGAGGAATGTTGAAGTTTCGGTATTTTAAACACACCACCTGGAGAGAGAATAAGAGCAAGACTGAAAAAAACACAAACAATAAAACATGCTGGACACAAGCCGCCTTTAATTTCAGACCAAAACCTGGACTCAACATTATAATCTTTTCATCCCAGGCCCCTTATGCTGCAAAGCTTAAAACAGAAGATTACCTTCACGATGTGGAGCTTAGGCAGCAAGTTGCAGTCAGCCAGAGTAAGCTCTTGGCCATCCAGGAAGGGGCGGGAGGAGGAAGTGAGCTCATCGTCGCTATTCTCGTCGATCTCGTCAGGAAGTGGTGAGCCGAGGTAGTCGTCCAGCTTCTTTAGAGCCTTCAGCAGGCCTTTCTCTAGATCTGAGTACATGTGCACACAGAAAATAATACTCTAATACAGTGTTTAATCAACGATAAAGGGATAGTTTGTTTCTCCAAAACAGATGTGCAAATCTAAGCTGATAGTATAATTAATTTTATTTTTTCATTTGTTTGCTGAAATGAATGAGTAAATTTCATTTTAAAGATCCCATAACATGGTGCTCTTTGGATGTTTTTATATAGACCTTAGTGATCCCCTAATGCCATATCTGAAGTCTCTTTCCCAAAATTCAGCCTTGGTGCAGAATTACAGCCACTAGAGCCAGTCCCACAATGGACCATTTCTGAGTCTGTAGCTTTTGAAGGGGCGGGGAAGGGGGGTAGGTGGAGACAGGGATTGTGGCCTTGACCAACTACCACTTTGTTCGTTTGAAAGCCATGATTTCTCTCTTTTGTGGGTTGGCCAAATTGTCTGGGCGGGCAAAGCAGAGAAAGAGGAGGTGACCTTGCCCTATATGAGGTCATAAGGGGCAAGATTCCAGATCAGCCCATCTGAGCTTTCATTTTCTCAAAGGCAGAGCAGGATACCCAGTGCTCGGTTTACACCTATCGCCATTTGTAGGCTGGGGGTACATTATACTGGTGACACATGACAGTAGGGCTGCAGGCTAGGCTGAGGAAACTCATTATAATGTTAAAGAAACTCATAAAAAGGGACATTTTCTTGCCATGGGACCTTTAAAGAAATAAGCAACTAGAACAAAAACAAAAACACAGTTTTTACCAAACACCAGTGATATTTCCAGTGAGATCACCTAACACAGAGTGGCTAAACCCAGAGAGCAGCAGGCAACCTGTTTGCACTGAGGCCGAAAATCTCAGACCGTAATGGGATTAACTCAGATGCTCCCTGCTGGTTTTCTGTCCTGTCCAATAGAAAGACAGAATGTTAGATATACTTACTTTCATTGGCCTGAGGGTTTGAGTTCTTGACGTAAGCAGAGAATTTTGAGAAAACATCCATGCCTGCTGTGTTGGACTCTGGGTTACGAGCAGCCAGACGGGGATATCTAAACAAACAGAAAAATGTATGATTATTGACATATAAACATTACAAGCATACATTCACAAGAATGAGCGGTGCATGGAATGTGAAGGGCTAAGACAAAGAAGATTAATACAGGATGACACAAAATGAACAAGTAAAACAAATAGGGCTGTAATTAACTATAATCTTTGATTAATTCATTCATTGTTTTGTCTAAAAAATGTCAAAAACAAGTGAACATTTCCAACGATGTTGTAAAATATTTGATTTGTCTAACAAAGTCCAAAGATATTCAATTTACAATCACATAAAACAAAAAAACTTAGCAATTCTTCACAACGGAGAAGCTGAAGGTAAGACATATTTGGAAAACATTTGGGAAACAGATTGAGTGTTTACTTCGGAGGGCTGAGATTTTCCTCCAGGAACTCCTCTATCTTATTGGTGTCTGTTTTCACCTCGCTGCCGCATACAACAGGAAGGGAGGCTGGGCACCCGGAGCCAGGTCCTTCAAGATGTCTGGCTTCCTAAGGTGGACGATAATGAAAGAAAGTCAGAAATAGAGAGACAGACATTCAGCAGAAAAGAGAGAGGGTTAAACATCAGGAGAGAGATGGAAGAAAAATGGATGAAGGAAAAGGAAAACATTTGAAACCACAGGAAATGACTCATGTTTGCAACTTGAGACTTCCAGCGGCTTTATATCATCTAACAGTCAAAATCTGAATAAAATATCCCCTTGTTATGAATGCACGCACGCATGCTCGCACGCACACGCACACACACACCTCTTCATATCCACTGTGGTAACATCGAAGGTGACGCCTTTCAGCCACAGCACCATGAAGAGACGCTGGGAGAAGGGACAGTTGCCGATGCTCTGACCATCGCTCCCTGCCTGGCACACAAAAACATTTTATATTATTTCATGTTTATCGTATTGTTGCTTACATGTTTATTTGATGTGGTGCTAATGGGTCGAGGCACATGTGGGGGCCATGGCAGTTATTTGAAAAAAAGTTTTTACTCTTTAACCAAGGTCATTGTTTGCACATCCACACAGTAGGAGTTTTATGTATTATACATGTTATTTTTTTCTGTATTTATTATCCAATAACCAAGGCAAATTCTTCGTAAGTGCTACTTACTTGGCAATAAATCCTTTTCTGACTCTGAAGCTGCAAAGTCAGCACTCAAAAACTATTACTACACCCTCCATCAATCTTTAACTAATTGGAAACCTCGTGCAGAGTCCTGACTTTGTTTACAGACAATACAGAAGGAAGAAAAGCAACAGAGAAAGAAATGAAAAAAAGAAAATGAGCTAAAAAGAAAAGTAAAACAAACTTGACTCTACAGCATAAACTCAGCAGGATGCCCCTATTTGTTTATTTAGAAATTTGAAAATAGTGGAAAATCACAAATTTTCTTTGTCTTTAAAAGTCTTGTTTTGTCCGACCAACAGTCCAAAACACAAATATAATATAATATTTATTATCATGTGGTATCACAGAATAAAGAACAGCACAAAATCCTTATGACTGAGAAGCTGGAATGATGTAATGTTTTTTAGTTGAAAAATGACTTTGATTGTCAAAATAGCTACTTCTAAAATATACAGATTTGCTGCTCATATTTGTTTGATAACATGGTAAAATGATTATCTTTGGTACTGAATTGGTGGTTTGGATCAATTGATAAATGGAGCAAGTAGATTGCTGATGAATATAGCCTACTACTTAGCTGCTCTCTTAAATAAAAATAATTCCCTCTTGAATTCACCTAGAGATTGTATGCTGCTCAAGAAATGCTCATACAGATTTAAAGTGTTCCTTGTGGGGCTGAAGAAAGTCATATTCAATCTTAAATCATTCTACTGTATATCCCATTAAAGGTTTGTATGTGGCATGAACAGCATAGAGTATAAACTTACAGTTATAGTAAAACAGGAAACCTTTTACTTTCTGTTACAGAGACCAATGTGAAACTATAGGCTACATGCTGTTATAGGCTGTAAGAGGCTGACTTCAGAGACGTTACAACAGCATCTTTCACCCATGAAGAGGGGAAAAAGTAGAGGGTGTTGCACATGTTCATACAGAGGACTCACTATGTAAGGCCAAGAGGGGAAGCCATATTTATTGTACTGAAGTTTTGGGCTCAAAGAAAATGAGATTAGCCTGCCTGACATACTAAATATAGATTAAAGTCGCCTGCCCATTATGTCAACGCGCATTTAATTAGATTAATTTTACTGTAATGTACAGTATAAGCCCGGGTGAGTCACTCGAGGGGGTAACTGACACGAATATAGGCTATGCTGTAATGTGATTTTAAGTGCAAGGTGACTTTATGTCCCCAAATAAAAGACGTTGTAAGATAATTAGGTTGTAATAGCAATACAGTGAGAAGTGTAATAAAATATGATTAGATAATAAATCTCAATATCTTCAGCTTTAGGTCGTTAAATAAATGTCACCGCCGTGTCGAGACTTTCTGGGGTTTGGAGGGGGGGGCTCATTCAATCACTTACCTTCACAAAAAGTTCAACTTTGGGCTGATTCGCTTCGCTCATTTTCCCCTTTTGATGCACGTGACCTTTTTAAAAGAGTAAACAGAGATAAATACGTTGTTAAAATAAGGCCGAATAAAGCACAAGGTTAAATTCCCTTAACAAAAACCAGTTCGAAACTCGGGTAGCCAAGCCCATCTTCCGCTACAAACCCCATTCAGTAATTGGCGGATTAAACATTGTAGCAGCTACGCACGCAACGTAAAGGTCAAACAAAGCGAACTTTGGCTTCCTAATAGCTCTAAATATCACAATGTAGCACATTTTAAGTCTGCAGAAGCTACCTGCAATGTGTTAAAGTTGTCGCTGTCGCCTGTAGCTGCTTGCTGGTTTCCACTCCCAGTTCTGCTGCCTTTCTCGACTACAGCGACACACTCATCATCATCATAGCTCCTCCATTTCCTGGTCCTGCACCATGACGGATGGAGCTTTCAGCAAATAGTGTGTGCAGGGTGAAGTAGGGAAGGTTTGGTTTGTATTAAGAGTTATTTTCATCTTAAAAATAATTAATTTATAAACAAAAACGCGACATGACAGACGTCAACATGTTGTGTTAGACCTATGAAGCTTAATGTGGACCGAAAACGTCAAGGATATGAGCTAAAATGTTATTTAGAAAAGCCATGTTGTGAATTATTTATTTATTTACCTTTATTTAACCAGAAAGAAAACTCATTGAGATTAAAAATCTCTTTTCCAAGAGCGTCCTGGCCAAGATAAACAGCAGCACAAACAACAAGGTTGCAGACATATAACAAATAACATATATCATGAACATAAAACATAAAACACTTTATACTGTTAATAAATAGTGAATAACAAGGTCATAAAATATCTAAATTTCAACAATAGTGAAAACAACAAGGATCGTTAGAATAATCAATCATAACAACTACAGCCAGTGTGTTCAGCCTCCATGTCAGTTAAAAGTACTTTAAAAGCAGCCAGTGAAACCATCTCTTGGAGATAAACGCCCCTTTTCCTAATTCAGTCCGGACTTGAGGGACAGATAACAATAATGAGTCATCAGAACGAAGATAATATCTTCCTGTGCCTTTCTTTATGATATAGGTTTGAAGGTATGGGGGAAGCAGACCACGCATAGCATTATAAATTAGAGTGTACCAATGATTAAATCTACGGGTGGACAATGCAGGCCAACCAACCCGATCATACAATGAACAGTGATGAGTAAGGGCTCTAAAGTTAGTGATAAACCTAAGAGCTCCGTGGTAAACAGTATCCAGAAGTTTCAAGCTTTGAGTTGACGAATGCATGTATATAACATCGCCATAATCCAGCACTGACATAAAAGTGGCAGCAACAAGTCTCTTTTTGGCCTCAAAGGAAAAACATGACTTATTTCTAAAATAAAAACCCAGCTTCAGCTTCAGTTTTTTCACCAACTGCTGAATGTGAGGTTTAAAAGAAAGAGAATCATCAATTAGGATACCAAGATACTTGTGTTGAGATACGTACTCAATCTCGGAGCCCTGAGAAGTAATGATAGGCGGGAGGTTCCGTGATTTTGATTTTGCACCGGAAAACAACATGAGTTTTGTTTTCATCATTCAAAACAAGTTTTAAATCAAACAAGGTACGTTGTACAGTATCAAAAGCAAGTTGTAACTGACAAAGTGCCTGGTTTGGTGTAGATGCAGAGCAGTATATCACAGTGTCGTCAGCATAGAAATGAAAATTTGCATTGGAGACATTTTGATCAAGAATGTTGATATATAATATAAATAAGAGTGGTCCCAGCACTGACCCCTGGGGCACACCCTTGGATACCGCAAGAGGACTAGAAGTGAGACCATCTACCTGCACGCACTGAATAAGGCCAAGCTTATGTAGACATACAGGGCGCAGACACAACAATAACACATGTAGCTTAGCCTACATTTTAAAGCAGTCCAATTTAGCAGCTTTGGGATTTTTCTGAGGCTTTCTCGTTGTGTTGGATTGCATTACATTGTAGGTGTAATAATTTAGGTAGGTTTAGCAGTGGGCTTTATTAGGCTATATAAACACAAAAACATTAATATAGTGTTTTTGAAAAACAAGGCACTTTACATAAAATTAAGACAGAAACAGTAAAAACAAAAAAATATAGAAATAATATACAACTACAACAAAGTATCATGTGGATATGTTATATCTGCATATGGACCTTAAAGCAGAGTGTCTTGCCTTCTGCATCCTCTGTCAGAATGATTATAAAGAGGTATATACATTTTTCAGTAAAGAAGTTTATTTAAGAAGGGATTTTTAAAAAACAGAAATAATTCATTTGATTGTTTAATGTGTGTTGGATGTTATGTATGGAGCCGCCAACTGATCACACATTAATGAGGTAGTGTAGCACAGCTTAGGGTAAAATTACTGGATATTACATTTCACTGGTTTTATAAAAAAAAAAAAAGAAAAAAAAAACTATCTGGAAGTCTGTCTGCCTGCAGTGGTAATATTTCTTAATGTGTGCCCTCACCGTAATATACACGTTTGAGTGTGATACCTCAGTGTGTCTCGAAAAGTCATCTTAGCTTTGTTGGATACTCTTGGATGCAATTATGAATCCACAATGAATATTTATTTATATATTTTACATGTTTTTTGTCAAAGACAATACAGAACTGCACACAGTATAGTAAAGAGTCAGTAGAGGGAGATATTTACCTTTACTTTGCTTGTTGCTCTCAGGAGGACAAACAAGACGTGAAAGTCTAGAGAAAGTCTAATCCACAAATCTGTAAAACCAATATTATGAAGTCCTGCTGGGTTGTCAGTCCAATAAGCATGTTCAAAGCCTTAACTCAGATACAATGTTTCCTGTCATGGAGGCCCAAACTAGTATCCAGGGAGCTCCACAGAAGTCCCTACTGTACTTTTAGAGGACAATTTCAGGCTAGTTTAATATATGTAACCAGTGAGAGACAGTGTAAGAATATAATTTTAATTCCAACTATTCTTAATGGCCAAAAATGCAAGAAAGCCAGTTAGAGAGGGACTTTAAAACTTTGAAATAATTGGTATCTATCTATCAAGAAGAGGTTGTTATTTTAATCATATTCTTTGCTAATATTATATAATAGGCTACATATTTTTGGCTGATCCTGTTTCTTTCTCCTCTTTTACAACATTGAAACATTGAATATAGTGTCTAACGCTTGCTGCAGTAGCTTTAGATAATCAGTTGATGTGTAATTGTATTCAGCCTGGTAAAGTGCACTAAAGGGCATCCTTGGTTTTGAGATGACTTGCAGGTAGGGCGGTGAAACAGGATTAATTAGATCATCAGGTTGTCTGTGAAGAAAACAATAGTGCATAGCAGACTGTAGCTGGTATGTGTTGACAACACAGCACAAATCCTCCTTACAAGCCCTGCATATTAAATGCCTACAAACCTGTTGTGTGTCTCTGTGAATAACATAACAACAGTGTATCATGCCAACTAGGAAACATTTTTAAAGAAGTAGTTAGGGAGGGACCCATAAATAAAGCCTTTTTATTTCCCAACTTAAAGCTCTCCATGCTGCCTGGAATTCAATTCTGGCAGTGAAATCTTAAATTCTTTAGTGATTTTTTATTTTTTATTTTTTTGGCCTAAAAGTAATCACTATTACACTGTGTCTAAAACACTGGATTATTGGAATCAACCTATAAAGTATAAATGCAGAATGTAAACTCTCTGCAGGTTGCTCCCCTAAATAAATGTGTAGGCCTATATGTAATCTGTATTAACTGTATGTGATGACACAATGCAGAAAAACTGGTTACAATTATTCTTTTTAATGATGCTTTATTGATTTTCATAGTAAATAGTAGGCTATAGTATTCTGATTTATAATGATCACTTCATAGCAGAATTAGTGCGAACAGTAAACAAATCCACTCAGTGAACTGTGGAAACCGAGGCAGGTCATGTAAAACTACAACTCCCACAAGCCCCACAGAGAGGACAGGATGGCAGCACAGAGAGCCACAGTCAAAGAGAGTTGGACAGAAGTGGCTCCATTACACAGGTTTGTTGTACAACACTGGAAACTGCTCGTGTAACCAGCACCCAGGAGGGTGCCAGTCACTGTCTTCCCACACAGGTCTGAGTCCAGGCAGCCACGGATGTGCAGACTGATAGCGCCAGTCGCATTGAACTCTGGGAAGGATTGGAAACAGAAGAAGATGTATGAAAATGTAAAAAAAAAATAAAGCAAGATTCATTTTTTCAGTTAAACTTTCTGTCTCTAAAGCAACGTTACTTCCATGTCAGTGGAAGTAACGTTGGATATTATTAATAGATATTGTAACATCCACCATTTTTACACAGAGCAAATATTCAATGACACATTTTATTTAACTGGCACTGTTGAACCATTATTTGTACAGTTGAAACTCTTTTCAATTTATTACAATTGTTTTGTAAATGTTTGTTAATTTAGTTTTGTATGTTCAGTTCAGTGCTAATCATACTAGCCATTGTGCTAACCTAGTTGTCTGAGGTTAATGTGTTAATTAGAATAGAATAGAATAGAATGCCTTTATTGTCATTATACACATGTTCAATACCTGTGCAACGAGATTGAAACAGCAATAATGATAATAAATAAAAAAAATAATTAGCCTACTGTTGGCCTAACTTACATGTTTTTACTGTTTTAACTTTTACTCCAATGTGTAGGTTTACTGTTTGTTTACTAGTAATTACTAATTACTGTTTGTTTACTAGTAATTACTAATTACTGTGTTGTAGAAATTAATGTTGGTCTTTCAGTTGTAACAGCCCATATGGTGTTTCTTTGTTTCTATTACAAGGGACAATGTAACTAATTTAACTACTATTTTTTTTTTGTAAACACTATTAATTAAGTGCTTCTGGAGACATTTTTAAAGGCTATTGGAACACAAGATGTGAAAGCTTTTCAAGTTATTTCATTCAAGCCTTATGTAGAAAGCCTTTGAATTTATTATTAGTTATGTAGTGTTCATCATGGCCCTGGTGCTAATTTATTTTATGTGGTAATCTCATGATCTCATTTTGATTTATTACACACTTCCATATGTTTTAAATAAATGGTAAGTTTAGTTTATGTAAATGATATTGAGAGTGTTTTAGAGGTTTTCTTACGTGCAACTCCATGGTAGCAGCTCTCAGTCGAATTATTACATGTGATGTCGCTTCCGAACAGACACGTGCCAAATAAATCAAAAGGGCACTGACGACAGTTCAGGCATTGTGCTTTTCAATGAAAAGAAAGAAGATAGTCAGATGTACAGTACAGTAACTCACTCAACAACACAGTTTGGAAGTTTCTTATTTGTAGTTCAACTGGTTGAGCAAATTATCTAGTTTCTAGCTAGTTTCTAATTTATCCACCTACATGCATAAAACCAAACCGCTTCATGTCTAGCTTCAAACTTAATGTACAAGCATTCCTGTTTTGTAGCTTAGGCATGAGCGTGGTATCAATGTATTATCTAACTCTCTGCAAGGAAGCAAATTTATGGCGTATTTCCTAAAAGTTAAAATGGTTCCTTTAAAGGAAAGATTGATCAACTGCTCATACTGGCCAGTCCTCAGTTTAAGTTCTTTCAGATCTGAGCTATGTTGATCTTTCTATAATTGAACATTACTGGATGGGGATCTTGGGGTCAGTTTTAAAATGGTTTATCCATGACAAAATTTGACCTATGGAGTTCCCCATGGCTCTATACTAATATAAATAAATTATATATACTCTATATACTTTTATTTCTATTTCCTTTCTGCCATAACATCCTTCTCAAACAGGTAGCCTACACATTCATGTTCAGGAAGCTCTCCAAATATTTTATTTTGCCTTTAAATATATTAAATGTATTCTGATTAAACATAAACAGAAATACCCTGTTGGATCTGTGACTATTAGTGTTGGACCAAACTTAATCATGAACAGCGTTTGATATAACCACTCACCTTTAGCTTTGTTTGTCTCAAGGATTTTTGTAATGAGCCACAGTAAAAGCCATTTCTTTTAACTACATTTGTCATCCAATTAAAGTGTCCGATGGTGCTTAACAAATATATTAAATTATATTTAGTTTTTACAGAGGTAAGATTAAAATCATGTTTAAATAAGAAAACAATTACATAAAAGACATTTTTATTCCACAATAAGAATTATAGCAAACAAAGGCATATGTTACTCTTAAGTCCTCCATTTGCTTCAGTTAGTGCTACCTCAGGGCCCATTACTGTTAACTTACCTGCTGCGATGAAGGCGCCCAGCACAAACACTGCTTTCCAAGCTTTATTCATCCTTCTTGAGAGTTCTATGGATACCTGTCTCACTCTAGTAAGAATGAAGTCTTATGTCCATCTGAAAGAGTCCGATGGGAATAAGACTTACCAGATATCAGATTAAAAGAAGAAACGTGCAAGAATGAGGTTTAACAGGTTTTGTGTTCCAGCTACGTGACGTAGGATTCTTTCAGTTATTGCTGGGAAAATCCAGTTCAAACATTCAAAGAATGGTGGAAACTCACACTTATTAAGATTGAGAACAAACAATTTTTATTATTTACTTCCATTAAACATGCATTAAAGGGTTTCATGCTGTTAAAATATTCCTTTTTATACGGTGTCTATTGTCCCTCAAAACCCCACATTTACAGTTATAGATGTCACAGGATTATTACACTATGGGAGTGTGTTTGAGGTTAATTAAGTGTAGCAATTATAGCTATTGCTTGCGCACAAAGGCATCACTCAGTCATTAATAGGATCTTTGTTCTCCAAGTGCTCCAACTGCTTCGTAAGGTGCTGTACAAAGCTGCAGTTAGAGGGAACTGGATGGATGTGGCTCCAGTACAGTGGTCAGTGACGTCCTGGTGACGATGCATTTTGCAGTTAGGAGGGCTCTGGATTCAGTTTGGTTGCAGAGAGACAAAGCCATGCAGCCTCAAGTCTGAAGGGTCATAAAATGACTGATTTTGAAGGCTGAAGGAGGACAAGAAGTTCAGGAGAGTGTTAACTTTTTTTTTTTTACATAGAAAATGAAAAAGTACTAATAGGCTACATAATTACTACGCGTCTGTCATTTCATATATACCAATGGAAGATGTATTCAGACCCTGTACTGAAGTAATAAGTTTCTTGTCCAGAGTAAACCTTCCTCCTGCACATAGACTATACATATCCAAATATCCCCTGTTAGCTAAAGTTAACAATATCAATGTAGATTGAGGTGGAGCTGGTGTGTGTGTGTGTGTGTGAGTGTGTGTGTGTGTGTCATTAGAGGGTTTATATTGTTGGCTGTGGGCAAGACAGGTATTGTGGTAAATTGTGTTATAGCAACAGTAGTCTTGCTTTGACAGACTATCCACATGTTGCGGAGCGGAGGAGGGTCTGACTACTCCACACAGCATTCCGGGATGGGAGAAAACGTGGTCTGGTTTATTGGCATTTCTTTACACCAATCAAAATCCTTAAGGGCGTCGCTAAGCTCTGCACGGAGCCGCTGTAAAATAGTTGTGTGAGAGAAAACTCAGATTGGACAGATAGTCTAGCTAGCTGTCGCAATTTATATATCCACCAGAGACATCAGTAAAAATACAATTGGAACGTCAAGGATATAAACTATAGCAACAGCAACAATGGCTGAAAGTAAAGGAGTAGCAGACAGACACAGACATAAACATAACCACTGGCTTTACTGAACCTGGTTACATCAAGGTTAAAGAAGTAACACCATATTACATTTTAACCTTATCATTGGCCTAAGTGCTAAGTTGTAAATTACAGTCCATTATATCTAGCAATGAACAGCTAATTATCATGATTTAGTCCATTTACAGTAAAAAATGTGTGCTCTAAATTAAATTTCAAAATAAACTTAGCACAAAAAGTGTTATGATCATTTGTCTGTGGTAACAATGTTTTTTGCCAATCAGGTGCCTAATTGGTGGCACTTCAAAACAAGTGTCAATAGCAACAGCAATGGCAGAGAAGAATTGGCATATTTTTCATGGTGATATCAATCGCCACATCTTACCCTCAGCAAGAAAGAAATATTTCTCAAAAATGCCAAACTATTAACTATTACTTGGATGTTTTAACGTCTGCCAGATTCAAACATTGTCTCAGAGAAATTACGTGAGTATGTACCATCATATCAATCATTTAGGAGGTTTTGTTCCAAATAAACAAAAACACAAATACAACGCAAATAATTTCTTGTTGCAATAATCAGTAATGGTATTGAGTTGCCTTTAGTTGCCTTCAGCAGCCTTAAAATCTAGACTGATACATTAGTCTGGAAAGGTTTTGAAATACATGATTACATTAAAGCTTTAGTGTGTAACCTTTTTATATTAATATTCTTTAACTGTCTATGGTTAAAGTCGCTTGACTTTAAGTGTTTATGGACGTGACCCATAGGATTAAAGTGAGAGACAGAAGCGTCGCACGGCCACATGGGTCTGCACCATTAGAATTCTTAGGGTGTACCTCAGCTCTCGCCAGATGTCAGCTGGGATTGGCTGCAGCCCCCCACGACCCTTAAAGGATAAGTGGATAAGGTAAATGGATGCAATAAAATAAGAGCAAATAGAAGACACAACAGATGTTTTTCAATGATTTTCTTTATTTTTGGCATCAATGTAAAAGGATAAATACAAAATAATTAAAAAACAAAGCGTAACAACAGCCACAAAGATTTACGATCTCAATGTTTCCTTGAAACATCCCATTGATCAACTTCCATGACGTGGATACCTTAGATTTTATCGTTCTTTAAAATTGAACCCTGACATAACAAGACCTAAGTAATGAAAAAAAGTGTCCCAGATTGTGAACATGTAGATAATCATAATTATAAGCTCATAAGGTCAAAAGACTTTATTTCAGATGGTGCTCATGGCCTTGTGGTATGGTTAAAGATTGCGTTAGGCTCATCACAGAATGCTGCTCCACATGGAGGCCAGGACGGCTACACCAATGGCGGCAGTGAGGGTCATTTTGGTCGATGGGGCGCCGCTGACCTGGACGGGGTTGCACTTGTCTGCTGAGCAACAGTCGATCACGGTCGTATATCCAACATTCACCAGGGTGCCGTTGGTGGTGGCGTTGCAGCCTTCAGGCTCCCGGCACCCCTGGGTGTTAAAGCCCACAGAGGCTAGGGAGTTGAAACCTGAGGAGAAATGGATGTGAATACTTTTTGTTGGAAAATAACTGTTGTACATTTCATCAAATACAGTTTAGAGGTACTGGTCCATTATTTGAGTGTTTCTATCTATCTATCTATCTATCTATCTATCTATCTATCTATCTATCTATCTATCTAATCTATCTATCTATCTATCTATCCCTCACTACCTTAAAATACAAGTTTGGCTGACAATGAGATGAGAAAAACGTTTAGCCTACTTCACTTTTTACAGCTACTACTATAGACTTGTAAATTAATATTTTAGTTAAAGAAAATAGTCTATTATACAGGATACACACTATAGACACAAAAAAATTGATTAAGGAAGTGCTTATTGAATCAGTATGAAGATAAAACATTAATATAGTCAGGTGGGATACTGGTTTCCCAGCTGGGAACACTGTGTGGTTGATCTATGTGTGACTGGGCGTCACAGTATCAGGGAGTGGTTTAAATTTAATCATGCCAATGCTGTTATGTTATGTTTGAAAAGAAAAGGGTGTGAGCTTTTATGCAATGAGGAGAAGACTTACTCGCTTTTCCAGTGAAGCAGACACTAGTGTTTGTTGAGCAGGTCACTACATTGTTGTTAATGCAAAAGCCCAGAAAACCATACTTGCACTGGTTGCAGGACAGGGATTCAACTAAAACACACAGAAGAAAACACAAAAGTTAAAATAAAAAACAACAACATTATGCTGCAAAATTTCAACAGTGGTCTTCAAAAAATAGATTTAAACAGATTCAAAATTGTGGGAGGTTTGTGTAGATATTTCTAAAAATCTAACCTGTAATATACTTTACATTTATGGCAGTGATTTTTTCTAAAGAATTTGCATTAATTTTGTTTTTAAACACTTTTAGACTACAGATAATGTCAGTGATGTATCATCACACATTCTGCGTGGTGGTGCAAGCAAAATGCTTCAAACCCAACCCAAGCTAAATAAACAATCACAATTGGATTCACCCACCGTTGTGGGGGGAAAAAATAAGTTGTAAAAAGGTGATAACCAGTGGTGCGCTTTTATTATTAAGTAGCCTAGGGGTTTAGCTGATTTGGATGGTTAAAAAAGAGACAAAGAGCTATGTTTATATTTGATAAGGGTCAGTTTACAGAAGTGTTAACCTGTGATAGTGATAACAGCTATCAGGTTAGTAATAACCTTAAACTGTCAAAAGTTATGGCTTCCCTCAGATTTTGAGATATCTGCCTCTAAGATTGTTTGCCATCACCCCGATTCAAGGGAAGTAAATAATTTTTTTTTAATTGGAAATACATTTACATTACATGTCATTCAGCTGACGCTTTTTATCCAAAGCAACTTCCAATTAAGTGTTTTCAACCAAGAAGGACCAAAAAAGATGAATTCACATTGTCTTCTTTTATTAGTTATGATTCAATTGAGTGATAAAATAATAATAACAAAATAAGTCAAAAGGCTTTGAAAATATTACTATATAATAACATTATCAAACAGACACCAGAACGTTCTCCTGATTTGTTTTATCCATTCTTTGTTTGTTGTATTTTTTTTCCAGTAATACATTTGTGATAATTGATTGATAATTGTTAAATCTTACCCAGTATGAAAGATGCAACAGCTGCAATGATTCCAAATAGGATCTTTCCCATCTTGATGTGTTGGTTTGGTTCTTGGTTTCTATGCAAATAAAAAAAAAGACCCTTCCACCCAGGTGATTGGATGCTGTGTGTAGCAAAAACTGATGAGCTTGTTTGATGATGGGCTGTATTTATATGAGACAGGTGATGGGAGGGAACAAGAGTGGGGTTTCAGGTCTTTTGTCATGTAACTTGGGGGAAGAAGAATGCATGATTGATCCCCAAGGAAACATCTGACTTAATACCGTAAGCTGTGCAAACTGCCTGAACTTGTCATTCAAGTAAGGCAGGTGTGAAAAAATGCTGTAAACTAAGAATGCTTTCAAAAAATTAAATGATTGTTTATTTTTATCAATTTACAAAATGCAAAGTGAGCAAACATAAGAAAAATCTAAATCACACTCAATTACTACCCTTTGCCTTCAAATCAGCATCAATTCTTATAGGTACACATGCAAAAAGTCGGGCAATGTTAAGGATCGTAGACGCAGTGGTCGCCCAAGGAAAGTTAGTGTAGCAGATGAAAACATATCAAGCTTAAAAATCCAAAGATATCTGCTGGACCTTTAAGATCCAGCAATGACATCAGCTCAGAACTGGCAGAAACCAGTGGGACCCAGGAACACACCTACTGTCCGGAGAAGACTGGCCATGGAAGAGTTGCAGCCAAAAAGCCGTACCTCTGACATGGAAACAAAGCCAAGTGACTCAACAATGCACAAAAACATAGGAACTGGGGTACAGAAACATGTCAGCAGGTGCTATGGACTGATGAGTCCAAATCCAAATCCAAATTTAAAATATTTGGCTGTGGCAGAAGGCAGTTTGTTTGCCAAAGGGTTGGAGAGCATTACAATAATGAGTGTCTGCCGGCAACAGTGAAGCATGGTGGAGGTTCCTTGCAAGTTTGGGGCTGGATTTCTACAAATGGAATTGGAGATTTGGTCAGGATTAATGGTGTTCTCAATGCTGAGAAATAAAGGCAGATACTTATTTTCCTCTTCTGTTCATTCACTGCATTTTGTTAATTCATGAATATGAACTATTAACACATTAACACATTTGTGAAAGCATTCTTACACATACACATTATATGTTTTCTATTACATGATGCAGAGAAGCATCAAATATTTTGATAACAAGAGAATATTTGCTTGAATGTTTTAGCTTGAAAAGGATAGATCAACTGATCAATCGACCAATTCTTTCAGCTCTCAAGTATATTGTTGTTGAAAGGAGAATAGAAAAGTAGGAGGCAAAACTGTATTGCATATTACGATTTGAAAGCTCTTTACTCTGGTTTGAATTGTAGATTTTCCTCATACAATAAAAATGCGTGCCAGAAGCTGAAATCAGGACAGACAGCTCCTCCATACCAGTCGTGGCGTCCTCTCCCTTGTGACTCACCAAAACCCGAAAAACCAGTTGGTTCTTTAGTGTGGCAATGAGCAGTGGATGTATAAGAAAACCAAATCACAACAGTGATACAAACAGACTAGATGTTCCATTTTCCCCAATTTGTATTTTTATTGAATTCTTTAAATTGTTTGCATACCAACATTAAGACACACCTACACATTTCTTTTTTTAGAAAATAATGCCAAAAGTGTCAATTTCAGGAATTTAACTTATTAAGATTTGTGTTAAATAGACAATATCTAAAGATTGTCTCAAATTGCTGCAATTTCAATTACATCTCAATATCTACAAACATGATTCAATTTAATCACGGTCTTCACACATCTTTATAGCTTCATCCGTTCTGTGTTACACAGAACTGATACCTGACATAAGACAAGAGGCGATGTACATTAAAGTTATACGTTAAAGCTAAATCGCAATAAATGTAATTAATAGAAATGTGTGTGTGTGTGTGTATATATATGGAATATGACTTTAAAAATGACAATACAGTGGGTCAAAGCATCAAACTAAAAGAATGGTTTCAACATTTTGTTGATTATTCCTCTGCTTGCTTAGTTAGCTGAGCTGCCACTTTTGTGTGTGTGTGTGTGTGTGAACACACAGTAAACGTGTGTGTGTGTGTGTGAAAAACAATGTTTTCCAAACTTCTACAGATGTTAATTAGTGCGATTTAGGAGGTGCTAGTAACCATAATTCTTACCTCTAGACTGCCCCAATCCAGCCATTTCCCCAGTTTCAGTTCTTATAGAAAAAGCTAAGCTAAGCTAAGCTAAGCTAAGGGCTACTGGCTGTAGTTCCATAAACGCAAAAAAAAGAATAAGAAAAAGAAGCGCATTTGCACTAATTCACCTACAAAAACAATTTAGTCACACAATGAAATGCATACCATGTGATTCATGTATATCTAAACTTAATTCACACATTTTCATGTGGAGAAAGTAAATTACAGGGCATGTTAGACAAATGGTTGACAAATTGTATCATCTTAGATGTCTTGTGTTACACTTAACTACCAAGTTAATATCTCTTATAGTAAAATGAGGACAAGGTCAGCTTACTGAGTAATCTAAATACAAAAACAAAGAGGGAATTTAAATTTAAACTGATAACATAACATTTGTGTGAAGTACAATACACATCAAGAATAGTGACCACAAGACCCATACGTAAAACCATCCACATGTCTGAGGAGAGAGCATTTAATCATTGTAGTGCTGGTGTGTGTGTGTGTCCCATCTTCCACTGTATTTTCTTTTAAACCAGGACGTTGACCACAAACAGAGCAGTGCTGGTGGCGAGGGCCAGGCCCAGAGCGGAGGTCCCGGACAAACCGGGCGCAGCATTGCACAGGTCTGTGTCGCAGCACGTCTTGGTCACGGTGTAGACTGTTTGGTTGATAACGATTGTTGGTTCGGTCTTGTTGCACTTGTCCACTGATAAACAGCCCTTTGACGTGATATTGAAGACGCCAACTGTGAAGTGACAACAAACATGCATACAATCACCGTAAGTGTCTATATTGTGTTGGGCTGAAATGGTTGCACAGTGAAAAGGTATGTTTGTAGGTAGGTTGGCCATTGGTTTCCATAGGATATACAAACCAATTAGCAGCTAAACCATACTGAGGTATATACAAGTTACATTATCACTAGCATAAAGTTAATTCATGTTCATGATGAATTTCTTAAGCGTATACTGTAAAAAATGAAAGGAAACAGACAGCTGCCTGGGACACATTAAGAAACCAAAACTCACACAGCACAGTATGAATCTTTAGGCCTAAAACAACAGTTGTTTTCTAATAATATTTTGGATTTGGACAGTTTTCATGCAACAGCTAAATACTGTATATTTACTGTGCATTAGCCTCCCAAATCTTAACATCCAGTTGTAAATAGACTGTAAATAGAAACTATGAATAAGATGTTTTTATGTGTGATTTAACGGGGACATGTTAAAGGAGACCTTGAACCAGCCTGTGGAAACTTGAGTACCTATTGTGAGTGAAGACAGATCAGACATCATAAATCACCATTTCAAAAACACTTCTATAATAAATATCTAAGGAGGCAGATCTGGGATTTGTAAAAACCTAATAACATAAAATCTAGTATCTAGAGCTGCAACTGATCATTTTAATTGTCAAGGTTTGACCACCTACACTTAAAACAAAAACTTTATACTGAAGTACATAGTGTTGAAAAGTTTAGGTAACCATTTGAACCCAGTATTTTTTTTCCTTTACTTTCAGCTAACTATTTAAACTTCTCTGATCCCTTCCAACTAGTTTCCCACGCTCTCTTAATTAATATACTTGATGCTGACTGTATCTGACTTGATTGGCAGCTTACTGGCTGTAAATGTACTAGTTAATTAGTTGAGCTACACAATCTTTCCACGTACACCCTGGCATCTGCAAGTGTGCACTCTGAGGTAAAATAACCCATGATTGGGAACCATTGGATTGAATAACTAAAATGTTCTGTTGATCAATCAATTGAGTAATCAAAACAATCCTTGTCTTTACCTTTTGATGAAAATGCATTTTATAAGCACCAAGGTATTCACAATCATTGCAGTTATTTTAAGAATGCAAACATTGGGTTTTATGCAAGTGTTAAAGTGGTGACAACCTTCCTTTCTGAAAATGTTGTCTGGTGAGATTGTTAAGTTCTGAGCTCCTTACCTGCTTTCCCGACACCACTGAAGCATTGTTCTCCGCTGTTACATGTAGTTTTGGTGGTAAAGCAAAGGGATTTTATGCCAAAGTCGCATTGGTAGCATGTCAGCGCTTGAACTGGTATCAGAGACAGTTGGAGGGGAAGGGAGATGGAGGCAAGGAGAGAGTAAGAACAACAGTAAAATTTTAGTAAACTGATTTGCAATGGGTTATAATGAAGTTAAAACATAGGCTAATTTAAACTAAATTAAACATCACACTAATTAATATCTTCTCCTCATGTGTCTCTGAAATTATGAGATAATCACAGTCAGTGATGATGGGCAATATGAAATAATGGGTGACCTTTGCCCTTTAGCACAGAGGTTTTATGGTTGAGGTCATACCAGCTGTTAGTAGGACCTGATTCAGCCTTAACTCACATACACTTTTACTCTTAGCATAAATGTCAACTTACATGTTAACTTATAACACTTAATATTTACTATTATTGACTTATGTTAACACCTTATACTTACATAGCCTACATGACACACATTCTCCTGTTAACATTTTGTCCTGTTGATCCACACTAATCGTTCCTACCTCCAACCTTGATCAAAATACTTTTCAAGTTATTTATTTTCACCAATAAAATATGGTTTTGTGGTGCTTTTCTTTATCTAAATTGAGGGTCTAAGGATCGAGTTTCTTGCACATACAGTATGAAGAAAAAAAACTCACAAATTGGGCTATATAAATACATCCTGAGCCTATTTTACCAGCTGTTATTAGTTCCCAGACAGAAAAATGACTGCAGACTACAGGTAATAGTACCCTTTGTAGAACCTAAACATTCAAACCCATTAGTTTGCACGATGGAGCATCTGAAGTCGAGATTTGTTGACAAAAGGCCATGCCTCACAGATAACAGGCCCTAAAAGGTAGTCATCAACTCAGGATGTTTGTCAGCTCACATGAAAGTTTTTTAACAACAGAACGGCAGTCAATTTGGACAAATTCAGAGCCGCATGTAGTGATGAATGTGGTGTTTGGTGTTTTTTTGCCCCCATGTCTCCTTCCAGGCAGCGCAGCAATGGTTATGTTTAGGGTTAAGGTTAGCTGGCTGGAAGGTGGCGTTGGAGGCAAAAAAAACACTATTGAGTGACGAGTGTGAGGCTTGAACATCAGAAAAAGAAAAAACAATTAAATTGTATAGATAGGCAATAAAAAGCGCTATCATAAATACAAAACCACAGCTTAAAAACAACTGTACACCTAAAGATAAGTTCAGTCGTAATGGAGAGTATCAGCGCCTCTTAGATGACTCTAGAGAAGCTTTGTCAATTCTGAAAAATCAGAACTATCTCTGCAAATGTTGACAGTAAAAGTCTACTTTAAAAACTGAGAGCAGTTGTGCTGTGTTCCCGAGTCCATATAGCATACAAAGTACACATACAGTTTTAATTTTTATAGTATATAAAAGTAGTATTGCATTAGTGGTGGGAATAACCAGACGCCTCTCGATACAATATCATCACAATAATTATGCCACGATATGATATTATTGCAATTTTAAACATATTGCAATATACTGCAATTTATAACCTTTTTTTCAACTTCTAATTTTTCCCAATTTCAAATGATGGCCCAAAAGGAAACTTTGTCAACATCTGTTTTAACTAAAATATACATTTCTTTGTTTGTTCATATCACTTCACTTTTATTACTGCAAAATGGGATTGTCAAGCAGACAAACTGACCAACACATAAATAATAAAAGATTGATACTTTGCGCCTGTGTATCGATACAGTATTGCCACTGTAAATATTGCAATACTATGCTGTATTGATGTTTTCCCCCCACCCCTAGTTTGCATACCAGTCAGCTAAGGTATATTATCTCAAGAACACCTATATAAACTGTATATGTCACTGTAACTTTGATTAAGTAATAAAGCTACTTGATAACAAACCCTATTATTACAAAGTGGATTGAATGTTTTCCTGGACACGCACCAAACTAAATACATGTTTAGCAATAAAGCTGCTCTGCAGGTCACAGCTGTCTTTTCTTACTTCTTCAGTTTACAGACTTTCCTGTAACTCAAATAATTTTTTAATTTAATAATTAATAATTTTTTATAGATTTAAGCAACCCAACTCAATGCTGTATGTTGCAGTGGTGATGCACCAAGCCTTAAAGACAAGTGGACACTGTAGACTGAAACTATGACACAGTGCTGGGAGGGGAGATACTCAAAGCCTTTCTTAACAAACCTGTCGGTCCAGTTTCAACATCAGTGTCCCATGACTGGAATCTTCATGAGAAGTACTCACTGAAGTAATTTCTGGGAAGTTCCCTTTTCTATTTTTTCATATATACATACATATTCAATTTAATTTTTAACGTCACTTACTTACACTGCAATATTGGTTCTTGTACTATGGCAACTGCACTTTACAATACCTTTATTTGACACCACTTTACATTCAGTCTTCCTTCTGCTCATTGTTTATTGTTTGCCTGTTTTTCTTGTGTGTTTACTTGTTTGTTTGTTTTTGCTTTTATTGTAGAAAATGCTGCTGTAACAAAGGAATTTCCCCGCTGTGGGATGAATAAAGTATTATCTAATCTAAAAATTAGCCGCTCTGAGTGTTGTTTGACCTTAGTGTGTGCGTGTGCGCGTGCAGTAAATGTAACATGAGCCGTTTCCCCGTGTAAAGTTCTTACAAGAATCAGCACACTAAAAGAAAGTCATTGTAGAAGCATTGTACAGCTCAATTTTGTGAATTTTAACCAGTGCCACCTTAAGCAGAATAAATAAACAAGTAAGACTATTATGTTAGGCTGTAGGAAATAGTTTAAATTCTGCTACACACATTATAATAATCATAATTATTTTGGACTTGTGTTTTTATTGTGAAACACTGTATAATTCAACCCAGTGGTTTCCAATCTGGGGGTCATAAAATTAATTAAAGGGGTCATGACGACAATTTCCTGGGTAGAAAATTAGGAAAAATTTATCTTATATTTAGATTTTTTCTTGTGAAACACTATTGTTTTACCTTTTTAGGTCAGAGCAGGGAAAATCTCACTTCCATCTCAGAAATGCACACTGTGATGAGGTCATGAGCAAAAAACATTTCGCAACTTGGTTGTTGACTCATCGTAGCTAGGGCGTGGCCTGTGGTGGAGACAATCCATTCCCCCTGAACGGATAACATAGCGTTAACCCAGTATGGACTACTTAGAGAACTTTTACCACTTGACAGAGCAAGATACAATACATTTCCAAAAAACTGAGCCGTATTACATTATGTGTGACTAGACAAACGACCCAACGGAACAGCCAGAGGTGTTGTTTCTCAAAAAAAATTGTTAATGTGTTAGCTACCTGATGGAGTCTCCAGATAAGACACAGCTAACGTTAACCGTAACTTATTTTAGATAATTTAATCTGACTGTATTATCAGTAACGTTATCCCAGGGCCATTCAGCAAACTATTGTTTTCCCACCTTATGTCTAAGCATGTTAAATAAATAAATTCCTTGTAACTGTAGTAACGTAAGTGGTATTAACATTGGCTCTGTCTGTCTTTTTGGCAGTATATAAAACTTAAGATCAGGATTTTTTAAAACTTTTTAGGAGGCGCAAAAACACCACACAGCAACTTTTTGGCACTGAACTAAGCACAAAAATAACTATAAATATGAACGTTTAAAAGTTTAAACGGCGTTCAATTAATTGCATCATGCGCACTAACTTAACAGTGACTTCATTTAGAAAATCATTTGCAATTTTGTATTCTTAACATCTGAATTTACCATTGGGACGCGCCCAGGCATAAGACGGGTGGGCAAGAGATGGGACAGATGGCATGAAATGGGAGGTCTCATGGGAGGCATACAATCTGCTGAAAAAGATTGACTGTTCAAAAACATCCAAAAACAACAGTAGCCTACGAAGACATAGTGGACCAGATGCAAGCTTTTTATTTTGAAAAATTGAAGCTCGGGGACAGCACCAGCAGGGAGGGCATGAGATGGTAGGTCTCCAGGCTGCAGCTGTACACTGCAGTGAAATGGCGCGGTCCTGAGTTGAGAGATAGACATTCACGGTTTTACTATCAAGTTAATAGGCGTGTGTTTGTGTTTCTTTAAACTTCTTTTTTTAAAGGCGTGCGCCCGTGAGCACTGTGGGCGCCTATTACTGTCAATATCCAGCATCTAACGTTAGTTACTCCGCTGTGTTGTGAAGTAATGTCTAGCTATGTCTGACAAGTGTCTAGCAACATATGTTGTGAATGCTGTGGTCAGCAATGCAGCAATTGATTATCAGAATTGTTGCCAATCAATTTATTATTTTAACTCTATGATTACATACACGCTGAGGAAAGATGCAACTCTTATCAGCAAACAGTCTCACATTAAAGTATCACAATACATTTCCAAAAACTAACATGTAAGGCAATGACTCAAGTAGAGAAGATGGATGATATTTAACTCCAGTATTTGAGATAGAGAGAAATATTTACTGCTATATTACTGAGATGTTTGCTGAGCAGACTCATGAATATTCACCTTTTTCCATCTGTGTCTGACATGTATACATGTCACAAAATAAAATCATATAATGATTTCAATTTTGATGGAATAATACCAGAGATAAAAAAAAAAGAAAACACGGCCACACCTTTTTACACAAAAAGTCCCACACCCTGTCCTGCAAGTTTTGGTCATATCCAAGTTCGTGTAGAACTGTCAATGCTCATTTCCTCTCTTATTATCATTATCATATTATTATTGACGCATAGGCCTATACTAAATATGTATTCTGTTGTGAGATAGAACAGATTTCATCAGGGAGACAAAAGGACCAAAAACCTTTTGGTAATCAAAATTTCATATTGTCATGGCGCAGCCACACCTACTAAAACGTAAGCGCTATTCAATGCTTACCGACATGTTGCCTTGTGAAATCCAGTCTAACCTGATCCTGTGACCTATTGAGTAATTGCTCATACGTTGACACAACACACATTCATGCAAACAAATGTCTCAACACACACGGTAGGGCTTAGCACATTTTGGGCTTTAGCAGAAAGGGGAGAGGGACAGAAGTTGTCGATGTTCAACTTTTTAGGCTAAGTCCTGGATCTTCACAATCCTACCTACACACACACACACACACACAAAATTATGAATAAATACTCTTGTTACTGCTAGAAGTCCTGCATTCAACATTTCACTCAAGAAAAAAAGCACACAAAGAATCCAAAGTGTGTGCATCATCCATCCATTACACACGTAAGAAGCATTTTGATATTAAATGGGTAGTTTTGTTTTGGGTATTTCAATCTACAATAATGGATTAATTTTGTAGCCTATATAATACCTTTATCTGCAAAGTAATAACATCTGCACATCTGTCAAATAAATGTAGTAGTGTAAAGAGTACAATATTCGTTGCTGACATGTAAAGTATTGAAGTATTGCAAAAACTGAAGTTAAGGTTTTCTAAGACTGGCAACAGACTGACAAAACATAACACCTCACACTACCTAATATGATCATATAGCTTCAAGGAATTACATGAATCCGTTTTACTATGTCTCTATCCAAAAAAACATAATAATTTGAATCCATGACAGAAGTTAAGCTACAAGAGCCCTATTCATTAGTAAAGGGACTTTTGAGGATGGAATTTAAATATTACAGCTATGTAAGTATTTATTCCACCTAGAACTGAGCAAAACTCTCAACCATTGCCATCTATTTAATGACATGGAAACAGTTTGAACTAAGGTGTGGCACATTATGAGCAGTGTCAGCTGAATACTGCCCTCTAATGCTCTGTCACTAAAACTACAGATTACAGAGCATTAGCCCCTTAGGTTCTACCCATAGACTGTACATAACTGGTTCCATAAGTTCAAGTTACTATTTTTTGTAATGCTTTGCTACTATTATGACAAGTAGGGTTAACCTCACAACTCTGCAAAATTCAAAAGCAGCTAGATAGCTGTTTTCAAACATGTTATCACATGTTTAATTGACTAAGTACAACTCATAATTACAGTAATGTTTTCACCATACCTAATCAGTGTGTCATCAAAGAAAATATCTTTCATATGAGGTAGTTGTCCATCACAACGCAATGCTCACACTACTTTTGATATGCTTCTCTTCTGATTTGAATACATACATTTGACCAATATTTAATCCAACAGCTCTTAATGGTTCATCACTAAATTGTTTGGTTTACCTGTAATTAATTAGGTTTGTAAAATGTGTGTGTGTGGGGGGAGGGGGGGTTGGGGGGGTGGGGCAAGGCAAGGAAAAGGAAGAGGGATCCATCAGAGAAGTGGGTATGGGCACCAACAGAGGCCAGAGGTTACTGTAAATACCAATTTGGCCAAATTATTGTAGAGGATGTCTTCTACATATTAGCCTGTGGAACAGCATTCCCACAAATAAAGAACCAAATGACTCAACTCACTGTGGCAAACAACTGGGAAGAAAAACAGTGAACAAGCCAAAATTAAACTCAATGCGAGTCATGTGCTACAAAGCCAAACCCACTGTGCATGGAAAGTTAAAGTGAGAAGGCATGTCATGAGATCAATATGCAAACAAGTTTATGAATTTATGAGTTTATGAAAAGTGTATGTAGTGTGAGTGTAAATATTTAAACATGACCGTTATCATTCTCACACCTACAACCTCACAAAAGGTCAAGATTAACAGGGTGGGTTTAGTGTATTGTGTAAATCTACCTAGATAACTGTACTGACATCTGTGAAGGATAGGATTAGCCAGACGGATGGGAAGGAGCAGTTGGATTAAATGGTTTTGTCCCCCTCTGAATTTTTACAGATTAATAAAACATAATTTAAGTAAAAGTAAGTAATTAAAATGTATTTATGAAGAACTTTTCACAGATATAAGTCACAAAGTGATTTACAGAGGCATACAAGCACACTAGAAACATAATACACAATGGGTGTCACCCAATAATGTTGAAAGTGCATAAAAGGTTCATACTGGTCATAAGCCGGTGGTGTGGGACAGACAGTAAATATACTATAAGAGAGCGAGCGGAGAAATGGTGTGAAAAACTGTTTAGCCACATATGCAGAAGCCTGACCGTACTATGCTCTACATGTAAAAATTTTAAACTGAATCCTATATGCAAAACTTTTTCAAAAAAGCAAAAATAATTTACATTTAGTCCAAAATGTAATTCAAATCCAAAACAGAAGAGTTGACCTACTCTAAAGACAAAGATGTAAACACTAAAAAAGGGATAAAAAAAATTGGTCAACAGTCTCTCAACTTGACAAATATACTGCCATCTTGTGGCCGGGTTAGCGCAGTTGGTAGAGCAAGCGCACACAGGCCCCGCGGGTTTAACCCCAAATTGCAGCCCTTTGCTGCATGTCATTCCTCCTTTCATGTCTTATCCTGCCCTGTGGAAATAAAAGCCTAAAATGACCAAAAGTAATAATCTTAATAAAACTTGTCACTTTTTTGTCCATTTTACTGGCAGATGGGCCTTGGGGGAAACTACTCAGTAGCCTGTATCATGTTAACCTCAAAAATCAACAAGATTCAATAATATACCATTTGTGAATCAGCAATTTAAAGTTCTCATATTATGCTCATTTTCACTTTCATAATTGAATTAAGAGGTTGTACCAGAATAGGTTTGTGGTTTAATAAAAAACATATTTTGCCATACTGCACATTACTGCAAGTCTTCTTTTCACCCAATGTGTTGAGCTCTCTGTTTTAGCTACTGAGTGAGGCATCACACTTGTATTCCATCTTTGTTTGGGAGTCGCACTTGGCTGTAGCTAAGTCAGCACAGCTAGCTAGTCAGTTGCAGAGCCATGCTAGCAGCTAGGCGCGCATTATAATGTGTGTTACAAAATGACGCAGGTTTGTCACGGAAGTAAAGGCTGGACTACAGCTGTTTAGAGCCGTTTGTAGATGGTAAGTCCCTTTGGGGTGGACTTTTGTCTTTTTTACTTTGTAAACCTATAACGTGAACAAAAAGATATATAACACAATAAAGGAAAGGGAAAAAGTCAAAAAGCATAATATGAGAACTTTAAGTAAAGAATTCATAGGCTTTAAAAAAGGTCGAAGTTATCACCTGGGAGTGTAAAAAAACAGCCAGGATGGGAATATGGTTCAAGCTAACAAGTGTTGAAACAGAAGACCAAAACAACAGAGGTATGGAGACCCAGAGAAGAGAAGACAAACATACTACAATAGCCTCAAAACACAATAGTAGAAGAACAAATGGCTATTTTAGAGCGCCCAGATAGAGCCTGTGTAGAAGTGGAATTTGGGACTTGGGCAAAGCCTCAACTGTTACAGGGTGAGGAATTTCTCATGTAATGGCTGGCAGGTTGAAACATGATTCAGTCTTAACAAATTCTGGGGTAAAGAAGATCACTGTTTAGCTACCACAAGCTGCCTCACCCAAACCTGTAATATCAGCATTAGAGTAAAGCCTGGGATGTGAAGATAGGGTACACAGCAAAACTGCAGCTTTCTTTACATGTGCCTCATTCGGTGTTCTGCTGAATCTTACGATGTAGCGTTAGTCCTTTTAAAACGTTTTTTTTTTATTCTTTTAGCGCTGCAACAAACCAATTTTTTAAAATTTAACATTTTATCGGAACAACAGTTCAAATATCAAAATAGTTAATTTTCTGTCAGTCGACTAATTTCAGCTCTGAATGATTCAACGGTTCATAAGCCTACTTAGCTGTTGAGCTAACAATGTCAACCATTGGTTGCTTTTAGCTAACGGTTTCATGACATTAGGTAAGCTAACCATAAACTGCATATCGGTTGCCTTTAGCCTACTGTTTTTCACTCGTTTGTCCATAACTAAAAAAGACCATCAACAGTTTATCGGTTTCCTGCAAAGTTAGTTAACAATATAAACAGTAGGCTACATGTTAACGTTTATTTTCACTGTTTCATTAGCCTACTAGCTAAATGTTGTCCCCATTATTTTGTAACTAGCCCATTTTAAACATTTTCCCTATTACTTTTAGCTAACTCAAATCAATTGGGATGACTGATGACATTAAGAGAAAAACAAAACGGATATAGGTGATATTTAGCTAGGGATTATCTGCAACAGTCAAACAAGTTAATTAAAGCCTTGGCTTGTGTCCACGAGCAGTCTGGTTCAGTTCCGTTAAGTTCAGTTTGTTAGGCTACACTATTACATCATAACGGTTCTTTTTACGTTTCCATTGTCTAAAGTTGTGAATGGTAGTAAAAAAACGCTCCATTTAGGCTCCATTTAATCTTAAATGTCTGTTTGGCCATTTGTCACAAAAGGTGCCCGGATCCCGTTTTGTATAAATAAATAATAAATTAACAACAGCCGGCAGCCTCCAACACTAAGCACAACCAATGGCTTATCTAAACTACTGTATAACGGAACACTTGACGCTGCTGACGCATACATACCAAATCACCTAACGCTATAACTGTAATCATCTAACGTCTAACGTCTATCTTGCAAAAAATGTGTCATTTCTGAACATATCAATATGAAGACACAACTTTCTGTGATGCTGATAAAAATAAACCAATACAAAATACAAAACACAGCCACACCAAACTTCATATAGCCCACTTCGGTGGAAATGTTTAAATAAATGAAGTAAATGATAATAATAAATGAATTATGAAGTCATAACTTACCGACTGCAAAGAAGCATCCGACTGCAATAAGCTGGACAATAATTCTGTTCATTTTGGAAAAAGGACTGGAATAAGGTAACAAACTCGACTTTCTGGAAAGGGTGCCTGCCACTGAGACTCAGAACGTTATAATGTTTGAACAAACATCAATCGTTTTTTCCCACAATTTATAATCCTCAACTCCCATACAAACGTCACCGGTATCCAATCAGAGGAGGTCTTCTGGGACATCCACCCATTTTTATTTTTAGCTCGCCCACCTGTGTGCATCACGGGTTGGAGGATATTCCATTAGGAAGTTAAAGTGTGGAAAAGCTAGGAAAACAGGGAATTGGTGATTTTAACCCTTGTGTTGTCTTCCCGTTGACCATGACAAAAAAAACACGTTTGTTGTCCCACAATGTTTTTGTTGCTTTTTCAAAGTTTTTTTCATTCTTTTCAACTTTTGGTCAAATTTTACAACCTTTGTATAGCTTTCTCAGATGTTTTAGTCATTTTTTATTTAACGATTTTGAAGCATTTTCCAACTTTCATGACGTTTTCTTCAATTGTTTTGTTTGAAGTTGAATGTTGTTTTATTGCTTTTTCCAACCTTATTTACGCTTCCCCCAACGTTTTGTCACTATTCACATTTTCGCCACTTGTTTCGACTTCCCATACTTCTGATATAAAAAACTATTGAAAACACAAGGGTTGGGATGTATTTAACCTTTAAAGGGGTTAAATACAACAATATGTCAACATGTCAACAACGTGTCATTGCAATACATGGATTTATAGTGTTTTGGTGGTGCTGAAAAGTGACTTACATGTTGTTTATGGCTCCTTAAGCCACTAAGTACATTTATTTAAGTTCTGTACTTATTCGTTTTAGAGGCAATTAAATTAAATCTTATTTTAACTCTACTCACAATATCCTATCCAAAGTGTCTACTTCTGCCCAGATTCTGCCCAGAAGAACGAAGATTCCTGCGCATCATGCTCATGCACAGGACGGTTCGTGCAGGCAGAACGGATCGGGTACCGAGACCATCTACGCAATTGCAGAATCTCGGTACACGATCCGTAGACATCGATCCAGCAGCATGCTTTTAGCTCAATTGTCTACTTACAGTACAATGGGGTTGTAAAGCAAACATGGGCCGTTATGTTGGTCACAGCAGCAGGAGGGACACCCAAAATATCATATCATTCAGTATAAACTTATATTTATTATATAAATGTATAACACATTTAATTATTGCATCTACTCTTCATTACACACTTCTTCAACTTAGTCAAGACTGTTCCGATTGCCTCTCATTTTGTTTGTACTGCACCAGTTTTTTGTAGTCTCTGCAACAATTATTAAAGGATCATTGTAAAACAGCAGGGCAGAAAGAAAATGTTATTTAATGAAAATAAAAGGAAATTGCAGCAACAATAAGTTAAGCACCGTGTGGACATCAACTAAAGCATCAATACCATCTCATTATATTATAAAATAACCACTACAGAACCCACTGAAACTGAAAATATAAGTTGTGAATAAGTTGTGAACAAAGTTGCAGATAAAATGTCTGAATGTCAAAATAAAAACATAATTATATCAAAGTCAGGTTATATAAAGAGAAAAATAACTGCTACTCATAATAACTACATAACTACTGCTAATAACTACATATTCAAAGCAGAAAACTCAAAGTTCCCATACTGTCTGTGACATCTAAGTTGCACACCCTCGTTTAAGTGACAAGCATGATTTTTTTTCTGCTTGCAGCTGTAAAGAGACAAACATCTGTATGTGTGTGTATGTGTAACTTACGTAAGTTACAGTGTGGAGAGTTTGTCACTACTGTCTGAAATTGCTGTAAATCCAGGTCTCCTGTTTGCTTTGAAACTGCTTATTGAGGCACGAGGAATCTAAAATGTAAAATTAAAATAATAGGCCTATATTTTTACACTATATATTATATATATTTATAATAAAATAAAAACAATAATACCCATAAACAAGCCTGGTCTCACCCGTAATTTATTTTTATTATCTGTACTTATATTTTTCCATTACAAGTACTTACTTTTTCAATATTATTTATGGTCATAGGTAAATATAATTTATATTATGGTTACCTACTTTTGCTTTATTACTTTAATTACATATTCAATTTAATTTTAACGTCACTTACACTGCAATATTGTTTCTTGTACTATGGCAACCGCACTTTACAAAACCTTTATTTGATGCACTTTACTTCCAGTCTACCTTCTGCTCGTTTTGTTTGTTTGTTTTGCTTTTATTGAAGAAAATGCTGCTGTAACAATGGAATTTCCCCGATGTGGGATGAATAAAGTATAATCTAATCTAATCTAATCTAATTAGTCATTAGTCTCTGTTGATCTCTGAGTGCTTGCAAACACCCTTAGGGACAAACGTCTTTAATAAATGACTGAAAGGTGGAGCCGTGGGTGAGGCCATTTGTTTTGGACACATCCCTTACAAAAGGCCGGGGCGGCTAAGTGGGGAGAGCAGGTACACATGTACTTTGAGGTTTATGCCTCGATGCCAAGATCTAGGGTTTGAATCTGACCTGTGACAATTTCCTTTATGTCTTCCCCTTCTCTCTCACCTAACTTTCCTATCAAATGAAGGTGGGAAAGCCCCAAAAATAATCGAAAAAATGAATAAATAAAAAAGGACAGGACAACATGGATTAATCTGGGTGGGGCTGAGATCTTTATAGTCATCGTTATGAAATAATTTGCTGAGAGGGAGGCTGTTTGGGCTGGTGAAATGCTTCTATTGTTTTGCCCACAGATCCTCAGAGTTTCTCAACAGTTGTCACGTGAAAAGAGGGTGTGAGGGAGAAGGCAGCCAAACTATCCCTAATTCCATCCGTCACAGCAATAAGAGCAAAAGTCAGTATGAAAATCTAAACTGGGCAGAAGTAGATAAAAAATATAAAGAGCTGAAAATGTCATATTTTGCAACATTAAACAACCAGATTTAAGGTGGAAACAGATCAGTACAAAGGGACCTAAAATAAGAGATTGGCACAAGTCAGCATAGAGACAGAGAGACCTATGACACTTTATAAGCTTCAGAGGCTGAGATCGGATAAACTGCATACAACTACAGTTGGGCTGGTGCTTTGTGGGACAAAGGCAAAGATAGAACTGCACCTAAAAACGAGAGTCAAGCGTTTTAGACCATAGTCTATTTGCTATTTAGCACTAAAAGTACAGTTGAGGCGGATGGGAATGTCATTAGAGTAGTTTAGCAGGTATTTGGTCAAAAACCAAAGTGTTGGACAATTTGAAAATGTCCTTTAAGTTTTAATAATTCATCATTTCATCATTTGTTTCACAACATGAATGTGTGTACACCATTTTAAGAGAATCCATCCCCAAGATGTCAGATATTTCTATCAAAACTAAATGTCAACCTCATGGTGGGACTGGAGGAAAAGTCAGGGGATGAGCAGATTCAGTAGAATTCTTCCTCTAGGGATCATGAATGTCTGTACCAAATTTCATTGCAATGCATTTAATAGTCGTTGGGGTATTTCAGTGTGGACCAGAACAAGCAACTGAATACTCATACAAATAAGTATTTTGTATTTGTCATTCACTTTGACATTTAATTCACTTTTCTGTTGATTGATGTAAAAAAAAGCCACATTAAATCTACTTTGCTTCAATGTTGTAATACAATAAAAGACATGAAGACTTCCAAGAGGGGGTGAACATTTTTTTATAGTTACAGTAGAAGGCCAAGTTACCAAACTGGCTGCTGTATATCAGCTTCAACTTGTCTTGTCAAGTTAGAGCTTTAATGAATCTGCAATGGAATTTGTAGCATTCTTGCTAACCTCAGCACAGACTGAAGCATTACATGCGGAGAGTAAAGACTAGAACCACATATTAATCAACAATACATGTTTTTAGAGATTTTTTTTGTGTGTGCTGAGTGTCGGTGGCTGGTATATTTCCTTAATAGTTTTGTCTAGTAGATCTGTAGAGACATCTCAAAAAACAATCTGTGAGGAAAATGGAACAATATGGCTTCCAGTGTGGCAAAGCAGAGGCTGAACATTGAACATTTTTACACGACTCCAGTATGAGCCACTGAACTGGCAAGATTATTACTCTGCAAACACTCTCAGAGCGGTTTTCTTGCCACATTCAGAGATTTGTTTACCGCCCAACACTCAGACACCTTTCATTACTTGGCAGATTATTGGAGAAAGAGTCTGCTCTTGTACAAAAACTAGAGACACACACCAGCTACAAAAATGGGGGATTCCGCTACACAAAGTTAAAGGAGTTACTGAGAGAAAATGAGAAGGGCAGATCCCAAGCTGTGGTATGAGGTTATCCTGAGTCATTAAGGAATCTCCTCCTCTTCTTCCTCTGGAAAAACTGACAGGACACGCCACATGAAGACAACTTAGTCCTGCCAGTCATTTTTTGCCAAAGACAGCTGCCAGGCAGAGGGGGAAAACAAGTTTGTATGAGTCATCTGTAAATATACATACGTTTCCATGGCTTGAACTGGATATAGTATGGATTGTGTACTAGATGTATTGTGCCTATTTGTAATTTCCATTCTGACTTATCAACTATATCAAAAGGTTAAACGGACATCCAAAAGCTAATTTAAAAAGTAATTACAAAAGCCTGACTGAGATCTTATGATCTTGTCAATGCAGTTAGATGGTGTTGATTTGTTTTTGTGTGTTTGCGCATTTCCCAACCATTGCTGTTACTCAGAGTCATGTGAAATGCCACAGCAACCACACCTAGAATCCAGACAACCATCATTTTCTCTATCACCACAGGGAATCTTCCTACAACCTCAAAAACACAACACTAAGAATGCAGGTACAGTTGTGTGTTTTATAATTCCTGTGTTACAGTACATCTTCATATTTATGATTTAAATCAAACTGCTACAACAAGTAGTGCCTTGGAAATATTTAAATGTAAAAAAAAAAAAAGTTTTTTAAAGCATTAAGTTCTCTACTGACACTATGTGGCAGGAAGGCAGAACTGCAGTCTTAAAGATAAAGTACAAAAGAGTATGAAAAGAAAATAGAAGTTTATTGAGAATTCTGAATCCTGCTCACCCTTCCACAGTAGCAGAAAGACAACAATAACACAGACAGTTAGTTAAAATCTGGACACATAAATACAGCTTCTCTTGTATCATGAAATCCAAAAACAATCTATTCCAGTCACACAAACTTAAAGATGGGAAGGAGTGACAAAAGGGCAGCTGAGTATCTGCCCTACAGCTTCAGAAACAAAAAAATAAGAGGCTGGTGGTTGGTCTATCTCTAACCCGGAACATAAATAATGAGACTGTGTTGTGGAGAGACACCAGTAGGATCAGTGAAGTAGTGGAGTGAACTTAAGGATTCAGATTGTCTAAATTCCTCTTTCTCCGGGTCTCCTCCTTGATTTTCACAGGAATGGTTTGACATTTTGGGAAATATTTGCATTTAGGCAGAGAGTTAGATTACCAGACAGATACCACTCTCATATCTGTATGTTAAATATAAAGCTACCACCAGTAGTTAGTTAGCTCAGCTTAGCAAAAATACTAAAAACAGGTGAAAACAGCTAGTCAGGCTCCAATGGTAATAAAATACACCTACCAACATCTCTGAAGCGCACTAATGAACAAGTTGTTTGTTTAATACGTACAAAAAAGTGTAAAAACTATTTGCTTTTTTTTTTTCATTTCTTTGCAGGGACCAGTAACTTCCTGGAGTCACTACTGGTTGCCCATCAACTGCTTATCAGCTCTAAGCCCCTCTAAAATGGCGAATTGGCATTTGCATTTGTGTACCGATTAAACAAGATATGTGTTAATTAGTGATCTTTAGCTACTAGAAGCAGCTCTATAGCTAACTAATTAACACTATATTTTGTTTGTTTAATCTGTACAAGTGTTTAAGTGTAAAAACGACTGGTTGTGGTGTTACAGCCCGGTCTTGGCTGGGACTAATAACTTCCTGGAATGAAAAATGGTTGCCTAGCAACTGCTAACCGGCACACAACCCTCTGTAAACCTGTGAAATTTGGTTACCCTAGAACAGAACTAGCCAGGCTAGCTGTTTTCCCATTACCAATAACTATGTTAAGTAAAATTACCAGCCGCTATCTAGTCATCTGATCTACTCTCTGCCAGAAAGCCAATTTGTGTATTACCCAAAATGTCAAACTATTTCTTTAAGAAGAAGAGGCTATGAGGGAAGGTGGGTAATAATACAAACACAGCTAAGCCTGCTGCTGCAGGAGGGACATGTCTCAGAAAAATGTAGCACAGGTTATATTTTTACTTCAGGACCAATACAGACAGTTGTTTGACACGCGCACAGACAGTTGGAGAAATGACGCAGGCTGATTACAATTGTCTGAACAATTCAAAATTCATGTTAGTTAAATCTATTTCTACTTAACCTCCTCTAACAGCAGAAAAAAACAATACATTGTTGCTCGTGTCTCTTGAAAAACCCAAAACAATCTTGGTGTGTTCTCTGACTCTTAAGGCAAATTTTAACAGAAAGCTTTGTGCAACACCACCACAAAGTATCAGACAAACCGGTAACCAAAATCTTTCAAACGAGTCATACAGAAAGACACCCACCGTCTAAACTGTCTCTGCGAGTGCCAGCCTGTGTACATGCATTGGGGGGGGGGAAGGTCAAGGGGAAAAGGAGTCTTCCAATGAAGGAGGGTTTACCACCACCCTTTACCACCACCCTGTGCCAAATACAGAACAAACACAGAAACAGAGGTTAAAGCTGACTCAGCTGTTGCACTTTTAGCTTTCCGTCCAACAGCCCTGGACATAAGACCTCTTCTACGAGGAAAAGTTCCCTGTAGTGTCCCACTGATTATATCATTTCATCATCAGTGTGCTTGTGAACAGCAGCAGCAAGAAGCCCTGGATTGTTCAGCTTCCTCTTACTTCACCTTCTGTTTTTGGCACTGATGAGTTTGGTAAGGTACATGCATGGAATCCCAAGTGTGTGGATGCATTTATGTATGTATGAGCGTGTGTGTGTGTGTGTGATTGTTTGTTATTAAGATCATGGCTGTGTGTTTTTATGTCTCCCTCACACTCAAAAATCTTTACACTTTTTCGCTTGCCTTAATCTAAACCAAAATAATACAGTCTTCAGGGTTGGGAAGGGGGGCACCTGAAAAGCTTTGTAAAATGCAGGTGACCCCTCCCCTTTTGATGGTAATTCTTTCCTGTCTTCTCTCTCTAAGAATCTTCCTCCTCCATCTCCTCTGTCCAGGGCGCTCTAGCGGATGGCCTTGACGGGGCTCTTGAAGCTGGAGGCCGCTTGCAGCTGCAGCTGGTAGGCCATGGGATGGATCTTGAACCCGTACAGCCTGAAGAAAAAAAGAAAGTGACTAACAGGAGTGAGCGTTTCTTTTGGCCACTGTTAATCAAACATGATTAAAAAGTCCAGAGTAAGCATCAAATATTAACTTAAAATGAAATTGACAAGATGCAACACAAACATGCAGACTGAAATTGATGAGGCTGTGTACATTGTGATCAGTGCTGTATTTGCTTTTAGCGAGAGAGCAGTGATGTATGATCTGAAGCTCTAACAATATTCTATAACTATCATTCCATTCACTAAGAATCCAATTGGCAGAATAATTGATTGTGAAAAAATTGTTACTTGCAACCCTAATAACTAACGGACACTAATTTGAGTACATATGTTCTATTTAATCAGTCGGATCCACAATTCACATTATGTGGTCCCAATTAGTAAAATGCTGTGATTGGTGGACTTTTTCCTCATAATGTGTTATGTTTCTCATGATGAGAACAGTTAGAGTTAGCGTGCTCCAAACATACACCGAGTGGTCAGAGTGCAGACGTCCCTGCTGCTTTATCCATTATATTTATATTCTCTGCCTGCTGTTCTAACCTTGGGACAAACTGGTTGGCGGGCCTCTTGGGCCTGTACTCAGGGTGAACCATGAAGAGCATGTGGGGGAAGCCGGTGCCAAAATAGGCTCCATCTGTGTGGTGGTGCCTGGAGGACTTGGGTGTGTAGACGTCCATACATTTAGGACAGTACAGCTTCACCATGGCCTCTCCTGGGATGTCTGACAGACCTGTTGAGGGAGAGGAGGAGGGACAGAGGGAGGAAGAAACTGGTTAAGATATGAGAGTAAATCTACCATATCTAAGATAAGGATAGCACTGGGAATGCTGCTAGTACAGTATAAATACTTCTTAGTTTCTTTCAGGTATTTTTTAAATCTATTTAATCATCACGTCCATTTGCATTTGAATAGAAACAAATGGCACAATTTGAATTGCACTGTGAGGTTTGTCACAGACAGCCAGGACATCATAAATAAAATGTTAAAAATGGACCACAAATAGATTCCCAAACCAAAAAATCAGTCTATTATCCCTCTCTCTCACAGGCCAAAAAAACCCACTTACACCCACTAACATCTGGCTTTTGTCTGCAGTGGGAAAGGTTCCAATCAACATTCACTCCCGGGACAAATTACTCTGTAGTAGGCACAGGTTATTGGCTCCAACTTCAAACAGCAGTGATGGAAATACACCCAGATAGATACGCTAACTTTCTGTCATTTTCCAGTGCAATGCGTCACCTCCATTGGTAACTTCTGTCATCTTGTCTCCACGCAAGCAGTGCTTGAACACCAAATTAGTTGCCACCAATAGTCTCCAGGAAACCCCTATACGACCCATATGAAACCCAAAAGTTTTGCTTCCTGTGTCACCTACAGCCTTGGTGGAGGAAATTACGCTTGGTTGCTAAAACTTGCATTTTGGGCAATTCTAGTAATTAGCATAATTAGCTAGGTTAAGGTTACACAGCAGAATGGTGAGGTGAGGATAAGGGTGAGGAAGTGTGGAGTTTGCATCATTGCTCATATAATCTTTTTTCTCTCTGTAACAGCCATTGATTGTAGGCTAATGTGTCAACAAAATTAAACAAATTTTAAACCTGGCTTTATCCAACATTCAGATTTCAATTCTGGACATGTATGCAAATGAGTGCATATTTAATAATATAATGCCTCATTTACATATTTAAACATAACATTTCAGAGAATTTGTATAGTTTATTTAGTAAGGGTTTTTTTTGTCTTAACATCAGTAATCAACTTGGGAAGTTTCACATTAATATATATTATTTCATTTTCTTAGCCAGTCACCTGCGGTGTTCACCTCGAAATGAGCTAATTATGCTAATGACTAAAATTTCCCAAAATGCTACTTTTAGCAACCAAGCTTGATTTTGTCCACTAGTGCTGAAGATGATATTTCAATCATTAAAATTCCTAGGAAACAACACTTCTGGGCCAAAGAAATTTCCATTACACTACAAGTTGGAAAAACAATCAAATTAAGATTTTATAAAAACTTTCATTGGCCTCTATGCCGCTTTCAATGATTTTCAACAGAGGAAGGTTTAAGTTTATAAGCGAACACTGTTATTGGAAAGCTGTAGCAGGAAAGGTTAACTCCTGTTTTCTGGCTCATTTGAGACGTTGTGACACATCAGAAAAAAAGACAGGCATACTTGTATACTGGCAATACACATCTCTTTATTAATCCTTTTGGGATGACTCCCACAAGGAGATTGAAACTTCCAGCATCCGTTATAGCAAGACCAGTCTGAGATGTTACGAGCTAAAAACTGGAGAGCTACTGGAGAGGCAGCCATCTCTCACAGTGCCTACAGAAATATAGAAAAATAGTCTAACAGCTAATTTTTGCACATCTACCTGTGTTTAAAACGCAAAGCAATGGATAGACTATAGCTATATTCCTGAATAACACTGAGTCACATTATATTCAACATGAAATGTTGTGATCCATTGCGATAGCAAAGACTTAATGCTAAGCTTAGAAACATGTGACACCTATAGAGACATAATGTTTATCCCTATTATATAAGCCACAGCATTTTCATGGACGTTTTGTATTTAACAATGAATATTTTTTACTCACCGATAGGAAGCATAGGCTGATTCTCACAATAGACCCGGGGGCAATAGCCAAAATCTCCCTGTTGATACTTCTCCAACTGCAAGGTATAAAACAGGATATTATATATACACACACTATAAATTATAATAAGTGGCAAACAAGCCTCATTTAACAACGGTCACTAAACAAGGAGGCTTTCACTCGGGGCTCAAATACTTTACATCTCTTTAACCCCACACACACACACACACACACACACACACACACACACACACACACACACACACACAGTTTAAAGTTTAATCTCACATGGTGTATGCAATGTTTCACACTGTCAAGAAGCAAATAAGGGGGAAAAACAGCTTTTCTAATGCAGACAGGGATTACAGGATTTTCATGGCGCTTACCATCTGTGCGATGCCTCGGTTAGTGAGGATGTAGCGTGCATGGATGAGGCCGTACAGCATCTCAGCTGCCTGCTCGATCAGGTCACTCTGGTTTGGATTGTCCTCCAGCTCTTCATCTGAAGACAGAAGGAAACAGAGAACAAGGGTTGGTGTCCGAATTTCTTTAAAAATTTCAAATGGATAAGGTATATTATTAGTGCTTGCCTTTAAAGAAGAATAGGGACACATAACATGTTTCTAAACATGTTCTATTCTTTGAAATGAAGCAGTTAAAATAACTTGCAAGGTTTCAAAGATCCTGTACTGCCGTAGGTGTTCAAATACAGTGAGGAAAATAAGTATTTGAACACCCTGCTATTTTGCAAGTTCTCCCACTTCGAAATCATGGAGGGGTCGGAAATTGTCATCCTAGGTGCATGTCCACTGTGAGAGACATAATCTAAAAAAAAAAAAAAAAATATCCAGAAATCACAATATATGATTTTTTACTATTTATTTGTATGATACAGCTGCAAATAAGTATTTGAACACCTGAGAAAATCAATGTTAATATTTGGTACAGTAGCCTTTGTTTGCAATTACAGAGGTCAAACGTTTCCTGTAGTTTTTCACCAGGTTTGCACACACCGCAGAAGGGATTTTGGCCAACTCCTCATCAGAGATCTTCTCTGGATCAGTCAGGTTTCTGGGCTGTCGCTGAGAAACACGGAGTTTGAGCTCCCTCCAAAGATTCTCTATAGGGTTTAGGTCTGGAGACTGGCTAGGCCACGCCAGAACCTTGATATGCTTCTTACAGAGACACTACTTGGTTATCCTGGCTGTGTGCCTCGGGTCATTGTCATGTTGGAAGACCCAGCCTCGACCCATCTTCAATGCTCTAACTGAGGGAAGGAGGTTGTTCCCCAAAATCTCGCAAAACATGGCCCCGGTCATCCTCTCCTTAATACAGTGCAGTCGCCCTATCCCATGTGCAGAAAAACACCCCCAAAGCATGATGCAACCACCCCCATGCTTCACAGTAGGGATGGTGTTCTTGGGATGGTACTCATCATTCTTCTTCCTCCAAACACGGTTAGTGAAATTATGATCAAAAAGTTCTATTTTGGTCTCATCTGACCACATGACTTTCTCCCATGACTCCTCTGGATCATACAAATGGTCATTCGCAAACTTAAGACGGGCCTTGACATGTGCTGGTTTAAGAAGGGGAACCTTCCGTGCCATGCATGATTTCAAACCATGACTTCTTAGTGTATTACCAACAGTAACCTTGGAAACGGTGGTCCCAGCTCTTTTCAGGTCATTGACCAGCTCCTCCTGTGTAGTTCTGGGCTGATTTCTCACCTTTCTTAGGATCATTGAGACCCCACGAGGTGAGATCTTGCATGGAGCCCCAATCCGAGGGAGATTGACATGTTTAGCTTCTTCCATTTTCTAATGATTGCTCCAACAGTGGACCTTTTTTCACCAAGCTGCTTGGCAATTTCCCCGTAGCCCTTTCCAGCCTTGTGGAGGTGTACAATTTTGTCTCTAGTATCGTTGGACAGCTCTTTGGTCTTGGCCATGTTAGTAGTTGGATTCTTACTGATTGTATGGGGTGGACAGGTGTCTTTATGCAGCTAACGATCTCAAACAGGTACATCTAATTTAGAATAATAAATGGAGTGGAGGTGGACATTTTGAAGGCAGACTAACAGGTATTTGAGGGTCAGAATTCTAGCTGATACAGTGATTACATTATGTCTCTCACAGTGGACATGCTCCTACGATGACAATTTCAGACCCCTCCATGATTTCTAAGTGGGAGAACTTGCAAAATAGCAGGGTGTTCAAATACTTATTTTCCTCACTGCATGTGTGTTTATCTGTGTGTGCTGTAAATGGATTTTGTTCTGTCTTTTTGGTGTGAATTTTAGGGAAGGGAATGTTCCGTTCTGCCACATCTTAGTATACTTCCCAGAGAGAGAGAGAGAGAGAGAGAGAGAGAGAGAGAGAGAGAGAGAGAGAGAGAGAGAGAGAGAGAGAGAGAGAGAGAGAGAGAGAGAGAGAGAGAGAGAGGCTTATTGTTGTGTTTATTGCGCCTGCAATATCTTTGTTTAGCTTAAAAGGTTCAGCTTAACATAACGCCTCCAGTATTAGTTTAAATACACTTACAGGAGGACAGGAACTTCAGAGAGTTGGGACGGCACTGCACAGTAACACATCGTGGTTAAGTTGTACTGCCTGCTTAATTGTCTCCTCAATTGAGTGTTCATTAAATGCTCCTGTGTAAGGCACAAGTCTCCCAAACCTTCTTAACGTATGTGAAATGAGGTGTGCTGCAATAGATGGTAACCAGTGCTTAACTAAATTTGAGAATGTTGAGGCATGAACATAAGATACAGACCTGGTTCAAGGTCCAGGATCATGTCTAGGGCCTGGCGGTAGTGAGGGACCTGCTCATTGAGCCCTGTCAGGTTGAACTTGTCCTGGATGTAGTCTTCATCCACCTTTAGTTGGAGAAGTCAGGTGAGACAACTGATTATTTGGAAAGAAGTTAGCATGGCATACAACTGACAGCATAGGTTCACATTTTTAAGTCTTTGCCATAAGGTCTATTTAAGACTGGTTAATCACTGTAATCATTCCTTCTGTACACTCTGGCAGCAAAGAAAACCCTTACAAATGTTGTACTACGAGCTTAAAATCCACAGTCACAAACTGGAGATTCATTACATGGGGATGTCTTCAAGACCAGTATAAACATAAGAAATGATAACAAGGACCAAGAACTTGTTCAAAGTAAATATGGGCATAGGAGTATTGTTTATAGCTACACTTGAAAAACTATGAACCTATTTAATAAGGAACAAGGGGTAAGAGTTTCAGGAACATGTTGTTGAAAGTGTGAAAATACAAACTCATTGAATGGTAAGAAATGTTCTTAGCAACTCAAAGGCTCAGAAAAATGATGTCAAGCTAGTGTGTAAAATAACAAATGAAGCAATGATTTATTCAGTCAATACAGAGGATCTTAACCCAAGGATGCAGCACACCTACTTCCTCACTTATCTTCGCCAACTGAGATTTCAGTTTCTATTAAATTTATTGAAGAAACCTTTGTTATTTTACAGTTGCTTGACACCATTATTTCTAATTTTGTAGGTAACTACAAAGACTTCCTACCACCAAGTGAGCTCATATAAAGACATAGGACCTGACACATAAGTACACAGTCATAGATCAGGACTAGATGTGGCTATGTCAATATCGAGGGCAAACGCCTCACACGCTATCTGTCTCTTTCTCCCTCCCCAACCGGTGGAGGCAGAGCCATGTTCTGTTTGATGTTTCAGCCTGTTTAAAGGAAGTTTTTCTTCGCCACTGTCACACCAAATGCATGCTCTTGAGGGAATTGTTTGGTCTCTGTAAATTCTAGTGTGGTCTAGTACTACTCTATCTGTAAAGTGATAACTTATATTATGATTTGACTATATAAATAAACTTGAATGAAATTAGTTCTGCTTAAAACAAAGTCCAGCTGCTAGTTGGACTTTATTTTATTATGTCACTACATGGATGTCAACAATTAATGGTTACTCAGACTCACCTCACAGAAAAACTCATTCCCCCTCAGTCCACAGAACCAGGAGATCCATGACACTTCCTCTGAACTGCTCATCTCTGAAGACCTATAAAAGACATGTGAAAAGACTCAGGTATAGTTATCCACTAGCTACATCAACACTGAATTCACACTTAGCAACATTATAACCATAAAAAGACTAACTGCCAGTGTCAAAGTCATATCTTCGACGGGTGAGATTCATTTCACAATGATAGTTTGTCCAAAAACAATATGATACTCTGGCATGTCAAGAGTAATTGGATAAAGTAAGCTTCTGTCCAACCCTGATGAAGGCTAGGCTAAACAGCCAGCTAATGGTATCTTCGAAACACTTAATTTTATGAAATACTCGTTGCAGTAGTTTGAAATTCTCGAATCTGTCTAAAACATGTTATGAGAGATAAATCGAACCTTTAATGTGTGGTCATACGCGACGACCATACATCTATGCGCGACGACAAACTGTTAGCAAGTATTTTCTCTCCTAGGATGGCAGCGACATGTCCCGCCCTACTCTGCCTCTGATAAGTTTACTCTATTCTACCATAACCAATCCGACTCCTCTTGCCTAAACCTAACCAACCCAACCATAGCAGCCATTGAGTAATAGCCAATCAGAGGGAGAGTAGGGCGGGTCATGCCCTCGCCATCATAGGAAAAATATTTTCGGCAAACGATTAAAGTAGCCAACGTTAGCTAGCTCACTAAGCTAAACCCCGCTAGCAGCTAGGACCCAAACTGAAATTCAATATGGCGCATCGTTAGAAAATAGGCCTCAAGATAAAGATTAGCTCCTTTTGCAGCTCCCCTCGCCTCTGCGTTTAAACGTCTTAATACGGCAACATGAGTGATTCTGATTCTTACCCGGCTTTCAACTTTTATATTCCTTAAAAAATCCGACAGATCGAAAATGTAGCAATCTCACCGGTGTAAATAAGATGGACACCACCTCCCAGTTTACCCTCTACGTTCTTCTTCTTCCTCCTACACAGACTCGGAGTCAGCCTACAGCGCCGATTAGCACTGCTGCCGCCTACTGGTTACTAAACCGTCTCTGTAGATATGTTTATTTTTTGGGGGGGATTTCTTTTTTCTTTTTCTTTTTTTTACAAACATGGTAAACATTTATTGAACAGTTTGGCATCAGGAGAAAAAAAAAAGACAAACAAAATAGGTAAATAAAAAAAAATCCTTTCTATGTAGTGAATATAAAATAGCTTGAGAAAGAAAAAAACAAGGAAATATAAAACTATATACAAATAAATAAGTTAGAAGAGTGGATTAAAATATAAACATCAAAAACAAAATACAATACAGACAAGATGAGATGGGCTAAGGCTATATAATTATAATTCATTAAAATCTTGCAGTAGATCAGCTATAGATAGTTTTCTTACTATTAATGATTTGGATAGACTCACAAAAATTTCGAAATTACTTCTAAAGTGAGTAAAAGTTGGTCGCGATTTAGCAAATCTTTCTTTATGGATATGAAATTTCCCTTGTAGAATTAGTAAATTGACAATCCTATGTAATTTTTTGTTTTTATGATCATATTTAATAAAAACATCTTTTGCTTCTAATTTAATTTGGTGATTCTTTTGAATATTTAAATAATTTTCCATTTTTTTCCCCAGAATTCCACAGAGAGCTGACGTCTCTGTAGATATGTTATTTCCTGTGCGTGGATGATGTGACGTAGAACGCGTCTGTGTACTGTGTAGGTCTTATCTATGGGTCTTATGATACATGATACATGGCTGTGCCGGGATTTAACAAACATGGATGAACGCTAACGAAATGCCAGCGAGACTTGTATCCATTTATTTCTATGCTTGTAACCAGAGTTAACGTTTTAGACTTATGACGTCAGTAGTGACGCCCAAAGTCCAAACACAGTTGAGAAATATTAAAGTAATAAAGTCTCCCCTCTACATCCTTTTTCTGGTATATTGTTTTTTTTTACCAACGGATTGATAACTGGCTACTTATTCTTCTTTGTGTTTGTAACTGCAGCTTGCAGACTTTATGTTGCACTACTGCATGTATGTATGTATCATGGATGTATTAAGAGAACTGATCTTCTGGAGTTCATGGACGTATTACGGTTTTGATTAACTGGTTACTTCTTCTTCTTGTGTTTATAACGGCTAATGGCAGCTTTTATGTTGAACTGCTGTTATCTTCTGGAGTTAGTTAACTTCTACACATACCGTATAAAAACAATGTATGATTTAGACTCATTTCTCTATGTCAGATTTTTCCTGCAGTCCCGTTAGCTGAACAAGCATAATCTGCCTTGCCCATGTCCACTTTCACCACACTCCAAAATGTCCTTTACGCTTGCTCATGGTAGCCCAAATTGTTTAAATTATTCCAACATGTAATTTCTCTCTGACACATATTTTCTTGTAACTTAGCACATGCTCTACAGTTTCTGGTACCACACGATGATAAAAAAAAAAAACATTTGGTTGCTTCGCTATAATGCCACTGGTTACTTTCAGTACAACACATTATTTACAGGTGTGTACTCACATGCTTAAGTCAGTCTTGTAAATGACCAGTAATTCCGATACTTTTCTTGGCAAGACCCGCCCCTGCGTAGTTGACGTTAGCAAGCTAAGGCCATTGACTGGGTAAGGTGAGGGCGATGACTTCTGAGTGGTTAGCGTCAGGATAGCCCCATTGGTCAGTGGATTGGACCTGAACACACTTGGCCAATCCTTGGGCTTGAATGCTATACAGGGCGTGTCTTAATAGCAGTAGGATTCATATTAACCGATAAGTACCTGTATTTCCATACTTAACCCCTCCCTTTTTCAAGTTTGGAGTTATTTTTTTCCAAATGAAAAACAGCCCTAAGACTACTACCCAATACTTTTTGTATTAATTGTAATGGGCGTAAGGTCTACATAATTATATTGACTTGAAAAATAAATGTCAGGACAATAGATAATGTAAAATTATAGCAACATTCCTATGATCCTGACTCACTGGTATGGTTAATGACACACCTCTACATCGAATTAAACCATCATTATTATTATAATTTTCTTGCAATAAGATGTCAAAACATGTGCAGTGAGAAAGGTATTTCAGCTTGCTGATCTTTTTTCCATTTCCAATTTCCCAAGAAGAATGAGACATGCAATTATTTTTTCCATTAAATCAAAAGTAGTTTATTTAACTTTGCCTTCTCTGTATAACTTTATTATAATAAGACACTTCTCTGCTTGTACATTGCTCCCTTGAACTAAAAATGGCAACATTTGTTTGTGGGAATGTAAGTTGGGGTAGACAAAACTTAGATACATACCAATATACATACATGTGTGTATATTACGGTTCCATTAATAAAACCATAAATGCTATAAAAAAAAAAAGAGTCCAGGTACCTTGGTAATGCTGGAAAACAGTACAATCTTTGAGTAATTTTTCTGGAATACACTATTTGTTTTCTTTTAACATGGGTACATGAAACAATGCACACATCAACATTGAGTTAAGGAGGGATGAATGACTCTTTGAGCCAGTTAAGTGTACAGCTATCAATGTATAAACCAGTAACAGACAAGGCAAGCTGCACCCATGGGTGTGTTCATGCTTAGAAGCGAGGGAAATATAAATGTCCAACTTCACTTGCCTGCAGAAGAATGAATGATTAAACTACACAAAAGAAAGGGGTGAAGTTCTCCACGGCATGTTCTTCATTTGGAGGACGAACATATACACACAGCTTCATGTAGTATACATGAGGATGTATTTAAGAAACAGAATTGTCTTGATAATGGTTAAATCAAGTGTGGGCAATCAAGGCAGAAAGTGCTTGCCATTCATTTTAACCCCTCCGGTCCCCAACCCCTTCCCAAATTATTACACTAACACCAGAAAACGCACACATGCCACACACATACAAGCACGCACACACACACATACACAAATCATTAAATGCCCTACTCACAACATCCCAGAGACGATCTTCAAACTGTTGTCAGTAAAAAAACAAAAAACAAAACAAACCCCAACTTACAGCAGTGACCGAGTTGACGTAGATGTATAAATCGATTTTTAGTTCCCCTTGGATGTCGTCTCCGTGTGCCCTTTTGTCTTTTATGTATGATACAAACTGTTTACAAGTGTAATCCTACCTCAATCCAATATTTTCTCAAGACTCGAGGTCAGCATTATTTGTTGCGAGTGAAATTGTGGAAACCGTGTTAACTGTAAGAAAGTGACGCATGACATCTTGTCAGCTTTGTCCAAAATTGAACTAGTTTGGGCTTCTGGTTGCCACAATGTACTGAAACAGTCATCCAGAGAACACACTTTGAAAAATACTTCCTCAGACAAAGAGTTCTTGGTAGTAGTCCTTTCTTGGTGTGAGGAGTCTTCACAAAAGCACAGAGGAGAGGGGGGGGATACTAATACCAGCTCCGTACTCTGGGCCCAGACAGAGTACCTGTCCTATTGCATTACATGTAACTTGCCCAAAAACAAACAGTTACCATGGGACTTTGTTATACTACAAGGAGTGCTTATTAGAACATATTTAATTACCTATTGAAGCGTGAAATATTTTATTAAAGTCAAACTTTTTTTCTTTATGCTATCATGAGCTACATTTTCATTTCACTCATTTTACCCCCCTTACAATGTGGTATTTCATCTTCAGGGAGAGAAAAAAAGTGTTTCCATAAAAGTGGAAGTCACTGAGGAAATAATGGTTGTTCAAAGAAAGGCGTCAAGCTATTGATAGTCTAGCCTAGTCTTCATAGGGTAAACAAAACTCATGAATGACAGAATAAAAATTGGGGAACTTGGATTTACGCACAACTTCTGCAGATGGAGAGGATGCTACAATGAAGCTATAAAAGCCTTTAGTTCATAAAAGGACCAACCAATAGCTAATGAAATGTCAGATCAGATGTCTATCTGAACAAGCAGCAGAAACATTGATATTAAAGACAAATCTATGTGATCAATGCAAATTGTAGGTGAGCAGTAGTACTTCAATGGGTCTTATCACAGTAATCACAGAGTTTGCAGGAGTCAGCAAAAGGAGGATTTAGGGAATTTAGTAAAAAGGTATTTTAATGACCTGCTTTTTAGAAGAAAATACACACACACCCCTAACATTTTCCAAAGGCTGAAACTCAACTGACACAAGGCCAAAAAAAAAGACAAAAAAACAACACATGGTACATTGTTCTTGTTAAAAGATGAAGCTGCACTCTTTCCCTTTGTGAGGGAAGTAATGCAGAACTGCACTACTGAATACCACCCAAGGCCAAAGTGTGGTAGAAATATACATAGGTACATACAACATACATATAAAAATTTGCCCAATCCAAACATTTGCCAATTAAATCCCATGTTTTGATTTTGCAACCATATGACTGCATGTGTTCCGTATGTTTGATGAAGATGTCATATTTGTGCTTGTATACGCAAGTGTGTGGAGTTCTGTGTGAATGTCTTCAGTCAAAACGACGTGCACCTCCCATTTGAAGAACCACATGCTTGTCAAATCCAACTGGGGTGAAATTAATTAGAGAGAGAGGGGGGGCACAACTGAAAGGAGAAACACAGAAATTTACAATAACGGACGGTTGATGGTAGATTGATGCAAGGGGAAAGAGGTGACTGGAGTGGGGCACTAAAGTGAATGTGAATACCACCTCCATATACTGTACAATGCACTAATATGTTTAGGGATGCCAACAGATAAGCCATGAAGTAATTATCAAAAAATGATAAAGATGCAAGAGGGTGGTTTTAATGTGGGTAGGGTTCATCTGAAATGTTTTGAAATATTTCATCACTTCCTATTTTTCGGGGAGGGCCAGTTGCCACGCCTCTCCCCGCGGTTGCCACCTCCATTACCAGGCCCACCAGAGCCACCTCCAGGCGGCCCTCGTGGGCCTCTTCCTCCCCCTCCGCCTCCCCCTCCTCCAGGGTTGACCCTCCGATTCTGTCGCTCCATGCCAGGACGCTGGCTTGAGAAGCTTCTTTTATTCGCTGAGGGCTCTTTTCCCGTCATGTTGCGGTCAACCCCACCTCCCCCTCCCCCTCTTCCCAGGTGATGGGGATGGTGAGAAGAATAGGACTTCCCTCCTCCTCCTCCCTCCCTGTCTCTGAACTCTGTGAAGTCGCTGCTCTCGGAGGCGGTCTCCCACTCCTCATTGGCCTGGTCCGAGTTCTGGTTGGTGAAGTCAGGGGACTTTGCGCCATGGCTGTGGTGGTGCTGGGGGTGGGTCTGCCCAGCATTGCCCTGGTTGTAGTGGTGATGGTGGTGATGACTATTTGCATTGCTAAGATGCCCACCACCACTGTTATTGTTGGTTGTTAGTGTGGTGTTGTGGATAGCATTTTGGGCATTGCCCGTCACGGGAGCAGAGATAGGGGCTCCGTTACTTTCCTGAACTGAATTCAGGGTAGGAGAGGTGGGCCTTCCTCCCCCGATGACCCCCACTACTCCGTTGATACGTGCGGCATTCTCTCGCTCCTTCAGTCTCCGGAAGCGAGGGGGCTTGTCCTGCTGGTGCTGGGACCGGCCGTGACGGCGACGTCTAGGTGGTCGCTCAAACCCACTGGGAGGAAATCCACGGTTAGCGGGAAGAGGGAGCGCATTTAACCCTCCTGAGTTTGGCGTAGGGTTGTTTGAAGCTTGCTGGGTCACAACTCCTCCATTTTCAGTGGAACACAAAGTGGCAGGAGTTGCAGCGGGTAAAGATGGCTGAGGGGGATTGGCCCCCAGACTTTGAGTTGGACCTGCATCAGCTGTCTTGTCTTTCTTCTCTCCTCCATTTCCTCCCCTGCCCAAGTCTTTTGGTCCAGAGGTTTGTGGCGGGCCTTGTTGTTTTCGTGCGGAGGCTGATGACTTGGAGGACCCACTATGAGAGGCAGAGTTGGGTCCAACTCGGTGTCCCCCAGGTGGTCCTCCAATGTTGCCACCACTTCTGTAGCTGTTTCCTCCTCCACTACCTCCACCCCTGCCCCTCCTAGAGGGCACACCCCTAGGGGTGAACACCCGGGCCTGGGAACCTCTGGCTGGTGCAGATGACATATTGCTGCTGCCAGTGGTGTGGGCCTTATCAGAGCCATTCTTGGTGTTAGGTTTCTGGTGGTCTTCCTTGTCTGAGTGAGCAAGGTCACTAGCACCACTCTCACTGCCAGTCTCTGAACCTCTCTCCCGCCTTCGCTTGGGTATTTCCTCATACTCTGAACCCTCACTGCGGGTTTCACTCCGGTTCCTGGCCCTGGCTGGGTTATGTTGGGACCGATCCTGACCGTGTCTGCCACCGCCTCCCTCACCCTTCGATTCATGGTGGTGGCCACCGCCAACAGATGAACGGTAGTCTCTGCCGCTCCTGCCACTCATTCTGCCGCGACTGCCACCAGTGGGCCCAGCAGCGGCCGTGTAGGTGCCACGATAACCACGGCCACGCCCGTAGAACTCTCTCCCCCTCGTCCGCGACTGGCTCTGCTGCCCTTGGCGGGGACTCCATGGTGGTGGGAGGTGGCTCCTCCTCTCTCAAAGGAGCGGTCCCTGTCCCTCCTGGAGGAGGATCCTGAAAATCCTGAGGAAGTGTTGTCTACATCTTTGGGTCCTCTACCAGACCCACCCCCGCCTCCTGCTGGGTGTCGTTCCTTTCCTCCATTTCTGGGTTTGGCTGTCTGGGCTGGCTCATCTTTAGATGGAGCTGTGTTCTGGGAGGTGGAAGAAGCTTCCTGCTTCATGAGGGTGGGTTGGCCACCATCTTTCTCTTTATCTTTTCCAAAACTTGTTTTTTCTACTCCATCAGCTTCCCCTCCATCTCTCTTCATCTCCTTCAGCACAGGCTTCTTAATGGGGCCAGCCCGCTTGCCTCCCATCTGGTTGGAGGGTCTGTGGTCAGATGGAGTGTTGGAGGAGTCCTCCCCTCCACGGGAGTTGTTCCCACCTCCTGCATTGTTGGCCCTCCTACCGTGAGAGGACCCCCCACCCGTATTGCTGCTGCCAGGCCGTGGGCCCCACTGGGTCTCTGTTTTGTGCTCCCGCCCCCCTCTTTGGTTTGATTTAGGATGAGGGTGGTGATGCTGCTGCTGCTGCTGAGTATGACTTCCATGTTGAGAGGGAGGGGGGGCTAGAGGTCATTGAAGAAGGAGGAGGAGCATATGCCGGGCCCGTTTTCTCCTGTTTCACATGGCTGCCATTTCCAGCACTGCCACTGTTGCCTCGATCACCATGACTGTGCACAACACCAACTTCACCCTCTCTCTGGGATGGGTGATGATGCAGGGCAACTTTGACATTCCCATCTTCCCTGGCAGAAGAGGAAGAAGAAGAAGAGCAGGAGGATGAGAGGGAAGGTTGGTGGATTGGGGGAGCAGAGTCTGTTTTCTTAGCTGGGGCCTCAACAACCCTGTCTCGGCTGGTTTCTGGCTTATGGGGGTGGAGAATGAAGTGAGGCTGCTGAGGGTGGTGGCTGTGATGGTGGTGGAGATGAGAGTTGCTCTCAACAGGGTGATCAGCACGACCGTTGCGATCGTAGTGAGGGTGTGGGGCTCCCCATATCTGTCCCTGCTGAGACCCTCGTGGAGTCCCTTCATCCTGGTGGGTGTAACTATGTGTCTGATTTCCCCTCTCCGCCCTCTGCTGCTGCTGGTGGGGATGCATCCTCGCACCCTGGTCAGGGAAGTTGCTGTAGTTGCCCCGCCCACTTATGTAGTGATGAGGGTGGTGGCCACCTCCCTGGACCCCAACTTGAGTTCCAACTGGAGGTGGAGTCTGATTGGATGTACCAGAGGTGGAGCTGGGCTGCTGAATGGGTCCCAATCCACCCTCTCGCATTCGGTGTGGAGGAGTGTCGCTCCTAAAATGGAAAAAGAATACCAATTACTAAATCAATCCAGCAAATAAAGGGCCAGTTAACCTGTATTACAAAAAAAAAATTTCCCCCACACTTACAATTTGGGTATGTGAAGCATATGCAGTTTGTAGAGGACATAATATCATATACAGCTGTACAATCTAAAGATACAATTTAAATCCAATTAAACAGCCCTGAAACAAATACCATATACACAATGTTAAACCACACTGTTTAACATTGTCTCAGTACATGCAATAGTTGTAGCAAACACTTTAAGGCAAAAAAACAAAGACAAAAGAACGTAAAACTTTCCAGCAGAATTCTCAAGAGTTATGGATCCAAAAAATGTTTTATTTACCTTGGAATATTATGTAACTTATGTTTCCATACCTGGGTCCTTTGGCCACATCTTCATCCTCCAATGCCTGCTTCTGCCTGAGGGGGGATGTTAGACCACGGCCCTCCCCTCCGCCAGGGAATACTTCCTGCCCCCAGGCCATCTTAGGATCCATGGGGGGAGTCCCACGGTGTGGGTGCCCTGGATGCTGTTGCTGCCTGTCAAAGGGGTCTGAACCGGATCCCCCCGAATCAGACCGCTCACGCCCAATAAGCCCTGTGATGGTGAAGAACTATTTTTAAAAAGGATACTTTGCTGATTATTAACCAACGTTATATCATAATAATGGTGTCTCCTTAGTCAAAAACCTGCTCTTAAGGCTTTTGCTCAAACCACAGATTGTACTTTTGCATAAGGACACAAAGAATATAGAAGCAGACTGAGAGAGAGAGAGAGAGAGAGCTGCCGCCGTTTACGTTTTGTGTATATATACACATATAATATAATAAGACATACATAAAATAAATAGTCAAAACACATTGCATCTGACCGCCTCATGTTTCATGTTCTAAAAAGCCAATTATCCACCTTTAAACATGACTGAGTCTCTGTCATGGAAGATTACTGTGAGAGAAAGTGACTTTCACAAGCATGCTTAAGGCTTAAGCATGGAATAACTACAAAATAAAAACCTCAGACAAAACATTTCAATAAAACTTGTGTGACAAATACTGCATATGTCAACATCTAACAAACTAGGGCTGCGCAACTATGACCAATATGATAATCACGATTATTTTTGATCAATATTGAGATAATGATTAATTTGCACGATTTGTTGATTCCAACCATAACAAATTTTATTGTCACATACAGCAGTTATAAATAGCCTTTAGGTGATACACAATATATACCTCTATATTATTTTACAAAGTGGGCGTATGGGTGCGTATGCAGAGTGACGGCTGACTCATTATGAATGGGTCCAGCACGGATCAAATGGCAGGTTAGCAGAGTTACACATGTGTGTATGAAATGTCTGTACTGTCACTGCGCAGCATATTTATGAGCTATGTATAACTATGATATTCTGACCATGGGTCACATCTCAGGACCAGCGGGCTCCGTCTCACAAGCTATTACTTTACGACCTGAAGTTACTTGCATTCAATAACTTCTGTGTTTTTTGCCGTGGCCGCCGCAATAGAGTTACCAGCGGAAACACTGGTACAAATACAGGTTTTCCTCTCATGCTTAACAATATACAGCTGTTAATAATATAAATTATTATATAAAATAATTAAAACTGTGGACAAATGTCAGAAGTGTGGATTGGCGCTGTTGCCGCAGTGTCTCTCCATGTTGTTGGGAGTTGTGAGTGAATGTGGACGGGGCTTACTCTATCCTCTGTGACTGTCTACATCTAGAACAAAGCTGCGTGGTGCAGGAACAACTGACACACGATGTTGGCACATGATCAGACAGTGGTTTACGGAGCGGTAGATTGGCTTTGCAAAAAAACAAAAACAAACCTGAACAATGTTTTGTAATATGGCAGTATCGTCTTATCTCATTACTCAATCATTGAGCTTTTGAATCATTTATCTTCAAAGCATTTCATCAGATCTCAATGATTACATCACTTCCACTCACCTGACGGGTGCATGCCTGCTGGATAGTAGTCCATAGGTGGAGGGCGGCCCTGCATCATGCGGGGGTCCATGTAGGGCATCATCATCCAACGAGGGTCAAAATTCATTGGAAGGGGTGGGGGTCGGACCATATTGCTGGGTTGATACATAGGTCCACCTTGCTTGGGTCCAGGGCCAGACTGAGGTGTTGAACCTGGTGCAGGACCCTGTTGAGCCTGGGGCTGGGGGGACAGCTGGCTTTGTGATGCCTGGCTGTGCTGTTGTTGGTGCTGCTGCTGCTGCCACTGCTGCTGCTGCTTCAAGAGCTGCTCCTAAAATAAAAAATAAAAACATACAAAACATAGCACCCTGAATGTTTAGGAAAACATAAATGTCAGACATATCTATAAAGCTATGCCTGAATTGGTGGCAAAATACAATATGTAGCTCCCTTGTGGTGGCTATTTTTGTCTCTGAATGAGACATTCAAAAGAGTCAAACTCATCTAGAATTATTTAAGCAATACCTGTAATAAAGACAATAGAGAAGTATAGATGCTAACCTGCTGCTGCCTCTGAAATCGAGGTGGAAGAGACTTTTGGTACTTTGAGTAACCCTGGCCAGGTGGCCCACTGGCTGGACGACCTGCTCCCCCTCCGATATTCTCAATCTTCACTGGGTCGACTCCTCTTTCACCTACACTTCCTGCACGGATGTGCAAACTGCCCATGGTCTCTTCCTTATTTTCTCCTGGTAAAGGTATGTCCAGCGTGGGCTGCTGTGGCTGTGACACAGCTGGCTGAGGACACTGTTGGGCTTCTGAACCAAGAGAGAAGGTTGTAGGGCTGAATCAGGGCCCATAATCAAGCGGTGGAAGCTTTATTTGAACGGCCATATTAAACATCCAATGTTAAGAAAGCCGAATCAGGTGTGAATCTAAATTCAGTTGACCAGTCATCAATGATCACATGTCTATCTACAAACTCACCTGCACTGGAGTCATAGCTGCTGTTGCTGCTGGCTCGTTGTCGGTCACATACTCCAGGACTGGACCCTGGCTGGACAACCAGCACTGGAGGCTCTTCGGGGTCCACACAGGGGGATGGGGGCTGGCTGATGTTGGGGGAGGAGGCAGACGCTGAAATAGATGGACTAGGGCTGTCTGCTGTGGCAGCTGTAGCGTTTCCATCAGGGCTGGGGCTTTTACAGCTGCTACCAGCACCTCCTATGTCGCTGCCCTGCTGCTGTTGCTGCTTCTCATCCAGCCTCTTTAGCTTCTCTGCGCAGGCTGCACGCCTCTCCTCCTCCATCCTACGTTCTTCCTCCTCGCGGCGGCGACGGGCTCGCTCCACAGCAGCAGAGATCTCAGTAGAGGACTGCTTCCTGCGCTGACGCCAAGTCTCATCCTCATCATTTTCCTGGGGTCCAGGAACCAGCAGGCCTGGTTGTGCAGGAGGAGAAGGGCCTCCTGGTGCTGGCTGATGCTGGGCTGGGACAGGTTTCCCCGGGCCTTGAGAGGCACCCTGGTTTTGGGGCCGGTCCTGAACAGTTAGAAAATAGGATTGCTCTATTATGCAGTTTTCAACTCTAGATAACACTAGAGCAATCTTGTTGAGAAAAATGTTTCACGAATGATTACATAAACCGAAACAAAACTCAAGATTCAAAAAGCTTAAAACTTAAAACTAAAGATGACTTATCCATTAGACCTGGGGCGGTAGATGAGATAATGATAGAAATGATTTATCTATGAGGCGCTATCCGGATGGCTACCTGTCGGTAAAAGGAGTAAGGCCCTTGTCCAAGGATGGGCCCAGGTGGGGGGGAGGGTTGCTCCCGGGAACCACCCAATCCAGGCCTGCGCCCCTGTATACAGGCAGACACAGTTAGCCATGCTCCACCATAATCTATACTGACAGAAACACAACTCTGTCCACAAAGTCTTTGCTTAACAGAATGCCCAAATTGTTCTGTGTTGAAAATTTGGACATTACATCCTTTCAAAGCTTGAACATGGCTCGTCTGGGAAGCATGCTACCTGGTAGTTGGTTGGTGCTCCCTGGCCCCCCCCAGCCACTGCCTCCCTCCTCGGCCCATCCTGGCTTTCTGGAGGGGGATTGGGGGCCATTGTCAGCATTAGAGGGAGGAGTGCGGCGAGTGTCTCCGCAGCTGTCCGATGCTCGAGAGCGAGAGGTTGCAGGTGGGGCATCCTGGGACCTCTGCTGCTCACTGAGGACAAGAGAAATGTTTTGTCAAACAAATGATAGTAGCTTGTATAATGTAATCCCATTTATGCCGAAAAACTGCATTGTTATAACTTGAAGTAATCTCATGCTGAATGTACATGATCACATACCGCAAGTCATTCTTGCTCTCGGTTCTCTCTTCTTCCCCCTCTTCATCATCACTGAACTTCAACTTGGCAGAATAATCAATCTCCTCATGAGCTCCTGTTAAAGCAGAAAATCAACAAGAAAACATCAGAACCATGTTTGTACTAAACATTCATTCATCACCTTTCACTTTGATAAACCGGATCTTCTACTCCACTTGCACCAGCAGGGAAATATGATATGCAGAAACATCTGCACATCATATAGAAGCTATAGCCCGCTTGCCTGGTCCTCCAGTAACGTTAGATCACTTTACTTTATGTTTTACCTGCCCAGCCCTCATCTCCATCATGGTCCAGCTCGTCTAGCTCCTTCAGGTCATCCTGCTTTAGGATAGGGGGTCGCTTTACTGCCTCTCCACCTCCGTCACGTAGACCGCCTTGAGGCCTGCTGTCTGGACCACCCTGCCCACGAGAAAACCTGAAAGAGGGGAGGAAATTCATTGTAAGCAATATATCGGCAATACAAAAAAAAACGTTGCAGCAAAAGGCAGAAGAAATGCGATTTAATAAGAAAAAAAGGACCAAGAAAAATATAGCACAATACTAGCTTTACACTTGATTTCAGCAAGGAGCATACCTTGGAGGAGGCCCTTCTCCAGGTGCTGGGTACCTGTAAGGCCCCTGAGGGCCATAAGGGCCCGGAAAGGGCAGGTAGGGAGGATACATCTAAAAAGAAAAAAGATCAGGTTCAGGTAATTTTTTTACTTAATCAGTAGGGTTGTGTTAAAACATTTGATTCTCCAATTCTAATAGATTTTCATTTGAATGACCCAATATTGATTCATAAAATCCAGAATCGATCACCGTGTGTATCATAGGAAAATAGTTGACCTAAGGAATCCATTGGTACCAATGTCATGCTAGCTTGTTGAAAAAGGGGGGTTAAAAATGCTCCTAAAGGCTGGCCAGATAGCTCAGTAGTTAGAGCAGTCATCCATATATAGAGATTCACTCCTTGACGCAGAGGGTCGGGGCCCTTTGCTGCATGTCATTCCCCCTCTCTCCCCTTTCACATCTTCAGCTGTCCTGTCAAAACAAAGGCTGAAAATGCCCAAAAATATCTTTAAAAAAAAGATGGGCTACATTTTGGTGAGGAAAAACTGGCATGGCCATTTTAAAAGGGCCCTATAAACTCTCACCTCAAGATATCTGAATGAAATGTCACTGAATAATTACTGACTGTAGAGTTGCACTTTATTGTGACTGTTGTGTTTTGGTGTTAAATAAAACATTATAGGAACTGCTTTGGACATGGGTCAATTCTTAATGTAAACATTGATACTTTTAATAATGTAGGTTAGAGAGAACCTTGTACAATTTTAGAATTTCTTTCATATCGAAGCAAAATTGGTTTTGCAACTGAAACATCCCAAATCAAAATTGAATCGGGGAAATCGAATTGGGACCTTGTGAATCAGAATCGGGAATTCAGTGGTGATATCCAGTCCTAATAATCAGTCTATACCCTTTAAAAGTATACAGGAAGCACATTCAAATAAGCAATGTCATCAAAAGAAAGTGCAGCACTGGCCAATTCTGCACTCCATCTGCAGACAAATGTTACATTACAGTATTTAAAAAGGTGCTCTAAGCGATTTCATGCATTTTAGGCGACAACATTTGTTGTCACATACAGCAAACATCTCACTATCCGCAAGCTGCCTGTAAAAAAATGTGGTCTCTGTAGACAGCCCAGGGTCTACAAAACAGCGACAAAAATAAAATGTGCCCACCTGCACCACGAAGCATACACAAACAGCGTTCCAGCCAATAACCGACAAGAAGAAATTAGGGGTGGGGTTGGGGGGGTTAGTACTCAAAAGCACAGAAGGGAGGGGGAAGTATGAGGAGGAGTGAGGGGCAAGCTAGTCTCATTTTGTTTGAAAATACTTTGAACATCACCAAGAAGTAACATCACCCAACATCGCTTAGAGCACCTTTAAATAGGCCCTGCAAATGCATTGCAAAACAGTTGAGAACTATAGAAAAACAACATATTAACTGAAAAAAATACCAGAATATTATCCTGAAATAAAAAAAGAGGGAAAACAAGAGGAAAACTTACGAAGGGAGACATGATCCCTCGGTATTGAGGGAACCCAGGCCCTCCAGGGGGGCTGGGGCAGGGGCAAGGCGGGGCTGCCTGCGGGAGGGTTTCTAGGTGGCCCATGGGACTGAGAGTTTGGAGGGGGCACCCCAGCTGCCCCATCCATCACCAGCGTCACACCAGTGCCACCCTCCACTGCCCCCTCCCCAGACAAGGTGGGCGCCAGGGCTCGGCCCCCACCGTCCCGCCAACTTGTAACGTCTGAGGACAGTGAACACAGGAGAGGAAAGGACAGAGCAGTCAGTATGATTTATAGGCTTTAATTGAATGAGGTCAGACATGCAAAGCCATTACTTTAGAAAGATCACATCCTTTTACCAAAGACACAATGATAAGATACAATTTTTAGTTAATAAAAAATAAATTAAAGAAAGAAATTTTTCTATTTTGCCTTATTCCCTAACTAGATTTAGTTTTGGAAAGTGCATACCAACCAAAGCATAAAGAAAATAATACATAACCATTTTGATCACTCTTATTGTGAATTTGTAACAATAATACAAGCCAAATTAATAATCAATAGGAAAAAAGCTTGCTGACTATTTGCTCAGCTGCCCCATGTTATCAACTGAACCACTACTATACATAATCTTGTGAAAGAAGTTTTCTAACCACCACTGACTTCAATAAAGTTTATCAATTATTGGAGATTAGTTGGGTTATCACTCACTCTGGGGGCGGAGGCTTGGTCCGGGCCCATACCACTGATCTGCAGTGCCCTGTTCTCTGCCAGCTTTGTCCTGGTCGCCAGCCGCCTGCAGGGTGGGAAATTCCTCGCGAGAGAATGGCGACGGTAGGTTTGATGCCTTTCCACCTGCAGAAAGGGAAAACAAGGGGTGATTTTGTTTTTCATAGAGGGTGGCATGTGTAACAAAAAGCTTATTCCAGCATATTTCGTTTGAAACGCGTACAAAAAGAAAAACTCACCATCCCCTTGTGTTCCATGTGTAACACTGGCCTGTGCCCAGGACCTTGCCCCTACGGCCTGGGTTGAAGCTGGGGCCAGAGTCTAAGGGTGGGGGCGCACACACACAAAGAGACAAACACCATATGGTACATGTCAACTATGGCCGCAATACATCTCCATACACATTATCAACAAAAAGTATGACTTTGCGTTCATGTTACTGGGACTGTGTGTACCTCTGAAGCTGGCGGGGTTCTCGGGCGGGTCGGTGCAGGTGTCGGTGAAGCCACAGGCTGCTGCAATTCCGGCTGCGGTGCTGGCGATGCATCGGTACTGAGAGAAAGAAAAATTACTATTAGACACATTAGCTTTAGCAAAAGAAAAAGAAAAAACTGTTTTTGGCCTACCAATTGCAGTAACTTTAACATGTAAAAGTCGAAAATGTGTGAAGGATTTGGTGCTAAAAGCGAGTTACTTACCTCTTTGGGTCCGCTTGTTCCGGTTTGCTTGCCCATCCTGTGCCGTCTTTGGGAACGAGTGAGACGTTGGGATCGTTGCCTTTGTTCTCTGCCTTCAGACTGGGCAGGTTGGCAGGGGGTGGCATACGCCGTGCGGAGGCAACTTTACCAAGAGACTGGAGGCCATGGCGGGGGGGAACTGATATGGGAAAGAGAAAGGAGGTCATTAGCACAGATGGGCCACTGAAACCTGACACCAATTAGATATACTGGGTGTAAGGAGCAGCCGGATGACAGGGATGGCACTTGCTGGATTTACAATTAGGATGCTAAACAACCAATGATGAATATGGATTATAAAAAAGCCACAAGACGTTATTAAAAACTTCCAGCAAACACACTTCAATTATAGTTAATGGAGAAGTACTAGGACATCAGATTCAAATTTTAAAAAGCGAAGTCATGCTCAATATCAATCCCCAATTTGTTTCCTTGAGGCTTAGAGAAACCCCAGCAGTGCATGGCTTCACTATGTAGGAGGAAAAGTCTATAGTTTGGAAACGGGACAGCTGCTTAGATCTAGTGGGGAGCTTCTGAATAAAACATTGACTGGGGACTTAGTACAGAAGTCAAACACCGTCAACAAGTAAGCCTCTGTCTCAAGTCAGGCTCAGCTGACATGTTAAGGCTCAAAGGTCAGTCACCAGACCATGCATCCTTTCTTTTTATATGGCTAGAATAGAAACATTGTAATAGACAATGTTTTTCTCTCTCAGAGACAGGTGTAAAGACCTGAAAATAAGAGTATTAAATATATCCTTGATCCCTGAATAATATTAACAGCATCAGCAAAAACCAGGTTGGCAGGCAGTTGAGAGACACAGCACATCATCCACTTCTTGTATTGGAAATCAGCCCCACAACTATTATGGAGACAGCAGGCTAATGCATCAAAGTTACAGTACTTGGTGTCAGAAGATGACGCAGCACAGCCAGGCACTTTTAATCAAAACAGCCAAAACCCCTCTCTTTCTCTTCCCCTCTATTCACTGTCACTATTGAATAAAAGGGAAAAATTAAAATAAAAAATAAAAAACAAGAAGAAGAAACTTTATTATTCCTCACATACAATCATACAGTATAATGTGATGAAATTCAATTACTGCATTTAACACATCCTAAGTATTAGGAGCAGTGGACAGCTACATACAGCATCCGGGGAGCAACTTGGGGTTCGGGATATTGCTCAAGGACATGTTGAGCTGTGGCTGGAGGATGGGATTGAACCGCCAATCATGTGGTTAAAGGCCAACCTACTCTACCTGGCCACAGCCATACTTGGTGACAAAACAAGTGGCAGGATGTAAACAGAGCCTGACAGGTGAGCAATATTTAAAATAAATAAATACCCGGGTTAAATAGACAAAAAGGCCAATCCATTATAGTGGATGGACGTTCTATGTCACAATAAAAATTTGAACAGAACAAAGAGACTCACCAACAGGCTTTTGTGTTTCAAGGCTCTTTCCTTTGTATGTATCAAACAGGTTGAGGGACGCATACTTGGTTTTGCCTTCCTTCCCCTTTGCAGTTTGCCCAGAGCGCTCTGACATTGCGCTGTCCGCTCATTGAGTATGGTGAGCCCTGAGACTGTGGGGGGGGGTGAGAGAGAGCGAGAGAGAGAGGGAGGCAAAAACAAAGAAGGTTTTTACACCAAATATACACAGAGAGTGGGAGTAAGGTGCTGACTGTATAAGCATGCGTTCAAACTAACTAGCAAAATAGAAACTGTTTCACAAATGTGTGTTGACGTGACAAATTCAAATAAGGGATTCCACTAGTGGATGTGCCGTGTATAATTAGGCACTCATGTAGCAACAAAAAGTTGTACAACAGTGTAAAACTCATTAACCATATAAACATAAGTATCCCAACATAGGCATGCCAGCTAGAAAGACACAATGCCGTTCCACACAACATTTTCTAAAGCTTTGACATTTTTAGTCCTGTCTCACAGAAAAGATACTCCTCAATTTAAACAAATTATCATCCACAGATGTTGCAATTTACTTGTTTCCAGAGATGTTTTTTCTCTTGAGCGCACAGAAAAATCACACTGGCGGCCAATAAAACTACATTAATTTCCTGTTGACCATTGTGCACTTCAATTATGTACATTTGCAAGTTAAATGCATAAAAAACACTGCAAAGCCACCTCTTAATGCCTGCAACCAAAGAACTTCCTTTAAAAACTTCTTTTAGGACATTTTAAAAAGGACCCACTGTGGCATTCAACATTTAACATTCCAGCTTCAAAAGATATAGGTTCAACAACTTAACAAACTGAAGTATTCCGGTAAGTTTAAGTCACTTCTTAATTATGTAATTTTGCCAGAAGACATTTTTTCTTTTTTTCTTAAAATAAGCCAATCTGTACATCTACAAATAAATATGTTGGTAGCATCCCAAGAATCTGACTTATTAAGTTACATGGCCAATCTTTACATAATAATAATCATCAAACACTAGGCTACGTAAGGAACTGTATGCGTTTTAAGTATTAGACAAGTCAGATGTGTCGATGGACATTTCCATAAAACAGAATATTTATAGTTGCTTTGCAGCTTCCACAGGACTCTGTCCTATGGAGTAGCATTATTTTTATTGAAATGAGAGTGCCTGTTCCATAATAACATACAAACTTATCAAAATAAAATAGTTACAGTGAGGAAAATAAGTATTTGAACACCCTGCTATTTTGCAAGTTCTCTCACTTAGAAATCATGGAGGGGTCTGAAATTGTCATCGTAGGTGCATGTCCACTGTGAGAGACATAATCTAAAAAAAAAATCTAGAAATCACAATGTATGATTTTTTAACTATTTATTTGTATTTAGACATGCACCTACGATGACAATTTCAGACACCTCCATGATTCCTAAGTGGGAGACCTTGCAAAATAGCAGGGTGTTCAAATACTTATTTTCCTCACTGTATGTTAAGCCCAGTCAATTATAGGGCTGTAACGATATTCCAACTCCAGCGTTATCCTTCTCGCCAAGATCCAATGCTACTACATGTTTAAATTACTTTTAGTCCTTTTGGTGCCTTATTCCTGTTTTGTCTGGTAAATTTAGCTAACTGTACAGATGGCTAAAAATGAAAGAGGGGGCAACCGGTAACACTAACAGAGGTGTAGCTAACGTTACGAGTGGCCGCTGTTCTGACTCAGGTGTCTGGGTCTGTTCCCCGACAGTTCAGTAAACTGCCGTTAGCATCCTTAGCTCTGGAGTTAAGTGCTGATCGGGATGGTTGCTAGCTGGCTGGCTGGCTGGCGGCTGACTGTGGAATGGATGTGTCCGTGGACCAGGGCTGTTGTCACCTTTCATCATCTCCATCAGAAAAATGTATTACGTTTACTGAGACCCCCCCCCCAAAAAAAGAATCAAGGTTTGTATCAAATCCTGGGTCAAAAACCGTGGAAAGACCCAAAGTTTGGTGTATCTGTGTTGCAGCCGTAGTAAATAAACACATTAAAGCCATTCTTGTACTTGGGTGTTGCTACAGAGACAGCGCCATGTATTTGTCCCATCCACGTTGCTGTTTACCTACTACTGCCCAGTCCTCCTGACAGTCCAATTCTTACTTACACACAATGAAATCTTAACCCTTGTGTTGTCTTCTCGTCAAAATTGAAAATCAACACTTTCATTAAATGCTTTTTATCAATGTTTACATTTTTCTTACGTTTGTCCCTTTTTTCCAACACTTGATGCTTTTTTTCAATGTTCGTCACTTTTGATGTTTTCAACACTATGTAACATTGACTTATTCATTTTAGTTTTAAAGTTATTTTTGGAATTTATGGTCAATAAACCTCATTTATAGGAAATTATACCTAATGTTTGAGTTAGAAAAGCAGAAATTAGGAATTATTTAGACTAAAATTAAAGGAAAGTATGTTGATGGATAATCACAGACTGGAATATGTCAACTTTCACTCAATACTAATTCAAAACAACTTCAATTGTTTTTTCAAATACTATAAAAATTGAATAAGACGCCCCAAAATTAATGAAAGTAGAGATTTGAACCTGCCAATGAGCGTTGTGTAGAATCAATCATGTTATTTTGGGTAATTAATAAGAACATTGATGTAGAAAACAACATGAGGGTTAAGTGTGGGGTTTTAGGATTATCGTGGTAGTTACAACATTTGTAGAATACCACAACTGTTAATGAGGTGGGCAGGTGGATTAGTCTGGGATAGTCTATATCCTTTGCGTTCAACTTCCAGGAATGCCCCAATGCTAGGGCTTCTTGATATGATGAAAATATGTCATTGTGATTATTTTGACTGATATTGCAATCGCTATATGATTCACAATATTGGTGGGAATGATTGTTTTTGTATCATTGTTCTCATTTTCATTGATAATTATTAACATTGAAACAAATTAAAATAATTATAGTGTATTTTTTGTTAGGATCTGAACCAAACAAAGATTTTTTTTCTGTAGGATACGATTTGTAGGCTGGGACACCTCTGCAGCACCACAATACTTTCATTTGCGACCCCTGCGATTTGGATATTGCACTAGTCCATATTGCAATTTTGATACAATTGCGATTACTTGCAGCCCAGTATGTCCCCCCTGGTGGAAATACTACCGGATGCATGTATTTTCCATTACCTTCTGCTTTCTTTGTGCTGGAATTTTAAATTCAGTGAATCTATGAGGACTATTGTTAACTTCTCCTCGGATCTCTTTATGGTAAATTAAGACTGCTAACTAGACTATCTGTCCAATCTCTCCCGCGATATTTTTCCAGCGGCTCTGTGCCCGGCCATGACAATTCTGATTGGTTTAAAGAAATGCCATTAAACCAGAGCACGTTTTCCTCCCATCCCTGAATGCTAAATGGAGTAGACAGACCCATCTTCAGCGCACTACGCAGGGGGGGGGTCTGGCAAAGCGAGATTAGTACTGGGATAACTTAAGCATTCTTTTTAAAAATGGTATGTTATTTATGCACAAAGTTTAGCTCGGGGAGTTTCAGCATTTTACCAGCATAAATACAGCTTAATATGAGCAGAACTAGTACAGTGCATGACTACACGCCTCATCACAGGAAACAAAATAAAGAAAAAATGAACCATGGTCTCTATGGCAACACAATAAAAATGATATTCTTCAATGCCTTTCCTTGGCTCCATGGCAACTGCCATGCCTTCAGCTTGAACTCATTTTACCGTATATCAATAAAACACTGACATATGTCCAGTTGAAAGTGATTTGGCTGTATCCAGCAGGTTAAATACCTGCCCCTACTCCATGTAGTCCCACCAGGAAAAATTACTAAGAACAGATGATTCTCCTCCTATCATTATGCTACTAATTACATTAATAATTTCATTCACTTGCTTTGAATCAAGTGGCGAAAGGATGCAAGCTAATACACATGGTTCATGACCAGAAGACCATGTAATAATAGATAACTGCAACAGGAACCATACAGGAGTGTGACTGTGTTTAGCCAAACCAACAGATCAAAAAGAGGGATAAATAATAAACCACAATCGAAACGATGCTGTAAGACTCAAATGTAAAGCCAACTGCCTTCTATTGCTCACTGGTAATCTTCATAATGACAAAAGGCTTGATGTCTGCAATACACACATCACTGACGAAAATAAATACCCAAAACAACAGAAGGAATACCATGTACCAGCAGCACAGCACCATGCCTCAATAGCCAGATGAGATTAGAAAATTAGGTCGTAGGATAGCTAGTCAACTAAATGTTGTATGGGGATTAACGGGGGCCAGCAGCTAAATTACACTAAATTATAAAAAAAATACACTTTAGTTAACCAAATCAAACCAATTTAAAACAAATTAAAGAATTATTAAAATGCAGGGGTGTGGGCGTCAGTATAGTCAGTGGTGTAAATGTGCATGATTGATATGTGAGTGTGTTAAGGTGCCGACAAAGTATTTTGTTTTTTTAAATAATAATAAAACAACAAAACCAACGGATGATAATAGGGAGCTGAAACTGCAGTAACCGCAAGGCAGGCGGAGAGAGATCAGAGTCACACAAGCCACAACTGCAGCAATGAAACGTTATATCACAAAGGGACCTTGTAAAGTAACCGATAAACACGATAATAATTGGTAACAATTAGGATCAAATATATAAACCCCAAATTGATGAAGCTACAGGCGCATATAGATATCTTTATTGCAGTGCTAACTAACGTTAGCTGGCTAACGCAGGGCCTCAGTGTTGGCGTTGGGAGGGGGACTGCGTTGATGTTTCATAATGCATCCCTTGCGGTAACAGTAGCTTCTTGCTCTTCAATTCTGTGAGTTGCTACGTTTTGAATCACACGCCATACATCACGACTGGACGTTTTCACCGAAATTATTAAGCTTTTTTATGTGTTGTAGAAGGTACAGGACAACGCAGAAAAACAGATCTTATTGGGAGAACAAAACAAAATGGCGGTGGGGACAGGCCCGGTGCACATTAACGTTAATATAACCGGTTGTGTAGCATAACTTGGTTCAAACGAAGTCAATTTGCCACCATACAGCTAATATTACAATAGACAATTGCAATATAGGCAATTTAATGTCAGTTGTTTTGAAAAATTAACCATAGAAATAAACACCAGTTTCAACTAACGTCAGTGTATCGCAGACTGACAGTGTGTTAGCTAGCTAGCTCAAAGCTGCACAGTAACGTGTATCCGCTAACATTAACCGTTAGCTACGCATAGAGGATCGGTGGCAAACAATTATATATTTAAACAACAAGCTAACTTGGCAGCCAGTTTCACCAGAAAAATGTATGTATGTACCGTTATGGCTACTCACAAAACTATTACTCTACCATTTGCTATGACAAACGTTAGCTAACCACTTAGCCAAGCGAGGCTATAAGTCAACAACCAACAGTGCCTTTCCAAAAAAATTAAAGACTGCCCCTTTACAAAACATCCTCTCGGGTAAATTAACTCGATGCCCAACAACAATGGTCATAATTTCTAATCAGTATAATGTAACTAATCGGTGTTTGCATACGAAATGCAACATGTTCCGGCCACTGACCTGGTCTTGTCCCGACTTGTCTCGAGGTTGTATCGCAGAATGAGGTTAGCTAACGGTATGCTATCGTTTAGCTTTCTAGCAAGTGACCCAGCTAGCGTAGCTAAGCAACGTTATCCTCCTGCATAGTCAAACACATTAGGTCTTTGCCGTAGATCGCACCAATTAGCTATGAGAAGTAACGTTATGTAAAGAAGGTGTTCGGCTTACTTGCACTCCTTTTCTTTTAATTCCAAAAATAAATGAAAAGGGGGAAAAGAAAATTGTAATACTGGACTCGATCCGTCACCTAAAGAGCCGTCAACGGCTACTGGGTAATTTTGTGAGATGGAAGCCGTTTGGGACCTCAACGGTGATTTTCAAAGTGGGGTCCGTGAAAAGTTTCAGATTCATTCATTTAAGTTATGACTATCTAAAAACATGGTTTTACAACAAGCTTCAAAACCCCCTATTCGCACGGGACTAGTATTATGGGACCTGGTAATTTGTAATAATTGTGGAGGTCGTTTGATCTTAATCCGGTGCGAATCTGCCATGTCTGTAATTTGTCATATTTCAAACACAGAAGTTGTGTGATAATATTAATCCCGTGTGAATCGCATCTCTGTGATTTGGGGCCATGTTGGCTGTGTTGGCAACTATAAATTAAAGTTTTGTCAGAGCCATGACATATGTAAGGTAATAATGTCAGTAAATTAAAGTAAATACTGTTCTATCACATAACATGACTATAGAAGTGTTAAAAAAACAAAATATTCTAAGGGACATACATATAAGGGTCCTTGGCAAAAAAGGATTGAGAACCTCCGCACTACAATTTAAATGCTTTGAAAAAAACGTTAATAGAATAATTTGCATTAGCATATGGATTAAGTATGAAATTAAATATGTGCAAACTGTTCTCACTTAAAATTATAATGTATCTGCTATCTTCATGTCCACTGTCATAATCTCATGAGGAATAAAAGACGAAAGATGCTTTGCGAACATCAACTTTATATTTGGGCAAGCAAAGAAAATAAATGCAAAGGCTGCAGAGAACAGTATATTTAAAAAAAAAAGAGTTTTAATGTGATACAAAGAGGGTATCTCAGGTCACATATAATGGTAGTCTATATCCTTTCTCTATATCCTATATCCAATTCTAATTGGCTGCAGGGTGTCCATTAAAAAGTTATTTAGGACACCTAGTAACATGTTCTGGTGAAACTGACAGTATACTGTTCCAAATTCATGTGCTAGAAACTCTGAATATGTTATTTCCAACACTGAGTGTGGAAGTAGCATTTGTTGTTGACCATTTTGCAGGGTCTTTGATGAGAAAATCTGTGGAATTATGCCATTTGTTGCTGCTAAGGAAGACAATTCTAAGATTTCTTTGACTAAATCATGAATGACACTGCAAATCAGCTCAGCTGTGCCCACAATTGTTAAAAATCATTTATTATCTTACAGACAGTACAAATTAGATTGATTTCCTGCATGAAAACAATGTACTGTAACCCTGTGCACAATGCTGGTAATACAGGGCATTCATGAATTTGACATCCAAATCTGAGTAGAGAAGAGTTCAGACCGATTACAAAATATCAGAATACATTCTGCACACATGCAAACGATACTTTGGCTATGTTATGTACTTACCACTCTCACACACAATCTCTTTCTCTCACCCCCCACACACACACACACACACACACACGTCTAATTTATGGAAGAATGTGTAAAAATATGTAAAGATTAGGTATTCAACTTCAAAACAGATATTTCCATGACAGTATCATTGGAAACTACTGTATTTGGTCTAAAATTGAATTTTCAACATTTAATTGTCCCTTGCTTGGTCATATATTTTTTGTCTATTAACAAGAAAAATCACAAAATATTGTGGCTGTGCAATTTTTTGAGCAAAAACAAAGACTTGATAAAATATCCAAACACATAAAAGTGGATATTAGACTTGCGACTTCATCAAGTGTGGGAAATAAGAGAAGAGGAAGATAAAATAAGGAGGACACTTTTAGGTCATCCCAAGTCGAAAACTGCTGGACATTCATGGTGCTGAGCCTCCCATTTTCAATTTCATAAAGTGAGTTTAAAAAGTCTTTTATTTTCTTCCTGAGAAAGTTGTGGGAGTATACAACAGTTTCCTGTTTCCCTTTCCCTCCAAACTTTTGAATCTGGGAGACAAACACAAGTTAAAATTAAAACAGGGGTCAAACTAACGCTATAGAAATCAGTTTTCATGCATCGTACCTGTTCATGTTAATGACTTGATGCTCGTCCCCTTACCTCCCTCTCACATGCTCTACCGGCCACCAAACAGGTGGATCTTGGCAAACGAGACTGTCTCGTCATAGTCCTTGTGGCCCTTCTCATAGATGACAAAGATGTACTTCCGGTCCTCTGGAGAGCCGCTGTTCAGTGATGTGATGCTGGAGTAGCCACTTGGACCGGCCCATATCTGCACAGCTTCTTTCACCCAAGAGTTGCCATCAGTCAGCGACCAACGTAAGGTCAGGTTAACTCCTAAGGGGGCCGAGGCAACCAGTTAGTATGATGTACTGATGATGATAAAAGTTACAAGTTCCTTTCTATATCAAAGTGCTCATATGCTCATTTTCAGGTTCAAAATTGTATTTAGAGGTTTTATCAGAATGAAGCGTACATTCTTTCAGGAAGACGTCAATAACTTAAATCAATTAAATCTTCCTAAAACGTTTTAGCTGGTTAGAGGTGTTCACTTTTCAGTAAACCAATAAGAATAAGCTATGAACTTCACGAGCCAATCACAGCATTACATCTCTGCTTTAAATCCGTTTCTTTTTCTCTGCTGCGGTCAACTGTCATTTCAGGCAAGCGCGTAACCCTCCTCCTCCCCTTCCGTCTCCAGTCATCATCACCCATGGCACCCTGGGTCTTCATCCGGGCAGACCGCTCCCATCGACTCCTTCGGTCCGATCTTTGGGCTCGTTTACTACCATCACCAGAGTCTAGACTCCATCGGGGGGGTCTTGTTTCTCTACCCCTCTAAAAAAAATATTTTTGTTGTACTGCACATTGTTGCAGCTCCTCTTTTCACCCTGTGTGTTGCGCTCTCTGTTTTAGCTACAGAGTGAGTCATCTCACTTCAGTACCATCTCTGTTGGGAGTCGCACATGCGCAGTAGCTAGGGAACTACCCAATCAGAAGCATAGTATGAGGGGCGAGTATTATAACGTGTTATAAAGTGACGCACATTTGTCACAAAAGTAAAGGCTGGGCTACAATAGAGCTGCTTGGAGCAGTTTGTGAACAGTGTTTTCTGTTGGAGATGGTAAGTCCCTTTGGGTGGACTTTGGGCACAAAAAAGATATATAACACAATAGAAGAAAAGGAAAAAGCCATAATATAAGATTTGGTTACAAAATATGATGCGTTGTTACAGATTACAGTACCCAACAGCATATAAAAAAACATAAAATTCACATTAACCAATTATATAACATCTTTGCTAATCATACATTCTGAGGAAGTGGTCCTTCTATCCAACAAATACTTTTAGTACATATTGCTGATAATACATTAGAACATTATTATTATTTTGTTTTTTTTACACAGAATAGTATTGATATGTTTACTTCCACCAGTGACAAAAGTCAGGAAGGAAGAAGAGAGCGGCTCTTACTGTGTTGCTCATTTGAGGGGTTGGTGAAGTATAGCACTCCGTCTTTCTGCAGAGCTCCAGCTGCTACTGCAGGATCCACCAGCTCGTAGTCAAAGAACAGATCTTCTACGGGCAAGGACAATCCACCATCATGGCTGCGTACCACGATGCGACACCGACAGTGGTAGTTGTTCTGATTCCGCACGTTGATGACGATGCTACCGTCCATCATCTCAACTGGCTGCAGAGGAGCAGAAAAGGTTTAGCTTGACAATATTGAATGCTCTCACAAGCTATTATTTGATTAATTATGACACCTTGGTATCATTGCAATTAAGGCATCAAACAATGGTTAAGATAACTGCCAATTTGTTTTTTAATATAAATATACATTTTACAGCTGCATTTCTTTTGGCCCCTAGAGGGCAGAAGAACACCACAACAAGCAGACAGATAATCTGCCCTGTTAAGAGTTGTCACACAGCCACCAGACACAATGCAACACATTTGCATTCATTAGGAGTCATATTTTCGTCAAATTTAAGTGTTGCAGTCTTGCAGCTTTATAATGTTTTATTTCTCCTCTAACTCCATTTCCTCTTTTAACTGCTAGAACTTTTCTTTAACTAGTGGCTTACTTTGTCTGTCTGCTGTTTGGTGCCGGACAAGCAGCGTACAGTGACTTTATCACATACATTAATCCTTTTTTTTATATTTACCAATGCTTGCCACTGGAAAATGGACTGATAAGAGCACAGTAAGAAGTAATAAGCACTTTTTGTTAATAAAGTTTCATCTTCATGAAGGAGAAACATTTTTTTTTTCCTGCTTTGTATTAAAATGCCACACATAGCACTGCTAAATAACCCTACAGTGCGCTGTCAAAAAAGATACGACTATGGCGTTATTCACAAATGGCAGCAAATGTACCTGGCACTCGTCAGGGTTGAAGTCCTGTGGTTGCTTCCTCTGGTTGTAAGGGATGCTTTTCAGCGCGGCGCCGTTGTACCAGTTACGTCCGTGGTCATCACTCAGGATGCAGAAAACTCCATCTCCCTCCACTGTCCCATGACCACACACCACCAACCTCCCCTTAGCTGGGTTGTAGCGCTTCTGTAGTGCAAAGACACAAAACATATTGAATGTAAACAACACACACAATAAACAATGATGCAACCATGATTCTAAAACACAAACATCTAATTTTGAAAATAAGATAAGCTTTTAAATAATAGAAATAAGTACAGAATAAAGAGAAAGTACAAAATAAATAATTAGAAGTATATAAAACAAGAATAGAAACTAGAGCATTATAAGGCAAGATTGACACTGTCAGCATAGGACAGCATGGAAGGTATACTAGAATAATTTACAACATGATTAAGTAACAATACTATGTGTTTGTCTTTATTGATATAGAAATATTATATAGTTTATAATGTAATGAAAGATTATACTATATTCAAACTGACAAAAATAACAAAGTATCCTCTACTTCCAGTATATCCATCGTGTCCCTGTTGGTTAGTTTCAACTGGGGACTGCTGTTCCTCTTGTGGATACAGTTTGAGATTGGCATATTTTGTTTTGACAAATTGTGCCAACAATATACTCTGCCTCAAAAAACTTCTACTTCTACTTTAATAGCTGATAAATGCTGCTGTCATTAAAAGCACAATAACCACAGCAATAAGCAGAGTTTCCCATTGTGATTAAGTTACTTCAGACCTTTACGGAAAAAAAAAGTGTGGTGAGTGTTATACTAGAACTAAGATATTTTTGACGCCTTCATTTGGACAGAATTACATAGTTCAATATGCACTCCTTTTCATTCATCACTCAGTTATGAGTAACCACTGCAACAACAGAAGATCATAATATCCCTGCAGGGAGTGGATCAAGTGGATTTTTTAACATTAATATTTGTTCCCCCAGCCTGCCTATAGTCCCCCAGTGGCTGGAAATGGTGATAGGTGTAAACCAAGCCCTAGCGTATCCTGCTCTGCCTTTGGAAAAATGAAAGCTCAGATGGGCCGATTGGGAATCTTGCCCTTATGACCTCATAAGGTCTATATAAAAGCATCCAAAGAGCACCCTGTCATGGGACCTTTAACAACTCACTTTAACACCTATAATCATCCCCAGTACATGACGTTAATGACTAACCTGTCAATAGCTCATGATCACAATAAATCCAATGTGACATGAACGCAGCATGGAGGTATTTCTCTTAAATTGGATCTCACTTTACAACTAGAAAGCAACTCAGCCACAGATTTATACATTATGTTGTTTTGTTCTATGACCTGGATGCCGAAGCCTGGCCCAGGAGCAAAGTTTTTCACTCCGAGCTGGACCGAGAGGTTTCTGGGCGGGCTCCAGCTGAGCCCGTCGTCCATGCTCTCTACCATCATGGTGCTGGATGGGTGGCACTGGTAGAGGTGGAAGCAGAGTGAGTAGACCAAAATCACCGAGCCCACTTCCTCGTCCACTACTACCGAGCCCAGGTTCAGGCCATCCGGCTTCGTTCCATCATCAACTATAAAGGTGGTTGGGGACCAGGTGGCTCCTGGAGGGACAGAGGATGAATTCACTAATTGTACTACTTATTATAAACAAACAAACAAAAAACCCTTTCTAAAGGTATTTTGGTTCCTCAACTTACCACTCATAGACCACAAGTCACAACATCAGTTTTCAACCTCAAATTCTGTTCATGATTCCTGCTTCAACCCATTTCTTTACAGCAATCAATGTGTCTCTATTCAGAGAGTAATAGTTCTCTCATCAAACAACTGTGTTATTTTTTGTGTCGCAAAATGCAGAGATTGAAATGTGTACAGGTGTTGGGCGCAAGGATAGATCAGTTGGTAGAGTGGGCGCCCATATATAGAGGTTTGCTCCTCGACGCAGCGGGCCTGGGTTCGACTCCAACCTGCAGCCCTTTGCTGCATGTCATTCCCCCTCTCTCTCCCCTTCCATTTCTTAAGCTGTCCCGTCAAGTAAAGGCCTAAAATGCCCAAAAATATGTACAGGTGTAAAATCCTTTAAAAAGTGCCCCTAAAATATTATTTTCATTTATAAATCAGTTTGGACAACAGCATAAATGTAAATATATGATGTTTTTGTCTTGATGCTTTTGTGAGTTTTATACTCTGGTCCAGAAGAAAGTTAACATTAACAGTTGAAATGACACACAAACATAAACTTTAACCCAATTGTATGTAATCAGATGTATGTTTTAGTAGGCAGGGCTGAATGTTTTGTACTGCCTAAAATGTGTAGTAAGAAATAGAAGCAACAACTGTCAAGGCTGGGAAGCTGGTAACACATTTGTGGACAAATTTATATTCCTCTTTACTAACTTTGATCAAACATTTTCTGATTTAAATCACAGTTTTGACAATTTTAGACTGCATTTTATTTAGGTAAATGTGTACCATGTAACTACCAAGTAATACTCAAAGTATGGTTATGAATACAAAATTGTTTATCTGTACTGAAAATTATGAATAAATGGATATCAAATGATAATTAACCCAAATTATAATAATACAGACATTTTATAGTCTGTGCACTTTCTCTGTAGTCGTGTGTGTGTGGGTGTGTGTTGTCTGTATATCTGACTGTTTCTGATTACATGACTTCTGGTCATCCTTGCCTTTGTCTGTGGAACGCCGCATTGCAAGGAACTTTGCTCCCTCGTCACTGGCCGTCGACTTCCTGGCCTCTGAGAAGGCCAGCAGGCTTCCTTTGGAGGTGAAGGTGAGCAGTGGGATCCTATAGGTGCTCACCTGTCCCTGGGCTCCGCTCACCCACAGCAGCTGCTCTTCATACAGCAGAGGGTCAATCTGGACATCAAAGAAAGACAAAACTGGACAATGAAGAGAGGCTGACTAAGGGAAAGGAAGAGAGTTCAAATATCTGCTGAAAAAAAAGCAGTTAGAATATCTGCAGGATGCAACAGGTATCAGGTGACAAGCAGGTGATGATCACACTTTCACTTCACTATTTATGAGAGAAAATTGTCAGAAAGGGATTTTGCTGCATCAAGACCAGATATCACAACAAAACACATCTGCAATCATCAGCCTGAGAGAAAAACACCTGCCAATTATTACCATGCCATTCACTCTGTTAAGAGCTACAGAAATTCAAGGCACAGCACACATCAAAACATACACACTTTATTACATTAAAAAGCCGGTCTCAACTCACGATTTGTAAAGAAACAACAATAAAAACAACCCAGCAGTTATCTGAGTCAATGCCTCCCTACCCTTCTGTCTATCCTCCAGGAGTTGCCCATTGATCAGTTTACTTATTAGTTAATTTTAGTGAGTGTGCTTGCTTACACAGCTGTACCTCCTTCAAGAATGAATACAACGGAGCTTCGTTGAATAGAATAGAAAGGAGCAACATTTGTACCAGCAGCATGGCTACTACATTATGTTGTCACGTATTTTCTAAGATATTAAGTTTACTGTACCTGTCCAGGGCTTAAGGTACAAACACAGAGAGACAACACAGCGGAGAGGAGTAAGGACTGTGCAGCGAGCCGACTTCCTGTCTTCATGTTAGATTGAAATCCTGAAACCTTCTTCTTTATTCCGACAGATAATTGTCTATAAATTACAGATGACGAGTTTTAAAAAATTAAAAAATAATAAAAACGGGCAGAGAGATAAAAGGCGGACATGCTCTGTTCGAGCGTTTCTTATGCTATCTATGGCTCGACCTCATCCACAAAACTCTAGCATCGAGCTAGTAAGTCATGTGACCAAAGTGGCTGATCACATGATATCGTCACCCACCAAAATAAAAGAGGAAGTTTAATAATATTGAATAATTGTTTAAAAAATATACAGTATTTAAAAATATTTGATAGTTAAATAATAAATCATATAGACACAATCAAGTGATACAATTACATTTCGTCTTTATTTAACCTTATTGCATTTATTTATTTATTATAATTGTAGTTTATATATATTCTATTTTTTTCTCTTTTACTGTTCTTGTCCTTTATATTATTTATATCAAATGTAAATATAATTGTCGTTTACACTGTTCTATACACGTTGGTCATGACACATATAAAAATGTACTTATTTATGTATGACAATAACGCTTTTGTAAAAGAATAGTTGTTTGATATGTATTTTGAGCAATTGTAATTTATTCAGTCTACTTATGATTTATAAAGCATTTTAGGATTTTGTTTTTAGTTAATTATAAATATTTATATTGGCTTTCATAAGCTTTTTGAATGACGCCTGTATGCACAATAATTTACCATATAAAGCTGCTGATGATGTTTAAATGTTTGTTGTTATATTTCAATAAAAAAACAATTTAAAAAAAGACTTTCTCTTTGCTAAGTTGATCGGTTGCAGCGTTTTGTGTTTACTTTTTGCAATAGGCATGGATAACTGCCATCAGATTTAAAAATAGATAATGTGTTATTAATTTCAATTGATTTATGCATTTCATTTTAATGTTTTTATTACCATAATAATACACTTACACATTTTATCCAGACAGGGGCAGAATTTTTCTAAAACAACACCCCAGCCACTCAGTGTTACAGTTTAAAGTCCTGTGGACAGTAAACAACACTACTGTGCCGTTTTCAGGAGTGTAACCATGCAGTGAGTCACTTTAGTTGTAAAATAACACCATGGTTAAAGTTACACTTCAAATCAATTTGCATAAGTTTTTCTTTTTTGCAGCAATTTACCAAATGTAGATTAATATATTGTAATTGTAGACATCTGTCCAATGTCTTCACAATTGCAGTATAGGAAACATGTATGAATTTTCATCCCTTGGTATGTATGACCTCCATTGGTCCATCACATGATGCCAAACTGAAAACTAAATGGAAACTCTTTTAATTACCCTCTACATATCAAAATGTTCACCCTCCTCCTACTAGGGGTGGCTGTGTTGAGCTGAGAACCACAAAACACATTCCTGTAGTCATAAGGCCGAGCTGATCTGAATCACACGTTAAGAGAGAGAGACAGAGAGAAGGAGGGAAGTCAGAAAGAAACTCTGCTGAGACACAGCTGAGTGTCAAAGTAACATACGCCACAATCTCTTTGCGTAGACCACAGACTGTATAATAGGAGGAGAATATTGTTGCTTTCAAGGGATCTAATAAATATCTGGCTGACAAGGGAATATTATCACAGTTTTGCTGACATGATGGTCTTATATCTAAAATGCAGGTAAGATATGTTTGATCTAATAATATGGACATTCTAGTTTTGTTCTAGTTTTGACTTCAGAGGTGAGCTAGCCTAGGCTACTCAAACTAAATATGTTGGGTAGCCACAGAAAACACAAACCTTTTAAATGAACATTTGTACACAAAGAAATGTCCCTTTTCCATACCCTTACATCCATTAAGAAGGTTTACTTACATACATATTTAAAGTTTTTGGAGATTAATTATTGTAAGTATGACAGCTCAATTACGCAAATATCAGTTTAATTTAGGAAAAAAGGATATCAGGAATTATGTTTCTGCAGGAATTGTTCCTTAAATAGATGCAAATACAAAAGTTATGAGGTCCAGCAGTATGCAAAACAAGACACATGGGCGTGAAAACCAACAACATGCAATTTTAAGATATGAGATTGTGAGTTGGGCTGTTTCCTAAATAGTACAACCTTCTGCTTGCATATGTGTGAACAACAGTCTAGTATTCGTTTACTTTTCTCTTTTTGAGCAAGTGCAGTGTAAGCAGGCAGTAATAAATTGGCCCAGAGTCTGTGTGACTTTATCTACATGCAAGTAAGTGAAAGTGAGAGTGTAGATAAAGGCACAGAGGCCAGTGTTTAAAGAGAGGACTGAGAAAGAGGTTAGACTGCATAAGAACAGCAGCATTGAGTTTTCACACTTAAGTGCAAAATGTGGCTCCGTCACAGGCATGCAGGCAAGAGTACAAGATGGAAAGAGACGCAGAGAGAGCTGGTTTAGGTTTATCAAAAAAAGTGTGCTATATGGATATTCAGGTCACAACTAAAGATACGTCTTATCCTCTATAAACAGACTGAGCTATGTAATGATAAAACATGACATTCTGGCCACTTTAAGGCAAGACAGCTATCGGCAACTCTAATGACTCATAAAAATGCAAACTCACTTAAATGCCAGATAAGAGCAGATACCACCATGACAATGCCACTGCAGTAAAGGCCATCAGCCCTGAAAGCAGAAGTGATCTGGTTTCCTGCAAGTTTTGAGACGTTCTGCATTTCTTTAAATAAATTGTAAACATATGTTTGTCAGATAAAGGCTGTGGTTAATCTGAAAGGCTTTTGAGACAAAGATTACACTCATCAAGAAGGACCACTCCTTTTCTTCAAGTGTGACATGTTTAACCTATCAGTTAGGACAGTGTGGTTCCCAACCTGTCATCACATCTGACGCTTTTAGCTGGCTAACTATTGCAACTGTTTATTTAATACTTTTAGCTTAGCTACTGTTTCAACTGTATCCATTACTTTTAGCTAACTATTTCGCTTAAACACTACTTTTAGCTAACGTTTTCAACAGTCCATCCGTTCCTATTAGCTGACTATTTCAACTGTTCATCCACTGCTTTTAGCTAATTTTACTGTTTATCTGTTATTTTTAGCTAGTTCAACTCTATCCAATTCCTTTAGCCAACGCTAACTCTTCAACTGCTTATCCATTACCTTTAGCTAACGCTAACTCTTCAACTGGGGGGGAGGGGGAGATTCATAGAAATTAGGAAACATAGGGCTGAGGGACCACTAGGCCTAATTTGGGGGGAAATCCTTGAGGGAACAGGACTCACTAAGTTTCTCCAAATTGTTATGCAACAGCATTGCTTTACTAAAAGGCCAACAAATCATAAAATATATCTAAACTTTGTTCAAATAGTCATAAACAGAGATTAGATTACTTATTCGTTGCATCTTTCAGAGTTTCACTGTCACCTTGAATAAATCCTGAAACAGATTACGTTAAGTATTAAATGTGCACCAGTCACACTAAAGTGTTTCAGCCATGTTGCCTCATAAACCTTTGCCCTATAGTGCTTGTTTTTTTAGATTTTTTATAGTTCATGTCACTTAAGTATAAAAAGATGAGTAATTTTATTTTGAATTACCTTGTGACCAGCCCTACTATGTGTACTGTACAAGTACTTCTACACCATTAGACAAGCATTATCACCGTGTTGTCACCATAACACACACACACTCCCATGCCTCAGATGCCAGTAAACAGACATGCAAAAGTGTAAATGAGAATTATTTTATTGACTCAACATAGAGCCTAATAGACTTCTTATATATGGAACCTTGGGATTAAAGTAATGTTCTGTATAGGTTTGAACAATATTTGGCTGTACAGCATGAGTTTGTAGAGACTGGCCCACCTTAAGTCATTGAGATTTGAGGGATAATTTATATTTGACTGTATAGCCTATATATTGTTGTGTGTTTTGTGTTTCTGTGTCCTTGAACATGTTCAGACAAGTGTTTCAGTTCAGGTTATTATCACTCCTCTATTTTCAGCATTTATGTGGTAATGATGATCCTGTCATGGCCCTCTCTCGCGCTCTCTCTCTCTCACTCACTTTCAGGTCAGTGTGTTGTGGCAATGCCAAGCTGTTCGATGCTAAACCCAAGCTTTGATCTGTCTCTGTGTCGTGCCAAACTCGAGAATGATGGCTTTCAGGTCCGCACACGCACGTACATGACCTACTGTGGCACTGGAAAATTCATATATCTTTCCTTCAATCTGTGTTTAATCCAGATTGTTAAATTGTTTAATTTTTTAGATTCCAGTCAGAGACATGGAGGCTCCATTGAAGACAGCTTTGGACCTTCCCTCAGTCAGGAGATACATGGTTTTTAATTCGGCTCTCTTCCATTTTTTAATGGCACCGGTATGTCCTCCAGCTTTCTGAGGGGGAAACAGCTAGCCTAGCTCTGTCCAAAGGTTAAAAATCTTCCTACCAGCACCCCTGAAGCTCAGTAATTCTTGTTTGTTTGTTTATTCCATACACAAACAAAAATGTAAACATTTTACGTAGAATTAAATGCTTAAACTATTTCTTGATGAACCGAGACAAACAAGATATAATGTATGTTAATCAGTGAGCTTAAGAGGTGCTGGTAGGCATATTTGTGAATTTAGACAGAGCCAGGCTAGCTGTTTCCCCTTGCTTTCAGTCTTTATGCTTAGCTAAGCTAACTGCCACCTGCTCCAATTAACTGTAATGGACAGCCATGAGATTTATATTCTTATCGTCTCATTTAACTTTCTGCAAGAAGGCAAATAAGCACATTTCCCAAAATGTTTTTTAAAAAACTGGATACCCTTGTCACTGAGAATACGCAAATTAATATTTCCTTAACATTAACCTCTCCCTCCACCAGGTGCTGTATGTGGTGGTGTGGTGCGGCACGTTCTCCACCCTCCATCTCTTTATCACTGTCAGTGACTACTGGGTTCTCTGCCTCTCTGTCAGCCTGGTCTCCATCTTCCTCACCACTGCCATAATTTTAATTTTCAACTACACTAAGAAGGAGGTAAGAGGGGGTCTGTTACCATAAAATGAGTTAACAGTAATACTAGTCTCGCATTGCCAGTCTTGCATTGCCTTTCTACACAGCGATGCTGAGGAGGGTCTGGCTAGTTCACACAGCATTCTGGGATGGGAGAAAAAACGTTCTCTGGTTTATTGCCATTTTTTTAAACCAATCACATTTGTCTTGGGCAACCCTAAGTGCTGGACGGAGCGACGGTGCCGCTGCAAAATAGCCACAGGAAAGAATTTGTTTTGGCCATGTTCAAAAATTTTAGGTGCAACAGAAGACTCAGATTGGACAGATAGTCTAGCTAGCTGTCTCAATTTACCTTGCAGAGATCTGAGGAGTAGTTAACCACAGTCCTCATAAACCTACCGGAGTTTGGGATTACTGGCGACACCTGAACAATCCCCGAATTGAAACATTGTCGATATATAGACTACAGTAATACTGACACATTCATATCTAAAAAGGACGTCTTTAAACCTTTAAAATCCTTTAAATGAATTACAAACTTGATTCTCAAACATGTTTCACTGTCTGTTTCTGTGTCAGATCAACATGAACTTAGATGTTCGGTTAATCCAGGTGAATGAGAGGATGGTGAAACACAAGTTGCTGGTGGCCGTGGCCGACTGGGTGCAGTCCTGCACTGGAAATATGAAGGTTGTTCTTATAAAATCAACTGGAACTGTAAGACTGTCATGTCCCATAAGGGCTAGAAATGTGCAAATGTCTTTATACATGTGTCCATGTCTACTGTTGTTAGATAATATTAAGGCTGATACACAGCTGTCCTGTGGTTGTCCCGTTTCTTAGTTTCATATTTCAAACAACACAACAACATGCCAGGAAGAACAGCACAAAGATGTAATAACAAGATGATGAGGAAAATTTATGACATAGAGATTAATACAACAAGAAGACAGCGTAATTATTCAACAAAACCATGTGGTCAAATACACAACAAGATGATTAGAAAGTAGTAACTTATTGAAATCCAATATGCCATCCTTTATGGCTGCATCATATATTAAAATGACTACATGTTTTGTGCTTTACTTTATAGACATTTTCCTCAAAATTTGAGATGTGAGTGGTGATTTAGTGGTCTGGAACCAGGCTGGTACACCAGTAATGAACCACGAATTAAGTATTTTTGCTTCTGCAGCCACTGATGCTGTTGTATTCTTCTCTCTGTGTCTCTCTTTACTTTACTTTACTTTAGCTTTACTTTGTGTATTGGGACATGTCCCACTGTCTGAGGACACTGACTGAAACTTTAGAGGAGGGCAGCTTTGTGGTGAATGACACCCAGGTGAGTAAGTTGAGTACATCTGTCCCTCTGTTTGTTCTCCTGCTGCTTCATTGATTTTGCTTGTCATTCCATGTTAGTCCTCCCTCAAAATCAATAGAAACATAATTCTAGCTGCTGTTAAAAGGATTTTTACTTCTATATCTTCTTCTGGTAAACAGAAGTTCAGTCTTTTGAAGTATAGTAATACATTTCATAGCTTCCATTTTTACAGCGTGGAGGAATTTTAAAATGCTCAATTTCACACTTTCATCAGAAAAAGCTGAAGCGGAAAATGTCGCATCTCGTTCTTGTGACTGAAGACACGGCTGTTGTCCCTGAGGTCGAAGGTTCAGATGTGGAGCAGCAGGACTCAAATGAACAGAGGCCTCTGCTGAGACACGAGGACACCGGCTGCTGTACCTCATCCAGCCAACAGGAGGGCATCAAAGTCACCACCAACTACAGCCTCATCCCTGATGCATCGTTACCTGCTCAGGTAAAGAGACATGATGCTGCAAAATGTCTTTGCTCCCACACTGATGGAATTTATATGTATATAATCAGCAGCATTGCTTTATTATGAGATACTTGCAATATACAGTATGTAAAAGAAATTGCAGTGCATGTAAACTAGATCAATTAATGTTTTTAAGGAGTTTTTGGTATAGTTTTTTAGAGCAGGAGAATGTGGAGTTTTGATTTTTTTTAAATCCCCCTGTTCCTCTTTGTGTGAGACCTGAATGTTGCTCTTTTGAACATGTTTAATTATAGTTTCAGTACCACCGCCAAACTTACTTTTACTTTCTTCATTCTCATAGTGAAAACTACAATGAATTAGTAGAATTGTACTTTTTGCAGGCTACAGCCTACCAACTTCTGATGACCTACAGTGCAGCTTATGTGAAGCTGCTGGTGTCCAAGAGGCTGTCAGGACCGTCAGACCACCGCCTTCGCCCCCAGAGGAATCACTGCTCTATCGCCCCTCTTTGCCTCTGCCAGTACATCAAAAAGAAGATCCTTCAATAACAAAACCAGTGTCAAGACTTTTGCTTTGCACCCATGCTCTTGAAAATACAAAGTGACATGTAGGAGCACTTCCAATGCAGAAAACATGGATTATATTGTTTAGATGAAATGAAGGATCTTTTCAGAACTTCACACTCTTAATTTCTCTGTTTTTAAGTCTCCAGTTTGCAGCCTCCTGTACCTCCGCTGCTGTGTTTATGCCCCCCCCCCACCCCACCCCCGTTTGGCACCAATAATTTCTGCCCTATGCAAAACGCTGTCTGATCCAGCTGCTGTAAAAACCAATATTTGCACTCTTGCACACATGACAATCACAGCCTTAGCCCTGCTGTTTTAATTATTTGCACAAACAGAGATATAGATTATTGTGATTTCATTTGTAGTAGATTCTACAGCATTTGTTCTTGTGGTTGAACCAAAGGCACTGGTGGAAAGTAACCAGAAAGTAACCACAGAGTACATATTCTGAAGTTCTATACTTTTCAAGGTACTTTACTTTTAATTAAAAATTTGTACTTTTTACTCCACTGCATTTACCTGTGTTACAAGTTACTTTTCAGATTAAGATTTTACATAAAAAACCAACAACAGCCATTGTATACCTAGTGGTTTCCAATATTTTTCAATGTCTAGTTTTTTACATTGTTGTTTTGGTACTTTTACTTAAGTAATACATCTTTCACCACTGCTTGGGGGACAGACAATTGATATGTAGACAAAGAAAATACAAGCATGAAGGTAAAGAAAGATCCCCACCCTTTTAAATCCCCTTGATGCAGCTGTGTAATGATGCTTAACATGAATCATTGGATTTAGTTTCCTGGATATATTATCTCTAATGTCAGCAACAGAAGTGGAACCAGAGTGTGTTTGTGCTTGTGTTCTCAACCCTTTGGTTTTATGGGTGTAGGCGGATTATATATCTATGCATAATTGTGTGTAGGATACTGGGTTTTGCGATTACCCATCAGTCCTGGTGCTGTGACTGAGATGACAGCCCAGCAAGAGAGCCGCAGGATGGCACAAACACACAGCGAGACAGCCAGTGTTGCTGACCTGGGGCAAGCTGGGATTGTGTGATGGAGGAGAGAGGCGTGCAGCGTGAGGCCAAGTTAAACGATCTTAGAGACGCTGGCTGTCCTCGGGAGGCTAAATGGCCATCTGTGATCCTTCACACACAGGCTGGCTTAGCTCCCACCTTTAGTTTCTCCCTCAAACCTCTTTTCCATTGGATGGATTGTTTGGGCCCATACTTCACCTTTTGACAGATATGATTTATAATTAATAAAAAAAAAAGTCATTGCAGGGAAAAAGGATTTTAAATCTTAATCATGATGAAACAGCAGCAAAAATAGGGGAAGACAGAAAAATAAGAGATGTGAAGACATAAGACATGGAACAGACATGCTAAGCTATTATGGTCTGATTGAAAATGTTGAATTGTCCCCATGGATGTATTAGGCAAGTTCTTATAATACACCTGCGTGTTGTAGCATTCTCACACAACCACGTAACACAAGGTACAACTGAGGCTGCAGTGATGCTATTACTTTTGGAGGTATTTGGTCATTAACATTTGACCTGATGGTGGACTTAGATACTTTTACTGTGCACAGTTTCATCATCTGTAGTCATCGCTCTTTTCTTTGTTTGTTCAGCCATAGTAACCTAAGGGGAACATAAGGTTGTGTACAACATTTCACGGAAATCCATCCGATAGTTTTTTAGACATTTCACTCAAAACCACAAATGTCAACCTCATGGTGGCACAGGGGGAGAAATCAGGTGCTCACCGTAAGTCATTAGAATTTATCCTCTGGGGACCATGAATATCTGTACTAAATACAATGGCAATCCATCCAGTAGTTGTTGAGATACATCAGTCTAGACCAAAGAGGTGGACTGACTAAAGGATATACCGGTGCTGCCTGGAAGGGAAGGCAAAATAATTTTACGTGGTACAGATGATGCACAAAAAACAAATGCCACCATAATGTACGAAAATTAGCAGCTATAACACACAATGTGATTAAACAGAGGATAGTGAGAGATACTGTAGTTCATGTTCTGACAGAGAGATAGATAGATGGAGAGAGAGAAAACCAGGGCAACTATAAATAGCACCTTAGTGATGAGGGGAGAGAGGAAAGGCCACAGAGACACTGAGAGGATGGAGAGACATCAAGAGGGGAAAAACAGCCGCAGAAAGAGACCCTGCCTTCACCAACGTGTTGTTCACAACCCAAAAATGATTCTTTTATTCATTATTCAAACAATCAACCATGTGCAACACAGTCATGAACATACTGTATTATAATAGTAAACCCCAAGAGAATCACATGTACACACAGGTAATTTTTGGCTCTTAGAAACAAGCAACCCATTGCATTTACAAGCTCAAAAACAAAACAAAAATGAAAATGAAGAACCCATCTACCAGCTGGGTTGTAAACAGCTTTGTTGCTGAAGATTGCCATCAGAAAGCATACAGGGAGACGAAGCCTAGCGCTGTATAAACTAGATATGCTAGGAGTATCTCTATTCAGTAGACACACTCGCTGCCAGAGCCCTCTGTACAATAATAATGCTAAACAATACTGTGTTTCATTTACTCTTTTAACACGGAAATATCACTGAGTCATATAAGGCCAGAACATATATTTATCAAAAAGCTAAAAGTGAAATTTAAAGTACATTTTTTAATTTTTACTCAACCTCACTAATAAACAGGTGGGTAGTAGGCTTATCTACGCTTTCTACTGCCAAGAGTTAAATGACAGATCGATACCAATATGATAAATATGAAACAACAGCAATAAGCTAGTTGGCTTAGCTTAGCAACAGGGGGAAACAGCTAGCCTGGTTTCATCCAAAAGCAATAAAAATCCACTTACCGGCCAATTTGCATTATGTCTCTCTCTCTTTTTTTCTTATACAAACAAAGACTAAAGTGTACAGATGACAATTTAGAGTTGACAGAGCAAGGCTAGCTGTTTCCCTGTTTACTGTCTTTATGCTAAGCTAAGCTCATCGTGTCACACGATGAGTGGCCTGAGTGTCACATTTAGCGTACAGACATGTTTTGGATTGATTGTACTAAATATAATTGTTTGTAATGAGTATAATTACATGTTGTTTTAGAAGAAAAACTCATCACTGGGTAAAATTGATGCAGTATTGTTTTTGTTTTTTAATAATGAACAATAAGGCAGTTATTCTATTCCTGCTCTGAGCATACGGTATGTGATCAATCAAGAAAAAGTTACTGGCTGTGAATAGGAGGAAGTCCCTTTTTTTACTACTAAGTTAGCTTTTAAAAGCATTATTAATTGTAGTTTTTAGAAGTTTGATAAATACGTGCACAGATGTATTTAATGTTGTGAGTGATAATCAAATACAATGCAGTTGCCAATAATAATAATATTAATAATAATAATACCAATAATAATATATAAACTACATAATAAACTGTATTTATACTGTCTCTATTTGTGTTCATTGTCAACAAACATCATTTTTAATATCTCTGAATAATTCTCTTAAAAATAGCATCATCACAGAGACCAACAGGGAAAAAAGGGAAAGCAGAAGGGAAATATTAATTGGTCCAATAACTCACGTAGACAGGAGAATGACAAACAAAGAGAAGAAAGATACCAGAGGAAACATTTCATAAAGCTGAAAGTGCTACACTACAGTATAGGCATTAATATTTTCTCTCTGTCCCATTGGAAACATTCATTTTCAGTTCCTCCTATTACTCCAGAAACCTCATATAGTAGTTCATACAGTAACATTACGGCTATGTTGGCTCTTATAAAGAACAGCACATCTGCTGCTACATTATGGAGACCATACTCATAGGAAATGAACCCTGACTCAATGTGTTACAGTGAAACAACGTCAAAGAAGCACACATCTAGCCTTGATATTTAAGACAAATGGAAACAAACTGTGGATGACATGCAGGGTTATGTTGCCTTAGAAGTCTAATTTCGTACTTAAGTTTCACACAAAGAGTCTCAGAGTAAAATAGCTAAGAGATGTGCAACACAAAAAAGGTTAAAAACACTTACTTAATACTTGCGAAAACAATATTTGCAAAGATTCAAATACTTTCATTTAAATTGTCTCCTTTTCTTGTTCTGACAGTAGCTTGTTTAAAAGTTACTGTACCACACTCTTGTAGATATTTTAGGAAATATTCCCACCAACAGCTGGGACACAAGCAATTATTGCACTAAACGCCCCATTAGCTTAAATTTACATTTATCATGCACTATAAGAACTCTGAATGTAAGCAGCTGCATCATATCATCTGATTACTACAAAGCGCAACATCGTCAGAAATCAAATTTGAAGCCAATTTCCAAGTGTCAGATATAGCTGCAAAAAACTAGTGATACACTGTAAATTAAAGAAGACAAAGACGATGCATGGGTAGATATTGAATGAATAAATACATAACAGATTTCAAATAAATCAACAAACATATAATTCATAATTTATGTATCATCTCATCCAGCTAAAATGTCCATGTAATATACCAATAACCAATTGCAAATAAAGACTCAGTGTTTGGTTACCAGACAGTTGAGTCTCCATTTTGTGTGGTAAATGTGTATTGATCACCCCAACAATGTCAATCTGTTTGGCAGTCTCTGTCAGCAATAACACTACTCTTTAAATCAAAACAGTTTCAACATGGCACTGTGTTTTTAAAGAAGAAACCACATGCATACTTGTAGTTGTAGTTGTACTTGTAGTTAAGACTAAAATGTGAATTTAAGCATCCAAAAAATAAATCTGCGTGGGCACATTTAGTAGATTTAGTTTTTGGAATATTTAAAACTGAAACACACAGTGACCTATCCTCTCATCTAACTACATCATCAGTATGAATTAATCAGCATCAAATGAATTGTTAATACAAGGAGCTTTGTTTCTCTTTTGCAGCTCATATTTGGGTGTAAATATTGTGGTTGCTGTGCTAACAGCAAAACTGGGCCTCATTTTACAGCTGCTTGTATTTGGCGTTTGAACATCAGCTGTGATTGGCTGTTTTTGGTTGTCGGCGTGTGTTTGACGGCAGCAGGTTAGGTCAGAGCTCAGTGTGTGTGTGTGTGTGTGTGTGTGTGTTAGTGTAGCTGTACACAGAGAGCCAGCAATGCAACAGCAGCTTGTGCGCATTCTCAGTGCACCTCCAAATGATTGAGAGTAGTTAGCTAGCTAATAAATGCCATGATTTCCCATCTTTCTGACACTGCGTGGAGTTACGGCTCCCAGTCGTCATCGTGGTGCTGCGATGCAATGATGACAACCACAGTGAGGATGGTGCACAGCACAATGGAGGCGATGCCAACAGCCAGGCTGATGAAGGAGAAGTTGCGTGCCTCGCGGGAGGCTATTTCCGCCGTCACCATATCTCCTCTGGATATTGCTGTGCGCACCTAAGTGGTGCAGGAGGGAGGGGATGGGAGTGTGGGAGAAAAGAGAAATTAGAAAATGTTATGTAACAGGAAGATGCATGAGTGGGTGTAGGAGAAAGTCTAAAACACCATGAATGGATCGATTTCACTGCAGCACAGCCTGAATGTGCAGAAAGAGGCCACTCCACACAACAACATATACAGCTCAGACCGGTTGGTCCATGCCTTGTCAGCTCAACTTAACTCAAAGCCAGCTGAGCAGGCCCAGAGGAAAAAATCCATTCAATACCGTTGTGCCGACAATGGTGCAGTTACGTAATGTGGTCTGTTGTGTGCATGTTGGTCAGCACATTCTGCCATTATAGAGGCAAACAACAGGCAGTGTGAGGTATGAGCACCACTAGACTGAGGCTTTACATTTCTCACATCACGCTCAACTTAACTTAACCAATATACCAAACTGTGCCTTTTAATGCAGAGGTGGTATAGTTGTCATTGGTGAAAGTGCGCACTTTAGGTGTAATGGTGCGGCACTGACCCAAGATAAATTCTCTTTAAATGTGTAATACAAATCGTTTCCTTCTGCTGCTGACTATTTTTCCTTATTCTGCATAGTTTACAAAAAATCCAAGAAGCCACATATAAGCTAATTTTGACACAAAATATACATTATGTTTGAAAAATCACCTGTATTAACACAATTATGTGTACAATAAAAAAAATTAAAAACTTTAGCGGCAGAGGAAAAGTCAAGGGATCACCAAAGTCATTAGGATTCAGCCTCTGGACGCCATGACTGTCTTGTACAAAATTACATGGCAATCTATCAAATAGTTGTTGAGATAATTCAGTCTGGACCAAAGTGGTGGACCGAATGACATGACCATCCCTAGAGTCATGGCGCTAGCATGGGTACAAACATGACATTTTCCCAAAACACTTAACCTAAAATAAGTGTGATTTATAGTATCTTACTTTTCTGCATACTATAAAGTTGTTTATCACAGTGTCTTTCTAAAAGGCAAGTACACTTTTGAAAATAAAATAATTAATTGACTCTAGAATCCATTCACACAACCGTCTCCCTGGTAAAGGTGACATTATGTTAATAAAACTCAAAGATCAAAAGATGAATGATGAAGTGGCATTAACCTGCACTGCTTTGATAATCGCAATGATGCCTGTTGGCCAGAAGCAGCAGACGGTGGTGAGCACGGCGATGGGCAGGTAGTCGTGTGGCGGTCGGCGGTCCATTAGGGTGATGCTGGGTGGCATTTGCATGGGATAATTCTGGCCCGGTAGAATCCCTGGGTGGCCTCCTCCGGCTGGCATGTAGGGTTGACCCTTAACAGAGGAAGAGAAGAAGACAGAGAGTAAGTACAAGTGCTATTTAAAAACAGAAGAGCTGTTGTAGAGCAGCTTACAAAGCACTTTCCACTCCAAAGACACAGGAACAAGGTGACACACTCAAAGAGGACAGCTGCCTGAGCACAGTCTCTGTTGTATTGTATGTATTAAAGTGTTGTGCATGTTGTAGCTTTATCAGAAATGTCTAAAAATGTATGATTACTTTGTGAGATTACAACTAGCCTGCAAGATGGATCAGTGGGTTTGCTCTTGATTACATTTCCCCCACCCTCCTGTAGTCCCATACACAAGAATGTATGCACACCAAGATCAATTATACTGCCAGGGATTTTTAATATTTCATTTTAAAATAGACTGGTGAGGTGGAACTCTTGTTTTCAATTCAGTGCTCTTGGTCGTGAGACTTATGGTAGCACAAAAGCACTTTTCAGTTTTTTGATGACTTGATCACATTTTGGGGCCTAATTACACCACTTTCAGTTTACTTCAGGGGGTGGTGTGGATGGTTTTATCTATTGTGTAAACACTTTTGTTTTTTTCATGAGCTAAACTCAAAGATCTAGGACTTTATCTATGTACACAATAGGCGTGTTTCTCTCAAATATTGTTCACAAATCTGGCTAAAATCTGTGTTAGTGAGCACTTATCCTTTGCCAAGAAAATCCCTCCACCTCACAGGTGTGGCATATGAAGATGCTGATTAGACAGCATGATTATTGCACAGGTGTGCCTCAGGCTGGCCACAATAAAAGGCCACGCTAAAATGTGACAACCATTTGCATCACGCAGTGCAACATCTTCTTCGCATAGAGTTGATCAGGTTGTTGATTGTGGCCTGTGGAATGTTGGTCCGCACCTCTTCAATGGCTGTGCAAAGTTGCTGGATACTGGCAGAACCTGGAACACACTGTCGTATACGCCGATCAGAGCATCCCAAACATGCTCAATAGGTGACATGTCCGGTGGGTATGCTGGCCATGCAGGAACTGGGATGTTTTCAGCTTCCAGGAATTGTGTACAGATCCTTGCAACATGGGACCGTGCATTCTCATGCTGCAACATGAGGTGATGGTCATGGATCAATGGCACAACAATGGGCCTCAGGATCTTGTCACAGTATATCTGTACATTCAAAATGCCATCAATAAAATGCACCTGTGTTCGTTGTCCATAACATACACCTGCCCATACCATGACCCAACCCCCACCATGGGCCACTTGATCCACAAAGTTGAAAGGTCACTTTAAAATGTGTAGTTTTTTCCTACAGCACAATGCTACAGATGTCGCAAGTTTAGAGGGAGCGTGCAATAGGCATGCTGACTGCAGGAATGTCCACCAGAGCTGTGGCCCGTAAAAAGGGGTTTCAGAGAATTTGGCCGTATATCCAACCGGCCTCACAACCGCAGACCATGTGTAACCACACCAGGCCAGGACCTCCACATCCAGCATCTTCACCTCCAAGATTGTCTGAGACTAGCCACCCGGACAGCTGCTGTAACAATCGGCTTGCATAACAGGGAAGCTCATCTGCATGCTCGCCCTCTTCACCGGGGTCTCAACCTGACTGCAGTTCGTCGTCGTAACCGACTTGAGTGGGCAAATGCTCACATTCACGTCTGGCACTTTGGAGAGGTGTTCTCTTCACAGATGAATCCCGGTTTACACTAGACAGGGCAGATGGCAGACACCGTGTATGGCCTTGTGTGGGTGAGCGGTTTGCTGATGTCAACTTTGTGGATCGTGTGGCCCATGGTGGCGGTGGGGTTTTGGTATGGGCAGGCGTATGTTATGAACAACGAACACAGGTGCATTTTATTGATGGCATTTTGAATGTACAGATACTGTGACAAGATCCTGAGGCCCATTGTTGTGCCATTCATCCATGACCATCACCTCATGTTGCAGCATGAGAATGTACGGCCCACCGGACATGTCACCCATTACGCATGTTTGGGATGCTCTGATCGGCGTATACGACAGTGTGTTCCAGGTTCTGCCAGTATCCAGCAACTTTGCACAGCCATTGAAAAGGAGTGGACCAACATTTCACAGGCCACAATCAACAACCTGATCAACTCTATGCGAAGAAGATGTTGCACTGCATGATGCACGTGGTGGTCACATTTTAGAGTGGCCTTTTATTTTGGCCAGCCTAAGGCACACCTGTGCAATAATCATACTGTCTAAAGAGCATCTTGATCTCGGCAAAGGAGAGGTGCTCACTAACACAGATTTAGACAGTTTTCTGAACAATATTTAAAAGAAATAGGCCTTTTGTGAATGTAGAAAAAGTCTTATATCTTTGAGTTCAGCTCATGAAAAATGGGAGCAAAAACAAAAGTGTTGCGTTTATAATTTTGGTCAGTGTATATAGCCAATAGTAGAGAAATGACAGGAAATGAGGGGAGATAGAGATGACATGCAACAAAGGAGGTGAATTGGGGATTTTGCAGTTTGTTCCAGTAATGTTTCACAATTAAAAAAACACTTAAAAAGTCACTTTTTGTGTTGCAGAAGTTTTTTTTGTTTTTCCTATATTGTTAATCATCTCACGAAAGTAAGCAAATGTCATTTATGAGACATTCTGTTGTTTTTAGTCTCAGTGTCTTACATATATCACTTTAAATTTAACCGGTGTTTGAAATGTGTCATACAAATAAAGTTAGCCTATTCTGTTGCCTGTCAGAATTTCCGGCAGCACCTGAACAATCCCGGAAGTGGAACGTTGTAGATATAGACTACCTGTCAGTGAATATTCTACTGGAATTGTCTGGTTTGTCCTTCAAAATCAACATTGATCACATTAGCTGTTACAAACATTCTTAGAATAAAAAACATACTACAAGTTGCTTTAAACCTTGTGTTGTCTCTTGTTGTTCCCTCTTCCATGCAACTTCTTGTCCTCCCAGGTTAATCTTTTAGAAGCTGTTTTTTCCAAGGTTTCTTTTGCTTTTTTGAGGTTTCCGTCACTCTTTTTCGGTGCTTTTTTTCCCACTACCACCGGATTCACCCCCAACATCAAATTATTACCACTAATTTTACAATATTTTATAATTCATGGTCAATAAATGACATTTATATGAAATAATACTTCATTTTTTAGTTTAAAAAAGTTATGAATTATTTTGACAAATAGTTACTGTCAAAGTTTAGTCAGGATACTGTTTAGAAACCATTTCATTGTTTTTTCAAAAACTATAAAATGTTTATAAAACAACTAAAATTCAATGAAAGTAGTGAACTGATCATTACTTTTACTTGTGAAGAGCATTTTATGGAATCATCCATGTTATTTCAGGGGCAGTTTGCTTGAAAGAAAACCATATTTCTGATATAGCAACTTCGAAACCGGGTCAATATTGACCCGGTTTCAGTAGTACAACAGGAGGGTTAAATTGTAAAAAACACATCAACATCATTGACAACATAATGCAACACATGTATAGGTTAGAAGACATGTAACAGAGTTTCTGTTTCCTGGAAAGAAGTACTGTATGTCATTTTGTATATTATATGTAAAACTAGAGACAGTGTTTACTTGATTAATTTAACTGGTAACAATAGAGCTTTCTTTAAATGAAATTCCTTTGAAAATCAACACCTATACAAACTGAATACAAAAAACAACTGAAATAACAGAACACTGTACTTTCCAAATAATTAATACCAAATTGCAAAGTTCCTAGTAAAATATGATGAAACTATGGACATGTAAAATACAGCAAAGTGTGTGGGATGAAAAACATGAGAACTATTACCTGGATATGAGTTGAAAAGAAATGTATACAATAGAACAGAGACTGATGTAATTCCGACTTGTACCATCTTTAAAAGCACTTTACATGTCTCGGACTCACCGATGCCATGGGGTAGACTGGTACGTAAGCTGTGCAGGGCTGCAGCTGAAGCGGGTAGCCTGGATGGATGTATCCTACAGGGGCATGAGGCATGGTGCCTCCGGGGCCCTGGGTCTGGACCGCGTAGCCCTGCGGGGCCCCCTGGGGACCCAGTGGGCCGCAGTGGAACTGGGTTTCTTGGAGATATCCATCTGAGCCTGGAGGAGGAGGCGGAGGAGGGTAGTTGGGTTGGGTGCCCGGTGCAGGCTGCATGTTGGGATGATGAGGTACGTTTGGGTCTTGCAGGCCGGGAAGGTACGGAGGAGGCTGCATGGTCTGACGGCCAGAGTCATCAAGACCTGAGAGATGAAGAGGAAGAAACAGAAACAGATGTAAGATTTGTTATCTAACTCAACCACTGTTACACATTTGTCTGCAAGTTGAATGTAATATGTCTTATCTCACTGTTGAGGAGGGGGAGAAACAATTACACAGACCTCAGCAAGACTTAAAACAGCATTCACAAAGACAGAAAACCCTTGTAGTGTGTGTGCTAATGATGACAGTGATTGACATTTTCACCTCCAGAGAAGAAAGACCTGTTCGCTCTCCTTCTCCCTTCAAAACAATGTTTATTAGCAGTTAGAAATGTGGCACTTCTATGCGCCTGGGTAGCTCACTTGGTAGAATGCGCACCCATATACAAAGGCTCAGTCCGCGACGCAGCGGCAGCAGATTCAACTCAGACCTCCGGCCCTTTGCTGCATGTCATTCCCTTCTCTCTCCCCTTTCATGTCTAAGTTGTCTTGTCATAATAAAGGCCTAAAATGCCACCCAAAAAAAGAAAGAAATGTGGCATTTCTGAGATGGAGAACTTAATGTGTCTGAAGCATCCTTCTGCGTTTGAACATTTACATTTGATGCTCACACCTCTGCTCTATTTGGATTTGTTTAACATTGTAAATGACTGATGGGGTGCCGTGTTTTCACAGCAGGGAAGTGGCCGAGGGTGCGGTAATCCAGTTTGACAGGGACATGAGGAGGGAGGAGGAAGTGAAGATGGAGATAGATTGAGGTGAGGATGGAGGAGTAAGGATTTGATGGGACAGAGAAAGGAGAGAGCAGGATGCAGTTTGCAGAGCAGCTGAGTGATGAGTGATGACAACTTGTGCTCGGGGACTTGCTTTACATAAGAGTCCCCGACTCCGTCACAACTAAGAAACAGGACATGGACCAGAAACTGACAAGAGGGGAAAGGAGTAAACAAGAGGGAAGGGGCACCTTTGCAAGGGCATAATTTGCCATTAATTCAAGAGTGGGCTTGTGAGATGGCTAGGGTGGCGGCATTTCAAAAAATGTCATATAAACAATTTTCCAGATTGGATGTCTACACTACAAAATGGGGAAAGTAGCTTTCTAGAGGGAGAGTATGATGTTGTCATTTTTTAAATATGTTTATTTGGTTTATAGTTTATTATCTAGTTTGCTATTTTGTTGTATGGTCTTGAATATTGTAGTTGTGTCCGTGTCATCTTTTTTTCACCATTCATCCAACATCTGTCAAAGTAGGATTAAACAGAGTGGAAGATTTTCAATTTAAAATAGGTAACATATGACATGTTCTAAACATTGGCTTTAAACAACACTTACAATACAGCAGGTGATGCAGCAGGTATTTCCAGTAAAAAAAGCACCAAATTCCCAAATAAAAGCCAAGCTGTAGGTGTATGCTGCCAGCTGCTAGTGATAAAATAGATGAATAGCTATCAGTCATTAATCAGAGTAAAATGACGGATTTATACATTTTTAGAAGTAATTTAACATTTGCTTTTTGCTCCTCACTTCTTAAGACTAATGGATTAATATAAAACAATACAATAGAATTGCTTTATTGTCATTGCACAGAATAGATAGATGAGATATTCTACTTCTGGGTATTGCACATTGTTGAGTTGTAGTGGCTCTAAATACAGGTAATACTGTTGGGAATAACTAACTACAAGGAATATAATATGACAGATTTATTGAATTATATTGAGATATAATACCTTAAAAATTGGGCTAACTGTCCCTAGTGATCCAACTCTAGCTATAATGTTGTTACACATTAGTTGTTAAATACTTGAATAGCAACATTTTAGTTGTTACAATTGGAACGTTAGATTTTAGCAGGCGAATTGAAAATATTTACTTTTACGAAAACTAATAAAAACTAGTTTGTTTGGTCAAACTAAATAGAAATTGAACAGACTTTTCTCACAGTGAACATTTTGACTTGTAGGAAAAGCACACAAGTGTAACTAATAACATTCATGCTTGTTCTGCTTAATCCAGTGAACCAGCATACTCAACACTGTGCATACTGGGACCTAAAATGAATGTAGTAATGTTATTATACACCTGTGTTTGACAGGTCAGGTAAATTTTATTCATACAGCCCAGATTTGCAGGGCCCTTTGTGTCAACAGATTATTCTGAAGTGAAGAGTAGGAACTTAAACTAGTGCCCTAATTATTAACATTTACATATTAAGGAACAGGATTAGAGACATTTTGTTGATAGGTAAATAGATTAAATGTTATAAAGAAGGTTGTAGGCCTATAGATAATATTTAAGATATCCTTGCCTGGTGACAAAATAAGCCTGCCTGTATTTAGCCTTTTAGGATAGTAAACACAGTACTGCAGGTTTTCATCTGTTACTGCAGGTGTAATTTAACCCCAGGTTGAAGCAGCAGGGGGAACCATGACAACTGAATGAATATTCTTTCAAATACATAACACTGAGCTGTACTGAATTTTACCAAACCATTCCCACTCAGACATCTGCAAGGTATCATATCCCTACATTATTGACAATGTTCTGCATCCCCATGAGTAACATTATACCGTCGGTCTGCTGTTGTTCTATATTTTTTTTTCATCAGTGATGGATTATGGGCCACACAGGGTTGATTAACACACGAGACAACAGTAAGGTTTGCAGTCTCCTGTAATAAAGCAGTGCAACTTTATGTTTTTCATTATGACCTTATCTTATTTTATCCTTTACTGTAAAGCTGCTGTTTGAGAGCCTTCCTTGGCACTTTAACATCCTAAAATGGAAGCGAAAACTGGAAAGACAAGACAAATTGCTTTTTGTGTGAGTGCACGTTATAGATTATTAATTAAGGCGGTTAAACACGCGCAAGTGAAGGCATGCACGCGCAGAGAACACCCACACTGATGCCTATAGTCAGGAGAGATGTACGTAGGCCTGTTATTAACCCCATACTAAAATTGTAAAGTGGCCTGTTACATAAATATTAAAAATCCTTTTTAATTTTAAGCAGTCAAATAAATAAAATGACCTGCTTGTGATAAAAATACAATCACATAAGGTCTAAAAATGTCACTTTAAACTCTCTATTAAAGAACCTATGGATATAATAAGAGGCCCTAGGGTGATTTGCTCGCCAGTCTGCACCCACAGCGGTGCATCCTCCTATAGGAGCACCGCTGTGCAGATAAACAGCGGAGGGAGATGTTGACAAGAGGGGAGCGGGAGAAAAAGATCTCGGCAGCCTGATATGTATCCACGGATGAAACAAAACGATGTCAATTTAAAAATTAACCAAATACTTACATCTTAAACAGGGTTAAGCAGAAGTGACTTAATTAGGCTGCCAATTAGGCTTTAAAATACGTCACATTTTACACAATTAAAACACCTCACCGTGTTTTTCCGACGACATGCCTTCCGATCTTCTGTCCTCCACTTGTGATTTTACTCCAAGCTGGTGGTGGGAAAATCCCTCCTTTCGTGCGCAATGATGCAGACTTTTACTCCAAACAACCCATCCTCACGATGTCTTCATTTTAAAATCACCCACGCTTTTATTATAATAACTTCCAAGTGTTAGAGTAAACCCAATTCTCTTCCAGCGCACACTGCTCCTCCTCTCGTTTCTTTGTGCGGCTAATAAGGTTTCTCCACTTACCCGTCGCCTTACATTGAATTAATCAGACTCAGCTATCGTTGCCTTAAAGCGACAGCCCGGACTGCGAAACTGCACATGCACAGTGCTGGATCATCTCATCACAGCTCAACAAACAGCCACGGATTTCTTTCCTCGCGTGACATTTCAACACCTCAGTTGTTCCTCGCAGGCGTGTTACCCTCAGATGGCAGATTTTACCTCGAGCCAGGAGGTGTATACAGGTTGTCAGAAAAGCCAGAAGAATATATTCCCATCATTTTAATTTCTACAATTACAATTATCCGAGATACACAAACATCAAGTCATTTTAGAATACAGATTTTTATTACTGTACAATAAATTACAATCCAGATTTCATTCCCACGGTCTGTACTTTTGGTCTGTTGGTTAAAATCATTTATAGTAGACAGTCAGCACATCATTCGCTTTTAATGGTCAGGAGTTTTCATGTAAACATCAACATGTACTATAGGCACATACAGCAATTGTTAACTCACACCATTCGAACAAAGAAACTCTTGATTGCAGGCAGATTTCTCATCCACCCTTCTCTCAGTGGGTGTAGAGGGAGGCGGTGAATACGATGTCCCTGCGGATGGCTAAGGAGGCTTTCTCCATCTTGCTCCCTAGGACGGAGTCTCCTACAATGCGGGCGGCCTGTCGCACCTCCTTCAGCACCTCATCCAGGCGCTGGATGCAGCGGACCACCGTGCCCTCCTGGACGTCTGTCAGCTGGGCGATCTCTGCAAACGGCTGTGATGGGACAGCAGGAGCGAGACAGGAGGAGGATGGATGCCAGAGAAGGTGAGACATGATATGGTGTGATGGTGAATGATGCAACAAGCAGGGACAGAGTTCAGACGGAAATACATATTCTGTGTCTTTTCAGTTTGTAAAATCTGCTGCAGTGTATTTTAAAAAGTAGCTTGAACTCATGCTTTAACATCTCATACAGTACAATAAAAAAACTATTTAAATAGATCAATTGAAAAATAATGAGCAGATTATTTGATTATAAAAACAAGTTAGTTAATCTTAATAGATTATCTGATTAATGACCTCTGACAACATGCCTTTTCATTGTTATAATCAGTGTTCTTGTTAGCTGGATTCTGCATGCTTCGTTATAAGGCCACAAGCTGGCAACAAATATGGCATGTCTCAGGTTAAAGGTCGTCTGTAGCTTCATGCCAGCTTGCTTAAGATCTCGGGAGGAGGTGAAGTCAAGTGATTTTTAAACTGGTTTGGCCAGTATTTTTCTTAAGAATAAGAACAGACTGCACAGCTTATATTTACACCTAGCAGAGATCTTAAACATAACACAAAAAACACCTAACCTTGATATGTAAATATGGTTTAGTGCCGTGAGTTCTCATCCAGATCCAAAAAGCAGTATAATACAAGGTGTAAATGGGGTCAAAAGCAAGTGCAACAACAAAGAGTAATCCCTCACCATGCCTCTGGCCCAACAGTACACCACCTCTGTCAGGCCAAACTTGAACTGGCCAACAAACTCCTCAGCTGTCTGTGGTATTCCACAATCCCTCTGCAGCTCTCCGATACGCTTGGCCACTGACAGCACCCGATCAATGCCCTGTAAGAAAAGGACAAAGAGAGAGGTGAGAGAGAGAGGTAGTGAACCTATGGGAAAGAGTAAGTTATGCTTGAACGAGATTTTAGTATTACAAGCGGCTCTTAAATGCATTACTTTGCTTCTATGTGATGTTCAAGAAATCTGTTTTACAAACCCTACCATGGTGCATCTGCTCTCCTATTGCAGCTCTACAAAACTTGGTTCATCACTAATGCAAGCCCTCGTAAAGCACTTTCATGTATCAGGGGCCGTTCACAACACACACTGACACAGCAGAGGGAAGTTTGACAGAGTCAGACGAGAGTAAATTAATAACTGAGCGAGTGACTGGGATGAGTCAGGTAAAGTGCCCTTATTGTCCTTTCTGCAGGGAGAGAATGTAAAATGTGACAGCAAGAGTGAGTGTGAGTCACCCATGGAGGAGGCAAAATCTGTACAGTATGTCAGTACACACACATCATTACTGTCACTTAAATATATGTGCTTTTTATGAGATACAAGCACAAATGAACCACTTCCTCCTTACCTCCTTTAGTGTGTTGGTAATGTGTGGCTCCACCTGTGTGTTTTGTGTAAAGACCAAACAGGACAGCAGAGCGGCGCTATCCTCGGGCGCCAGCGGGCTCAGGACATTCTCGAACAGCAGCTCGGTAAGCAGCAGCTCGTGGCTGCTGATCTGACAGGCTACGCGGCCTTTCAGCTGCACGGCCCCGCTGCTGTCGACGTACTGGAGGGACTGCAGCACCTGAGGCAGAGCAGCGGGGAAATAAACCTCTCAGTGCGTTTGTTCAGTCAGCATCAATCGAGCTGAATCGGGCTACAATTAAAAAAACTACTCGTCTTTTAAATGGCAAAACAGTCTTTAAAAAAGTAAAAGTTTGTAGGCCAGACTAAATCATATCTTGAAAATAAAAACGCCCTGACAGACAGCGAGTCAAATGTCTGATCCAAACCTTGATCCTCTGGTGGTATTCAGGCAGGAGAGACAGAGACTGGTCCGACACCAGGAAAAGCAGCTGGTCCAGCTCCTCTTGCAAACTCATCCTCTCCTTAACACGAGCAAACTGACACACACACACACACACACACCCCCACACACCCCCCACACACCCCCACACACACACACACACACACACACACACACATTACTTAACTTGAGCAACTATTGTAGCATTAGACCTGACTTCAGTGCAAGAAAATAACCATAGAGAAAAAAAATTGCCTATAGTACATTGACAGCACAGAGGAGTAAATATTTTACATAAACCCACCAAGGCCAATAACTGTATACTAATAGCTTGCATTGTAAAGCATACTGCATTAACCACAGCTTTATATTACCCGCAATGATTCATAAAGACACAAATAAGTGTGAATCTAAAGAGATGAGAAGACAGTGGCACTGCAAGCTTGTTATCTTGCAAAGTAACTAATGCTTTTGTGTGTGTGTGTGTGTATGTGTGTGAGTAAAATAGTTTAAATGACACACAGTGAGAGAATGATAAGCTGCAGCTATGAGCCTATATATGGGTAATTATTGAAACAGCCGGCTCCGATTCTTGAATCTTATCTCCTCATCTAAGCTGCCAGGAAGACAGGATACGCAAACACAAAAGTAGAACTATTGTGGTGGAGTTTCATGTTATTATTTTGAAACTAGATGAGAAATTATGAAGGTATATAAAGAAACTGATGCTGGGAGAAATAAAGGGGGCATCAGAATGAGGTCAATTGTTAAGTGTCTAATGTAAGGGTATGGCGCTATTAGCTGCATAAATGCATAACGAAACACCTCATCATTTATCTGCATGGTACATATCAAAAAAATAAATAACGCTCATAAAGAACTTAAAAAGAGTGCTCTCTCAGCAGTTAAACACATACACCAACAAACACACACCTGCTCTGCAAAGGTTGGCGAGTGAATGCAGTTGAACTCTTTGAGGATGTCTTGTAGTGCACGGACCCTCATGGAGTCCTCCACCACATCGACACTCTTCAACTGGAGGTCGTTCACGGGGTCAAGGGTTGCAATGCCGCTGGGGTTGGCCTCGGCCAATCGCAGGAGCTCCTGGGTTGCCGTGGAGATGGCTTGGCCGGGAGGGTCAAGCCTGAAGTACGAGAGGGTGAGTGCTTTTATTTTGCAAAAGGGCTGGTTTATGTTTGTTGGACTTTAAAGCCTTAAGATGCACTTGGAAGGGTTTTTTTTTTTAAACAAGTTGTAAACAAGTGTATACTATGTTTCTTGGGTCTTTACTGCCCCCAACTGTCAATCAGTAGAATAAAATTCAAATCAACATAGCATGAGGGTCAAAGCGACGACTTTCTGTTCTACTCTCATTCTATTTCTATGGGGAAAGCTCTCTCACACACACCTGAATCGCGGCTGTTGCCTCTTGTTGTAGTTGTCAATGATCCTGTCTGGAATCACTTTGAGGGTTTTTACTGTGATGGCTGAGATGTCCTGAAGCTTCAACTTCTGCACCGTGTGGCTGCAAGGGCCTGACAAAAAAAAGGAGCAAGGGAACCATCATACATGCTTACACTTCTGTTAAACTCAATTGAAATGACTCTGTGAAAGCCTCATCAAAATGACTAAAATTTAAATGTACGTCATGTCTAACCTTCAGGTATAAAGAGAGCTGTGTTGTAGAAGTGAGGGAAAGTGTTGTTGTTTTCTTTTCCTTCCCTTTGTCCTTCCTCGTTGCCCTTCTCACAGATGACGAGAGCTGTGAAGGTGCGATTTACAGAGTCACTAGACACCTGGCATTGAGAGAGGACAGGAGTAGATATCAAGAGATGGGTGTAGGAATCAAGAACATGTTTTTTTTTTCCATGTGTGGGCTTTCACTGGGTGCTCCTGTTTCCTCCCACAGTCTGAAGACATGCAGGTTGGGTGACATCAAAACTCTAAACTTCCTGCAGGTGTGAATGTTTGAGTGTGTCAGCCCTGCAACAGATTGGTAATCCATCCATCTTAATTGTTGCCTGGCTACTGCATGCTGGCATCGGCTCAAGTCCTACACAACCCCACTGAGCATCCTGGGTGCCTACTAAAGTGACTTACTTAGTTTTGCATTAGTTGCTTTCTTTTCTTATGTTTAGAGACGTATGTGATTGTTTGACCTGTACCAAATTACCTTAAGAAAATCTTTGCTACAATTTCGGTGCCGGACATGTATCCCTTTTGCCAACAATAGTATGTTCCTCATCTATTTGCTGCTCTTTAATTTAAAGTTTCTCAACTCAAGGACTTATGCGGCCATCTCAGCCAGGTCTGCCTTGCAAAAGAGGTTTGCAACCTTAATGGGATTTAGATAGATAAATGAAGATTAAATAAATCTGTACAATATGAGGAAAATGTCAAATTGCAATTATTTTGACTGATATTGCAATTGCGGTATGATTCACGATATTGAGGGAATGATCAAAAATGTATTATGTCATATAGTGTGATTTTTGCTAGAATCTGTACCAAACAAAGATTTTTTCCTTTAGTCTTTGGATACGATTCGTAGGCCCAGGAGGTCTCTGCAGCACCACAACACTTAATTCAGAATGGTTTGACACATATTTTGCCTTTAACAAATATTGAGAACCCCTGAGATTTGATTATTCCATGAGTCCATATTGTGATTTCGATAAAATTGAGATTAATTGTGCAGCCCTACTAAAAACTCCTCAGAACATCAGCACTCTAGTTTATTTTCCACCACTTGACAGTATGTCAGTCTGTTAACGTTAAATAACGTTAAATGCCCCTATCAAAAAAATAAATATATTTTAATGCTTGGATTTAGAACAGCAGGCCTTACCATTACATATTATCACTTTGCAGGGTTTTGGAAAGCAGTTATGATTGATATGTGTACAGTGTTATGAGTCTTCCAGAGAGTTTATGTCTTTGTCTGCTGCTACTCTTCTCCACCATGAACAACACACACATTAACACACACCTACCTGTAGGATAACTCCCAGGGCGTTAAGATGCTGCTTGTTGTTCACCAACACAACTCGACCCACAGACAGAGCTTTCAGCCCGTTGACAGACTCCAGAATAGCGCGCTAAAACCAGAGACAGCAGTGAGGAAATGTAGAAAGCAGCAGATTAAAGCTCTACGAATATGATCTTTGTCGTGTTTACCTGGAGGGCCTCAGTGGTGGTTCGTAGCTCTGTCACAGTGTGGTAGTAGGGTAACATGTCGGACAGCTGGCCTTCTGTGTCCAGAGGAGGCAGAGAAGACAATATCTTCTTCAGTTGGCTGATCCTCTTCTCATGGGCCTATAGCAGGTGGAAAAAGAGAAGGAAGGAGCAAGGAGAGGAAAGGAAGAGTCAGTTGTCGTGACTCAGAGAAGATGCAAGAGAGGAGCGAGGACATCACTTTTTGAAACTGCATGCAATGTTTCTATGTTATCTACTTACACCTTTTTATGTTTACGATACAGCATTTATGATCAATGATTTATGTTGTTTTTCTGCAGGTGTACCTTACCTGAGTGTCCCTGTGGCTTTCAGAAAAGCTCCTCCTCATCATGTCAGTCACGCGGAGAGCTTCAACTCGCAGCAAGTTAAGGATCATGGTGTAGGTCAGTCTGAACTGGGACTGGAGTGTGGTGGGTTTACCCTGAGCCAGATAAAAAGGATTATGTCAGTAAAAGAAAAGTCAGTGAACAACCAAGTGGTAAGATTTTCCACATATATCGCTATTAAGGCCATCTCTGACACCACTGCTCTGAATCTATTTCAGTCATTGTTGGTTTTGGTGTTTTCATGGGATTTGTTGACAAAAAAGAAAATATTGAAAATCAACTAGACATATCCTTTACCGCAAGCAATTTCATTTGCCTTTATATTTAAATCCACATAAAGTTTGCCAATGTAAACACACCTTGAAAATAATTGGGAAAGAAGAGAGCACTTTTAGTCAAGAAGACAAAGCTCCCAGTAGAGAGGGAAGATAATTATTTCTGTTGATGAGCACACTGAAATCAAAAGATTTTTCCCAAAGTGGGAGTTAAAGAGCCCACCCAACTGTGCTGTCAAATATTAAATGACTAACTTGGCGTGACTAACACCATACCTTGAAACACAGACATATACAGGAGGCATTTCTTTTAAGAGATTATACATATCTTGCAATATTGACCTTCAGAAGGAGATTTGATCCCACACCAAATGACATTTTGTTGTTTGATAACCTTACCAGCATCATCACACGCAGCTCTGACATCTCCTGAACTCCGGCTTTACACAGAATGATGACAGTGCCTGTGGCGTCCAGACCTCTCCTGCCTGCTCTGCCCGCCATCTGAATATACTCACCTGAACCAAGAACAAATTCAAAAGATATCAAAAATAAAATATTTCTGTTTTCCCTCAAGTGTGACTCATCCTCAGAGATAAACAAACTCAGATGAAAGAGAGGAAACGGAGACAGAGACGGCGAGCGCCAAACCTGGCAGCAGATTTCTAAAGCCGGTCCCGTCGTGTTTCCTGATGTTGTCAAACACCACAGTCCTGGCAGGCATGTTTACTCCCATTGCAAATGTCTCTGTGGCAAACAGCACCTGAGAGATGCAGGAGTGTTGTTTTAACCATCTGTGGGCTAACGTGTATTTGCAGCTTATTCTTGAAATAACAGATACATAGTGTTTCTATCTTTTTGACATTACAACATTTTTAAAAAAAGGTGGATATATCTTCTCTCCTTATTAAGAAACTAGTCAGACTCACCTTTACGAGACCTCGGGAGAAGAGCATCTCAATGACCTCCTTTAGAATCGGCAGGATCCCGCTATGATGCACTGCTATTCCCCCTCTTCAACAGTTCCCTCATGACCAAGATCTAAACATGGCATTTGTATGTGTTACCATTACATATTGTGGTTGTCTTTATTGTTCATTGATCATTAAGATGTAACTTTATACAAATACATCTAGGGTTGGGTGTGCCAATTGACTCAAGTGACCTGAGAAGCTATTTTTAGATATGTGCTGTGAAACGTATTTTGTGTTTTCTACGTGTACATGCTTTTTTGGGGATTATGATTACAGTGGGGTTCGAAGGTTTGGGCACCCAAAGTAAAAAATTGTTATAATGTGCATAAAAAAGCCAAGAAAAGATGGAAAAATCTCCAATAGGCATCAAATGACAGATTAGACATTCGTATTATATGTCACAAAAAGTTATATTTTATTTCCATCATTTACACTTTCAAAATAACAGAAAACAAAAAAATGGCATCTGCAAAAGTTTGGGCACCCTGCAGAGTTAATACCTTGTATTTTTACATCTTTTCTTGGCTTCTTTATGCACATTAATACAAATTTTTACCTGGGGTGCCCAAACTTTCGAACCCCACTCTATGTTATCTGTTGCAGCCTATGCAACTGATGGTTGCATGGTCCTGATGGTTGTTTTAAATGATTGCTTGTTTTCACATTATACAGATCACTATTACTGTACACAATTCATATATTCATTTAGCTGATAGCTTTATTGATTTAGCAAATATAGACACTTCCTTGCATACAGGACATGATTGCAAAACAGAAACTTTAAACTGTCAAGTTTAAAGTTTTAACTGTCAAGGTAGTTAGTGTACAGTGGGTTTTTATAGCTCTTTTTTAAGTTATAAGCACTCTTGTTCAGGGTTTTTAAAACTTTTTTGCTGAAAACAACGCTGATAAGAGCTGTGAGACTGAACCAAAACAAAAAAATGAGCTAAAAGAAACTAAAATGCTGAGGGAAGTTAAGTAATAATTCTGCCTGGTTTTGTTAATACAAACTACCACTTTTACATAATACATTGAATATATTCTTGATATAAAAATATTGATTTGCGCAGCTTTAAACCGCAGTGGGAAAGCAATGGCACATTATTTGCCAGGTGCAGTGTTTGTACCATCAAAATAGAGAATCGTTTTCCTTGCCTTCCCTTGTGATCATTGTACTTAGGGGAGCTGTCAGTGCCAAATGACCAATAAATATTAATATTAAAAGGAAATTCAGCTTCCCTTCAGGATGCCGCCTATAATAAAAGCCTGAGGTGAGAAAATCGGAGGGCTAAACCGGCCGTTAATTACCTGAGGCAGCTGTCGGTCTCCTCCTCGGAGGCGACTCAGGCTCTTTTTGGAAGAAAGAGTGGATCTCGGCCTTCTCTATGGAGGTGGTCATGTCCATGGAGTCCAGCGAGCGGGCGTTGTCGTCACACCGTGTCCGAGAGAACGTGAACGCAACCACCGGTGTCTGCTGCCGCTGGGACAGGAAGTGCAGGAGAGTGAGCCACACCGATCGGTCCTGTAGGGAAAAAATGCAGAGAGGGATGAGAACATGAAACAAGATGTTGTAAGAGAAAAATCAAGGAAAAGAAAAGAAAGGAAAGGAGTTACCTGACTAGCTGAGGTGTTGTGAGAAGTACTCTTTGTGCCAAATGATTGGGCATGTTTGCTGGTGCGCTCCTTTTTGGCATCGACAGCTGTGTAATACCTGAACAACAAACCCAGCGTTCTTGATGAAAAATCTCTTTCTGGACTAAAATATTTGGGAGTACCACAAAACTTTCTTCTTGTACCCTTTAGTGAGGAAGTTTCCTGTAGCATCCATCAGCAGGAACATCTCTTTCTGAGTCTTGGTGCTGTTTCCAGTGTACAGATAATGCTCCAAAGGCACAGGTCTCTTCATTGTGCTGATCACGTAAATATGCTTCTTCTTTATACGACTACGAATTAACAAAAAGGATACAAAACTCAATAAATATTAGAAGATGTGCTCATATATTGATAAATACTCTCTTGTATTGAGTGCACCTACCCGATCCAGTCGCTAAACTCCAGAGCATTTGGAACTGTGGCGCTGAGAAGAATGATACTGACGTGATCAGGGAGCATGATCAAAACCTCCTCCCACACAACCCCTCTCTGAGGAAAAACCAAGGGACAGTAATAGAAAAGAGGAAAAGTCATTAGTCTTGATTTAACAGTAAAATGACATCAATGAAAAATACAGAAAGCAGTTGGGGTTGTTCCTGACCTCAGCATCGTTGATGTAGTGAACCTCGTCAAAGATCACCCACTCCAAGTCTCTGATGACCTCTGATCCATTGTAAAGCATGGACCTGGAAGAGAACAAGAGCAAGAAATCTAACAAGCTCTTTCGGTTTAAAAAAAACAAAACAGAATTTACAATCTAAAACAAACAGCCAGAGTACCGGAGGATCTCAGTGGTCATGATGAGGCATGAAGATTCAGGGCTAAGCTGCACGTCGCCCGTCAGAAGTCCAACATCTCCAAAGGTGTTTTTAAAGTCCCTGAACTTCTGATTGGACAGGGCTTTGATGGGAGAAGTGTAAATGGTCCTATCAAAACACCAGATTAGAAAGAGGATTAGAACACAATATGCAGATAAAGAAAATCTATTAAAATAATCACAAAAGAAGAAAGGAATGTTGATACTGTTAAGATACTTGTTAGTCCTTTTTAATATTTTACTACATTCCTCACTGGTGGTAAAAATGTATCTCTAAGCAAAAAACAAGTAGAACAACATGCAGAGAAAGCATAAGCACTCCACAATAAAGTGAATAAAATGACATATTCCATGCCTTCATCAGAGCTTGAAAGAAATCATGCTGCTGCTAAAGTTTCTCTAATTTGTTCATTTGTCATGTTTATGGACATGTTGAATGATTACCTGCTCCTCTGAGGATTTCTCCAAGCTCTTTATCTCATAAGTATATTTCAAAACATCCAGTAAAAACTTTAAATAAAACAACACAAACTATACTATTACTAGAAGTAATAGTATACACACACACACACACACACACACACACACACAGACACAGACACAGACACAGACACAAACAGAGAGGGCAGAGAAAATTGATTTGTGCCAACAAATTCACACCTTGTCATGTGTTTCTGTGAGAGAGCGATGGCGTATTCGGCCACCACCGTTTTGCCGGCCGATGTGTGTGCGGCTACAAACACAGAGTCGTGAGCCTCCAGTCTCAGCACAGCCTGTTTCTGGAAAACATCCAGTTCAAACGGCCACTGGAGCAGAGGAGGGGCAGAGAGACAGATCAGTTATCACAGGATGATCAGCACATTTTCATGTTTGATTCATCACAGAGACAACATATACATATGGTGGGAACATATGTAACCTTGAAAGCTGGGTTGGGGATGCGTTTATAGAAATCATCGCAGGGTGAAGTTATGTTGACAGGGATGGCCCATTTCTTGTTTTCCTCTGAGTTCTCCTTAGGCTGTGATTTTTCATCTTTTCCTTTCTCTGAGGGAGTCGAGGATGACACAACATCCTGAAGACAGAGGCGGAGAAACAGATTTCAGTGCAGTTCATGTTCAGCCAGAGGTGTAGTTGGAATTGAGGTTGTATCTATAACAGTACTACTGTGGTTCGGAAAGGACAGGGCTGCATTACTTTGTGATTGATTTTCGGTTTGAAAAACAAACCAGTCCACCACTACATAATTTTCCTACTTGTAGAACAGCTGCAGTAATTGAAAACAGTCGAGAGACACTACGATGATTCAACTGACAAACAGATTTTGGCATTACACTTTCCTCTCATCAGGCAAGCGTATACAATAAAGGTTAACCACACATGTTCTGATAAATCTGATCATTTTAAGTCAAAAATACACTACAAATATGTCAAACATCTGTACATTTTGATGAACGTACACAAGGCTTGCTGGCCTGTACTCTTTATTAGCATGACAAAGACATACAGTGTTTTATATCCAATGTTTTTATGGACTTTATTTTCATCCGTTTTCGTTTTTTAAAAAAACATGCATTTAATGACCACAATAGTCATAACTCAAACACCAGCAGTCCTGTGTGTATCCAAATCTGTTTTCAAAACTGTTTAATTTAACATACATTTCTATAGTGAAACCAAACTAATTTATATTAAATATTTAAAGAAAGAAATATTACTTTTCACAGTTAACCATTTTAGTGATGACTATCATTTCAGAGAGGAGAAAACAAACAAACTGCAGTACCTTGATGCCCAGGTCTTCAAGGCTGTTTGTTCTGAGTAGTTTGGGAGCTTCCTTAGTTCCTTTGCCTTCCTCTTTCTCCTCTGCCTCAGGCTGCAAGTCAGTGATGTCATTCAATGTGGACAGGAGGGACATGAGGTTGACCTCTGCCTTTGCAATCTTGGGATCTTCAGGATACAAAAAAAAAAAAAAATATATATATATATATATATATATATGTGTGATTACTAACAAAGTGTGTACACAGAGTGTAAATTGTAATTTCCCCACTGGGGATTAATAAACAAATTAAAATTAATAAAATTTTAATTTATTACCATTACTATTTTTGCATTAGAAATTAAAATAGCTAACCTTTGTCAGTGAAGTCCATTCCCGCTTTAAATCCAGGTGGGATTCTGAGTAAATCTTCGAGGGAAGAAAAATAATTCAACCATAAAGAGCTGAAATACCGGTAATAACAGAAGTCTCATATTACAACATTGCAAGTCAAAATAAAATCACCATTCTCAAAGTCTATGTCCTCTTCCAGCTCAGATTTCTTCTGAATTTGGTCCAGAGTAAGCTCCTCCATTCCTCCTGTGAAGAACACCGTCGCAAAAAATATATTGTTAGATAATAAAGATACAGTGAAAACACCTGACTTGCAACTAAAGGAAGACTACGTAAATGCTTTGAATGAATCTATCTCACCGGGGAGGAACGGGTAGTTGGTGTTGCTTCCTCGAAGGCTCTCTGAAGGAGGCCCGGGTTGGCGTTGTAATGACAGAGAGTTCTTTGCTGACAGGCTTGTGTTCTCCAGTAGCACCTGAAGATGAATTAAAGACAAAGCAGACCCCCAAAAGTAGCTAAATTGGATGGATTTATGGATAGCTTCTACTTATATTATTATATTTAATATACTTACTGTATAGTAGGATCATTTCTAACAGGATGTCATGATTAAGGGTGCAACTAACAATTCATTTTATTATTTCAATATTATTATATTAGTTGTTTGGTTTATAAAATATCAGAAAATAGTAAAACATGCCCACCACAATTTTCCAAGCACAAGTTTACATACTGATATTCCTTTTTTCATCTAACAAAAGATTTTCAGTTTACAAAGATGGAACACAAAAAATATTCACATCTGAGAAGCTGAAAAAGGTGCATTTTTATTATTTTTGCTTAACGAAATTAATAAAACCATTACTTGATTCTCATAAGTGTTGCAGATTAATATTCTGTTGATCGACTCTGGATGACATTATTCTTTATAAACAAGATGAGCGAGCCAGTGTGTTTGTGAGCTACCTCTGTGAAGTCCAGCAGCATCCCTGTTGTTGGATCTCTGACAACAGAGACACCGGAGTGAAGTGAAGATGGAGTGCAGTTGATTAGAGAATCAACATTAACTTCTCTCTGAGTCACCCTGGTAAAGACAACCACACAACTGTTACATCTTTGTAAGATACATATGGTTGTTTTAAAAAAAATCCTATAAACAAGATTTGCCTAATCTGCTTATTTTCTACTTTCTGGTCTGAAAGTGTTTGTTAAAATGTTAACTTTACGTTTGTTCCCTCCTTGTAATTATTTTGTTTTTGTGTTAAATTGTTAATTTTATATTTGTACCCTTTATGTATTTATTTTGTGTCAGCACTAGAAAAGTGTTTATTTAAAATGTGTCTGAATAATCCTATAATGGATGGGCCGTGTAAGCATCCACACTCATAAATCATATCTTATTCTTCTTTGAGTCTCAGTTTTATTTCCTACGCTGGCTACTTTGATTATTCATCTCTAAGGCAATATTTATGGAGAAGCAGGGAATTAAAATTCAATTAAGGGGTTAATATACGCTTTTATTAAATGTGTACAAAAATCAGTTATACACATACAGTATAAGCACATTACATTTTAGCAACCTGCACCAACTCTACAGCACATGCGTAAGGAATACGTACTTGAGAAACTTCTGGAAGGCAAAGTCTGTGTCGTGAATGGGAAGCCAGGCAGCGTCCCGTAAAAACTGTTTCTCTACTTCTGTCTCCAGACTAAGGCTGGTCGGAGGAAGCCCATGAGGGAGCTGAGGAAGGGGAAGATAAGATCACATGTTCAGCTACTAAATAGTTAGAGAGCCAGCAGATGCATACCATTTAACCGTTAAATAACAGGTTTGATTCCTATATCACATATTAATTTCTGTCATTTTCCCTCATGATTACTGTCAACTATCTACTAAAGTCTATATATATATTCAAAAGATTTTTTTGATCTATCTATCTATCTATCTATCTATCTATAAAATGGCACAGGTGTATTATTTTTACATGTAAACATTTGTTTATAACCACACATGTTGGTTACTTTAATATTAATATTAATAATATTAAGCTTAATTTAACTGATAGCAACATTTACTGAAATACACATACTGCATAATGCATTTTGACCTCTACTTGTGTACTGTATACTTGTATTTATATATTGTTTTAGTAATGTTCTGTTTTTGTTACCTGACTAGGAACTACAGATGTAAATTAGCATTATTGCTAACTCTGGTATGTTTACATTTCATCTTGTATTTTATACTGATGTTAATTAATGTGCTCTGTCCCTATCAAAAATAGGAAAGGAAAAAAACTGCAGGTATGTAAGCTCAGCAGTGGTATAAAAAGCATTCAGATGCTTTAAATAAAAGTTACAATAAAACAATGTTAAAATACACCACTGCAAGTAAAATCACTGCACTGAAAAACCTATGAAAGTAAAGTACACAAGTATCATCTGCCTAATGTCCTTAAAGTATCAAAAGTAAAAGTACTCGTTATGCAGAAAAAAATGCCTCTGTAAAAACGAATTACATTACTGGATCATTAATACAAATGTTTTAATGTTGTTGGTCAATATGCAGCAGTTTTAGCTACTTTGAATACTATCTGAATAATAACGTATGAGCTAATTATATGTTTTGGACTAGTAACTACAGCTGTCCGATTATTAAAAAGTATGATATCCCCCCTCTTCGAAGTATGAGTATACAAAGTTAAGTAAGTGTGAATTGAACTTAATTGTACAGTATTTTAGTAAATGTACACAGTCATCCTGCTGCAAACTCACTGTGCTCTGTGGAGGTAAAGGCTGGTTAGGTATAGGGTGTGTGATGAGCTCAAACCTGCCAGAGCATCCCATCTCCAGCAGGGACAGCGGCAGGTCCATGGGGCCCGCGGGGGGTACATCTGCAGAGAGGAGCGAGAAACAACACAAAGAGTATGAATGCCCCCAAACAAATACAATAAGACAGATTATGCATGGTGCAGGAAGATACGCCCAATGCTAACTTGTCTTTATGTTTTTTATTTATTTTATTTATTTTTTTACAAGAAAGACAGAATAGACACAAATACAGGTATTGGGAAATTCGCTAAATGACATATATAAAATAATATATAGCTAGCTAAGCCATGAGGCTGTGAATGAAGCACTGACAGCTACCCTGTTAGCCACATCATCACACAAGCTACATCAGTGAGGCGTGTTAGCAAGCATAAACACGTTTCAATATAAACATTAACATGCAAGCTGGCTACACATTTAAGCAACATCTTACTTATTCTGTCCATGTCCCCACTCCCAAGTGAAAGCCTAAAGTTTCCACCAACTACCTAGTTCGACTGTCGCCCCGGAAGTTGCCAAAATTGATAAGGGGAAGTGGCTACTGAACTAGCTAGCTAGCTAAACTAAACTTACAACAATAGACAAACTTAAAGCTAAACTGTTAACACGTCACACGTTTTAACAAACCTGTCTACAGCATGTAATTCGTTGTTGTATTCCAGATTTAGGTCGTTTTGTGTGGGTTGCTAAATGTATTTGCTTGTATTTGTTGTTGCAGAAAAGCTAAACACGACCAGTAGCGTTTACGTCATATTTATGCATCGGTGTTTTTGTTGAGACACCACCGTTTGAATTTGGTGAGTGAATGAATTTGATAAAAGCTAATAACTGTTATAGTAGTTTTAAAAGAAAAACAGTTAATTTTTTTTAATTATTCTGGAAAGCTAGTAGTTTACTTTTTATGTGGTCTGGATGGGCTAACTACATTTATATTCTCGGAAGAAAGTCGGGGTTTGGTTACCTAGGCTAGCAGCTGTGATCGGGAGTAAATACGCAATTTTGGTAATGGCTGTTTGTGTTACCATAGTATTTGTTACCAGCTGTTAATGTAGCTTTCTGTATTGTAGCTGCTGTCGTCATGGTGGTGTTTCCAAATTCACTGACGGAGGAAGAGGAGGCTCTGCAAAAGAAATATGCTAAACTCAAGAAAAAGGTAAATAAATGAACGCTTGCCTTCACATCCTTTAATACCATGGAAATGAAAGTTTTGCATATGTTTAACGAAGACGTTAATGTTTAAAAATGTCACATCTGTTTCAATGGCAAGTGTTGAATTCCCCAAGTATAGAGTGCGTAATTCAAAGGACCACATTGAAATTAGTCTTTATTTTATTTTGGCATTTACAGATTTTGTCCACTGTCTTTTCAGAAAAAGGCGCTGCTTGCCTTGAAGAAGCAGAGTTCAACTAACCAGACAAACCAGAGTGGTTTGAAACGGAGTAAGTGCATTTGACTGCATTTAGAATTATTTGTGTCCTTCAGCGTTTGTCTTTTCTAAAACTAACTAAAACTAAAACACCTTGTGTTTACTTTCCACCGCATATCCAGTGTGTATGATTTAAGTCATTCATTTACGAAATCACTTTAATTTATACAATGACACCTGTTGAGACTATGATGTTATGTAAAAAAATTACCTGTTCACAAGAGTTTAATATATAAGAAATGAAAACACAGTGACAAGAGTAAACATAAAATAATCAAGGTATAAATCATAAATACTAACAAATAACCAGACAAAAAAAGACACAATATACACTACATGCCTATTTCTATACTCCTACTCACTACAGTCAACCGTATTAAACATATTCAGGCTTCTTGTGGCCCTATTTTTATTTTAAACTACTTCAATCAACTTAAACACTGGCTATACTTTTATTAACTTAACACTTTACTTCATAACAGCTTTGTCGGACCAGCCTGTCATTGACACCGCAACGGCAACAGAGCAAGCAAAGATGCTGATCAAGACGGGTGCTATCAGCGCCATCAAATCAGAGAACAAAAACTCAGGCTTTAAACGCTCTCGAATGCTGGAAATTAAACTAAAGGTGAGCTGTCATTCCTTAGACAGAGTTTTTTCGGCTTATGTTCAGCTGTTTTCTTCCTTTGCTTTGTTTGATAATTTGTTTAATTGTTGCTTTTTATCTGCTGCAGGACCCTGAAAAAGGCTCAATTCCGGCTTTTTTACCATTCCAAAGGAGTGTCTCTACAGATGAAGAACAACCTGAGGTATAGTTGATATAAAACATGGCTGCTGCATTAAGTCATGAAATTCAGAATATTGTTTTGCGAAAAAAATACTAATGCAATGTTTACATCTTGCTTTGGCAGCCAATTAGGTTGCGACACATTCAGCTAATGTTAGAGTAGAGTTAAACACCTTATGTAGAATTTCTGTCAAAGGTGATTCCTAGTGGTAGTGTTAAAAAAGACATATGAAATATAATGCACATTTGCACATTACATGGTCTGAAAATGAATAGAGGTGGAGGAAAACCTGTAGTGCTCTAAGTTGCATTTGAACAGAAAACAAAATTGTAACATCTTATTTTCATGTGGTCATATTTGTGCTTCTCCTAGTCTGGGAAGAGAGCCAACAGGAAGTCTCTGTATGAAAGGTAATGTCTTAAAAACCACGATGAACAAGCAAAAACAACGACAGTAAGTATCTGTGGGTGTTACATCATTTTTTACCTGTGTGCCCCCTGCAGCTTTGTCAGCTCAAACGACAGATATCGAGATGAGGAGGACGGAGGCGGCATGTCATCCAGCCGTGAGCTGGACAGAGACCGAGACAGAGAGCGAGAGCGAGAACGAGAACTGGATAGAGACCGGGACAGAGACCGGGATAAAGACCGGGATAAAGACCGGGAGAGAGAAAGGGATAGAGACAGAGGCAAGGAAAGAGACAGGGAACGGGACAGAGAAAGAGACCAAAGCAGAGAAAGGGATCGAGACCGTGACAGGGAACGAGACAGAGAAAGAGATGGACCGTTCAGACGTGAGTAACCAACCAAGAGAAAAAAATCCATCCATAAGAAAGACAGAAATGTAGTTCATCAGTTGACGAGAATGCAGTGCAGAGCCATGCCATAGTGTGGATGCATTGTGGTTGTAAAATGGCATTCTGAGACACATAAAGGACACACAAATGATTTCTCTGTCCCCCATGTTTTCATTCTCAGGGTCAGATTCATACCCAGAGCGGAGAGGGGTACGGAAGGGGAATACGGTGTATGTTTACGGCTCTGGGCTTGGCGAGGACAACCTGCGCTCAGCTTTTTCTCAACATGGAAACATCATCGACCTGTCTATGGACAACCCACGCAAGTATGGAACCTTTAAACAACTCTGTGTGCACATAGTGGTCATCTCTACCTACTGTTATAAATGTGTCTTTTTACATATACTATACGGTCTTCTCCTGTGTTTTATTGTGTTTTATTCTATGATACAGTTGTGACTTTTTTTTCTTGATTTTCTTTCTAGTTGTGCATTTATCACTTTTGAGAAGATGGAGTCTGCAGACCAGGCTGTAGCTGAGGTTGGTGTTATTTCATATAACAAAAAATGGACAATTAAACATATGGTATTTTTACTCTGGTAATATTACCACAAGTTCCAAAACACAGCAACAAATAAACAGGGATTAGCAAAGACATTTTAAAGGTCCCATGACATGGTGCTCACCATACCATATCAAGTCATATTTATGCATCGGTGTTTTTGTTGAGACACCACCGTTTGAATTTGGTGAGTGAATGAATTTGATAAAAGCTAATAACTGTTATAGTCTCTTTCCCAAAATTCAGCCATGGTGCAGAATTACATCCACTAGAGCCAGTCCCACAATAAGCTTTCCCTAGTATGTGCCATTTCTGTGGCTGTAGCTTTTGAGGAGGAGAGAGGGGAGGGGCAAGGTGGAGGCTGGGGGTGTGGCCTTGACCAACTGCCTTTGAAAGCCATGATGTCTCTCTCTCTCATGGGTGGGCCAAATTCCTTGGGCATGCTAAGCAGAGAAAGGAGAGGTAACCTTGTCCCTTATGACCTCATAAGGAGCAAGATTCCCAATCTTTCCATCTGAGCTTTTATTTTCTCAAAGGCAGAGCAGGATACCCAGGGCTCGGTTTACACCTATTGCCATTTCTAGCCACCTTAGGCAGGCTGGCGGAAGGTATATTAATGTTAAGAAAAACTCATAAAGTGAAATTTTCATGCCATGGGACCATTAAGGAAAATATACACGGGGTGACCTCTAGCTCATCCAGTCAATGGACGATGGATTTATTACTTAATTATTACTAGACCTGAGTATGATAGTTGTCTACAGGCGGGGAGATTGTAAACATGGCATTGGATGTGAACCGCCTCCTTCATCTTTCTCTGGGCGTCTACAGACTAATAGTGTTTTTTAAACTATGGACAACAACCCAAAGTCAGTCAAACTTATTCAGTGAATTCAGTCAACAGGAAATGTAATAGTATTATTTTATTATATTATTATTATAAGTAGGCTAATGTAGCAATATAGTATAGTAATAGTATAGTATAGTAATTCATAGAAATTACTTTCCCATGGACAAGAAGGAACTTCATGTCCAAGTAATTTTCTTTTACATTTATTTTATGTCTAATAAAATCTAGTAATTATTTTACTAGTAGACCCCCTGAGGTTATGGCTTGCTCTGGTAGACTGTAAACAAAGTTGACAATACTCTGAACTCAACTCGCTGTTGTCTTACAGTTGAATGGAGCCACGGTGGGAGACGTTCACATCAAAGTCAGCATTGCCAGGAAGCAGCCCATGCTCGATGCTGCCACTGGCAAATCTGTCTGGGCTTCACTGGGTAAACGCGGCACTCTTATTGTCTGTTTAGATGTTGATCAAACCCGTGTGTGTGTGTGTGTGTGTGTGTGTGTGTGTGTGTGTGTGTGTAGCATGGATTCACCTTCAACGATGTCTCTTTTCTTTCACAGCTGTGCAGAACAGCACAAAAGGCTCCTACAGGGACAAGAGGAACCAAGTCGTGTACAGTGAAGATTTTCTGCGATGAATAAAATAATCTTTTGGTTTTTTTATTTTGGCATATAGCTTTTCATGTTTTTGTTTTAATGACATTGGCCAGCTGCTTTAAGTGTCTGTGTGTCAGCATAAAAATAAAACCATCTGTTGTCTTTTGGATTAGATCACTTTAGCTTACAGGTTTGGTATGTGCACTGTGGCTCATTAAAATTAGAGATACTGTTACTCAATAAAAAGTATCTAAACAAACCTTAACCGAGATTTTCATAAGCCTTGTATCAATAAGATGCCATCAAAGTGGGAATTGTTGAACAAGGAGGGCCTAGAGACCATATTGTGGTGTGTATGTATGTGTATTACCAGAAAAGCACAGATGACCTGAGACAAACTCTCCAACAGTAAAAACTGTAACTGAATCCTTAAAAGACCATTCTAAATGGTTGTCAAGTTTTACACAACAGCCCTCACAGGTGCAACCAAACTAACAGGAGAACAAGAGATGCCACTCTTCAAGTCAACAAAAGTGGGGGGGGGGAACTAAGGAGACTTTCAAATTATTTTATTTTCAGATTTACATCTATTCTTTCAACTGGCAGGTCATCGTACTAAACATGTATTACATATATTCAAGTTTAACATTACAATTTTATTCTAAGAGACATGACAATCAATAGGACTTTGTCACTGGGGACAGTTTGACATGTCACAGTATGAAAAGCACAGGTGTAAATAACAAAATGAAAGATGGTGGAAAGAAAGGGTCTCCACTGTGCTTTCTGAGCACGGTTGAAAAGCTATTTGAAGAAAAGTTAACCCTCTCCTCAATTTCATGTTGTTCACGTTGCTACCAAGTGGATCAATCACAGTTGTTGCAGCGACATAAACCGTAATGTAGTTACATTTCTGGGGAGGTGCATTACTGGGACTCTTGAATACAACGGCGTCATTGTTAATGTTATAAGTAATACCTGTGCTGTGCCAAGTCAAAAGGTCTGGTGTAAAAAGGCCTCTTAGTGTAAAATGGTGGAGGACTATTCCGTCTCAGTTATTTTAATCACATCCATCACCATTTTTCATTTGAAAGGGCTTTTGTTGTCACAGTCTGACATTTTAAAAGGCCTCATATCCACATGTGGATTTTGACCCCTCATACTGACCTCCCATCTGGACTTGTCACTCTGCGAAATATCACTGCAGTAAGCTGCCGAGCCTGAGGAGCTTTAGATGGTTAGACAAGACACTTAACGACCTTTAATGCTTTGGTCTATGACAATTGCGCAGTAACCAGGCATTCTTGCTCTTCCTCTCTTATTCTTCCACTGGCTCGCTCCCTCTCCTCCTGCTCATGTAGAGAGTTCTGCCCCGTGGTTTTTCCATGTTGTTCCTTCAGATGGCGTCGTAAGGCAGGCTTGTGTGCAAAGCGGGCGTGGCAGTATGCACAGTGGTGCGGCCGCTCGCCACTGTGGAGGTTCATGTGGTCTATCAGTGTGGATTTCTGGGTGAAAGTCTTACAGCACAAGGGGCACTGGTGGGTTTTTCCGGCGCCTCGGTGCACGGTCATGTGTCGGGTGAGGTTGGCAGAGTGGTGGAAGTGTTTTCCACAGCAGGGACAGGGGTACAGCAGGTGAGTGGAGCGGGAGTGGATGGCTAGGGAGTGGGCTGAGGGGAACGTCATACCGCAGTGCTCGCAGGTTACAGGCCCAGCTACACTTGACGTGGATCCCACCACTGCAACAGACTCATCCCCTCCCTCATTTGCTCCCACAGCTGAACTCAACCCTGAACTCCCTTCTCCAGGACCACAACTAGACTCCTCCAGTGCGTACTGGGTCAAACTGTTGGCAGCCATTGGTGAGGCCTTTTCTCCCTGCGTGTCGCCCATGCTGAAGTCTAACTGTGGGAGTTCAACTGAGACGTAATTTCCTGCCTTAAGCCCTTCTTGGCTGTAGTCCAAGCTGAAACCCCCTCCCATCCCTGCAGATGCTAGGTACCACAAATCCTGGTGGTGAGCCATGCTTTTCTCCTGTGATGACACCCACCTTCTCCTCTTAAAACCCCGCCCCCTGCCTCTCCCTCTGCCCCGGACAATTTTAGGGTCAGGTAGCCTGCGCCTGAGAGCACGTAGCCCCTCTACTGAAAGTCCCCCCATACTGAGATCATCTTCTGTTGGATTCAAGTCATAATCGCCGTCTTCTCCTCCAATTACGACACTTTCTGTTTCTGGGTAACCCGCATCTTGAGGTCCATCAGAGGGAGCTCCTCCCTCCTCCCTTTCTCTGTTCATCTGTTCTTCTCCAGAGATGTACACCCTGAACACATCATAGTCCTCCTGTCTGGTCTCTTCCTCCTCATCTGATGCATTAACCTGTAACAGAAAGGTAGACAGAATAAAGTGTGGGGTGTTGCTGTTGACGTAAAAAATCTAAATATCCAAGACTTTCCCAAAATTGCCCTACTCTGTCCCACCTACAATCCAATACCCAAAGATATTGAAATTACAGTGATATAAAAACATAGAAAAGCAGCCATTCCTCACAGGACTAAAAGAGAAATTTAATGTTAGTACTATTATGTTTGTACTGGTGCTCTATGTGAATTGTGCTTTCAAAGACAGACACAAGTAATGGATATATGTGAGGAATTTTAATTATCCCTGAAAACTTCTCTCTGTGTTGATCCTGTGCTCTTGGTTATCTTTTTCTTCTTTTCATCCTGTTACCCTGTACCAATTCACGGACCGTCATTTCTGACTGTATAAAGGTCCTGAAGGGACAAAGGAAAACATAGGTCTTCCTCCGTTGTGTGAAACTGTCCTTAGAAGGCTTACCTTTGTTGCGTTGAATTCATCTCATCAGGACAGACAAAATATCAGTGTGGCAATTCACACCAGTGACCAACCAAAAGCTGGTTAAAGGGACATTCTTTTCAGTAACTTCTGAAAACTCACTTTTTTTTGGATGCTTCTAAATGTTTTATTAGGTTATTCTTTAAATTATTCTTGTAATGTAATCAGTTTAGCCTTTTTGTTTTAATGTCATGCAATCTGTAATTCTGTGTAGAGAAGTGCTAGATAAATGAAGTTGAAATTATTAGTAGTGTTTTTATTATGACAACACTGTAGATTTATAAATCAATTTAGATTAAAAAGATACCCTGGTGTCTTTTTCTTTCACACACAAACCTTAATGCATGGCTCATCCAGCATGGGACTGCCACTGTGGTGTTGGCTGCTGCCTTCGGCAGACATGTCACCGCCGTTCTCCTCCACCGAGCGTACTACAGGACTGTGTGGGTGCACAGGGGAGGGTCGGCTAGTGGGAGGAGATGCAACAGAGCGAATGCTTCCGCTGACAATCAACGGTTGAGTCTGGCTCTCGTCTGAAGTCATCTAGAGAAAGGTAAAGAGGAAGGAAACAGATTATGCTAAAAATGTATGGAAACTGCTTTACTACAAGTTATGAAAATGGCTGAGAATGTGTTACTGTATGTACAAAATGTATAACTGAAATTACTCCTATTGCAACATACAATTACTGAGATAAGTAAGTTCCTATGGTTGTGAAAAAATTGGAATTGGAAAACTAGAATGAATAAGATAACCATTTAAAATTATTGTTCTAAATTACTGACCTTCGGTGGACTGGGGTTTTTTAGCTGCACATACTTCTTCAGTGCTCCTCGGCAGCGCTCCACAATATGCTCCATCTGTAGGTAACTGGCAGCAGTCAGGTAGTTGACAATCTCTTCTGGGTTAAATTGCAGAACGCCAGTGTAACAAGACTGTAGCAGATCACACACTACTGTGGAGCTGTACAGCATCGACACCTGGTTAAGGATGTGAAACAAATAACATCAAGAAGCACTGATTTTACTCAGCAAAAGAGCATTGATGAGAGACATAAAATCAGAGAGACACAGAGTTAGTAGTGTGACATTGTGTGTTGACATTTATCTACCTGAAGCTTGGGGGATGGGTTGAGGAGGAACTGGTCTCTTAGGAAGGGTGAGCAAGCAGCCAGCACCACCTTGTGTCCCCTGAATGTCTTATTGTCGCTTGCAACAATGGTGATGTCACAGAAGTGCTGGCGAGACCTCAGTGAATTCAGGTGCTTCAGGGTCGTGTCCCCGTGGCCAGGTAACCGGAAACACAGCATTTCCATGTTGTCTGAAGAGCAATTAGAATCAAAATTAGTTTTATTGGCCAAGCAAGTGTAAACATATTTAAGGAATATGACTCTGAAATTGTGTTGCTCTAGCAGTACATATACAGGAATAGACATACGGCTAAAAACGAGGACAGCAAGGCTTAACAAGGTAAACATTAACTTTTGACCATGTACATATACATTTGTAAAGTGTATAAGTATAGTATATATACAGTACACGTACATAAGAATACACACATGTACATACATGCACACACGTAAACAGAGGAAGTTTCATCACAAATAACTCAATGAGGTGGGCTACTCTTTAAAGATAAAAAATGGCTACCCGATCTAAACCAAATAGGCATATGAGATCCAATTTGGCATCTAGTCTCTATAGAAGCCAATTTTCGCCAAAGTGACAACAACAAATCTTGTAAAACTATGAGAAACTTTTTTCAAAGTAATGACTATTTCAAAAAATGACGTAGTATCTCAAAATAATGACTTATTTTAGGATGTTGTCATTATTTTCAGAAAGTTTCAATTATTTTAAGATAGCTTACTAAATATAATGACAGGATTTTTTTTGTCCATCGCATTGATTGGCGGAAATGGGTTTCCATAACGTTGGTCTCACATCACCAGCGACATTTTATTGATAAATAGCCAGCTTTAACTTGAAAAGTTAGCTAACACATGTAACGTTAGGTGTAAAGAAAGCTACAAATACCAACATTAAATGTTGTTTACGAGTAGTGGAGTCTAATATAAAAGTAGGGAATTTAACGTTAGTCGACTAGCTACGATAAGAGGTTTAAATCGATCATAACACAATTATTGTAATCTTTCATCGAACGTTAGCTAACGTTAGCTTTTGGTTAGCTTGCTGGAATCTGGTTGAGACCCACCACAGAAAAAACAAAAGCTCTCCAGTTATCGTGAAACTTTTCCGTTACTCACCTTCCCTTTTTCTCTGGTTGAATGTCTTGAAATACAAATGTGGGTTTGTTTTGACAGGACAACCGTTGATTCAGTTGCTCTTAGTAAGCTATATAGCTAGCTAGCTAGCCGACTGTATTTCCTCATCCCCATACTATCTTCTGTTTACTTAGCTAATTTTTGTAGGAATCAAATCTCGTGACAACAAATACAAACCGCTGGTCTCTCGCCATTAAACTGACTGTGAATCGGTTTTCGTGGAAAGCTTCTCCTGGCGGTTAGAGGCAGAATAACAGTACGCACGCTGACTTCTGATCAGTTGATTTCAAATCAGTGGACACGGGGAGGGGGGGGGGGACGCTGTCGATGGCATGTCCCGCCCTTCTTTGCCTCTGATTGGCTTATCTTGACATTCTTACCATACCCTAATCAATCCCACTCCTCTTTCCTAAAACTAAACAACACATGCAACGAATACCAGACAATCAGAGGGAGAGTAGGGCGGGTTATGCCTTCGCCATCCTATGAAACATTTTCAAGAGTATGGCTGCAAGCCGGGTATGGATGCAGCCTGGAGCGTCCCATGTCATCCGTCCCGTCTCATGCGGTCCCGTCTCATGCGGAGATGTGTCCAATGGCAAATTCAGAGGGTCAAAAATACGAAATTGCGATTAATTTTCCAGACGGGTAAATTCGTGACCACATTTGTTGCAATCAATTGAAAAACGTTAAAAACTGTTAAAGTAACAGTTCATACACATGCTGATTTCTGAATGTTATGGTTGTGTTGTTCCATATTAACGTAGCTACATCTGATGAAACCTGCATCAGCGACGCATTTCTGCCAACTAACGGCAGGATCTCCTGAGGAGGGACAACAAGGATCTGATTCTGCACACAACAAAACAAGAATACAAAAATAAACATGTTACACTCTTTCCAAGACTTTTTAATTTTATATTCTATTGTTTTCACACTTCACTGGGACATTGCTGCAAATACTGCTTATCAACATGGAGAGAGCTCTATGTATAGCTCTACTGGCGCTGCCTCGGCTGTCGGCTATCTGAGACCCGGGGCCGAATGCTGTCGGGTCTCTGAGACCCGGGGCCTCGGCTGTCGTGTCTCTGGGACCCGGGGCAGAATGCGGTTGTATTTTTCTACTACCGCGGCCTCGGCTGTCGGGTCTCTGAGACCCGGGGCAGAATGCTGTCGCGTCTCTGGGACCCGGGGCAGAACGCGGTTGTATTTTTATACTACCGCGGCCTCGGCTGTCGGGTCTCTGGGACCCGGGGCAGAATGCTGTCGCGTCTCTGGGACCCGGGGCAGAACGCGGTTGTATTTTTCTACCGCGGCCTCGGCTGTCGGGTCTCTGGGACCCGGGGCAGAATGCTGTCGGGTCTCTGAGACCAGGGGCAGAACGCGGTTGTATTTTTCTACTACCGCGGCCTCGGCTGTCGGGTCTCCGGGACCCGAGGCAGAATGCTGTCGGGTCTCCGGGACCCGAGGCAGAATGCTGTCGGGTCTCTGGGACCCGTCCTGCATTCGACTGCGTATCCTGAATTAATAAAATAAAAATAAATAAAATCTCTGCTGCCACGGCATTGGGCCAGATTGCGATTGTATTGTTCTTCCATTTACGCGCCAGCGGTTCTATTGTATTTTGTGTTGTATTGTATGAAAGGGGTAAAAAAAATTAAAAACAAAACCAAATGCTTGACCTCTGTCGGAAGAGTAATTTTTTTGTTTGCCTATAATCTGCATTTATTTTAGAGACGGACATATATTTTTAAATATTTAACAAAAACACCAAATATTGTATTCTTTAGCATGATAGTTGACGCGAGCTTTTACTTTGAAAAGTAAGAGAGATTGTATTTTAATCCAGATGCAAGCTTTTATTTTGAAAAGTAGAAACTCGGGGACGGCAGAAGGATTTTTTTAGTTTGCCTATAATCTGCATTTATTTTATAGACGGACATATATTTTAAATGTTTTTTTTCATCAGTATGATAGTCTGCATTTATCTTGTAGACATATTTTTTAAAAGTATTTTATTCATTTGTATGATTAACGTTATTGTTTACTTAAAAAAATATATAGGCTAGGCCTAAATATTAAAAGTATTTTATTAATTAGCATGATAGTTGACGCAGGCTTATTTTATTCCAGACATTTATCTTCTCAATACAACCATAACATTCAGAAATCAGCAAACTATGTGTATGGCAAAATTGTTACTTTAACAGTTTTTAACGTTTTTCAATTGATTGCAACAAATGTGGTCACGAATTTACCCGTCTGGAAAATTATTCGCGATTTCGTATTTTTGACCCTCTGAATTTGCCGTTGGACACACCTCCGCATGAGACGAGACTGCATGAGACGGGGCGGATGACATGGGACGCTCCAGGCTGCATCCATATACTCTTGCAACATTTTGGCACACGGGGGGGCGGGGCTCTGCACGGTGACGCGGTACGTTTACTAGCTATACGTCGTAGATGCGCATCTCGAAACATGTCGGCGTCTGAGGCAACGACGAAGGTAGCAAACCCTCTGCAACACAAAATTACATGCTAAAGAAATTAAAATTTGTTTCACCACTTATAAACGCATTAGCCTACATAGCAAAAACATGCTTACTAAAGCTGCACTCTGCTTTGATGCAAAATGTCTTCACTTCTCGATTATAGGAGCTCTTTGTTGCAAGCAGTGCTACACTGCTAGCTACGTTAGCCTGTAACAGTTTTTTGTTAACCAACGTTAAATTGCTCTACTGTTGTTACTGTTTTGCTTTTTTTCTCGACTCCTTGGCCGTTAAATCATTGTATGCCCGTCGTCTTCTGTTGCTTAGTCACATTTTGCTGTTTTTGTATTGCATTTTATACGCTGTATACTCAGTCTACCCAGTTTTTAAAGCTAATGTTGAGACAAAGTGTCCTTTTGTAAAGTTACATTGTGATACTAACATCAATGAGTTAATCCCAGCGAATAGCAGGGAGGGTTTTAAGCAGTCAATGTGTGAAATCCAACTCCATTCCTTTTTATTTTACGGACTATTGTTGCTTTGAATTGTGTCAGAGGCATGAATGGGGTGATTGACTGATGGCGGCGCTGGACGTAACAACAGAAAAGATCAGCAATTGGTTGAAAGGTTTATTTTGGAAAGGAGACGGCGGAAATCAGTCAAGTAGATGCACTAAACATATTTTTATTAGTTATAATAACCCAAAAGAAGTGTGTGTGTGTGTGTGTGAGAGAGATGAGAGAGAGAGAGAGAGAGAGAGAGAGAGAGAGAGAGAGAAAATGGTAACATAAGTAAAGTCATATCGTCGGTCATGATGATTTACACTGAATTAACAAATTACAAATAATGTGTTGTTCAGCTATATGTGACATTTGCTGCTAATGACACCTAAACTAAAACCTGAACCATTGAGTTAGTATTAACTTTGTTTCCTGGGAAATGTGTTTCACTAGCAACATGTTAGGTTTTTTTGCCAGTCGAACATAGTGTGCAACATATACTTTAAATATACTAAATGTACAACCAATTGAATCTGCGGACTGGACAGCCTTAGTTTGATTAAAAAATAGTTGGTATTTAATTAGTAGTTTAGTGTTTTAGTAGTTACATTTTTATAAAATGTTGCATTCCATATTGACAAACCATTGACAAAGAAACAAGTCTACGTGTGTCTCTCTTTTACCTGGTATAACACCAAGACATTGCCAAACATGGGTTATATACATGTTACAGCCTATGTACTTAATTTAGATATTTGGTGAACATTTCCAGTTGTGTACCTCATAACATAACAGCAAGTATAGCTCAACTGTTTCACATTGGTGTGGCTGTTTGAACTTCAATAATGTGTACTCTGGTGAATAAATTGATCCAGTAGTCTGTAATCCTAAATATCAGGACTAAGATTAATATTTTTAACATGATATTTCTCGCTAATTGTCGTTTCTTTGTCAGGAGCCTCCTGAAGGAAATGACTCGGAAACACCTGCAGAGTCATTAGCTGGACCAAGTCAAGTAAAGAAAGGTATGTCTATGGGGAGATGTCTAGTGTTTGACATCTGTGCCTTTTTAGGTACACAAATAAACAAAATTATTGTGTGGTTTTGTAATTACTACTTTTCCAGATAATGCATCGTTTACCACTGCTGCAGTTGCCAAAAAGACAGAGCCCATGGGTGGCATGCCATCAATGTTCTCTCTGCAGCCTGGGAAGGACGCTTCCAGAGCTGAAGAGGAGGGAGAGAAATGGTCACCTGCATCCTCTCCAAACAAACCCACATCAGGTAACTTGGATATGTACAGCTTTCATTGATGTTATTAAAGTGGTGACTCTCTGTTTGATTAACCAAGTTTGGCGTTAAGGTGATTTGATCCCAAAAGCATAAATTGAGAGTAAATTATTTCCTGCAAAGTTTACTTTGCCGAGGAAGATAAACATGTTGCTATTATTATTTTTTATATTTCTCGATCACTCTTAGAATAACGGCTTTGCATGTGTCAAATTGAATGTGCTACTCATTATTGGAAAAGCTTCAAAATTATTTTTCAAGAAGTTAAAAGTATACATGCATTTACCTCCCTTTTACAGGACATGCAGCAAAGTCCCTTTTATCATTGTCCTCCTCTACGTCTTCAATGTTGTCCCCTGGCCGAGCAAAGATGAGTGTTTCTGGACCTGGCAGTAGTAAATTCATCCTGTCACCTGCCTCCTCCTCTTCGTCATCTTCCTCCCCATCATCTGCCACAGCACCCTCATCTCCTTCTGTCTCCCCTGGCCCACCCAAGATCCACCGGGCCCGCAAGACCATGAACAGGCCTCCACTAGGGCAGGTGAGCCTATATAGCAAGTAGTTAGCATTTCTATTTGGCATGAGTTAAATGTGATGTGTACCCCTCTGTTGTGATTGGGTACCAGCATTTGGTACCGATCTGTTATTGCATTGGCCCTTTTTTGTTCTTGGCCTGAGTAACACTCTTGAAAGTGTGTTGGGAATGTTACAATGTGAAGAAATATTACAGCCACTGACAAAACGTACACCGTGAAACAGTAGCTAATTTTTTTTGTTGCAACCTTTTCTTTAACATTTGGGTCACTTACTATTTTTGTTTTACAGATGAACCATGTTGAAGCACCTATTGAACCGTCGGGATCCTCTGACTCTGAAACTGGTTAGTGGCTACACAAACTAATGTGTGTCCGTGTAAAATAATCAAATTGTTATGAATAAAAATGAATTAGCGTCTTGTATAAGTTAAGACTCACTCTGTCATCGTTGTCATGTTTCCAATAGTTGCAAAAAGGAGAAAACTGGGTATTTTATCTGATGACACTCTTGAGGAGTCAGAGAATGTTCCAGAAAATGTTCAAACTGTGGTAAGATTACGTTTTTACAGCTACATGATTTATATTTACTAATCTAATAACATGTAATTAAGTTGATGTTAATGTTTTTATTTCTGCTAAAACTCAGGAAGAAACGTTATTTCATAAAAAGATGGAGTCTGTTACCAAGACTGCACCAGAGAAGGGCAACAGCAGTGTGGGCAGGTCAGAGGAGGAAGTAGCTGAGAAAAGTCAGATTTCTAGTCGGTCCACGCGAAATTCAGAAAAGGTGTGAGTGAAGTGATCACATAATGCTATAGCATGTGTGTGCCTCATGATTTTTATAAAGAAAAAACTGAATGGTAATCTTTTTTCTATTGTCAAACTTGTATTTATTGTGTTTCTTTTATAGTTTGAGGATGATGGGGCAGAAGCAAGGCAGCACACTAAAGACATAGAGGGGGTCTGTGAAATGTCAGATCACGTGAGTCATTCTATTTTATTAACTTAATACCCTCTTATCTAGTTCTAGTTACACTAATATCTTACTTTGTCTTATAGCCATTTAGCTCAAAGCAAAAGTCAAAGTTGTGGTTGGGTCATGTTTACATACTAGGAGGGTGAAGATTGTGCTGACACACATGCTATCCAACTAGAACAGTGTTTCTCAAACATTTTTCAATATTGTACCCCCTTTGAATTGCTTTTTAAGACAAGTACCCCCTGACCAGCGCAAAACATTTCTGGTAGAAAAAAGTCTATATAAAGAGGTAAGAAGAAATCAATTTAATGAAATTGTGTTTTTTTTTTATTGTCACTGTTTAGAATAGCGGGAAAACAGTGGTAGAAACAACTCCACAGGGCACCTCAACACTGCAACTTTACATCCCCTATGTTTTGTGTTATAAAATAGACTGTTGCCTTTTCTATTCTACCCTTCACAGATGTCACATTTTTATATTCAGACAGAATTTCTTCCTTGCAGGGTTCGGAGTCTGAAACAAAGAGAGCTGTCCAGAGTAGAAATGAGAGCGAGAAGTCTTTGTGGAAGGAAACAGACCTGGACAAAGAGAGAAACGTAGCTGATGTGGTGGAGATAGTGGGAGGTGAGTGACGTTAATTACCTAGTGGCTTTTCTACAAAACATGCTTGGCTTCCATAATGATGAACAACACTGGATCATGTTAGATGTGTATTGTGTACAAATGTACACAATGAGATGGCATTACGTGCAATGACAGACATGGCCCGCCCTAACCTTGCTAATACGACCTTTTCCATGTTTAAACATAAATGTACAGATATTCTTCCGCTGTATTGAGAAACCAAAGTGTCAAAATGTGCTATGGCGTGATGATGGGGTTATGGTTACCTGTTGGTTTGGATTGCACTTGACGGTGGGGAAAATCCACCGAGATTTACCCCAAAAAGTAAAGGGTTCTTCCTTTTCCAACGGTACAGCCTTCCACCAAGGTTAATGGAAATAGGACTAGTAGCTTTTCTTGTAATCTTGCCTACAAACCGAAATAAAAACTTAACTTCCTTGGCGAAGGTTAAAAAATTGATTTGAGGGGAGTAAATTGTAATGCAAGTATTCTTTGTGTAAAAAGAATTCTCCCATTGTATTTTTTTTTTTTTTTTTATTGCTATTGTATTTTAAGCATGTGCACCTCAATAAACTGCTTCATTTTCTAACATGTATCCCTCGTGGCCAGTGCTTATATTTTGTCATTTGGTGCATTTTCTGCAGAAAGGTCCACTGAGTACACAGAGGTTCCCTTGGGTGCTCTGGACATCGCTGCTGCCGACAGTCTGACACTTTCTCCTCATCACGGTAGGTTTATGATACACATATGTCCCTGTTATCTGAATTGGTTGAAAATCTGAAAACCTTTTTACCATAATCAAGGTAGTATTAACAAAACTACAGTCACAGATCAAGGTTTTGGGACAGTTACCTTAGTAATTACTGCTGCCAGGGTATTTTAGCTGTAGTATAAACAATACTTATTCAGGGTTGGTGACCATACTTTAATGTTAAATGGAAAATTGCCCTAAGACTATAAACAAACATCTTAAACAATTAAATGTTTTTTCTCCCCTCTACAGAAGGAAGTGATGCAGGAGACACAGAGCGGCTAGAGGAGCTTCCTCTCTGCAGCTGCAGAATGGAGGCTCCTCGAGTCGACAGCACCAGCCACCGCATCAGCAGACAGTGTATGGCCACTGAGAGCATCAATGGAGAGGTTTGTCTTTGTATACTTGGATTTCAGGACAGTGTTTCTGCTGGTCTGGTATTTCATTAAGCACACAGGTAACTTTTGTAGCCACATCGCCAACTGTGTAATCTTGTCTCCTGCTGTTTATCAGCTGAGGGCCTGTTCCAATCGGACTATAAAGGGGGAGACCATGCGGCCGTCAAGTCGGGTGCCCCTCATGGTGCTTTGTGAAGTCCATCGTTCACACATGGTCAAACACCACTGCTGTCCTGGGTGTGGATACTTCTGCATAGCGGTATATTTTTAAAACCTCTTAATATCATACTGGATTTTCTATTTAATGTTGCTCATTTGGGAAATTGTGCAATGGCTGCACAAGAGTTGTTTACCAATGGTAATGCCTGTAGGGCTTTACAAGCTATAATTTAATTTTGGCTTAAAATATAATGTTAATGCTATCTTTATGATATCCTACTTCTTCTTGTTCTCCTTATCCATATCCTACCCTATTTTCATCTTTCTCCCTCTCTATATCCTACCTTCTTTTCTTATTTCTCCTCCTCCATATCGTACCACTTTCTTCTCCTTCAGGGCACATTTCTTGAGTGCTGCCCGGACCAGCGCATTGCCCACCGTTTCCACCGCGGATGTGTGACAGTGCTGGGCGCTGGGCGCAGCCGATCAAATGGCGGCGGTATGCTTTTTTGCCCCCACTGTGGTGAAGATGCCTCCGAGGCCCAGGAGGTTACCATCCCCTCCTTCAGCTCAGCCACGGCCTCCGTAACCGTCGTTACCATGTCGGCCTCCTCCACCACCACCCCGTCTCTGCCGCCGTCCGCTCTTACGACACCCTCACTCACAGCCTCAACAGGAGGTATGAAGGACGGGAAGATGCCTGAGAGACCTGTCAGGTAAGATTGGGTGATGTGTGAGAGATGTTATTGGCTTCCTTTATTTTATTCTATTAACTATAGGAAAGTTAATTTTTTTTTGTTTTTTTTTTAACCTATGCTCCCCTTTACTACCTCCTTCCAGTGCACGTATGCGTAGTCATGGCTTAGGGACACCGGCAGTGGAGCAGCAGCCCCCGCAGCCTGTAGCCTCTGCAGCGACTGTGGCCACCATCCCCCCAGCAGAGGAGGGGGTGGACAGCGTGGGGCCCTCTCTCTGTATGCCAAATGGGAAACCCATCAGCCCTGGTGCACTTCCACCTGGGCCCAGCCGGGCGGCGCTGCAGAAGGCCATTCTCACACAGGACACTGAGAGGTTGGAATATAGATTTGACTAGATTTTGTCAAAGTAGGTTGAAGGATTGAACGGTGGAATAGATAAAAATAATTGAGAGATGTAAGAGTATTTTCTAAATCATGCTCTTTTGGCTATTTTATGTAATGTTGAGTTTAAACACTTTAAAAATGAGCTTTCAAAGCAGATTATCCTTAATGTCTATTAAGGTAAAGAGTTTGTGTACATTTTACTCTTTTGAAGTTTTGTCCCAGCGGTTCAGCAACTTATTCTATTTGAACATATTTGATCTTTAGCAGTAGACAATTTATAAATAAAATCCGTATCTCCGTTCTCTGCTGTTAGAACACTCTGCAGCCACAACAAAATGACAAGTTGCAGTGAAATTATTTCCTGTTTTGTTAGCTTTAGCTCTTCTAAGGGAAATTACAAAGCTTTCAGTGGACAAGAGGACATCAGACAAGTTGAGACCAAACTGGTGATTGTTGTTTATGATTTGCCAGGAAGAAGAAACTGAGGTTCCACCCCCGCCAGCTTTACCCTGCTGCCAAGCAAGGAGAAGTGCAGAGAGTCCTGCTCATGCTGAGTGAGTGAGCGTGCACCTTTTATTTATGACCGAGTGTTGTAGATGGTTTAAATATAAAAAAAAAACTGTTTGTGTGTGTCAAAGTGGAGGGCATAGATCCAACATACCAGCCTGACTCTCAGAACAGGCGCTCTGCTCTACATGCTGCAGCCCAGAGAGGTCTGCTGGAAGTCTGCTACCTACTCGTACAGGTAACAAATTTTAGCTTCTGTCTTGTTATTGCAGGTTCATTTTTAGTATGATCAATAACACTTGCATTCAGGGTCACTGCTGACATTATTTGAAGCAAAATGAAACCTAAAACAGAGCGCTCATTAATTTGTGTATTTATTTTGTCTTGTGCCTGAGATTAGGGGTTATATCTGATTTGTATATTCACAGGCCGGTGCCCAAGTGGATGCCCTGGACAAGGACAGAAGGACCCCTCTGTTGGAAGCAATCGTCAACAATCGCATTGAGGTGGCTCACTACCTGGTTCAGAACGGCGCCTGTGTCTATCATAGTGTGAGTGTCTGTTAACACCTAAAATGAAAACATAAATGTGAACTTTCAGGTGTTTGGTTGATATTTGTTTATGTCTTCAGGAGGAGGATGGATATACTGGCCTCCACCATGCAGCCAAGCTGGGAAACCTGGAAATTGTCAACATGCTTCTGGAAACGGGTCAGGTTGATGTGAACGCACAGGTAAAGAAATAGCCAAAATGTCAGTATTTTAGGGACATCAGATAACCCTCTGTTTATAATTACTGTCAGTTTGTACATCAAATCTGTCTTACTGGAGGTGACTGATTTAAAACGCCAGTGTGGAGTCATTCTGAATCTTCCTGTCGTTTCAGGACAGCGGTGGTTGGACACCGATCATCTGGTCCGCAGAGCACAAACACGTAGAGGTGATAAAAGTGCTGCTGAACAGAGGAGCTGATGTCACCATCAATGACAAGGTAAGTTTCTACTCGCTAACACTGAGGTTTGTAGGTTGTGTTCATGACATGGTTTTGCTAGATGTGTAGCATGAGTATGCCTGTTATATTTGCTTACCAACGCAAAGCCCAGTGTGTGCATGTTTTTTATTTTATTTTATTTTTTATGCATGATAATCAGACTGAATTGCTGTGTCATTTGAATTTGAGTTGGGGGGTAAAAACATGTCCTCTGGAGCGAGCCATTGTTTTTTAACTTCTCTCTGCTGCCCCTCTCAGCTTTATTGTCCTGTAATAAATTGTGATACACACAAAATGGCAAAATGGATGTAGTTGCATGAAAATGTTTCAGGTTATTACTTTAAACAGTCCCTACCCTCCCTTCAGGAGCTGAACGTGTGTCTTCACTGGGCGGCGTATGCAGGGAATGTGGATATAGCAGAGCTGGTGTTGAACTCTGGCTGTCCTCTTACCTCGGTTAACATGCACGGAGACACACCGCTCCACATCGCCGCCAGAGAGGGCTACCTGGAATGTGTTACGTGAGTCAACGTTGTGTTACACAAGCTGTCGCCTCATTTAATGTACACGGTACATGTATCCTTTCCTTTAGCTTGAAGCCCTAACAGTTATCCATGCTCCCACTACGATATACCAACAAATACATTTTTCTCTTTCTTCTGCAGGTTGTTCCTCTCCAGAGGTGCAGACATTGACATCATGAACAGGGAAGGAGATACGCCTCTGAGTCTTGCACGGGCCGACACGCCGGTGTGGGTGGCACTCCAGATCAACAGGAAGCTGAGAAGGGGAATAACCAATCGTATGCTTCGGACTGAGCGAATCATCTGCAGGTAGGTTTTGTGCTATTTTCATGGAGTCTTCCTTTCCTCTTGTTCTTTCCTGTTTTCTTCATAATTCAACTCCCTTGTTTATTATTCCAGTGATGTTGCGCAGGGCTATGAAAACGTGCCAATTCCCTGTGTGAACGCAGTGGACGATGAAGGCTGTCCTTCAGACTACAAATACGTTTCAGAAAATTGTGAAACTTCAGCAATGAACATAGACCGCAATATTACACACTTGCAGGTAAAATTGATTAGGGTCTCGTTTTAGCAATGATCTTTTTTACCCAATTTTTTTATCTGCAATGAAAAATGCATCTCATGCCTTTTGATTATCTTTACTTCAGCACTGTAGCTGCACTGATGACTGCTCATCTAGTAACTGCCTCTGTGGACAGCTTAGTATCCGCTGCTGGTACGACAAGGTAAAAAGAAATGTTGTTTTACGGCCACATCATTAAAGTAATCTGCTCAGAAAACCTGTACGATTTAATCGAAAACCTCAACTGACTAGCACTGTGGAATTAATAAAGATCTGTATAATCTGCAATTTTCAGCAGGAGGAGAAAGATCCATGAGGTCAATGACTGGGATTCATGGGTTACAGGAGAAACTAAAGGACTGAAACTAATCTCAACTTGTTGTATGTTTTCTAGGACCAGCGGCTGCTCCAGGAATTCAACAAAATTGAACCTCCACTTATATTCGAATGTAACATGGCGTGTTCCTGTTACCGAACATGTAAAAACAGGGTGGTGCAGGCAGGCATCAAGTAAGAATTCTAAATATAACTCATCTAACATTATATTTCTCAACCACATGCAACTTTTTTAAAAACTAATTAATATAGTTATTGACTGGAAGACAAAAGCTGTATATGCAGGGGCATTGAGCCCTCATAAGTTACTTTTTTTTCCTTCAGAGTTCGTCTTCAGCTCTACAGGACAGAGAAGATGGGATGGGGAGTTCGAGCTCTGCAAGATATTCCCCAGGGAAGCTTCATCTGCGAGTGAGAGGACTATCCACTAGTCACACAACAGGTTTCATGTTAAAGTATATGAAAGGTCAGAGATTAGACATTAAGCTTCTCTCCTTACGTTCACACAGATATGTTGGGGAGCTCATCTCTGACGCAGAGGCAGATGTTCGAGAAGACGACTCGTACCTGTTTGACCTGGACAACAAGGTGATAAACAAGTGTTTTCTTTTTTAGTTCTGCTGTATAAAAATGAGATGACTGACAGAAAACATGAGAGAGAGCATTTGGCATATTAAAGGAACTAATTAGCCAGACCTTAACTCATTCGGTGGAAACACAAAATACATCCACAAATGCTGAGCTTGACAAAAACCAAGCAACATTTTTGAAATAAATCCCCATCTTTTAACATTTCTTAATGTACTGCACTTATAATTTTAACATTTATAAATCAATCAACTCCTGAATTCCGAAACATACACAAACCAACCAAAAAATTGGCGGAGTCAAATTTTATTTGAAATCTGCTGAATCAGACACTATTTTATTGTGAAATATGGTGCTGCAAAAACATAAAACCGTTGTATGTCATTGGTTGTCCGTCTCTGTATGCTATTTGCAGACGTTATACAAATGTTTTTAGTGGGTTTTTATATTTATTTAATTATTTAATGAAAGTAATAAAATGATTCAATAACAAGTATTCAGTTCAACTCCCGAAACAGTTAAGAATCAGACCGTATCAATTAAACAAAAGGCAGAGCAAGCCAAACATTAAGATCATAATACTGTATGTGAATGTATTTTACAAAGTAGACAATAAAACTGAAAACAACTTGTAAAAATACATCAGAGTGCTTATTAATCTAAAACTAACGTATTACAAAATCATCGGTGTTTTTTAAAATGTTACATGTTTTTAACTTGAAATATCAGATATCAGGATCTGTTTATTATGCACAATGTGTCTGAATAGCGATACATTTCTAACACAATGCATGTTTTTGTTTTTTCTCATTATTTTGTAAAGGATGGGGAGGTGTATTGTATCGATGCCCGGTACTATGGCAACATCAGCCGCTTCATCAACCACCTGTGCGACCCAAACCTCATCCCAGTACGTGTGTTCATGCTGCACCAGGACCTCAGATTTCCCCGCATCGCCTTCTTCAGCTCCAGAGACATCCACAGTGGACAAGAGCTGGGGTGAGAAGTTGAGATGTTTATGATCACCTGCTCAGTTTATTTCTGTCATTTTTATAGTCTTTCTTACGTTTATATTTCGCAAACCTCTAATCTAGTACTGTCATTTCCATTGGATTGCCTTGTTTTGTGGAGAGTGTTTTGCGCATGTAAGCTTTTATTATTTTAACTTGTCTGTTTCAACAGATTTGACTATGGAGACCGCTTTTGGGACATTAAGAGCAAGTATTTCACTTGTCAGTGTGGATCGGAAAAATGCAAACACTCAGCCGAGGCCATTGCCTTGGAGCAGAGTAGACTGGCTCGACAGGACGTTTGCACAGAATCGGGAACTGACTGTGGGATGACCATGCTTGGAAACTCTTAAAACACTTACCCATGGACTAACTTCATCCAGTTTACATGCGCACATTGGCAATGGAAATGCACCATGAGGGTTCTATCACGTTTGACATTCTGTGTTTGGTGCATGGTGCTGTTTTTTCTTCTTGAAATGTCCTTATTTTCTCTTAAATGTGCCAGCTTAGAAGGATCATTTCCCATATGGTAGAGGACATGGGCCTTAACATATTTTTAAACTGTGTGGGTATAAATCACAACAACGTGATTCTGTACATACCGTATGTTTACTGTATATCACTGTCTGTTTGCCTTGACACATGAAGTTTGTGCTTTAGGAGTCTGCCGTTATGTATTTGTTATACATACTGTATGTATTTTCCTTTGTGCCAACAAACACAATGCATTTTTTGACACAGTACAGTAATGGGTAAACCTTTAGCCCATACTGGACTCAATAAGGACCTGAGGAATAGCGTTGGTTATGGATGATTGTGTTACCTTTTATTTTTTTTATTGTTTTCTTGATCACATTTAGTATAATAAATTAGCTCATGAGTTGATCTTTGGGCTCTTGTATTAAGTTTGACATTCTCTTTATAAATCCATGCTCACTGGTTTACAATGTCCCATGTAATTCTATAATCCTACCAATATCCTAAGTAATTTTCTGTGTATACACAATTTGACATTGTCAAGTTTTTAAGAGAGATTTGAGCTCTCATCAAGACCGTTGCCTGCTGATATTGGCAGCAGGGGGCATTGGGCACATTCAAATATTAAAAGGAAGTAAATGAACGCTGTCCCACTCTGTCAATAATTCAGTGTCCATGAATTTCTGAATTGCTGAAAAGGACATTTACTTCCCGGGGGAACAAATGTTCATTGGTTATCCCAACCAAACTTCCTGGGTAATTAAATAACTTCGTATTTATTGTCCATTTATAAAGACTAAAGATTAACACTGGTTCACTATTATAAAACTACTTATATTTCTTATATAAGAAGTAGCTTTTAGGAAGTGGGCTAAGAAGTAGCTGAGTCTTAAAACTATGAAAACTTTGTACTTTGTGTACATATGAGTTAGCCTACGTCACGTTGATACTGCGGGTGAATTTAGGGCTTATTTTATCTACTTTAATACTGGACATCTTGGCCTATAATATATCATAATTTATTGGTTGATTTGTAGTTAATCTGCAAAGAAAATAGTACTAAATATGTCAAATTTAGTGTAGTAAAAAGTGCAATTTCCCTCCAACATGTTGTGGATCAGAGGTTCTTACACAAAATGGAAATACTCAGGTACAGTACAAAAACAAACGTGTAGCCTACTTATAGCCACTCATAGATACGTATATTTATGATAGAAACTACTGTTAGCCTTTCCATTCTCACTCATTGTGAGAGCGGTTTAATAAGGTCAGAGTGATCCCTCAATGTAATAAACAATCTTTGATATCACGCGAAGGTGCGCATCCCTCAGCAGGTGCACCTATGTCGTCACTGCCTAGTTACAACTGCCAGGAAGAAAAAGATTTCCTAACTTAGTTACCATGGCGCTCTGACACGGTGTTGCTCGTTTTGAATGCGATTTTAGCTGTTTGTAAAACAGTTTTACGACTAGGCCTAACATTACTTTAAGCAACGGAAGTTGTGTTTTAGAAGTTAATTAAGATACAGGTGGAGGTCCAGGTGGAGAATGGGTAAAAAACAGGAGACAAATCCGGACTCGGAATATGGTGAGTTGACATCGCCCGTTAACGCTCCTGCTACCTCAGAGGGTTCACTGTCAACATCTATCTGTAAAGCTTACTAACTAATGTTGGCCTATTTTTGTCTCGTACTGAGTTCTCAACACATTTTGTGTTGCAAGATTTAACGATGTTTTACGTTATTTATTCTGGCATGGATATCGCAGGCCTACTGTTTCACTGCTGTTAAAGTCATTTACATGTTATAGTTATCAGCATAAATCGATATTGTTTACACCAGATTTGTTCCTTATAGTAAAACAGAGCCAATTAAAGACAGAAACTGAAATATTTCTCTAAAGCCAACTGTAGGCTTGATGTTTGTGAGTGTATACCTGCGTGCCAACAAGGTTTACCTGAGGGAACGGTACACTCACATGGACGTGGATGAACGTTAGTCATGGTTTACTACCAACTTGTTAAATGAACGTTACCAGTATGTTATAGTATATTAATAGTTGAGCCAAAACATCCTAGATAATTGACCTAGCTACAGGTAAAGAAATGCTTAAAATAGACAGCAAGCTTTGAGTTGGCTATAGAAATTAAACAAATCTTTTATAATGTATTATTGAATTATTATAATTTCTTTAAAAACAAAATCTTATAAAATATTGAATAATTTAACCTTTGCAAGTCTTCAAACTTATGTTATTAATTCATAATAAAAGTAGCTGCTGATTAATTTTCTGTCATTATAATATATATCATAATCCATTTATAGTTTTAGCTTTTATCGATTTATCCTACAATTACTTTCTCTATTTAAAAAGATTTATCCTACAATTACGTTCTCTATTTATTGTTTGGTCTATAACATGGAAGAAAATATCATCATAAGGTGACATTTTGTAATAGTTTTTTTGTCTGACCAACCAAAAGCCAATTTAAAATTAAATTTAAAATAGTATAAAATAAGTAGGGAATCCTCATTTATTTTGCTTTTTTAAAAATGTGATTATTACAATAGATGCAGATACATTTTCTGTCGATTCACTAATTGTTTCAGCTCTAATATTGTTCATGCAGCCGTAGCAGAGTCTTTGAATGGCTGGTGTTGTCATATATAGACAGACTTAGCGAGAACTAGTGTCCTAAAAGACCCAGAGGTGATTTTTGGAGTATCTGCTGAAACATTTCATATCTGCCTGTGACTGCTTGATTACCAGCTGTCTGTCATCATGTGTACAGCAGATCTCTGTTTCTCTGCATCCTGTTCACTCTTTGTGGTATTTGATGTAGGCCAAATGATGGAGTCACACATCTATTGACAGTCTGGAAGGTTTTGTAAGGCTACAGTAAACAAACCCTCCCTGGAGGAGGTCAATATCTAATCGCATTTCATGTCTCCTCAAATAACTTATGATAACAACAGAGAATAAGATGTTGATAAACAAAGTGTCGGCTCTGGCCGTTTAGTAATCATGGTGAATGCCTTTATATTGTAAATTCATGATTGATAGGTGGAATATTTAAGCATGTAGGTTTTTAACTTCATCTATTCTAAGGATCATCCACAGAAGGCTTAGTTTGAGGTAACCCGATCCCACAGTTGAGAATAGATCGGAATGTGTCTATTATTAGAAGGGTCTTACAAATAAGGAGTAGTTTGAAGGTAACACTGGATCACAGAAATACATAAACCGACATTTGTGAGGACAGGGAGAGAAGTATAAAAGAGGAGTTATTCTGATGTTCAGAGAGACACTTTGGGTACACACTTGTGTGTGTGTGTACCCACGGTTATCTTCCTTGTTCAATAATTGAATAAAGCTGCATTTAATCTAAATTTATTGGACTTGTAATGTGTGCAGTCTCCTCCATCATTTCCGGTCATGATTCCCAGATATCATTTATTTAGTTTATTTATTTTATTAATTCAGGACAATGCACATTAATGAACAAGCACAACAGTACCCAAGGGCTAATTTCCATCTGCAGTCCAATAGGCAGGTTGGAGTTACAGTAGACATATGATAGTAACATTTAGTATATAAAAACAAGAACAAACAAAAAGAAAAGAAGAAAAAAAAAGCACGTATCAACGATCATCATCATTTCTAATTGGGAATCTGTTTCCTGCTAGTTTTCTACTGTTCTAGTAGCTGTGAGGAAATACTGTAGATTTGATATGTTGAACATATGAAGACTTCCTAATTGTTGACTTCCCGGTTGTTGCCGCTCAGTATAGGGTAGTGTTGTTGTACAATATGTCTGAGGTTTGTATGGTTGGGAGCAGTTACACGTTTCAACTGCAACCTGTTTTTCTGTTAGAAACGTGAAGACACTCAGTGTTGGGAAATAAGTGGCTTGCAATGGGTTGCTACTGAGAATTATTGACTAGAAAGTTTGTTAAATCTGCTGAGGTAACAAGGGATGAAGACAGTTTGGATTAATGAACAGACATCTCTCTCCATTAGAGTGGAAACAAGTCATATGTATACTACTACTGGTTGGTACTGTGTGCAGCCCTACTATTGTTAAAATTGTTAATTTATTTTATTTATTAAACAATATACAATATACAGTATGTTTTTACATTATACCTTTTTAATTTAAGTATACAAGTGCAGATTGGTGTTCAATAAATGTTTTTTTTGAGGAATTTTGTGTATGTTAAGTATTTATTAATGTTACATTTTATCTTTCAAATAGAGGTTTAAAAACAAGCACGTCTCGGCCAAAATACTGTACATCAGCAGCATTTATCGGCCATCGGTTGACCCTGATTTCTAAAGGCATCGACCACAGAAAAAAACGTATCGCCAACCTCTAATGTTACACACACATGTAACACACTGAATCTTGAGGATGAACTGGGAATGTGGATGGCCTTCGGGACTACCTTACCAGTTAGCAGTGGGGGTTTATGGTTGCTAATAATAAAATGGATTCATGTTAAAGATTATTGTTATTATTATTTTTAAACTAACAACAATTTGGAGGCCCCCCTGCACTGACTCTGAGGACCCCCTAGGGACCCCGGACCACCTGTTGAAGATCCCTGGTTTAGACAATCAAACTCAGACTTTCTTTCTTTCATTCTTTCTTTCTTTTGCTCTTGGGACAGTTTACCAATTAACCTTGTTGTGATCCTTTTTTCACAGTAAAATATAGAGAAGAGTGAGGTTTGTACAATAAACCAACAGTCTTTACAATGTTTATTTACATCACATAAAGAGAGGCATCCCTTCAGCCAAGTGATCAATGTCTTTGATAATTATCTTCATTTGTTACCCCAAATGACTGATTCACTTTTTGATTCATTATGTTACCCAACTTGGGCAAAGTATAAAGTAAGATTAGAGACACAAGGTCAAGGGATGACTCTCACACCCATTGTCTTATAGCTAGCCAGGTTTAAAGGTTTAAAGCTTCCTCCAGCTTTTTACGAGGGCATAAAACTGAAAAGTCCTTTTTTATATGTCACACAGTCCCGGTGAGCCATTATCCATGTTGTACTCCAAACACACAACACTCTCCTAGCAGAGCTGAAATCTGACGCTCCTGTGATGACAAAAGGTTGATAAACCGGTTCCTTTTGTTAAGAACATTTAGTATAACAGCCTGAGTGGTTTTTCTGATATTCCACGAATTAAGGTTTAGGAAACAGCACAGAGGCGTTGACGTTATTCACATAATTGTTTGTTTTGTTTGTTAACCACAACAGATATTACTGAGTTCAGAGGTGTGTCCAATCTAAAACAGGCAATTTTAGTTTCAGTGTACCACTGCTTAATGGACGCTTTTAGTATTTTCTTGGCTTTTGTGTGAACATTTACCATTCTGAATGGTATGTGTTTAGTTTCTTGGTATGTTGTTTACTAGACTGAATCTAGGACTGTGCCAGGCTTTGAGCCAAATAAAAAGCAAACGTATTGCATCCTGGTTGAATATTTGCATCCTACTCAGAAGTCCTGAGTGTGCTCGCAGTGTTGACACAGTCTCCATTCACACCTATTCAAATTACATACCAGTGGAGATAATTTGAGCTCTAGCTGCTATGAGAAATGATTATGGTGAGCTCTGTGGCTAAGTGACCGTGCCTGGGCACCAATCAAATTGAGAAAGCATGTTAGTATTTGAATGTATCTGATAAAAATCTGATACATAACCAAAGGAACACCTGCACACTTTTTTAATCACGTTTCAGGCTCTTCATCAGAACCTTTTACCACTATTATTGTTTTAAAGCTCAACAAATCAGGTTCTCTTTTTTTGTTCTTGTGTTTTTCAACTTGACACCTTACATAAGACATTGTCTTCTCATGATCACATACCACTTACTGCACAATACCCCTGTCAGCATGTGGCATGGGAGGGGCCTGAATTGCTTCAATGACCTCTTTATAGAAAACAAATTTCCCTTTTTTGAACAGTTGTCAAAATAAAATGTAATATACCCAATTATTATTATTATTATTATTATTATTATTATTATTATTATTATTTTTTAAAGATATTAACAGATTAGACATTATCTTAAGGGTGCTATTCCCAATAAACCCTCAAACAAAATGATTGATGCTGTCATGTCTTCCCAGCCATCAGGGTGCATTGTCATCTATACTTAGACTGCTCTCCCTTGTCTAAAAGTTGAACATGAAACACATGGGAACAAGACCTTCAAATAACAATTGATGAGGAGACCTGGGCTCTTCACTCTTTGTCTATCTGTGCTTGACACTCTGATTCAATTTAAAGTGGTACGTCGGGTGTATCTCTCCAAGTCCAAACAAGCTAAGATTTACTCACAAATGAACCCTATATGTGATCAAAGTCTGCAGATGCAACGCTGATTCACATGTTCTTGCTCCGTCCCAACTTAGAGGGGTATTGAAAAGCTATTTGCAAAGCTCTCTCTACAGTTTTATCTGTTAAAATGGATCCAGACCATCTTATGTCCCTGTTTGGAATTATTTCTGAAGAGATGCTGTTACCTGCGTGTGTCCATACAGTTGTTGCCTGCACTACCCTCCTGGCACACCGCCTGGCACACCGCCTGACAACCAAAGGTGGAAAGAGGCTGTCCCGCTCTCAGTCTCCCACTGGATAAGGGTCAGATGTCTATCCTGAAGCTCTGATTTGGGCTACAGGGTTCACAACAAATCTGTTAGTGTGAAGATGTTGTTTTCAAACTTCTTTTGATAAACCCTCCACACAAGTACAGAAATAAATAATGAAATCACCACGTTTGACCCTTAACACATCCTGATATCTCTTTTGACATTCTGGGCCTGGATGAGCTGCTTCTGCTTAACCTCTCATTATGCCTTAAAGACTTATATTAATATTGTACATTGTGTAGTGTAATCAAAATATTGTGAAAGATGATCACATACTCTGAGCAGTTTATCCTGCCTGACTGGATAATGCAACGGAGGCTAATTGCGACTCACATATGACTCTCATTATAGGAATGATTTCAGTTGGGATCTCCTCAAACACATTTTCAGATCAATTTTAACAATTAAAATGATTAACCTCCATGAATCTCCCTCCTCCGAATGCTTTAAATATCAAATTCTATTCAAATAAACCTGAGCTAATGTCAAGACTGTGCCTCAACTCTGATCCCTTTTCTCTTTACTCTCTCAGCACATGAAGGAACTAATGTTAACTATTCTTTAGTTCATATGGAAAGCAGCTTGTTGGGTGAGCAGAGCGACACACAAGATTTTATTGTTCGTTTTTGCTCGCAGGGTCAGGCTCTCTGTTTTCAGGAAACAGCGCATTTCTTTCCTGTAATACCGGTCACGGTTACATTTTATTGTAAAGCACCTGTGAGCAGATAACCTATAAAAATGCATGATTCATTCTCTTGGGTCTAAAAGTGTTTCCTCATTCACATGCACTGTAATTCATTTACTCTAAGAAAAGGACAAGCATTATCCATTTCTAACCCTGAAACCCATAATAACTGTGTTTAGATGAGCGTGAGTCCAAATTCACACCTACTTCCCCCTATTTCCAGTATTTCAACTACTGCACACACACACACACACACACACACACACACACACACACACACACACACACACACACACACACACACACACACACACACACACACTCTCTCTCTCTCTCTCTGATTTAATCAGCAGTGCAGCTCCTTGAGGTGGAATTGCAGGTTAAGGGCCATTAAAGAAGTGAGGGATAAACTCTGTGTCCTTGATTACCTGTCTGAAACCAAACACAGTTGCTGATTAATGTAACATGATAACAGTGTACCAGTCAGTGATTCATTTGCATTAAAAGCTAGTATAGCTAATGTTGTTTTCTTTTCCCAGGAGAACCTGCTGAGTTTGACCCAGCATTCAATGGACCCATTAAGAAAAGGTGAATCTGTCTCAGTTGGCTACAGGCTGCTTCTCTCTACCTAACTCTTTCATTCCCGAATCCTCAGTCTAGCTGTTTCTGTGTTTGCCAAGTTTCTGTTGTTGACTGAATCACATTTGTCAGCCCCAGGGCAAACTTTAATGCAAAGCTCAGCCTGCCCACTTTAACCTGTTGCTGTCTCTCTTTTCTTCATCAGGGGGTGTACTGATATATTATGCTGTATCCTGTTTATGGCAGTCATCCTCGGCTACATAGCAGTCGGAATTTTAGGTGGGATCAAACTAACACCAACACCAAAAAACATTAAACATTTTAGGAAATGCATTTATTTGCTTTCTTGCTGACAGTTAGATGAGAACATTGATTGCTACTCTAGTGTCAATGCGTTCCATATGAAACTAAGCTGGTTAGCTTAGCACCAAAACTTGCAACATTGTTGATTGTTTGAGATAAATAAAGAAATAAACTGGGTACAGGGGTGAAACGGCTAGCCAACAGAATCCACCTACCAGCTCCTCTAAAGCTCAGTTATTAACACATTTCATCTTGTTTGTTTATTTTGTACAAAAACTGAAGTGTAAAGACGACCTCACCAGATCCTAACCAGCAAAGTAGCAAAGCTGTCACAACGGTCAGAGTTTCAAAATGCGGTTGCTCCATTAAAACCTCAAACAATGACTGTTGTGTGTGTGTGTCTATAGTCGACATTTCACCATGGCTTGCTCGATCCCTCCATTGAATGGTTGTTACAAGAGTTACTGCCTCAAATTAATATATTTATTCACCTCTTTGTTAGTACATCTCTACTATTTCTTTAAAGCTTGCAATCATTTAATGGGGAACAATATTACAATTGTTGTTCTATGCAAGATCACAGATGCAAGAACTCCACAGCTGGGCCAGAGCTACCACAGTGCTTTAGCTGTTTATCATTGAATTTCAGTAAATATCCTTATTTGTTTATCTTTACTTTTTTCTCTCTCCTACCTCTCTTCTAATTGTAATTGTAAATGTATTGTAATTTGTATACTTTGATTAATTATTAAAGCTTTAGTGCGTAACTTTTTGATATTAATGAACGCCTGTTACATTCAAGCCATTGCCAAATGAGTTGCTACAAAGCTAATTAAGACTATCAGCTCTACACAACTCTCTCTGTATTTCTCAGTATGACTATATTCAGAAGATTGCGTCGTCCGGTGACTTTGCCGTGCAGACACTCAAGTGAAGATAATTATTGTACCTCTCTTGAATACTCCATCATGTTTTTGTTTTTTTCTGCTAGCAACTGCATCAAGGAGGGGTAGAGGAGCGAGGCTTGTATCATGTGTTGTTGTCATTACTTAGAATTCCTCATGGGGGCCTGAGAAACTATGCACTATAGCTTTAAAACAAAAAAAGAGGTACATTTTATATGTTGAGTAATAATATTATGTACAGACAGCTGATTTTAATGTAAGACAACAACTCTTTATTGCCCTCATCAAACTCATTCCAACTCTCTTATCTAGAGTCAACAGTGAGGGCTGATATGTAAAGGGTGTCACCCGCTGAGTGTGTCCCAAATAATCAGTTATTTCCTTCAGGGTAGCCAGTTCAAAAGCATTGGATAGATATCTACTGGCCAGTGTTAATACATAAGGGCTGGTTTTCTTTCTTAGCAATGAAATATATAACTATAATATGACACCAACAAAGGTGGCCTGTGTGTGTTTAGCTCAGATAAAGAAACAATACATGGACACTAAAAATAAATGAACAAATTATTGAAAGAGTAAACACCACGAAATTCTAGTCTATATCGATAATTGTTTAAATTGCTGGGATTGTCGGTCTATTTGTATCTATCTGTGTCTATGTTGAGTCTATTGTGACTGGATTTGATTCTTTTTTTCTGTATTTCTTCTGTAATTGTGTTTAATGATACAATGATGACGTGTGAAATAAACTAAACGAAACGTTAAAAACATATTCTTTATATTAAATTTAATTCATTTGGCAGACACTACAACTGTGACTTACAATAAGCACATTCAAACCAAACTCCATAGAATATGCAACAGATGTGTTTATCAAAACGTGAAAGTGCATCCTGTCAGACTGTGTGCCCTCTTGTGGTTGGACTGAAATAATTCTTTAATTGCTGGTATTACACCAAATTCTGTGACTTGAATAGGATTAATAAGGAATTAATAAAACACTTTCTTTTAAAGGTGTCAACAAAAATGATCATTTGGTGACCCGATCCAAATATGTACTGAATAAAGACTGTTCACATTTTTGGTTAACATGTTGATAAAGTATATGATTGATTAAAGATGATACAAAAATATTTGCAGTGTACTGAAAATGTCCTAATCAGATTAGAGAATCTGATAGGTTACACCCACGCCTCAATCAATAAATTAGAGTATCTTTTTCACATCCCTCTCAAACAAACAACAATAAAACAATAAAAGAGCAGTTTTTGTGTTAAGTAAAACTTGCAGTAGTAGAGTCAAACATAAAATGGAAATGGAGCGTGACTAACTTGTCATTATTTTTTACGTCATTGGCTTTTCTTCTTATCTCTGTTTAAATGTGCATTTTGTTTCTATCAGCTTGGCTTTTTGGGGATCCAAGACATGTTCTTTATCCAAGAAACTCAACTGGATGGTTCTGTGGCATTGGACCAAATATGTAATTCACTTCTCTCTCTAGCCTTTTCATATCATTATTACATGATATAATGAATATGCAACTTCCTGATTAGAAACCACCTCTTTCTTTCTGTCTTCTCTCTCTCAGAGGCCAACCCAACCTGTTCTACTTTGACATTCTGAAATGTGCCTCATCTGTTAACGTTATGGCAACTGCTCTTAATGGTTTTCAGTGTCCAACCACACAGGTAGAGAAGGCTGATTGATTTTGTTGTTTCTAATGTTACTGGACTGTTACCTGTACTTTCCCAGTGTCCCAGAAACGTATGTCTTTATTTACTACCCGTAGGTGTGCGTGAGCAGCTGTCCCACTCAGTTCTGGGCTGTGGGAATAAACGCATATCTTCCAAACAAAAAGCCAAAAGACATTTTCAATCAAAGCCTCTGTGTACCATCCATTAACCTGACTAATACTGCGCTGGTAAGTCCCACGCTATTACCATTTGTAAACTTTTGTGTCTACTAACCATTCCCAAATGCAACATTTGTTGAAAACATTTTGTTTTATAAAAGATGGTCTGCATAATAATTAGTTAAATAACCTGACACTGAGGCATTCACATTTTTTAACGACATGATCTTGTTGTTTCAGAGTGTTCAAGAAATTGTGAACAAGGAGCTGTGTCCTTTCTTCCTCATTCCCACAATCCCTGGTAAGCGGCGGACACATTAGCACTGTAGTAAAGGCTGCTTATGAGTTACACGCCTTGGCTCGTTTAAATATTAGTGCTAATTTAACTGCTACTAAACACAAAGTATACTGCTATCTTTTGTTTTTGTTCCATGTATATTCATTGGATGGTGGCTTGTGATGCAAAGTTAATTAGAGATCAACAAATCAAGTAATAAATTATAATTCCATCCCTTTCAAGCTGATTATTTTCTCTACCGTTAGTGCTGGGGAGATGTTTTCCCGATATCTCAGCGCTGGAGAGGATCCCTCCACAATTCTCCAATATTCCAGGTTTACCCTCCTCAGTCAATGACACAGTCGGCATAATCATGAACGGCACTGGGTAAGATCCAGTGGATTCCTGGCCTCATCATGTGTTGTTTTGAAAACAGAATGACTTAATTTTAGGACAAGCTCTTAAATCACAGATAACGGCACATATGAAGACAAATATACTTTGTAATAACCATGTTTCTTTCTCCTGCTCATCACCAGCACAGGGTCAGTGGCTTCGTGAGTTTTTGTGTTGACCTTTAGTGTAGCAGCTGGTTGTAGTTGCTCTTGTAGCCTTAGATGCTGCGTGAAATGCTCTCTTGGGGTTTGCAGAATTAGTGCATTGCTGTATATTATTGTTTACAACACATACAAAGGTCCATTCTCTCTTTCTCTGTCTATACAAAGTGTCTGGGGTTATCTCTTATCATTTTAGCCTGTCTTTAACACTGCATTACTTTTAGTAACTTGCAACGAGCGTTACATAAATGTTATGAACACTTGTTAGTTTTCCCTTGTTTCTTTACTGTATTTGTTTTCCATGACTCTTTACTTTTAACTTTTACTGTTTGAAAAGGAGAACTGTCGCCAATGCAGCGTATCCTTGTTTTTGTCTTTATTAGGGATATTGTGAATGGCTTCAATGCCAGAGAGATTGGTGTCCGCATCTTTGAGGATTTTGCGTCGTCATGGCCCTGGATCCTCCTGTGAGTTGCCGTCTGTTGGCAGAGATACAGATAGAAATTACTCAGCAATAAAGAGCTTAAATCCTGGTTGTATCAAATAAGCATTTCATTGTTATTTAGAATGTTATGGCAACATATTTCTAGATCACAGGTTGTTATGTTCATTTGATATACATTTTATAAAGTATGTCTCATATTTCTAGTTTAAAAAAAAATGCTTAACTCTTAAACCTCTTCATCCTTTGCTAAACTGTTGTTTTTTGTATCTTTTTTTATCCTCTATTTTATCTCCCCGCACAGTGGTCTGCTAATAGCCATGGTGGTCAGTATGCTGTTCCTGTTGCTGTTGAGATTCACTGCTCCAGTCATGGTGTGGGTGCTCATCATAGGAGTCCTGGGCGCTGGGGCATATGGTAAACACTCACTTAGAGCAGGTTTTTAAGGCGACACGGGGTTCAGTGTCTTGCCCAAGGACACTTTGACATGGGACTGTAGGGCCAGGGATTGAACCACCAACCTTCCAATTGGCAGGCAACCGCTCTACCACTGAGCCACAACCGCCCCGTTGAGCCACAGCCGCCCCGTAATATTAATAATTCTACTATTTTTTCCATTCCTTTCATTTCATTGAACATGGGGAACAGAAAGGCTGCTGATCGGATAAATAACTTTCCTTGTTAGAAGTCAGGGTCATGAATGCAATGTTTTGCAGCCGACTCTCACACAACCAAAAACAAGTGTTGCTGGCCCTGTGCTTAACCTTGCTTGTGAACACTGGAGCTCAAAAGTTATAGTTTTATGTATTGGTTCTGAACACAAAGTTGACAAGGGCAGTTTGTTTGTTATGACAAAATATATGTGCCTAATAGCCTCTCAGTTGTTGGAGTGTTTCTCTTGCAGGTATATGGCACTGCTACTGGGAGTATGCCAACTACAAGCAAGCCTCTGCTACCATCTCTAACATTGGCTTCACCACTAACTTCAAGGTTTATCTGCAAGTCCAAGAGACGTGGCTGGCGTTCTGTGAGTCTGATTAACATCACAAAAGGTTTCTCACAGTGTAGGGATAAGTCTTATGTTTGTTTTAAGTTTTTTTCGGGGGGGGGCATGTGTGTTCATTTCAAAACAAAGCTCAAAACAAAGAAAAAGATCTCTGTATACTACAAATTAAAGCGCCATTGTAAAAAGACTGTATTGGCGATTTTTTTACACGCCAGCTTTTTGCACAGGCAAATACAATACCAATACAGAGGAAATGAGAGGTATAAAATGGAAATAATTAATGATATTATAAATGCCAAATCACATCCAAAAATGAATTCAATAAAACCATTGTGAGCCACGAGCCATGCGTCATGTTTACAACACCACTTGATTCATTACATTGTAAAATACTTCTGATAAAAGATAACCCACTGATGTAAGGGTTATTGGTACTGCCGCAAATTGTAGTTCATATTGAATATGTCGTCTGAACCCCCCCCAGTGATTATCATATCTGTGATGGAAGCAATCCTTCTTCTGACCCTCATCTTCCTGCGGACCAGAATCCTCATAGCCATTGCCCTCATCCAGGAGTCCAGCAAGTGAGTCTTGATGCCACAATAAAACTCTGTCCACAGGGTTTACTCCCTTTATGTTACACCTAGGCATGGGCCGGTTATAACACTGTTTGAAAAAGTCAAGGTTTCAAAACCACTAACATTTTCTTTCATACCGTTCCTAAGGTATGAGCTGTTTTTTTATGAGTGGTCAAGGAGAGAAGTGTAATCCCTCTCCCTGCCAGTGTGCAGTGTGTTTAAAAATAAAATACATTGTGTTCAATGGAAAAAATGTTTTTTACTCTGACATTTAAAAAAATCATACATTTTAAAGATGTAATTGCAATACCGTGAAACTGACATTTTTGCTGAAGGTTATCATACCGTCAGAATCTCATACCAGCCCATGCCTAGTTACACCTAATATTAACCAATGTCTGTTAATATGAGATGTTCTTAACCTTAAAGGTTACATCGATTAATGTATAATTTTTTTTTTTTTATCTTTCTGTGAAGAGTGCATAAGACCTCGGCATAACCTCACAATGTGTGTGTTCATAATCTCCAGGGCTATCAGCCACATGATGTCCACCCTGCTGTACCCTCTGATCACCTTTGTTCTCGTACTGGTGTGTGTCGCTTACTGGGGCACCACTGCTTTGTATCCTTTCATTTTATGTGTGCACCTGTAAATATGTTGGGTGCATGCTGTTAATAACACAGTGTTCCTTACATAGTCCCAGACTATTGTTAAAACATTTCTGAGGTTGTGTGTTTATTTGTTACTCTACAATCACTTCTACAGTCCAGAGGATCTGTTCTTCTCCTAAACTGATGATTGTAGATATTTGGCTACTTCAGGAGGCCCAATCTACAAAGTGGTGGCTCTCAACTCCACTTTGAAAGACTGTAAGATGATCAATGGCACTATGGACTGTGACCCTCAGGTTAGCAGGCAGAATGGGAAATCAGGGTGGATAAAAACAGTGAAACCTTCTCACATTTTTATCTTTGGTTTTATTAGCTAACTATAATTTAATAATACAAAATATTTCATAAAGTCATACTGTTAAAGCTCTAACACACCCTTCCCGCCCTCGCGCCCACTGTTCATTATTCTTTCTCTCATTTTTTCGTCCTCTCAGAACTTCAACTCGTCAGATTACCCAGGCTGCCCCTCAGCCAGCTGCATCTTCATCAAATACAACAACGAGGGTGTCTTCCAGAGAAACCTCTTCAACCTACAGATCTACAACGTAGTGGCTTTTCTCTGGTGTGTCAACTTCGTCATTGCCTTGGGGCATTGTACGCTGGCTGGTGCCTTTTCCTCCTACTACTGGGCCTTCACCAAACCAGCTGACATCCCCATGTTTCCCCTGTGTGGTAGCTTTATACGCTCTCTCAGGTAGGTTAATGAGCTGCTGTCACATTGGTTAAATACCTGTAGAGGGTGATGCAGAAATGGAACTTCACCCAAAAGTTCAAAGTACAGTACATCAAAGGACATAGTGGCGGACTGTAGATCCTTCTCTGGCTTCTAGAGGGCGCATTAGACCATATAACATAACTGTTTGGGCAAGCAGACCTCAGCCAGACAGTGAGACAGTACCTTCTTTTACATTTCAGGTACCATGTGGGCTCCTTGGCATTTGGTGCTTTGATCCTGACCCTGGTGCAGATAGTAAGGATCATTCTGGAGTACATCGACCACAAAACAAAAGGTAAGAGGCTGACGCACCCTCATCTCACTGCATGTGTTACCTTAAAGAATACTGAACATGTTTTATGTGCTAAATCCAAATCTTGACATTGGATCAAAGTTTAGTCAGTGCAACTTTAAGTCTTAAGGGTATAATATAGGAATCGCAGGACATATTTTAGTGATTATTTGCTGATACACTAATACAACCCTTTAAGCCACATGCTGTCAATGTCCAAAACAACTATATTTTTCAAATGAACTAAAGGACAGCATGATTAATTTATGGGTCTCCTACGTAAATAAACTTTTACAAACCCATGGGATTAGCTGAAAAATACATGGTCACAAAACAAAGCTGTTTTTCTTAGCTCATAAAAAGATGACATTTTATAGACATAGTTTTTACAGGACTGTGAAGATTTGTTTTTTCTGAGATTGAATCCAGCCACAATTTTCCCAGTCGCTTAACTTAATCCCCAGTCCTATTTTTGTCTCAGTGGATGAATGAATACTAAAGATGTGCAGGCAGTTTACATGCAGAAAAGAAAAAGTGTTAGAATTGTTTTGGTGTCCAATAAATGACGGGCTACTATACATGTTTTGGCTTCTTGTCTCCAGCGGCGCAGAATCCATGTGCACGTTTCATATTGTGCTGCCTGAAGTGCTGCCTCTGGTGTCTGGAGAAGTTCATCAAGTTTATCAATAGGAACGCTTACATCATGGTGAGCAAAGCATATTATTGTACAGGTGTTAGTCCTCTTATCTTATTATAATTAATATGTGTGTAGCACTCATTTTAAATAATCAAAGCATGCCCGGATTATCCATAAGGGCAAGTGGGCCAGAATCCAGGGGCACCAACCATTTAACCAATCAATTCGTAAATTGTTATATTATTCATTTGAAATTGTTGAAAGAACATACATTACTCGTTTAACACTAATTTCACAATAATAAAACAAATTATAAATAAATCAAGATTACATGACCACTATCACTATCACTCGCAAGAGTGTCAGAGTTGAGATGGTCCACAAATAGGCGCAAATGTATCATTTTTTTAACAGCTACAGAAAATTAATTGATGTACTGATGTGTATTGATTTTGACATTTTGAATTGAGTGTTGTGCTTTTTGCATTCAACATTTTAAATTGGCTTTATATGGGCCTGCATCAAAGTATTATCAAAAGGAAAAAAACATGCTTTTCTACTGACTCCATTAAAAACCTACTGAGTAGCACAACAAAAAATGTTTTCATATAATATATTGAATAGTATTTCTTTTATAAAGACTTGATTTTATTTTCCTAAAACAAGTTGATCTTCTTTTCTCCACAGATTGCCATTTATGGGAACTTTTGTGTCTCAGCTAAAAATGCTTTCTCCCTGCTCATGAGAAATGTCGTGAGGTTTGTGCTGAAGTCATTTTCCCTATTCTAAATGAGATTTAGTGGCTACATGTTGTCTGACCTGTTCATAACCTGAGTATATTTGCATGTGCTTGAACGACTCCATGAGTAGTGTCATGTTTCTCTGACTCTGACTGTGTCCCCTCAGGGTCGTGGTGCTTGATAAAGTGACAGACCTGCTGTTGTTCTTCGGGAAGCTGCTGGTGGTCGCAGGAGTAGGTAAGGATGACACCACGAATTAGGGCCGGGTCATACTAGAGAAGAAATGGTTCATACAACGTGTTGTCTGATTATGTTAGAAACTAAAAGCATCTGTTAGTCAGTTTAGAAAGTTACAGAAATTGTTGCACACAGCCAATCACCATCCAACATGCACTTCTGCAAATACTGGCCTCTTTAGGAAAATCAGCTACACTTTACTTGACAATAAAGGTACTTTATTGTCACATACACATTCTTGTAGCGAAATTCATTCTCTGCATTTAACCCATCCCTCAGCCATTTAAAGCGTCCGGGGACTAAACTTTCAGATTTACAATATTTAGTTCTGAGTATCCTTATCCTTAGTATCTTACCTTAATAAAAAAGAAGATACATGCAGTAAATAAATAAAGATGTGTTCTAATACAGTGAAGCCCAATAACAAATGAACATGAATGCGTGAGGATTGATCGAAGACACTGAAATCTCTGCCTCTTCCAGGCGTATTGTCCTTTTTCTTCTTCTCTGGACGAATACTGCTACCAGGCAACACCTTCCGCTCTGAAACCCTCAACTACTACTGGATACCAATTATTGTAAGTTACAAATGTTTCTCTCTGTTTTTCATATTTAGTTTGTTTTAATTCTTTATATTTTTTTTCTCCAAATTTTTGTAGACGGTGGTCTTTGGTAGCTACCTCATAGCTCACGGATTCTTCAGTGTGTACAACATGTGTGTCGATACACTCTTCCTCTGCTTCTGTGAGTAGATTTTTGACAGTTTACCCAGTTTACCAAGTTTACCACCTGTGCCATTTACGGTATTTACACAGAAATACTACCAACACAAGAAATCGTTATTTTTGTAAGGAAACATTTTGAAACAGGCAATATACTCAAATCATCTTTAGATAATCACATTTGATGCCAACTTAACTAGAATCCTTTTGAATTGAATAATACAACAATACCCACAGAAACAATCTATATCATCACTTCACTCAATTTGGCTCTTTGTCTTACAGTGGAGGACTTGGAGCGCAACGATGGATCTTTACAGAAGCCATACTTTATGTCCAAAAACCTCATGAAGATCCTCAACAAATCCAACAAAGCCCAAAAAAGGGTAAAGGCAAAGACTGAAGAACATTTTCCCACCGTGTTCATTATTTGTTTTTTTAACATTACATTCCATTTTTACACTCCATTGTTTTCCAAATATGTTAACTAAAACTAATTTGCACTTAAAAAGAATTGTTTTATTGTGTTTATGAGCATATGTAGTATTAATGACTGTACACATGAAAAGTGTTGAGTGTGTCAATGCCGCTAATGTGAATGTTAAGTTGCAAGGTTTGTTAAAACATTTTTTGATTTGGTTTTGCATCTTTGATTTGACTCAAAGTCCCAAAATATGTATTCTAAAGAATATTTGTTTCTGTTTTTAACGACTTAACAATAACACTGCACCCTTGGGACATTTTAGACCATGTCCGTTAATCCAGTTTAGCAGCTTTTAATGAAGGAACGATTTAGTTTTTTTCTACTTTTGGATGAGAATCGTTTATAGAAGACTTATAGGAAGGATGTGATTTCAGATGGAACAAAAAGTTATTATGCCTGATATATATTTAAAATTATAAATACTATACAAATACAAAACATTTTTATGACCACGTTATTGCTTATATTGAATGTAATGTAGAAGTTGTAAATATGACTGTACCCTACACTACATTTAAACCCTTTGACTGTTTCTCTTTATATATAGTCCTGGGTACATGTAAATAGACAGTTTGGTGGATATTTTTCTAATCTTTGGTATCTTGTTCATTAGATTACCCATTTCAAAACAAAAACAAGAAAACAGTAATTTTCCTTGTTTTAAAGCCTACAAATTGTTTCCCAGGTTGAATGAAATAATTTATTAAACGGATGATACAGAGTCCTTTGATATTAAAATGTAGATAATGACAACACAGAACAAGTCAGTTTAAATGAAGTTTTAATATGGTATGCATGTCTCCAGTTTTAGTCTGTCAAATCGGGACCTCCATCACTTGTTTTTAGTGTCACATAAGCTTTATAAATACAAAGTGTAGCTTGAACCGACAACACAGTATGAAGGAAATGACGAGCCCCAGCAGCCATTCTGGCCATCCTACAGAGTTTCATCTCTGACCCTGCTGTGAATGTGCCAAACACCCGAATCATTAGATCTAGTTCAGCTGAATTCCAGTGATATTACAAATCAATGACAAAAATCTGAGGGTGTGGAGTTAGGATGAAGTGAGTTTTCCAGTAGCCCAGTCCTCGTCTCTGCTTGAGGTTAGTAGCTCGAGGCTACATTAGTCACATTAAGATGAATGTATGTTACTTTTACATTGCTCAACTGCTTCAAAAACAGTTTGTACATTAAAAGGGAGATCTGTCAAGTTAGTTACAAGAGAACAAATGAGCTGAATCACAAAGAAAACAAACATCTATCAAGAGGTTAGCAAACGAGTTATTCATTTGGGCTGCAAGCCTTTTCTTGAGTAAAAGGTAATAATTAATGAAAAACCAGGAACCAGATCGTTTCTCGCTTTACAAAAGCATCTTGAGGCCTACTTGCTCATCTCGTCCCCTATCGCCCTCTGTGGCTGGTCATCCAATCAGAACATGTAAAAACAGCATTTACAATATTCATATATACAAATATATATATAATGTTTACACACTCACTCAGACTCATACAGTTAGAAAAAAACAAATCAACTGTGGCAGAAAGTTCATTGAACAGTTGCTGGTCATTCCTGTAGATTCTCAGCGTGCTGACCCTTCCACCTCCGTGACTAATTGAATCCCATTGACTCTGCCCTTATGTGTTGTGTAGCATCTCATTGAGCTACTAATTAGTTGGAATTTTTCTCTCTTCACAATTTGCACTGTAATTGACAAACTGTGTGTCAGATTGCTTTTTACTCTCTCATGTTGATGCAAATATTTCCCAAACTGGCCCTTTAAATGGTACTCTTAGCCATCTTTGTACAGCTTTGTGAGGAAAGACACAACAAGTGGTTAAACACCAGCACACGCTTCAATCTTTAGGACAGTTCCGTATACAAATGACTTCACAGTGCAATGGCAGGTTTTGTTAAGACAAATGTATATATAAAAAAATGCATCCATCTGTGCTATTTCCATCTGTCCATCTGTTTGTAAGAGTAAGTCACAAATTCTAGAAGAACTTTTTTAATTCACAAGGGAAGTGTTAACAGGAACATAATTAATTTACAATTTTCATCCCCCGGCATCGTACATGACTGGTCCGCAACTCTTTGGCCTTTTAGAGTAAGAAAGCAACCAATACATTATCTCATACTGCTCCCTCTCTTCCCCGTTTTAACCCTGCTTGAACTGTCCACAATCTCCCTCTATTATTGAAGGAATACACCTTTAAGAGCAAAGTGAAAAACTGAAACAGAATTAGTCACTGCCCCAAATTCTCCCACTCTTTTCTGCACCCCAAAAAATATGAAAATCCTTAACATAGCTCACCCTGATCACTTAATACTGTCTCTGAACCCCAACAGTTATTTGTCTGTGTGCATATATCTACAGGTCCATGTAGTGAGGAGTTCTAACATGCCTTTTCTGGGGGGATTCAGGCACCACTACTTTCCAGTGGTTTTTGTATAAACAAAATCAATGTAGGAAATGGTTAAGAATCCTAAAGTGAGTCTGCTTTTGCCAGGAGGAGAAAAACAAACATAGTATTATATCCTGTATTTCTTGTTTTGGGATCAAAACACAATGCCACACTCTCTCCCAAGTTAGTACCTGCTAGAAAATGTAAAATGGTTGTGTGACTGTGGCTTAAGTGTGTAAGAGTTTCTTTTTTTTTGCACTCATCGATCCACTCGTCTATCCGTCTATCCGCCGGTCTCCATCACACGCTCAGCAGCCAAAAGAAGAAGAAAATGGCCACGAATAGGAAGAGGGAGTCTTGCCAGTTGTTACTGCCATTGTTGTGGTTAGTGTTGCCTTGTTGATCACCTGCATACTGGTCTGACATGGGGGAGAGATGGGCGGGAAATGTTATTTCGGGGGTGTTTGCATCTGTACTCTAATGGCGTTTTTCCATTACATGTTACCTGCTCGACTCGCCTCTACTCGCCTTTTTTTGGTTTTCCATTATGAAAAAATCTGCAATGGAAAAAGGAGGACGGTGCATCGCGGCCGGGTTGAAGTGAGTCAAGCGAGTACCATGTAAAAAGGAAAAAACGCCATAATTATGTTGCCCCAAAGGCGAAAGATGTGTTTGAATGAAGCTTTTTACCCAATAATAATCACAATAATCCAGACACAGGCTTTATACAAATTTAGGATTTTTTGTTGAAACAATAAAGAACTACAATTACTAATAGGTACATTAATTTATTGAGATGTATACCATGGCCATTGAAAATTCTTGATACAGCTTTAGTAGAAAAAAGTAAGGACATGCCTACTTTTAGTATAGTACAGTTTTCACCTATTAAAACTAGATTTTGACACACCTACCTATAAGACAGGGCTTAAAATGGGGTAAAAATGCAGCAGCCACCAGAGCACATTTACCTTTTTAACTGTGCTTTAAATCAGACCTGGTTACAAATGACGGCTCCTCATGTAAAACCTTAACTGTTCATCATCAGCTATTTAGACACTTCTGATTGGTTTTACTTGGAAGGAATCAGTGAGAAAACAATGTTTGTGTATTTGTGTGTTTACCTGCTCTGTGAAAGGGGTCATTGGCGTTGAAGACAGTGGTGAAGAAGCCAAAGGGGAAAGCCCCGATGCCAAAAGACATGTGAAAGCCAGTGTCCCCGAAACCCTGAAACATCTGACAGTAAAAAGAACAAGGTTAAGTTTAAAAATAAAATAAATGAGAAGATATACAATACATAACAGAGGTTATTGTAGTTATGAGCTTAAATCAGTGGATGTAAGACGACTCACCCCGCCTCGACTCTCTGGCTCTGTTCTCTGTCCCTGAGGCCGAGGTGGAGTTTTCAACCTGAACAAGCACAGTAACATCAAATCAAAAGGCAACCATAAGGCTATCACAGAAAACAAGCAACCCCTCCCAAACACACACACACACACACACACACACACACACACACATATATATATAACCCCACCCACACCCACACACCTGGGGTCCTCTTGGCTGGAGCTCCCTCTGCCGTACAGCGGGATGACTTTCTCCCTGCTGATGCCTGCTTTACACACAGGACACTGCTGCCTGCTGGGCCGCGTCTCCAACCACTGAGAGGAGCCACAGAGGATAAAGATGTTAACAAAATGTTTATAACACAAAGCAGATAAACCCCTTTCTTAACTGTTTAAATAATGGCTTCAGTGCCAAATAATAGCTAACATTTTTTAAAAGCTTGTGCGGAGAGATTTCCTCTTGTGAATGTGAATTTTTCTGGATTAACAGTACGTACATTTCCACAAATGGTTGCGGTCATTTTGAATCTGTACTTGAATAAATGTAGTGCTTATGCTGCTACACTGACAGCAATGTACAGCTCTACGTGGTTGAGTGAGTGGCAGAGAGAAAGCTGCAGTAAACAGCAGGCATTAAGTGCATTAGCATGTTTAAGCTGCACTAAGTCAACCGACATGTAGCTTCCATGCTGAGGTTACATCACATCCTTTCAGTACATTTGGGTTAACTTGCTGAGTGCTGGGGTCCGAAGGCCCTACTCAGCAATAGCTCGCTCATACAGGTGTTTTCACTTACTGTGTCTGATTAAAAAGGACTGTGTGGACAGGTACAGACCAACTGTTTTGTTCTGATACGGCTTTTTCAGACAGACCACACAGTCCGAGAGCATACAACAAAACAAGACGTAGATGTGCAGACAGAGCTTTGCTGCAGACTGATGGTGTGGTATGAAACCGATTGATGGGACATTTAATCAATGGCTCGTCCACAAACAGAATACAAAGGTAGACAGGTTATATATAAATATATTATATTCTCAGAGAATGATGCAACTGTATTATTTTCATTAATTGTTAATCCGTCAATTGTTTTAATTTTATCATGTCATCTATTAAAAAAGTGAGAATAGTAAATTCATTTCTCAGAACCAGGATGTCTTTTGAAATTCTTTTTGGGGCTGCAAGTAATTACTGTCATCCATTAATCTGTCAATACTTTCTCGATGAATTGATTTATCAGAATAGTTCATATTTCCAGTGCCAAAAAGTGACACATTCACATTTCGTCTGACCAACAAAAGCCCAGTCTAAACAAACTCCTCAGATTTCCAGTCCTATAAAAACAGAGAGAATGGCAAAACATGTTTTAGTTAAATTGATCATCAGAATAGTTGCAGATTAATTCCCTCTCAATCAGAAAAACAGAGAAAACCCGCAATCTGCTTGGTACCTATGAATGATTGGCTAAATGACGTAAACAATACATCAATTTATTAAAATCGTTGTGGTCATCCAATCCTTTTAATAGACCCACTATTTCTTACAACATAGATTTTGGTGACCTCACAATTCCCCGACTTGAACCCAAGAAGTCGAATCAGAGTATTGAAAACACTTGTGTGGTTAACGAGTATTCCAAAACAAAGGGAGACATTAGGTAATACTCACTTGATGCAGACAGGGCCAGCTGTAAAGACAGAGACAAACAAAAAGATAAATTTGCATTCTCATGAAAGCTCTGTTATCTTAAAATGTCAGCCTCCTGCTTCAACAAAAGCACAACCGTAACACAATCCTGTAGAAAATGTATTAATATGTATCATACACATCTCAATGGATAGAATACATGTAAAGTCTTGTCTGGTTTTGGTAACTCTCAGTACGTTTTTTGTGTGTGAATCTGTCACCTATGGAAGCTCGCCTGGCCAAAACAACCTGTTCCTAAAGAAGTGGCCTATTAAACATGTCCCTGCTCCCCATAGCTGGCATTACTTGGCTCCATCTGTTCAGCAGTTAACAGTCTTGTTTGTGTGGCTGCGGGCCAGGCCGACCTGCTGCTGCATAGTGGGAGTGCAGGATGCAGGTTTGACAATTAATTGGTGCCAAACACAGACTTTTTAAGGAGACGGACAGCAACAGTGGTGAGAATTTCTACCTCTTACACCTTTTTATGACTCTGTACTGCCCACAAAAATCAAAGTGCAATAACGTGTTGAAATTTATGTTAGGATAACGATAGATAAATTGCAGTATATGGCAAAAAAGGTGAAATGAAAGGGACTGTGGTGGGTTTGTCCTCAACAGAATTAATGAATAGTGTCTTTCGGTTTTAATTTGATCAAACTAATCTGCAAGTATGAAGGATCCTGCATCATAGTATATAGTGCATGTATAGTATATAGTGCGTTTGTGTGTGTCTGTTTTTTCATCCAATCGACTTCACCCTTGGCGGGTGTATTGCTGGGTGCAATGGTTCTGGAGACAGCCCCAATCAGCCTTACAGGAGGCCAAGCAACCTACCCTGCACTAGTAAATTAAAATGTGTGAAATAATGAGTTCAGTTTTGCCCTAAGACCTCCGTTAATTAGTCCCCACTCCAGAGAACTTAAATTTCTAGGTTGACAGTTCCTGTAATTAAGGTACGTTTTTGACTGAAAAGACATGTGGGTGCAAGAAATACAGTCTGTGTGTTTCACAGTACAGTATGTTATTTAGTTGAAAAAAATGGTTATTTTTCTTTTAAATTGTCTCTTGTTGTCTCGCTCCATGTTATTGTCTCTAAAATGCTTCTGTCAGAGTCCTTGTGAGAAACTTTGACAGCTAAATAAGTCTGATCATGCAGAGGAACAGGCAGGACTTGTTTTTGACACTTTCACAGTTTCATAACCATAAAACATTCTAAACCTTATTACCTCAGATGGGCCTAACCAAACACCTCAACATAACCATGAGAAAATGAACCATGAAGCAAAACACAACCACGTGCCAACTGATAGTGTTACAGTATTAACGTAACCCCGGCTATCAGATCGCTGCTGAGAACGGCATTCCCAAACAGCTGAACAAAGCGTAAGGCCTAAGTTGACATAACAACCTATTCAACTGTGATTTAACATGTGGCCACACGTATAGCCTGAGCTCTTGTGACTTTAAAAAAAATACCTGCTTCATTTCCAACAAGAGGCTCAACAACCATTCAAAGTGTACACAGACTCCATTATGTGACCCCACAGGGGCAATTAAATGGATGCAGAATCTCTTGTTTTCTTAACATTTAATTAGAATAAAAACATAGGCTGAGTATGGATTCTTGTCTAGTTACTCCCCAAAGACAATGCTTGGTGGCTGTTTTAGGCATCTGAAATGTCAGGGTCTTTGCCAGACCATACAAATGCTGCGACAGGTCTGGCTACTCCACACAGCATTCTGGGATGGGAGAAAAACGTGCTCTGGCTTATTGGCATTTCTTTAAACCAATTACAATTGTCATGGGCGTCGCTAAGCTCCGTACAGAGCCGCTGCAAAATAGTGGTGTGAGAGAGCTCAGATTGGACAGATAGTCTAGCTAGCTGTCTCAATTTACCCTGCAGAGATCTGAGGAGCAGTTAACCATAGTCCTCATAAATCTACAGGATTTTAAAAATCCCCAAAAAATGAAATGGAAAAATCTGCAAAAATAAATGCATCCAGCGGAATTTCCTGTGGCACCGGAGCAATCCCGGAAGTGGAACGTCAAGGATTTACTAAGCTACATGTAACTACTGTCCTAAACTTTCGGCTCAAATTACTTATTACTAATTCCTAATTGACATCTTCATGTCTTGTATTGTCCAAAATTAAGATCCAGTACGTGACATAAAAAAGGCGAAAATACGTTTGCAAGCGAGCAGAGAAGTCAAAAAAATGTAACTTGACCCAACCCAAGGTAGAGTATTCAAATAGCTTTCTTAATCCCACCAAGAGTCCAAACTCAAAATATATTCATAACACAACATTTGAGAAGTTAGAGTCAGATAATGTTTTGCATTTTTACGACAACTCTGAGACGACTGATACTTTTCTGATCGACTTATTGATTGAACAGTTTCAGCTCTAAACTTGACGGAACATTCTTGGTTCAGTCAATCTTAAAAATAAGTCACTGGCAGATAGTCCTTGTAGCCCTACGTGAAAGCTCTAATAAAAGCAAGTATGTAGACTTTTATTTGAGATAATTAGGTTTTCTACCAGATCGTTTTACCTACCTAAATTGCATACAACTAAATGTGTTAAGGCAAACTGAAACCACTGGTTGAAACCACTTTGTATGTGGGTATTGAAGGCTTTACATATGTAAACAATGGGCCAATCCCAAAATCTGGACTCACAGACATTGGTGCGAGTTCTCGCAAAATGTGTAAGGGATTAGGGTTGTCCCAATGTCGAATTTCAAAGGGGGTGAGGGTTTGAGTACCCGCTTACCGGACCCTTTCCCTGAGTCTGCATCAATGCAGACTTCACTAAAGGGAATTACCCACAGTTCAAAGCGACGTTTACCGCGGACATCCGAAAATTACAAAAGGTAAACAACACGACACATGTCCACGGAACGGACCTGTTGTCCAGCTTGTAAAAACAGAATTTGAAAAAAATTGAAATCAGCCAGCCGTCTTCTGTGCCTTGGCCGTGTGGAAAACAACAAACTTAAAATGAAAATAACCAAACCAAGGTGTCGGCAACATCTTTTGTTATTAAACATCACCACGATAACATGTGATGTTCTGCCCATGTGGCCTCACACACTCACTCACTTAGCACCTGAGATCAGTTAAGTGTGTGTGAGTCCTTAGTCCTCAGGGCTCACTTTGGGATTGGGCCACTGGATGGTATTACTGTGCAAATGTCCCTCCACGCTCTTGCTTTTCTTTTGATCTAAGTTTTCAAATGCCAACACCTCAGACCTCTCATTCAGTGTTAAGTCAGACAACAAGTGGACTCTCACTCTAATCGTAAAGACTTTCGTTAACCCTTAAAATATTTAATTCACAATGTCCCGTTCACACATATCATTCCTCTAAAATCTCTTATATTGTTAGGGCGGCTTTCTCATTTATTTTTTGATATTTTAATTTCAAAATAAAATGAGGTAGTGTAGGGTGATATTCTCATGAGGGATTTGTTACTTTCCTGAATAGTTTCTCTTGTCATTTCAACACAATCAAATGTAAAATGCAGGTAGTTTCTGATGCTAGAAAAGTGATACTGCTGGCTCAATTCAGCAAAGCACGTCTACATTGTGCTAACTATATTTATTTGTGACCATTTTGGCAACACATAGTTGTTTTGCTACAGCTTAACTAATGGAGAAATGCCAAATAGGTTGGCCCAAAGCAATAAATGGTGTCAAAGTTAAATAAAAGCTGAATAGATGCAGCCAGGATTAAGAGTTTAACTCACATTGAGGTCATCTGTGATGAAATGTATGTTAAAATGTATTTATTTAAAACAAGAAAAGATCATTAATATGCAATAAAATTGCAATTTCAATTTGAAGTTGCAGCAGGTGGGCTTGCGTCAACACCTTTCTTCCTTGCTGATTGTTTCATCACAGTTTCATCATAGAAGATGAGAGATGAGGGGTAACATAGCAACTGAATTACATCAGCTCCTCCAACACAGGAGCTTCAGTGCTCCTGTATCGCACATGTAACTGAGGTGAACTTCTCAGATCAAATATTAAGTAAATCTACAGTAAAACAGGCAATATTAAGATTCTGCAGTAATAATACGATCTTTTGTGCTTGAAAATGGGTAATTGTTAGGGTTACTACTCCTGACTAGACAAGGTAGTCACATTAATCTTTAACGGCAACAATCAACTGTCCAACACACTCTTACAACTGTCTGTCCTCCAGTTGAATCTTTATTTTAGGTTCGGAAAGCAACTTCAGTGTCCATTTTTAAAAGCTGTTCAGTTAGACCAAATAAAGCCCATGTTTATGTTAGTTTTGCAGCCATAACAGCTATTTTATTAAATTTCAAATAGACTAAAAAATTCACTTTCACAGCCTGCAAGACACATTCTCTTGCAGGCTGGATCGGGAGTTTAAAACCCAGGTTTAGGTAGGTATGGGACCACATGTACATGACGGTCTTGTTAAGCTAAAAACATTTTGTGGGCTTCTTCCACAGAGTCTCTCCATTAAAAAGTACAAACATTGACCCTGAAATGAGAGAATCTCCATAGTCACAAAGAGATCACGTTGACAAATTTACAGCATGACTATCCTACTACTTACTTCACTCCACTTCTGTTTCCAAAACATGTGTTGCATACCCAAACAGATCATTATCATTTAAAATTCCAAAGAACGTACGCCATTAACAGGTAAAGAGGTTACTTTTTCTTTGGTGTTTTACTACTGATCTTAATGCCATTAGGTTGACCCCCCAATCCCAATCTCTTGGCTCTAATCTCACATTAGCCTCAACCTTCAAGCAATGATGGCCTTCTGTCAACAATTGTGAATGAGCCTTTAAACACGTCCTTGTGTGCATGTTTAGATGTTCAACACTAGTGGTTTGAAGGTTGAGCCTTGCACAATTCTTGATTCAAACAGAGATAAGAGAAGGAACTAGAATCACATTTAAGTGCAACCTGGGGTTACAGTTAATGTTCACTATTGATTGTCTACTAAACTGATTTTGTCCGGGACATTTTATGGTTTAAAAACAAACTTCTCAGGCTCTCGGGAAGGCAAACTATACCTTTTCTAAATTACTTCATGCATACTGCTTCTTTGGCATTCCTGTAGTGTACTGTAATTCCTTATTACTTACATATTGGCTAACAGAAACACCAATATCAATATAAATGCATTGAGTAGATAATAGAAGATACATTAATTGGTCAAAGTTTAATTTGTATTGCAAAATTTTGATTTACCAGAGCTACAGCTAAGTTATTTTCATCTCAAGTGATTGATGTATACCGTCAGAAAACTGTGGAAAATGTCCATCCAAAAAGCCAATTGTATTATCCAACCAACGGTCACCCTGTATTTTTAGTACTTTTGAGAATCTGGATTCAGGATTGGAGAATATTTGGTATTTTGGGTGAAAACACGATTTCATTTCTTTATCAACTAATCAGTTAATTTAACCTGTTTAAGCTCCAATGCCTGACGGCGGCATGTTGGGAATGAAAAGCACGAGCATGGACCTGATCTCAAAGCTGCCAATGATTACCTGAAAGTAAATGTGTTACAGAAAGTGAGTTACCAATTGTAACCTCTGACCTACTTACTATCAAACAATATATGATCAGGCTGAGCCACTTAACTCCTCACAAGATCAGAGTCTTCTTAGAGACACCAGGACCACAAACATGGTTTAGAATGATGTCCAGTCACACACTGCATTCATCACCACATACAGCCTTAGGAGCAAACCAACACCATCTTCAGTTCTAAAAAGCCATCTTGTCCGCTTTCATCTCCCACATTATAATAATCATGCGGAGACAAACGAATGGTAAAAGCGCGTTTTGGGCGTGACTCAGCCGTGAAATAAGTCAAACTGACGGTAAAGGGAGGCCGCACAGACCGCAGAACTACAGAACCAGTCCAGTGGACTGAACAGAAACAAAACCAGACAGCTCCACACATTGAAACGTCCCCTCCCCCCGCATGGTCTCGTACCAGAACAAGTGGCCGCACATACTGATGACAGCGTCCCTGGCAGTGTCCAAACAAATGTTGCATTCGAAGGTGGCCCGGTCCCGCTCCCGTTCGCCTCCCCGCCGCCGCCGCTGCTGCTGCCGCCCGGCCCGTCTCGCTCGTTGCTGCTTTCCCCGGCTGGAAATCCGCCTCTGCTGGCCGGCCCGCCGTCACTTGAGGACCGGGGATCCGCGGCCGCCATAATATTCACTGTACAAGTGAGTGAGTAACGCACCAACCCAACCGGGCCCGACCCGAGCTAACGTTAGCTGTCAGTCAAAGGCGACGACAAGTGTCAACAGCACGAACCGACCGGAGGCTGCTGCTGCTGTCGCTCTCATAGACACTTACAGAAAGTCGCTCTACCTAAATTGGGACTTCCGCTTCCGGGAAAAAACAGACGAGGGGCGGGGATAAAAAAAAAATAATAAAAACACCTATCCCAAATAATGGAAAATAATAATCAGCATAATCTTGATACGCTTACTGACAATAATTATAAAATGGCTATAAATTAATTATCAACAAAATATGGGGGCGAAGTTGATGAAATGTTAGATTGATAAATACTCATGGTGAGTAAAAATATGACATACTAAATCAAACACTAGCTACATAAATGTCAAATCTATTTTGTCGTTTTAGTTTTGTTTTATCAACGAGGTTTTGCATGGCTCATCTGTTAAAATATTTTCATTCGTCAATGTTAAAATGTACCATAAAATGTACCATAGATTCAATTACTTGGTCATCTGAAAGTAATAACTTCACCATATTCGCCAAGGTTATTGAGCATAATCTAAGCAAAAAATAAACACAAAATAAAATATGTGCATTATAATGGCATACATTTTGTGGCAGACCAAAATGCAGTCTGAAACCCATGTCCTCAAATGTAGGCTAATACTAAAATTTATACCTATTTGAACATCCTAATTTTAGAATAACAATCCTTGATGAACACCACAAAGAATATCATATCGTTTTTAAAAAGTACATTTTTGTATCGATCATTACAGCAGACAAAGTTTACGCTGTGCGCATTTCTCCGGAACCGTCGTCGAATAAATTGTTTCCGCCCGGGGTCATGAGAAGCAGGACTGCAAGCGTGTTGTGTGTACAGCACAATCTCCATGCTTAAAAATCCGCTAGTGATCATTGTAAATTTGTTTAAAAGACATCAATAAAACGAGTCAATGTAACAGGAAGAATCATCTTCAACGGAAATTTGACCGTAAACGGTTATTCGTGACCATTCTTCTGACTGCATCGATCAGCCACCATGGGGATCAAGCGACAGAAACAAGCCAAGAAAACCATAAGTTTCTACAAATACAACTTCAGCTTCAGGGAGCCCTTTCAGATCCTCTTCGACGGGACGTTTTGTCAGGCGGCTTTGAAGAACAAGATTCAGATCAAAGAGCAGATGCCCAAATACCTGATGGGAGAGGTGCAGCTGTGCACTACAAAGTGAGTAGATACAGTTATGTAACGTTACAGGCAAAATGTAAGTCTCTGATCTAATATCACATGATTGGCTCTTTATTCGCAGCTGTGCACTGAAAGAACTGGAGACTCTGGGAAAAGAGCTGTACGGAGCCAAAATCATCCTGCAGAGGTTTCAGGTGAGGAGATGTCCACATTTCAAGGACCCTGTCCCGGCTTCAGAATGTCTGCTGTCCATGCTGGGGGAGACAAACCCACACCACTACTTTGTTGCTACACAGGTAAATATAATGAGATCCTTCACAGATACACACATCACCCACAGGGGGGGACATTAAATTACAAATACCAATGTCTTTGTTGTTGAAAATTAGAATCAACTTTGTATATAAGCCATATACTAACTTGTTGACCTCTGCAGCATGTGCTCCATTAATAAAGCATTATTTTAGATTCTTACTGTATATCTTAGAGCTTGCCAATGTAGGCAGTAGCCAATCTAAGAATACAACTATGTACATGCTTTGTGGAATGGGAGGTAAGATGTCAAATAGCGTCAGATTAAAGGGCAAGTATCAATGGACAATAACTTGATACATCACAATTGCCTGATTGTACCTGCCACACAGTCTAGGAATATATTAACTACATTGACCTTTTGGTACTTTGAGGCTTGTGGACATACAAAGTATTGGTTCCATTGTAGTGTTTTTTTTTTTTTTTTTTTTACAACAGTGGGGGTCGGGAAACCTGCCCGCAAGCAGACATGAATCCAAAGAGAATCATTCATTTAGAGATTTGTTTTTCCTCAGGGCTGGCAGAGGCTGCTGAGTCTTGTCATGGAAGTAAAGCCAATTGGATATCTTCCCATATAATCCTTTGCAAGTCTAGGAAGAGAAGTTCCTTAGAACAAACTAAAAACTGTGGTAAGCTTTTGCCATGCATACATTTGGTGTATCTGTGTGTGTTCTCCAGGACCACACATTAACTGCCGGCCTGAAGAAGATCCCTGGCGTTCCTCTGCTCTACATCATCCTCAACACCATGGTGCTGGACAAGCCCAGCCAGGCGTCCCTCGACCACGTGAAGGCCGTCCAGCTGGGTGAGCTGGTCAGCCCGGCCCAGCAGCAGAGTATCCGCAGCCTGAAAGAGGTGCAGGGCATCAGCCAGAAGGATGGAGAGAGGCGGGGAAAGAAGAGGAAGAGGAAACGGAGCAATCCTAACCCTCTAAGCTGCCTGAAGAAGAGGAAAGGCGGGCCAACACCACCAAAGAAGACGGAGCAGGGGGAGAAGAGGAAAAGAATTAGACACAAGAAACGAAGGACAGAGGGAGGAGACATGTCTGCTCCTGCGGTTTCGAAGACATAGTATAGCAGGAAGACAGAGACTTGAGCCATTTGTTTCATGCATAAATATTATTTGGAGATGTCCATGACCCCAATCTAAAATAATTACACCCTAGTCATTTTTTTCTGATGTTACTGCATAAAATAAATCACTTTTTATCACACAAAATTACATTTTATAATACTACTCATGGTATTGTTTATTTAGAAAAATGTTCCTGGGACTCAGGCTTACAGCTTACGGGCATAGGACTGAAACCGTTCAGAAACATAGCAGTATTTTTTAGTTTGAGATGATTTGTCTTGGCTTTTATACAAAATAAAGAATAGCAGGTTTAGAGGCACATAGTTAAAATGGAAGATGCACTTTGACATTATATGATACAGTTCACATGGAAGTGGATATCAAAAACGATGTATTCAGCTTTCTTTTCAGACACAAGAGTGGTCACAATAGTTTGGTGGTCTGCTTGTTTTTGCTGTGTAATTTGAGTGTCTGCTTAATTCAACCTGTAATATCTTCTGGTACAATGAGTTTAGAGTCCAAGCGACAACGTTCATAACATATGTCCATTCAGACTTCACTTAATCGTGTTATCAAGTAATTCTTTACATTTAAACTCAATGTTGCTTTAAAATAAAACAGGTAATTCTCTTAATATATATAATACATCCATAAAATGAATACAGAACAAGTATCTACTTGCTTTAAACTGTCAGTTATACATTAGTGTGTTAACCAGCTGTAATTAAATAACTATCCATATATAAAAGGGACACTGGATAAAGTCAAGAACAAAGAGTAACACGGTAATACAAATGGTAGTTTCTCGAGCAAATCCACACTTAATATTTCAGGACAGAGCATGCAAGTATAACAGACTATAGATGTTTATCTCATCTAGAGGTTGAAACTGAAGCTCTTTTTATAAACTGTGTCCCAGTTCCATAGTACATACTAGGTATATACAGTATGTAATATAATAACCTTTATAGTTTTTGCAGTTTAAATACAAGAAATCACTGTAAAAATAAAGTGTTGTCTGGCGTTAATTAAACTGCAGCTTTTGAATGCTACTGTTAAACTAAACAGACAGTGGCACGTTTGTCCAGAAATGTGATAGTTATTTCTTCCAGGAGCTGTTTCACCAGCATTTTCAACTAGCTTGAACTTTTTCCCACTTATGATCATCTCATTTTATTTCCTTTGTGTATTACATTGTAGGAGAATATTGTGCAACAACAATACCATCAAAATAGATTTTTGGATTAGTATGTAGTATAGATTTGGGACACAAATTCAATTTTGTGCAAACAGTCAATGATGCAAGCGACGCATTTGCGAAAACGACAACTTGGAGTTTGTAATTCTTAGTGCTACACTACAGCTGTATGATGCTTCATTGCTGGTCGAGTTCACAAAGTAACTGTTTAAATGTACTTGCACACTGTAGATATAGTGCATGCATCTTTTAGCCAATGTCCATAAACGTACATGACCTATTCTTTTACTGCAGCGGTGGGACGGTTTAACCTCCAAGTAACATGGTTGATCAAGTCATCACTCTTACTGTAAACATATCCTAAACTAGACTCCTTTTAACTTAGGTGCTATGCCAGTTCCACACAGGTTGTAGAGGGAAGTGCTTGTCAAAGTTGGTGACATCTGCTTAAAAAACCCCAATTAGATTGAGTTAATGAAAGCAACTTGAGATAAAAGGGAATACACGGTGCTCCCCTTAACTTACCTATTTCATACTATCTTGGCTATAAAGTGAGTCTTAATAATAAACAATACAATAAATAACAAATAAGGAAAGTGCTCATTGTTTGAGGTTGGAAGTAACCTCTTAATAATCCAACCATGTTATTTAGACCTCATTCCTTCCACCGTAGCTTAAAATATTGCAGACAGAAGATAAAACGCCACATCATACACAAAACAAAGTCAACAAACGCGAATAAATAAATAAAACGTGACAGACAAACAGTGTTATGTGCAGAGTTCCTTTTTTGCAAAGTAAAGTTGTGTTTTCTAGATGATGTGGAAGCGAGGTCCGGGCGTAGCTATGATGTCGCTGTAAGGCTCTTCCTGGATGAGCTCCACCGCCTGCTGCTTCTTCAGAACCAGGAAACTGTAGAACTTAGCGGCCGCCTGCTTCTTGTTGTTGTTCCTGCACAGATCCAGCAGGCCGACCGATTGGGCGCCTGTTTTGGCCATCACCCTCTGTGGCGAGGTGAGACAGGGAGTCAGCAGGGAAGGGAGTCATTCAGAAGAGTATTTTAAAGTCATTCAAGTAGAATGCTTTGGTACATCTAAAAGTTGACTGTAATATTGTTACTGTCAATATCGTCTATCATCAAGCCTATTGTCTGCTGCTTTCACTTTAAGCAGCAGACGATAGGCTACCTGATACCAGATACAGAAATCACGTGTCTCCTGCACTCGTTAAGAACAAGTAGAACTACTACATGAGTAGAAATAACAAATGTAAACCTGAAATGTGTTTATTTAATATAAATTATAAAAAATGTATATATTGTTTGCTATATTGTTTGTTCTTGTTTGGTAATGCCTACTTTTATTGTCTTGTTCTTGTTTGTAAGCTGTATTCAATATTTTGTCAATACAGTTTAAAAAACATACAATATCAGAGTTTCAGTTCAAATACCAGAAAAAAACACAAGATTTTGTAAAATAAAATCTGTCAATAATTTAAAAAAAGTACATAGTCCAGGATGTTGCAGTTTGTTTATGATTTTAACTTGAGAAATAAAAATGAGTTTCAATGTGACCATTCTGACAAGTAGTTAAAAACATAAACTAAGTTGTAGCAACAATTTATCCTCCTTTTCTTTCAGTTTTTCCAATAAGATGTGAAAACATGCATACCTGGAGGCCATGGAGCATCTGCTGGGTTCTTTTGTTCCACCTCCTCTCCTCCTGGTCCTGGTCTCCTCCCTGCCCCTCCTCCTCCTGACACAGAAAACACAGTTAGAAACTCTAATAAAGGCAGTCTATTGTAAAGTCCTCTTGTGTAATCTCACCTCTTCATCAGAGTCACCATCATTCTTCTTCTTGTCCTTGTCACCAAGCAGGTCCAACTCTATCATCTGACTGATGTTAGTGGTTTCCTCTGGGGGCAGATCCACATTGGACGTCTCCAGCTGCTGGGACACATCAGTGGCTCCAGACCCCTGCGGCTGTTGTTGCTGGTCCAAAGCTCCCATCTAGAGAAAGAAGCGTGATATCAGATGGAAAAATGCCTACACATGATCAGAGGTAAAACGGCAAGGTAGGGCACAGAGCATATTGCAGGCAGAGAGGAAAAGGGCAGCACAGGTATACGTCAACTCATCATTACTTCTGGCTTTGGTTGCGCCTTGAAAGGTCAATGGCAACAAGGTCAAAATTGAAATCATTTGAAAATTGAGCGCAGTGCTCAGCTGCGATTTTCTGAGTTGTCTCCACCGCTCTCCCCATGGGAAAAATAATGGCAGGGCGAGCACAGAGCAGGGTTTTTGGCAGTGGGTGGTTTAAGGATGCATCTACTTCAGTATATACACAGGCACTACCACTAATAGGGGACCGCTGTACTGACAGGCAGAGCTGGTTCTGTGTCCTGGGCTTTGTGTTTGAGGCTAGGTTGGCAAGACGGAGGGGGCATGGCTGACTCGTCCAGCGTCGTCCTGCTGCCTTCCACAACTGACGTCTGCAAAACACTGGCCTCTTCCATGATGGTCTGGTCTGGAAAGGAAAGGGGGACATACTGTGCATGTTAGAAAACCTGTGCGAGGACAAACTATTTTTTGTGCATTGGAACATCGATTTGTGGGTTTCCACAATCGCACATAATCTTTTTGTGCAAACTGGTCTACACGGCCACAAATTAAATATATATATATATATATATATATATATATATATATCACTTTTTCAACCCATACACCTATATGAATTTCAAACCAAGTCATTAACAACCCAAATTCAAGCACTACAACAACCCCAACCCATGCCATAGAATATAAATATAAAAGAAAAAATGTAATACATGAAAACAAAATATCACACTGTTTTTGTTATGGCATAAACATAAAAATTAAAAAACACCCCTTTCTTACCCATGATGTCTCTCTGCTGGTGTCCTGCTATGTCCTCTCTGGGTACCTCAGGGTTCTCCAGATCCTTGAGGAACTCATCCAGACTGTCAGCTTCTCCACCTTTCCTCCTCTTCCTAAGCTCGTCTGGTACCAGGGGCGTCAGACACCTTGTAAACATCTAACAAGAGAAAGCAAAGATGCAGATAGAGAGAACATGTTAATTCCAAAGTTACAAATTACAAAGACGAGCAAACTGCAGCGTATCATTTTCTATACGAGGTGAATCTTTCAACCCTGAGGCGGCCGGGGAAGATTGTGGCTAACCTCTCCCACCCCGGACACAAACTGTTAACTCCACTCTGGGAGGAGGCATCGGTCCATCAGAACCAAAACCTCACGCCACAAGAACCATATCTCCCAGTTCATTTGAATTGGAATGACATATCTATCCATTTTATTTCTATGGTGGAAACCTACTAGGTAAAAACTCTAGTTTGATGCAATTATCCCTGAATAATTGTGCATCTGAAACATTTCTGTTACCTTCAGCAGCCTAGCATTCCAGAGAGGCTGAGCAGGGAGAGAGAAAAGCTTCTCGACTCCTCCAGTCTCCTTCCACATCATCAGCTTCTTGGTGGGCGGTGCCAGGTCCAGGGTGGTGACAATGTCAGAGTAATCAGACAGCTGTGCACGGATGGTTTTACTGTCCAACTCCTTCACGCTGTCCACAATCAGCTTCCTCTTACGCTTTGCCTTGGTCTCCTTCACTGCACCGTCCATTGGGAGACAGAGATAAATTAGCTCAGTGAACCAAAATAGCTCTGATATTTGGAGCAAAAACGCCATAAACACATTCTTCCTGCGTAGACAAAAACTGTAATTCTGTAACTGTACACTTCAATTTTTATTTGTAGAAATTGCTGGTTTGTTGTGTTCATGGATTATCATTGATTGATTGATTGATTGATTGAGTGATTGATTGATATCTACTCAGAACTTAAGACTAATTTCCATATACTTTTAATGCAAGACACTTTAATCACCATACTGTCGTTAATAGCTTTTTCTTTCTGCTAGTCTAGGATTTTTGTATCCCTATGTCACCCATGCAATATGTATTCAAGAAGTGAAATGAAATGAACTGGAAGCGTATGGGAAATTCAGACTGAAGCACACAAATGGAAATTATAGGGATCAAGAAATGTCTCATAAAATCAGCTGCATTACCTGTGATGTCAATCGGCTCCAGGGCGAAGGTTTCTTCCTCGTTGTGAACCAGGGTGGTCTGTTCTGTCTGGTCTGCCATGGCTGGTAGGGGCTCTGTTGGGCCTGAGTCTGGACTATCCGGGGCACCCGCTAACAACACACAATCACACCATGTTGGATATACCTCGCGATATGTAGGTAGGTAACTGTATTGCCATTTCAACTGTATATAACCAAAGCTATTGCAACACAATGTGGATTATTTAAGGATCTATTGCTGAGGTTATTTGTGGAACTGACCTGAGAGGGCATCAAAGTCATCGTCATCGTCTCCATGGTCCTGAGGCATCATCACACTCTCTGCAATGGCTGGAGGGTCGTCAAAGATGCCGCCTCCATCTTCGTTACTCAGCAGCTTGTCCACTACCCAGAGGGATGAGGTCATTCAATTACAATCAAAATAATTCATTCATTTGATTAACAGCCCATCTAAAAGCTACAATTTCAAATAAACATTGAAAAAACAGTATTCATCATTACAAATGGCTTACATCACTGCTAATATTGACAGGATCCTACCCAGCATGCCTCCCTCGTTGTTCTCCATGGGGTTGTCTCCGAAGTCATCCTTGTACTGGTCATCGTACTCTAGATGGTTGGATTTGTCAGCCATCGCGTTAGCTCCACCCTCAGCCTCCAGCAGCAAGTTGGAAGCTGACACTCCCATGATGTCCACCTCGAACGCACTCTCCTCCCGCATCATCTCCCGGTCGTCCATACCAAAGTCAGCTGCACAACAGCAATGTGTGTCTTTACAGTGTATAGTGATGAATGTGGGCAAGAGGAGGAACTCCACTGTTAACTAACAATAAAAAGTACATTAAATGTTCAAACATTTGACTCTCAAATGACATTACTGTACAAATGTTCAGAGGAAACATGCCTACCGAAGTCATTGTCCTGCAGCAAGTTGAGGTTGCCCACCTCCTCTCGCATGGTGATCTCCTCCACTCTGCTCTGGTTCAAGTTGAACTGCTGAGCAACGTCAATATCACTGTTCAAAACAAACCACAATCAATTCAATGTTTATCTTGTATTTACAGCACTTTTCTTCAAATAATTTTTTTTCACGAGCAGTGGAAAAAGAGGAAATGTGCTGCTAAAATATATCCGCACGGCAATGTTTATTTAGTGTCTTCTAGCAGTTATTTTGTGATGAAGTGCTTGTCAGCGTACCTGTTTTGTCTCTTAACATTTGTGTGTTAGTAGTGATTACCTACATTTCCCAGACTATAGAAATATGTTATATGTGCAGGTGGAGAGAAAGAGCCATCATAACAATTACACCAATTGAAAGAAAAATTATGCATAGTTACACGTTATTTATAAATAATCAATTTTACAAGCAGACATTTACTAGGACGAATTAAAATTGTTGTTGTTTAGATTAGATTAGATTAAACGTTTTTGTCATTACACAGGTACAGGTACAAGGCAACGGAATGCAGTTTAGGTCTAACCAGAAGTGCAATAGCAGTAAGTGCAGGATATACAATGGTTCTATAAGTGCAGGACATGGATAAGTATTGAATAAATATAGAAATGAGTACTATTATAAACAGAATTTTATGGATAGATTTCCTATGAATATAATATATAGATAACTAGCATTGTGAACAAGATTTACAGCTGGATATGTATTGAATATAATATACAGGTGGATATTACTATAAATAGAATTTTTACAGATATGTACAATGAACATAAAATACCCAGCATCTCTCTACTGCCTTTCTGTTCCTCTCTCCAAACACTTTTCCACCTCCTCCAGTCACCGGACTCTCACACCCAGCCACTCCTCACATCATGTGGTAACCCCTTTGAGCCATTCCCATCATCTGACCTTCCCCGCCCACATGCTCCCCCCCCCCCCAGTCAGTTATCAACGTTGCTTTGTGCATTGCATTTGAGCCACCTGTACCTGAATCCTCTACCCTAACTGGAATCTGTCTTTGTCTGGCCATCTTTGGTTTGGACTTTTCTACCCAGACCAGTAAGCTCATGTCCCTCTATTTTGTCATTGAATCCAAATCCCAAATCCCAATCAGGTCCCACTGTTTCTGACAGAAACAGTGCTTTTGTTTCGATCACTGTGTTTAGCACAGTTCAATTTAGTTTCTATTATAGCGCTTAGTTTCTATTATACTGTATCTCTAACTACTGCTCTCTCTGGAAGAGGTAGACCGACAGGGGACTCACTCTAGATCTGGTAGTGGCTGGTCAAAATCATGGAACTCCTCAGGAAGCGTGATAGCATTGTAGGCTGCTTCTCTGTTCTCCTCTGGAAGATCCACCACACCTGAAACACCACAACACAGGAAGAGAGTAATAGCATGTGAATAAACCAGACTGAGTTTGATAATATGTTTATGTACAAATGCAGTTTTAAGAACTAAAGTACTAGTGGTGGTGCTAAAGTACAGAAAAACTAAGAACAACTGGACAGATTGGTGAAAACCATTTTAACAAATGTAATTATAATATAATGAAATAACTGAATACATTTTGTATATTTTTTTCGTATATATATACATAAGGTGAAGGAATCAGTTTATTTATACAGTATAAGTATTGCTTGTAGGTGTGCATACATTGTTTTTTTTTGTTTGAGTCAACATGCATCAAAAGAACTTGCTGCATGCTCTCCTTTTGGAGGTAAATATGTATAAACTCTGTATACCGTTATAATTATACTGTAGAATATATTTAATAATTTTGGCATGTGTACATGCATTTGTGTAGATACAGATATTCCATTTAAGTTACTACTGAGGACTTTTATTTTGATTTTGGCGGCCCCTGTGGACAAAAGCATTTTCCTGAGCACGACCACCTTGTGTCGTAAATACAGTATCTGCCGGACTACAGCGATGGCAAAGCTCTGCTCCTGGCCAGAAAATAGCAAATAGTAACTCTGATGGACTTGTTTGTTTATCTAGGTCATATGGAGGCATCAGTGTTAAATTGAGACTGTTTCACAACTAGTTAAAAACTCTTAGAGCTTGCAACCCATGTACAAAGGCTCAATCCTTGTCGCAGCGGCAGCAGGTTCAACTCTGTTTGTTCCCCCTCTCTCTCTCCTTCACATCTTCGGCTTCAGCAGAGGCTCAGACCTCGCCGCAGCGACAGCAGGTTCAATTCCGACCTGCGGCTCTTTGCTGCATGTCATTCCCCCTCTCTCTCCCTTTTCATATCTAAGCTGTCCTCTTAAAAATCCCAAAAATAAGCTTTCAAAAAACTAGTAGTAACTTTAACGAATATTACCTTTTTCAAGGGACATGAGAAAGGTTTCAATCTCTGACTGACACTGTATGTCATTTGGACCACTGGAGGAAAGCATAGAATCAGTCACTGCTGATAGTTTTATTTGACTCATAAGTTACATTTTGCCCCCAACCTGGTCTAAACGCCATCTTGATTTTGATGAAGGCCTCGTTACAGTCTGCCAGCAGGTACTTGGCCTTCCTGTGGTAGATCCTTACCACCCCCAGCAGCAGATGCCCTGATGTCCGTAAAGCCATTTTCACCTATAAAAAAGTTATGTGCATAAATGGTCAGTGCTGATACTGTAATATAAATCTGCATTTTATAAAATGTGTAAAACTGCCACAAACATTGCATTGTGTCTGTCTTACAACAGTAAAGAGATGCAACTCTGCTATTAATATTATATCTCAACTAAGGGTTATTTAAATGCATTCAATAAAATAATCACATGTTACAAAGGCCCTAAATTATGTATAAAAAAACAAATCTAACAAGCAGTGACAAAACTCAAAATACTAAATTTGGAATGATATAAAAATTAAACAAATGTGTCAGCAATGTTTTGCATTTGAGACAATATAACCAACTGTTAGCTGTAGTTATTTGTTAGACCAAAAATAATGTTTTATCACCAGATGATACAAGGATCATTGATGAACATAAAAAGACAGTAAAAGTTTATATCTTAACTTTTTGACCCAAATCAGAGAGAGCCTAAAATACCAATCGGGTCCCAAAAGTATATACAACAGAACCTTTGTAATTATAGGATGACTGGTTGTAGATCAAGAAATGATAACAAAAAGGACAATTAAAACCATCAGCTCTGTGAAAGTGAAGACCCTGAGAAATTACCTTGGGTGAGATGATGCTCTCCACGCTGCTCTCTAGATTGCATTCAAAGACATGTGCCTTGGTCAGCTTCTTGTCCCAGTGGGCCGCCAGCCAGATTTTGGCCAGCGGCCCACGTTTGCTGAGAACAAAGTGGGCATAAAACATCTCAGTGCCTTCTCACCACAAGGGAAAGGGGAAGGGGAGGCCTGGAGAGAGAAAATAAGACAAAGACAGAACATATTGTAGGCTATATGATATATATGAAATCACAACACTAGGTAAACAAAGTGACAGTTGAAAGGACACATTTATTGTGTGGTCTAAGTGTTTGCAAGCAGACTCTTTAAAGATGCAGATATGGTTGTCTTGCTAAATGGGAGAAATGACAACAGTTAACAGAAGGATGCAAGCTGATTAATTAGACATTTCTTAACCATTATGATAAGCTATGGCCATAAAGCGTTAGATATTAGACTGTTATCACTGTAAACGAAATGAGTCAGCAACGTTAACGTTACACTGGTAAGCATTTTCGTGACAAAAAAAACAGACAGGCATTTTTATTCGTTAATGTCTTTATAATGACAGTTGCATTTAACCGCGTTAACCGGTGACGCTCTACCCTGTGTCACAACAGGTGACGATGCAGACAAGCTAGCCGTTAAAACCTGAGGACCCCAGAGCCAGCGTGTCTTTGTTAAAACCGATAATTAATAGAAATTACATCAAACATAAGCCTAAATTACTCACCGGATAGTCGTTTTGTGCTTGTCGTGTTTTGCCGGCCGTGGTGGTGCTGCTGCTGCGGGTGGTGGTGGATGTTTTCCACCCCTCCTCCGACTAACCCAAACAAGATGGCGACCTCTCTCTCTGTGTGTGTGTGTGTGTATGTGTGTGTGTGTGTGTGTGAGAGAGAGAGAGAGAAAAAAAAACACCTGTGCATTGATTTACCTGTGTACCGTCAGTGGTGGAGAAAGTATTTGTACAATATTGGTATGAAAATATAGGCCTACTGGTGGTAAAAGTATACTCATACAGTAGCCTATGGCCCATTTCAGAGCAATGCCAGTATAGGAGTTTTTTTAGACTTCAGGAGCTCTCTTGTTAGAACACGTTACAACTTTATCATTGTCATTAGTAGCCTACATGGTGACCACATCTAAATCCCAGCATTTGTAACTTTGCACAACTCCAATATGAGAAGGTTTCATTAGCCATAAAACACCTGAGTATGCATAGCCTTTAGTGATGCAGTACTTTTTAATAATTTGATCATGTTTTCTATGCAAACAGTTTCCTAACTGTTGGCATTAGCTGTTAAATAAATGTGAGGTATAAAGTAGCCTACAATATTTAACTCTGAATTATAGTAAAGTATATGTAGCAGAAAATTCAAATACTCAACGTACAAGTTCCCTAAATAATTGTACTAAACTAAATGTACTTAGTTACTTTTTACCACATGGCATTCTTATCATTTACTTCTTAAACAAAGGTATAGCAATATACCACAATATTAAAGTCCTACTCTATACCAAATTATTACTTGTTATTAAGTGTTCGTACAGAAAAAAGTAGGCCAACTTAAAGTACCAATGCAGAATAATCCTTTTCAGAGTGTTAGGCTACATAACATGCAGCATCTTATTCTTATGTTGGGTAATTTAATTTCCAACAATGGATCATATCTGAACTAAATTTAAAAACGGAGCATATGTTTTGTATACTGAACAAAATTATAAACGCAACACTTTTGTTTTTTTCCCCCATTTTTCATGAGCTGAACTCAAAGATCTAATGCATGCAAAATACTTATTTCTCTCAAATATTGTTCACAAAATTGTCTAAATCTGTGTTAGTGAGCACTTTCCCTTTGCCGAGATAATCCATCCACCTCGCAGGTGTGGCATATCAAGATGCTGATTAGACAGCCTGATTATTGCACAGGTGTGCCTTAAGCTGGCCACGATAAAGGCCACTCTAAAATGTGCAGGTTTACTGTATCGGAGGGGTCTGGGAGGGGTCTGAAAACTAGTCAGTATCTGATATTAGGGTTTTGTGAAGAGAACACCTCTCCAAAGTGCCAGACGCCATCAAATGTGAGCATTTGCCCACTGAAGTCGCTTACGACGACAAACCAGAGAGAGAGAGAAGGAGATGGTTGAACCCTAACCCTAACCCTATACCCCTACCCCTACCCCTAACCATATACACCCCAATACAGTAAAACTGCACATTTTAGAGTGGTCTTCTATTGTGGCCAGCCTAAGGCACACCTGTGCAATAATCATGCTGTCTAATCAGCATCTTGATATGCCACACTTTTATTATCTCAGCAAAAGAGAAGTGCTCCCTAACACAGATTTAGACAGATTTGTGAACAATATTTGAGAGAAATAAGCCTATTGTTTACATATAACAAGTCTTAGTACTTTGAGTTCAGCTCATGAAAAAAGTGTTGCGTTTATAATTTTGTTCAGTGTAAGTTAAATATAAAACATGCTCAGATATAAATCTGCTAAGTAACCAACTACCTGTCAAGTTAATATAGCAAACATCTAATAAACGTTCTTTTAGTAGCCAGCTTTGTCTTTACTTGCACTTTCTTTTACCTCTGTTTAAAATCTTAGTTCTAATCTTGCTTAACTTTGTATAAAGGTTCTGTGCAAATATTGTTTGGAACAACTCAGATCCTGAAGCTACTTTAACTGACCAGGAGCTCAGAATGGAGAACAGACGTTTGCTCATGTGACAAAGAACCAGCTCAGCTGACAGATGTCTGAACATTGCAGTCCCTTATAGGCTGCTAGAGCATTACAGAAATAGGAAAAGTGCTACACCTTGAAGATGAGCCTGAACAACAAATTTCTACATTCCAGTTTCAGCTGATCCTGTTCTATGCAGGGGTTCTCAGGCCAAAAAGACAAATTTGAGGACATTAGAAAGGCAGCTGTGTAGCTCAACTCTGAATTGCTTTTTCTGCATGTCCTATTTTCTTTTGACTTTTGATGAAGTTTAAAATGCACCAGCATTTCTTCATGGTTTCCCTTTCAAGTTTCTACATTTCTCTGCCTCGCGACTGCCCAATAGTCAATGAAAATTGATGTAGAATTATGCAGTTTACATCAACTTGATCTTTCAATTAGTCTCCTCCAGTAAACTAGCTTATGTTGTTAAATAAAAATAGTCTATTTGGTTGAACGTCAGTACAAGTAAACAGTACACATGAACAAACTCCCAAAAGCACATGTTACATGTTAAAAAGCACTATTTGTGACTTTCTGTTGAAAGTACCACCAGGAGGCAGCAAAGTTAGCTGAAAGGTAATACCATCCAGATAATACACATGATCCCATCAGCACTGAATTTAGATGAGTCATGTGTGAAATGTCAAGTGTAAAACGTTAAAGTGGAGGCTCTTCACTGGAGAGAAAAATCACCAGACTGTGGTGGATACAAATCTATAACAATTGCCAGACAAGGTAGTGACTTAACTTTTAATTGGATGGATTTCTTCTCAAGGCAATAATGGTTTCCAGAGACTGACTAACCATAATGCATTATATTCCATTTGTGTAATTACAACAATTTCATTTAAACAGTGGAGCTGAAGCCTGCAGCCCATTACTACAATTTATTTTCCATCAAACATCCCCAGAATCTAACTTTGTGCTTCCTCAAATGTTAATAGACATGTTTTTTTGTAAGATACCTTCCGATTAAGCATGTACTTTATAATCCTAATATTGTTTTACTTGAGTCACAGAGCTTGGACTTGAGACAGACTTGATGAATACATCTGAAAGATCTGATGACATCACTTGACAAAATCAAAAAATACTTGCAACTTGATTTTAACACTAATGACTTTTTATAACCTTCAATGACTTGATATCTTCCCCAAGCCCAAATATTAAAAATCATGTTATACAAATACAGTAGTGCATCGGATTTTCTCTATTTTAAGGGCACCCATTAGTGTACTTTACATTTTCTTGCACATTGGACCACTGTACAGGCTTTATTACGTTTTATCTACTATATAGAAAAATTTAAGAGGGCAGTCTTCACTTTTTCACTCAAAACAATGTATTCAAAAAAATGTTGCCTCTGACCATAATATAGTAATACAGGGGTATCTTAAAGTCAAATACAACCACTTATCCCACAACTTGAGGCATAGTCTGTGTATTTGGCAGCTTGTTTGTCTCTGTCATTGTCATTGTATGTGACTTGCTTCTTGACCCTCAAGACTGATGGCCCAATCCCTCCCACCTCTTCTCATGCTCCACAGACCTCAGACCACAAATGGAGTCATAGCTCACGTCTCTTATGAGCTCTGACAAGGGCTCTGTCTCTCTAACGTGCTCAACCATCCATCTTTACAGATTACGTTATGACGGGATTGCCATTCAAAGCTGTTTATTTAACGGTCAACGGTGGACAGAGTTTCTCAATAAGGTGTTGGATAGTGCAAGGTATCAACTCTTTCTCAGAAACACACTAACATACACATCACTTGTCTTTGTTTCCTATGACATAGCACTTTAAAAGAGCAAAACATTTCTCAACGTTAAGAATTTCCTTCTTTCAGTCAAGAAGCATTGACTGAGTGTGATGTCCCCACCAAATTTGCCCTCTCACTCTTCACAGCCAGGACCCATAAGTCAGGCAGGAAAATACACTAGAACCCTGTCTCATCTTTGTACAGAAGTCAGGGAAAGAACTGCTCACAGCTGCCAAAACCCATCCCACAAACCCCACAGGGGAATGGAATTAACCTGGGCACAAAGGGCCTGGTTATATTTCACCGTAGGATGGCCTTTGTGCCTCTAAATCTTTAAAACACTGAGGCTGTGTCTCCTTCCTCATCCAACCTGTCCATTTCTAAGCTGAAAAAAAGGTCTTATTTAGGGAGAAGCACTGAAAACGTTTTGTGTACACACACACACACACACACACATACACACACACCCACACCGTGTACACTTGTGCACTTTGTCCAAATGAGAGCTCACTCACAACACTATTTCTCACACTAGAATTGTATGGGGGATTGACTAAGAAAAATAAGAGAAAGAGGGGGAGGTGTGGTGGTGGTTAGGGGGTCTTTTCAGTTCTTTTAGGAGGCAACAATAGTCTTTGTCCGAGATCTTCCACCATTCTTATTAGGGTTACCGAAAGGAGGAGGGGATGGGCATGCAGGCGGAGGGTAGTTTCTCCATAGTAACAATGACAAAACAAGCCAGTTTAACACCAGGCAGGCAAAGGGATGAATGCAGCTGCTGAACAGAAGCACACAGACTTGTGCTGAGTCCTGTTCACATAGGGAGAAGAGGAAGACCAGTTCAGAGAGGTGGAGATCTAGTGGATTGCAAAGAAAACAGAAGAAAGAAGATCACCAGAGTTTTATGAGAAAGTGTATATCAGGCTATCAAAGAACGTGCAGGGAGGCAACAAGTGAAAGGGGACACACTTACTGTACCTGCCCTACACATTCATACCATCCCAGCATGGACCGGGACAGTCAAAGCGAGGATACTTTGTCCACTATTGTTCTGGAGAACATTAAAAACAAACTGATTCATGCCTTCAGGGCGACAGGAGAATCTAGAGAAAACCCTCAAGACTCTGGTTCCACTGTCAGACCAGTCAGCATTGGTAGGAGTTACCAAGCCAACGAAGAGCTGCGGAGGGCACAGATAGATGGAGCGATAACCTGGCTGAGGTCTGAACTGGTAAGTTGACTTTCTCAGATTTGGCATGTGGCTCCTTTTCCAGTTTGCAACAGTTGTTATGTCCAGAAATGTCTGATTTGTCTGTTATCAGTTCATTAAAGTAGAAAATGTGGAAGGAAAGGACACCTTTTGTGTTGCTGCATCTAAGTGTAAACATTATAGCTTCAAACATGCTGATCAAGTTCTTCCATTGTGGTCATGCAGCTGGAGATGCGCTCACAGGACCTCCAGCTGGCTCAGACACTGCTGGGGCTCAACACAGAGATCCAAAGACTGAGGAGGGAGAGTTTCGGAGGTGTGGAAGTAGAGGGGGGTGATCAGGGGTAACCGGCCCCAGTAGACAGCCCCTTCTCTGGGCAAAGACTTAACAGTGACTAGAGGTGCCTGAATGCCTTTACAGGAACCTATATTGGCCAAGGAATTGGCCCTGTTGTAACTTCCAACAGAACATAAGAGATTGTGATAATGGCTCATTGTAATAAAATGTGTCATTGTAAAAAAAATAGAAACCTGCTGCATGTAAAGTAACCCGGGTAGAGAAAAAAGAAGACAGAATCTGCTTTCTTTTGTGTGATGCTGAAATTGTTTTTAGTTTTTTTTAGTTCTTTTTGCACTTATGCAGAGTTTTACTAAAAAAACTGTTTTTGTTTCTTTGCCAGGTCAAGAAACAATGCATTATGAATGTAACAATTTGCTTTTCACAATTTTATGTTGACATATTTTGTGATTTGACAAAAAATAAAATGCGACCATCAATGATTTTATATCTTTATTGTGAATCTTTTGGCACACTGTAGTACCTGTTTCAAATACTAGGTATGGTTGTTAAACACATCTGTCTCATTCCCAAACAATTATAGTTTATTCAATATCAAAAATATTTCTATACACAATTGACCACAGTTATTTTTAAAACATGGATTTACATGTTGGTTCACTCACTGTCCTAAATTAGATGTCCTAATAAAACTTTCTCAAAGAGATATTAAAGAACAACAATGTCATACAGAATGTGCCCAATAAAGATGCAATGAACTCTAGGCTGTACTGCTGCTACATTGAATCCATTTGGCTTGCAGTTAGTCATTAAAGGTCAGTGAGCTTCCAGTGTGTGTACACACACACACACACACACACACACACAATTCATACATACTGTTCATATATAAATCCGGAAATTTAAAAGATTTGTCCAGAAAATCTGAGCTTTGTCTTTCTGAAACACAATGCTAAACAAAGACAACAATGATTGCCTTTAGGTCAATGTTTAATACAGGACATATATCCTCTGTCACACAATTTATATACTAATTTAAAAGAATAGTTTGACATTTTAGAAACACTTTTTCACTTTCTAGCTTAGAGTCAGAACAGAAGATTGATACCGCACGTCTATCTGTAAAATATGACACTATAGTCACCAGTTGTATAAACGGTGGAAACAGCTAGTCTGGCTTTGTCCCAAAGATAGACTGTATATATTAATGGACAGAGCATGTGTGACGTCACCCATTGGTTTGTGGAGATCTGCTATGAGTTGTTGAGTTTGCTGTTACGGGCACAGCCATCCTGGCTGCAGATGTGATGATTTTAGATGAGAGGGAGGGAGAAGCCCTTACACTCTACGTTACGTTACACACTTTCACTGGCAGTCACATCATAGCTGCACCCTATAACAACCCCTGCTTTATCGATGATAACCTGATTTTAAAATCAACGAGACCATAATTCCAAAAATGAACATCATTCTGTGTTGCAAAAGACTTAAAACTAGCAATTGAGACCATGAACTCATTATGAAAATCTTTACTGAGGTAATAAATCAAGTGAGAAGTGGGTCACTTTCTCGTAGACTTCTACAGAAATCAACCTCCTGTTGCAACCGCAAGTGTCGCCCCCTGCTGGAATTCAGATAGAATGCAGGTTTAGGGCACTCAGTTGCAGCACTGTGCCAAACCTACAAGCACCTCTTAAACTCACCAATTAACATGTTTGTTTGTTTGGTCTGTACAAAAACTGAAGTTAACATTCGGACTGAGTCAAGCTAGCTTTTTCTTCTGTTTCCAGTCTTTATGCGAAGCAAAGCTAGCAAAATGCTGGATGCAGCTTACTCTTGGCATGGAAGTGAATAAGTGTATTTCCAAAAATGTCTTACAGTTCTTGTAAATTCATAGCAGTCTGTCAGAAATGCTTGTGTCTTAATTTACATTATTATTTTTGTTATGAAAATAGAATCAACAAAGGATGAAGAATGAAAAGGATGAAGCCATTATTGACATGTTTTGTGCAATGGTTTGAATGAAAATGACTTAACATCAACATAGAAAAACAATTTACATGCTTCCCTTTATTCTCCCTCAACTCCCCTTATCCTCTGCTCTGGCTTCTCTGTGATTTATTTTAATTTTTATGGGAAGTGAATTTTTGGTGGGAAATTGCAAATGCTCCACCTTGTCTTTGTTGATTGTCTTAGAGGATATGAGGAAGTTGAGGAGAGACTTCAGAAGTTGAATTTCTTCCAATATATTTGGATTTTCAAGGCACAGAGCTTCTCCTGCTGAACAACCTCTTTGATAAAACCCTTGAGTAAAGGGATGGAGACGTCTTCAGGCAAGAGATGGAAAAGTCCACCTCCCCTAAGCCGGAATAGACGCTGCCACTTCCTTGTTCGCTCTCAGAGTCCCAGTAGCTGCCTTCCTCTTCCTCCCCCGATTCCCCCTGGTATTTTTCATCGTCTTGCTCCTCCTCGGACAACTCCTGCTTGAGCTCCTGGATGCCAGAGTGAAGGTCCATCAGCTGCCGGATCAGAGCTTGGTCCTGGGAACGCATTTCCATCTATTAAAAAAAAACATCTGTTTATTTTTTTCTTACTATACATTTTAGACATATTGATTGCTGGAAAGAGAGGAAAACAGACAAACGGGCCCAAATAGCGTATTATGAACTTGAAAGAAATAGATCAGTAAAGAACGTCTAAAGAAACTGAAACTGAACTTTAAGAGTTTCTTGCCTTTTCTTTTTCTTACTCTTGGGGGGGGTCATGCTCACTGTGACACTACAGCCATTTCATTCGAGCGTTGCCTTCTTTCAAATGCAAATGCATCTTTCTGCTATCCCTTTTCTTCTGAGGCTGTCTAATTGCAGAGCATTGTAAAATAAGATATTCAAAATTCCAACTTCAGAGTCCAAGTTTGTCCTCAGGAGTGAGGAATGTCCCACACAATAAAGCCATCTGGGCCGATCTGCATTTCTTTTCCCTGTTAATTACAAGACCAGGCTGAGACTGTGCTTCGGCTGAAAGATGCTGGTTTTATTTGTCGTTTTTTTTTTTTTAGCCCTTTTCAAATAATGTGCTGGACACTGTGTGTGGTGTGTCTGCATCTGCTTGAGCCCTTTTCTTACTGTTCCACTGCAAACTATATTGATCAAAATGTCTAAATCAAGAGGTTTTAGTGTGGATAACAAAACACCAGCCATGTTTCTTGCTCTTGTAAAATATGTTTCTCTATAGGAAAACATCCACACAGCACCTTGGGTTTGATAAGAGGTTATTTATAGAGGTTATCTCTAATCGCATTGTGAACGACAGACAAAGAAGTTGGATCTTTCACACAAGTGACAAAATCTCTAGCAGATTAACTATTGGTCAGCGTGAAGTGGAAATAATTGTCTTTAGGGTGTGTCTTTCAAAAATAAAAACTTTAACTCCTCTTTCTGGATGATCAAATGTCTATAAATGGAATAAAACGCCACAATAGAGATGTTTTATGCTGTTAATGGAATATGTAGTATATGGAAATAGTAAGGGCTTTCAAAAACAGGTTAAATTTACTTTTGAGTCTAGTTTAGTGCTCAGAACTTTTCTTTGAAATGGACAAACTCCATCCGGTGATTAAGATGAGAACACTAATTTATGGACTTTAGGTGAGATTGTTTAAGTAACCAGAGAAACTGTACATTTGAACATCTCCATTTCTATGACAACTGGCAAACTCCATCTGCTGATAGAGATCATTTTATATGATTCAAAAGCTTGAGAACAGCTAGAGCTTTATCCCGGTTTCTAAAGGTCTAATGATTGCCCTGTGGACATGCTTTACAATGCTGAGTTGTATCATACTAATGCTATGTTATGTCATATAACTGACGGGAAATACAATTTAACTAAGATCTGGCTTTGAAACTGTTTTTACTGGCTCTTTTGTCAGGCTCCTACTCAGACACAAGATTTCTCCTCCTCTGTGTGCTAAGGACACTCGGTTACCATGACGAGCTGTCTGGCTGAATGCACTAAATGCCAAGTGATATATTAAGCTGTGACAATGAGCCTTACACAGTTGCTCACAGAGCTGAAAACAGACACACACTTGTACACACACACACTTGGACAGAAACAGTTCATATGCCAAAATGTGTCACTTGGCAAACACACTCACTTTCTCTCTCGCTCACACACATACTGTAATGTGTGTGTGTGTGCACATGCACACACACACATACACGCACACTCACAAACACACACACACACACACACACACACACACTCACACACACACACACACACACACACACACACACACACAGACACACACACACACACAGCCTCTTTGACTGGAGAAGATGGTTTAATAGGGGTTGACATTGTAACAACATGACCTACATGCATCTCAGGAACAAAAAGGCAATTCAGGATGTTCCAGGTGGTCATTTTGTTGTGGTGACAAATTATTTGACCTTTATCATTATGGACAATAACATGCTTTTGTATAATTGCTATTTCACTTTTGCTGAAAGACTCTATTCAACACTGAAACTCTGGATGGTCTCTGACCATCAAAAGTGAGCAATAACACAATGTAAAAATACTCTGTTCCAAGTAAGAGTACTGCATATTACTGGCAAAAAGTTCATAAAGCAAGACAATGCTAAAAGATAACATAAGAGTAGCAGAAAAAAACGGACTCACTAAGACTCATAGAATATTTACCTGAGCGAGGGTGCATTTACTTGCTCATGAATTCAACTTTTCATGTGTAAAAGAAACAATTAATTCATTAATTTCTTCTTTCAAAAGTTACATAGTCTCACTTAAAGTATCAAAAGTACTCTTGCAAAATGTCCCCTTTCAAATCATGGCGCCCTCACGGTCCTGAAAGTGGATATGTTTTTATCTTTTGTGCACAAGATGATTATTTGAGAACACAAGATAAAAAGTGTGATTTCTTTCTGAACTTCAGCACTACAAAAAGTGGTGTCTAAACACAAGATAAGAACACTAAATCTGAGGGAAAAGGTACTCAAAACAAGTGAAATTATCTGTCCAAGCAGCAATATAATTTCACTGGACAAGCTTGCTTGATTTAAGATTATAGTGTAAAGTTGAACACTTAAAATAATAAATTCACTCTTAAAAGACTTCTAAATCTAAGTTCTTTTTTATCTTTGTAAGAACCAAATAATTTGCAGTGAGGGGCTTGCTTGTTAGTTTTAATGTGGGACAAGTTACAACTTTATCATTCTTATAGGAACGTTGTGTTTTGTATTCCATTTGCATTGCATTCTGTTAATAATTGATTGTTCAATCTACCTGCCCAGGGTTCAAATGACATTACATCACATTACCTGCACAACTCCAGCATCATCTGTGTGGGTATGCAGGGCCTTTAATCTATAACAACTACTATGGCTGTTAAATAAATGTAGTGAAAAGTACAATATCTAACTTAACTGTAGTGAAGTACAAGTATAAAGTAACGTAAATACATAAATACTTGCCACTGAAAAACAGAGTGATATGGAAGAAAGAAGAGTGAGACTTCATAAAAGTCTTACCAGTTCCCTTCGCAGCCAGGCCAGTGCGCTCTCTATGTCCAGTTTACTGCTTTTCTCTTCAGCTGTGCACCCATTTCTGCTCCGAGGATCCCTGCATGCACTCTGTCCTGCTGTTTTACAGTTGTCAAAGGTGGAGGTCTTGCAGGAAAAGTCCCGCAGTCTAGTTAGGACAACCTCCATCGTGTCAAGTTAGTGATATCTTAAATTTTTCAAAAGGGGTTTCTTCTAGACCCTCTACAGTGTCTTGTGTTATTCTCAGCTGTAGTGCTGGGTAGATGCAGCCTCGTCTGATCTCTCTATCTCTTCTGTTATGAGGTTCCTCACTGTTCTGACGACTTATGAGGAACTCACTCTCCCTTTCTCTCTTTCATCCCTACTCCTGTCTCACCCCCCACCTCTGCTCTCTCTTTTCTTGCTGCCTGTCTCTCTGTGTGGAGTGTGAATGTTGACGGAGAAGGTCTGACGTCAGGGCATTGTCCAGATGCCCGACTGGACTTGTTTACCACTTTTCTTTCTTTTTTGGGGTGGGGGGCTTTATCAAATGCACAAACACACAGAATGATCATTAAGATGGAGAGGAGGTGGGCGGTTACCATGGCAACAACCGTTGTGTGTCTTTAAAAAATACTTGCAATGTTAAAAGAGGATGCAGAGAGGACAAAAGTATGCACACACACTTACAGATACACAAACATGCACACACAAAGGGCTTTAGTGTACGTGGAGCTCTCATGATCTGATGAGTGGCCCGTAGCAGGGTCAGAATCTTAACAACAGTGTGAACACCCATGTGTAACTAACCCTTCTCATGCCATTTTCCTCTCACTCTGTAGCCCCTAGCAACCCTACTTCACCATCTATTCACTCACACACACACACACACACCCGCACGCACCCACACGCTCGCACCTTGGCAAACCAAACACTGGCCCACTTTTTAGAGTCCACAGACAGTATCAACCAAAATAGCCAGATTGACACATTGAAAGCTATTTTTAGAGTCAAACTGACTCCACTTTTAGACTTCTCCAAGAAGACAACGTGCCACGACTCTCAAAAGGAATTATAAAAAAGCTGCCTTTAAGTTTCATTGTGTGACTCTGGTGTGATCTCATGCTCTTAAAGCGGGTTTCAAAGAGACTGAAGAGCACTGACGTAAGTTGTAGTTGTAACGTCACCAGTTGCTTTGTGATTAAGTGAACGTGTATAATTGATCATTATACTTTTTTCACCTTGTATCATTCTCTTTTTAAATGTCTGTCACCATTATTATTACTGTTAATTAAATATAAAATGTAAAATGTTTGTGATGGCTTTTAGGGAGAAAAAAGGAACCAAACTCGTCCATCTGCGGTGTAAGTATGCATTTATGAAATTAAATCAAAATGATATGATAACAAATATACATTTTGACAGTATATCTTTGTTAAAGTTTGCACACACTTTTCTTCCCACAATGTTTTAGTTTTGCAGGTATGATGGTTACAATGTTGGAAGAAATACTCTGATATTTTATTTAAACAAAAATAGCAAAACCACAGTGTAAAAATACTTAACTTTAGTAAAACTAAAAAAGTACTGGCATCAAAATATACTTAAAGTACTCATTATGCAGAATTTACCTTTTCAGAAGAATGTAAAACAGAAACATAGAGAAAGCCATTGGCGCCAAAATCTCTGAAAAAACAATTGGACACATATATTAATGAAGAATCATAATCATAATCATAATTATATATTAATTTGCATCATTAGCATCCTGGGTTTTAAAAACCTCTCCTCACATGACACATGTGTAGTGCATGGGAACACTTTCTGTACATGGCTCATTGTCGCCATGTTGTGGTACATTTTGGAATCAAACATTGGCAACTACTGCTTGTGTTTTAGAGTTGCAGAGATTAACAAACTGTACAGTATATAAGGACCATACATTCTTTCAGCAGATTTGCCTTTCAGCATATGAGCTTTGGAAACTTTATAATTACCTAAAGCCTGCTCAACGTGTCCTGGCATGTTGAGCACCGCTTTGCAATTTAGTTTTACAAAAGATGTGAGACTGAGTGAATATCTCAACATGTGATTTTTAAAACTTCTGGTATGGTTCATTAAGATGGATGTATAAAATACAAAATGTCCCATGTCAAGGAGTACACACACCACCTTAAATTAGGAATTCCAATATGTTATTTCCATGGCCTAGGAAAGTACAATGAATATTGAATATTGATAGTGAACATGAGCTACACTCTCTATTAAAGTCAGAAACCAGAGAAGTAAGTAAGACTTGTGCTCCACAGACAATGAATGGGAATGATTTTGTGGACCCACAGAACATTCTTTTTTATACCCAAATGAGCTTTATTCTATCGTAGTGTTCTCATTTCTGAAACAGAACATGTTACTCAGAACATTAGCAGTTGTAGCCTGTATGACAGCACAAATTTGAGTAACTAATATTTTTGGACTGTCTAACAGACAAGTGGGGTCTGAGGAAGTAACACAATCACCGAATTTATGACTATTCATGGGTTTCAAATGCTTTCTTTAATAAAACATCTGATACAAAAACACAGAATCCTATCAGATGGAGGAACCTAGGACAAAATCTAATTAAATTGGTGTCTGTCGTCTAATTTGTGTCAGTATAGGGGTTCTTGTCGTGAAAAAGTTTAGGAACCACTGTTTTTAAAAACAATAATACTTTGAATAATAATTTGTGTCTACTACGCTTACTTTTCTACAAAAAGTTACATTTCCGGGTTAAAAAGCTGTCAGTGTTACATATTGCACCTTTAAAATGAAAAAGACCTTCTTCTTCTGCCACTTTTGGGACTGGCAGTGGCTCAGTCAGTGGAGAGCTGGGTTGGGAACCAGAGGGTTTCTGATTCAATCCGTCTTTGGCCAAAAGTATGGTGGTGGACTGGAAGCTGGAGAGATGCCAGTTCACCTCCTGGACACTGGCAAGGTGCTCTTAAGCAAGGCACCTTGCACAGAGAAACGTTTAGCCTCATAGTGTCAAACAATACAAATACATCATTCTGCAAAGTGAAGCCTAAGTTACAATAAGCAAAACAGATTTTTGAGGGAGGGGGACTTTACTAGTTGACAATCAACAAGGAGTCTAAGAAAACTGATACAAAACTGATATCCTAAACTCACAGGAGACCCTATAGTAAAATCACCTTTAGACTGGTGTTTACAGTTTAAGGCAGATTTTTTTTGATTAACAAATGGTCTTATATCATTTATACAGCATGACCATTATTATAAACTGGGATGAGGAAGCCTGTATTCAGAAATGGATGGCCATGTGATAAAACACACGAAAAGAGCTCACGGGTTTGATTGTACAACCAATGGCGGCTGCTCAAGGAGGGGGGGGGGGGGGGGGTCAGCCTTTGGGTTGCTGAGCGGAACAAACAGGCTATTTGTGCCCCTCCCGATTTAGATGAGCAGTGCGCACAAGGTGAATATCTTCAACTTTTAGGGCTACATTCACGAGAACATGTTTAGCCTACTTGTTTATGGGGTGCTTCTCCCACCAACATTGTGCTTAGAGATTTGGTGTCTTTTAAACCCATCGTAGGTTACATCTAGCCTATATTTAATCCCCGTAGGCCATCAACTTCTTCTTCTGATAGCGTTGCAGGCGGCCAACCGGCCGTGCATCTGCACACGGTACAAACAGTGGTAGTCACAAGGCTACATCACATAGGCTATGTAGTTGTTTGCACTCCGGATGGTTTCAGAGATTGTCCAGCGGCTGTTAAAACACACTTCGAGAGGAGACAACAAAGCCAAAAGAAGATCAGAACAAATTTGTAATAACTGTTTTGTAATAACAGAGGTATAGGCCTTTTTTAAGTCACGTTCTATTTATTTTTGTTTTAGTCTTGATTTTATCGACTTTAGGAGATCTATTTAAATCTGATATTATCCACATTGTCAGTCATGTTAAAAAAAAAGGATGCGGAAAAAATGGCCCTGGTGTCAGACGTGAGGAACTCGTACACCACTATAAGGTAAACCTTTCTTATTTAATTTGCGCTATGAATACATATGGCTTGTCTGTTTAACCATAGGCTGCATGAATCATTTTATTTGTTTATATAATTTGTTTTTACCTGAAATTGTTCAGTGACTTTTAGTGACACTCACATTAATTCTACATATAGGACGTTTGACAAACCTTTATGAAAATATACAACTTTCTTTCTCAGTAATGCTTGTGCAGAGAGCCCTGTCTTTGCTCACGTTCCGTATTTGTGAACTACTAGTTTTCCACACGGTACTGATCTGGGTTCTGCTGGTCTGCTTAGCAGTGCGCAAACGTGCAGGTTCATTCCTGCCATTGCTGATGGAAACGTCACAATTAAAATCACAGGGAGGTGTGCACAGGTTACAGCACTGGGCTCTAATATTTATTATTTATCCAGAAGTTCTCGATTGTTTTTCAGCCAGCCAAGACAGAGAATATCCCGGGGACCCCCTCATGTATTTTTCTTGGAATAATATGACATATAATAATATGAATATATATATATATATATATATATATATATATATATATATATATATATATATATATGTTTACATTTCTAAAAACATTGTGCCCTATCTCAACACAGAATACCTATAAAACAATGCAGTTCAATTAGTTGCAAGTGACACTGTAGGCTACCTAATCAAAATATCGAAGGCAACACACACAAACACACACACACACACACACACACACACACACACACATCAAAATGAATCAAAAAGGTGACTATTTAAGTTCCTGAGAAATGTTTTAGTTTTCTCACATTCAAAAAATAGGTGTGATAGTGTTTCATCCGTTTCACCACAGAAGTAACAAGCACTACTTATGTTTGCATATTTGGCTACAGTAACATTTGGGGGGGTATATTTTATCAAGAATTTTTGTTTTGAACCTACTTTACTTTATTTGTAATTCAGTATTTACTAAGTAACAACCAAGCTCTTTTAATACCAGGAATTAAAGATCCCCTGTAGAATTTGCCTCTGAGGAGTTATTCTTTTTCTATATTGAAAGATCTGATGAATATGTTTATTATCACATTTCTTATCTAGCACACTAACCCCATTTAAAATGAATTTATGTTGTGTTCAATCCAAAAGACATCATTTTGATTTAAGACCTTTAATCAGGGTGTTAAATTCCCTAAATAGGGCTGGGAAGCCATGACGCAACAACAACAAAAATGTCATATGTTAAAATAGCCAGAACTATCACATAAAGAAATAATGTTATGGATGCCACATTCAAACCATCTAGAGAAAACAAGGGATTTGTTTTTAGCTGTAACGTCTGCATTGTTCCAAATAAGTGGTTTATGAGGCGAGAAGTTGTGAAGAAAACACAGTTTCCTAGTCAGAAGACACTGTTGGTGAAATTTAGATAACTTGATAGGTAATTTGGATGGAGCATAGTCACGTTTTAAAAGGGAGGAAAGACCACCAACAAGGTTAAATATATGATTAGGAATAAAAGGAATTAAGACATCTCCTGATATAACCAATTCTAAATGAGTTCACGGTGTTTACGGTGAAGTCCAAAAAGTCTAAACCATCCCGTGCTTTACAGTCAGAATGAACTTTTTTTAAGTTGGTGAGGTTTATTTTTCAGAGGAAGTCGAGAAAGATTTTATTAATCTCTTTAAGTGTTTTGTCATTGATAATGTTAGAAAATTCTTACTATCACGTGATCCTTGATTTGATGAGGACAAACAGAGGCTGAGGGTCCAATTGAGCAAATTAAGAAAAGGGTTCTATCATGTAAATGAGAAATTCAACATAAAATACTGTTAATCAACATTCTATTGACTTAGCCTAGTCTAAGACACCAGAGGGTAGGAGACAGAAGGGTACTTACTGGTGTGAGGAAAAAAGGCTTCTTTCTATATGTTAAATGCCAGATTTGACTTGATCAATTCTTTAGAGTCAGAGGAACAGAGGGGGAAGGTGAGAGACAGTAGGGCCGTCTTGACCTCTTCACAGGGATCTCAATAACATTAATAAAAGCATCACCAAAACCAAATAATTTAAGAGTCTTCAAAAGAAAAGTATGCTCAATAGTATCAAAGGCTTTGTAGAAATCTAGAAAAAGATTAAGATGTGACGAGTTTCCATAAAGCCAGACTGTGTTTCAGAGATGAGATCATCAAGGCCTCTTTAAAGTCTATTGGCATAAACTAAGCTTGATTGTTACCTAGTAAATACTAAATCACAAATAAAGTAAGTAGGTTCAAATCAAAAATTCTTGATAAAATATACCCCCCAAATGTTACTGTAGCCAAATATGCAAACATAAGTGGTGCTTGTTACTTCTGTGGTTATACGGATGAAACACTATCACACCTATTTTTTGAATGTGAGAAAACTAAAACATTTCTCAGAGACTTAAATAGTTATCTTTTTGATTCACCTTACTCAAAATATTTTCTTTTTTGTTATGATATTCTTGATAATAGCACTTTAGAAAATATAGTTTTTTATTCACAAACAGAAATGGCAGAAGGGACAACCTTCCTTCCAGGTATTTAAGTTAGAAATAGATTTGTTCCTTAAATCACTTCATTTAATAAAAAAACAAGCAAAAAATGATCGGTTTATGTGTCTCCTCTACACAGTCTGGAAATCCTGAAAAGTTTGCCTCTTTGTGTTGTATGTGATTAAGGCTGATACAGCTAACCAGCAAGCTAGCTAAAAACGGCATAAAAACTACCAGACATTTTGGCACCTCGAAATGAGAATTTAACAAGAAAAAACGTGTAGTAACACACCGTATGCAGCCTAGCTGGCAGGGTAACTGAAACGAGAAGGAAAAAAGTGACCAGTCCAGACTTGTCCCCACACAAAAACAAATGCAAACACACACTCTCTACAACCCAAATACACACCCTGCAACGCAAATACACACTACAACACGTATACTCACACTCTACAACACATATACTCACACTCTACAACACAATTACACACCCTGCAACACAAATACACACCCTGCAACACAAATACACACACTACAACACAAATACACACTACAACACATATACACACACTACAACACAAATACACACTACAACACGTATACACACACTACAACACAAATACACACTACAACACATATACACACACTACAACACAAATACACACTACAACACGTATACACACACTACAACACAAATACACATTACAACACATATACACACTACAACACAAATATACACACTACAACACAAACACACCCTACAACACAAGTACACATCCTATAAAGACATTTGCACCATAAACTGAATACTCCGTATCAGTATTATTATTGATATCATATCATATTATTATTTATATAATATTACAATATTATTATTATTTATATCATATTGTATTATTTTAGAATTATTATTTATATAATATTATTATAGTATTATTATGTATATAAAATCGTATTATTATAGATATATTATTTATATTATATTATTATAGCAAATTATTCATATGTTACATTATTATAGAATTATTATTTATAATATTATAGTATTATTATTCATATCATATTAAATTATTAAAGGTGTACGCATATAACGACTCCCTCTTATAAGCTGTTTAATTTGCCACCCAGTGGCAACTAAATTTCTAGGATACAACAAACTCACTTTATGTAACTTTAAAATCCACCGTTAAAGTTTGTTTTTGTTTTTATTCAGCTTTAAAAAAATATATTAGATACAATTTTACTGCAGTCTTGCTCTTTTTTCTCTGATGTTATATCATTGTAAATGTGATCTTTTTGTGCTGTTGGTCGCACAAAGCACATGATTTGAAGACGACCTTGGGCTCTGGGAACATTGAATAATAGACAGGTATATCAACAATGAAAATGAGTTGTTTCATCCTAAACACGCTGAAGAGTAACAAAGTCATTTCACTGCATATGTTCTGTCCAGCGTGTCCAACCAGGAAGCATTACAGATGGACGGCACAGGTGACATCAAGCATTGCCATGACAACAGCTATGCACAGGAGGATCGTGAACAAGAAAAGAAAGTGGCCAAGAGGAGGTTGTATCTAGTCTCAGTCATCTGCCTGGTTTTCATGATTGGTGAAATCCTTGGTGAGACATTTATTTAATCCCTGATTTATGTTTGTGCTAACACCACACCAAATTCCATTCTCAAATTAAACATTTTGAATTTTCTTACTTTTTTAAGGACTCTATCCACAACACAGGACATAAAGAAAACTCACTTAAAGCTAGTTTACCTGCTACTCGCGTTATTTCCTTCCAAAAGAGTGGTGATGTACACCAGCAGAAACTGCCAGGAGTTGAGTTTTCCTTAATATGATGAATGATGTGTTAACTGCATGCCACATTTATCAGAGCATACAAAGCCAAACTGCCTTCTAAGCTACCATATGACCAGTTGCTGACAAGCTTTTAAAAGCTATTTTTAAACACTGTCTGATGCAGTCAGTCCACATAAAACACACCAGGGCAACATTCACTTCCAGCTAATTTCACAAAAAATAAGGGCAACCCGGTCCCGTTTGTAACCGGTAGGCTACCGACAATGTGATCTTCACCTGTTCAGCTGACTTTATCTGATAATACACAACTGTCCTGCTATTATTACAGACATATGACTAACCACAGACAGTTGCCTTCATGGACTCATGGCACTGCTTAGAATAAATAGGGGAAACTTTTATTTTAAAGGAATGGGAAACACTGATGTATAAAACTGCTAATAAGATTCATTTACTTGTTAATCAAAGGTGTAGGAACGCAGTTCCGTATCATTCCGGACCACATTAACCCCTCCTTATTATTTCCCACAAAAGTATCAATCTATCATTTTAGCTATACAATATTATAATTTTATATTAATGAATTGTCTCCTTCTGAAGGTGGGTATTTTGCAGGCAGTCTTGCAGTGATGACAGACGCTGCTCACCTGCTTGTGGACCTAGTCAGCTTCATTATCAGCCTGTTATCCCTCTGGCTCTCCTCCAGACCTGCTACACACAAGCTCAGCTACGGCTGGCATCGGGCAGGTACAGTACTGACAACAGTTAGCTATTATTGCTTAAGGTGTGATGGGGGCTGTTTTCATCCGACTTGAGTGGGTGATGGATGTGAAATTGGCCAAGTTTGGCCGACGAATGGATGACGATCCATTGCCCTAGTTTTATTTATTAATTTTTATAATCACCAAGAACACCAAAATACATACTTACATGAAATACATTTTTTCATTTCCAAAATAGAACCCCCCTGCCCACCCTCATCAGAACCTCTGTGCCTCTCAATATGTCACTAGTAAAACAAAAGCCTGTAGTGAGTCACACTTATACATAATCCAGTAATAAAAAAACAACAACAGTAGTACATAAAACAATATTGCATACTTCTTTAGTCCTCAGCCACCAAACTGTCTTAGTGCTTTACATGTCATTTGGGAATCTCAGGAAGGGATTTAGGTTTTTCAAAATACAGTATGTTATTAATGGGTTCCAGATAACATAAAAGGTCATTGAACTCTCTAAGTACAAACTTTTATCTTTTCCAATTTCAAATACATCATAAGATCAATCAGCCATACAGATACCTTTGGTGGCTATGGGGATTTCGAATGTAAAATAATTTGCCACCTGGCAATCAAAGTTGAAAAGGCTAATCTATCTTTATAGCTAGCAAGCCCTATACAGTATGGTCGCTCGACACTGTTCCAAATTTGAGGAATACTCATTGGGCTCACATTCTGTTTCTTTAACTTCAGATAACGTTTTGTAGACCCCTAACCAAACTTGATCCAAGCATGGACATGACCAGAACATGTGGGTCAAGGTTGCTGGAGCACTATGACACCAACTACAATTTTCATCGACGCCAGAGAATATTTTTGCCAATTTAGCATTAGAAAAATGCGTCCTATGTAAAACTTTAAACTGGATTAGGCTTAGACAAGCACAGGATGTAGTCCCATTGACCCTAAACACAGCGTCCTCCCATATACTATCTGGTATTGTCTCTTAGTATCATCCCACTTTGCTCTAATCTTATCCAGAATATTGTCACCATGGGATGTGATGATGCTATAAATGCTGGAAATAAGTCACTTTAAAATTAGAAGACCCTTCCAAGATATCCTATTTGTAGATATCTAAAATGATGTGAGTAGGAGAGATTACGCTTTTCACATCATTGAAACTTGCAAAATACAACACTGAAGAATTATTTTTAGATTCACACCAGATCATAGCTGATGACTGACACCAATAAAGTATGTTCTGGCAGTTAGCCACCCAATAGTAAAATTTTAAATTTGCCAAATCCAAGCCACCGTTGGAACGATGTCTTTGAAGGAATCTCTTTTGAAGTCTAGGGGCTTTACCAGCCCAAATAAACAATGTTATATACATATCAATAAATTGAAAAAAAATATTTAGGCAGATAAATTGGAAAGCACTGAAAAAGATAAAGAAATCTAGGGAGAACTCTCATTTTGATAGGTAAACAGGTAATCCTACCAACCAGTGACAAATTATTGGCATTCAATACCGTCAGATGCCTCACTCAGTAGCTAAAACAGAGAGCTCTACACACGGTGAAAAGAGGAGCTGCAGCAATGTGCAGTACAACAAAAATATGGTGTTTGTTGAAAATTAAACCATATAAACCTATTCTGATATAACCTCTAAATACAACTATGAACCTGAAAAATAGCATATTATGAGAACTTAAAAAAAGACTCCTATTGTATATACTGTATGTTTTTAAACAACTAAAACAAAAATAAAATTTCTGATTGACAGTAAAACCCCAGTCTCATGTGTGGTGGGTGCTGAATCACATGGAGGTTAATCGTTTTGGTACATATTAACTTGCTAGCAGACCCTTTTTGTGAACAGTTTGTTTAATCTAATAATTTTCAGGTTCTTCTTTGGAAAATATTGTATCGAAACAGCTTCCAGTCAGTTGTTGACTGCAGTTGCTGTTGTTGTATTTCTCTTCATTTATTTTCTTCTTCATTTCTCCTCCCATGCAGAGATCCTGGGTGCGCTGTTGTCAGTTTTCACCATCTGGCTGGTAACGGGAGTGTTGGTTTACCTCGCTGTGGTGCGCATTCTCGACGATAACTACACCATCGAGGGCACTATCATGCTCATTACCTCTGGTTGTGCGGTGGTGGCTAATATTATGTGAGTCAAATAATACTCAGTTCTCATTTCTACTGCTTTTATCTTTGAATATTTATGATTTAAGGAGAGGAGGACAATACTAAATCTACTTTCATGGACTCTTGAAGAAGTTTGTGTTGTATCTCAGAGCTGATTTTCACACTTTGAAAATAATTTGTTCCTACTCTCAAAAGCATGGCCTTCGCTCTTCACCAGTCCGGCCACGGCCACAGTCACGGGGGTCTCAGTTCACCCGGGCACGGCCACAGTCACAACGGTCACAGCTCGCACGGCGACAGTCACAGGGGTCAAGGGCACAGCCACATTGAGCAAAACAGTAAGTAATATCAGAAGACAGTGGGTCACAATCTGCCCGTTTCCAGCAAGCATGTTTTGAAGAGGCACTGCATTAGTGGATTATAAAATGATGTATAGTTATCTTTATAGATCTTACTGAACTACATGTCTTTCAGGACAGAGGACTCAGCAGGCCAACGCCAGTGTGCGAGCAGCCTTCGCCCATGTGTTGGGAGATCTTCTCCAGAGCGTCAGCGTGTTTCTCAGTGCCATCATTATCTTCTTTAAGGTTAGGAGTCTTTCTAGAACTGCACAAAATGTGGGAAGTCTTACAGAGTGAAACCGAAACCAATGAGGGGACATTAGGAGTGTAGAGTAGGTGTGAAATACATGAAGACATTTTTTAATGCGGTCAATAAACTAAATTTAACTCCTATACTTAATTGTTTTTAGGATAAAGATTATTTTAGAAATGCTTTAAATGTTCATGAAAGACAGGCTGGTTGCGATTCCTATCCTAACAAAGCAATAAGTAACCTAAAAAATTATTTTAATGCATCACTTTGTGTGACCAATGTAGTAACTGGCAGATTATGAAATAAATGGTTATAAAGCTTGGAATTCAAGCTTTTTATTAAGATAAACCTTAATATATCAACCTATAATGAAACACAAAATATGTAACAGGAAATTAATTCAGAACAGGTAACAAAACAAATCTGGGCACATTTAAAAGCTAATCCAAATAAAATAAACCAAACCAATAAACAAAGGGAACAATAAAAGAAATTATAATGTTCATATGTTTGCATAATAACAATACCACATAAATACAACATAAATTGGGTATTAAACTCTATGAATATTAAGTCACCCCTCAGTTAGCTAATTATATTTTGACCACTGTCAGTGTTGTGGCTTAAATCTGGCTTCTTTTGGTGTGAGACTTGGGCAGCATACAGTACTGTAGCTCTCATTTATTAATTTCTGCATTATTTTTAACATCCAGCTATCCACCGCTCTGTATTTCTCCGTGCTAAAAACACACTCGCCCTTAAGGAATAAATGTCGAACAATACAAAGCTGCGTGTGCAGGATAGATGCTGCCATTTTTTCTGTCTACAAGCTGTAGCTGTTTTGTTGCTTGGTGTCCATCTGCAGAATGCTGAAATATTTTCCTCTCCCTGGGCAGCCATTACTGCAAAATGATGAGCTTCACAGTTACACAAGAAATTGTCAATGTCCTGTGTCCATTTGGTATTATAACCATTACTAAAAAAAATGTAGGATATTTCAGCTTTATCCTTTGGATCAAATATCAGCCGGTGAAGATATTGTGCTCTTTGAGAAATAATACTCTTATATTATACTCAGTACATTTAACATTAACATGACTCTGTCATTTGTTTCTTCCAGCCAGAATATAAGATTGCTGACCCCATCTGCACATTCCTGTTCTCCATATTTGTCTTGTGCACCACGCTCACCATCCTGAGGGATATTGTAATTGTCCTAATGGAAGGTGAGGTTCCTGGCCTTAAAAAACTAATTACAACACACAGTGTTTGCAGCTCTCTTTCTCGCTTTATCTGATGCCTTATCATCTCTCGGTCAGTCTTAACATTTTCCTTTTTTCTTGATCTACTATTAAGGCACTCCAGCAGGGGTGAAGTATGGAGAAGTGCGGGATAGTCTGCTAGCAGTGAAGGGGGTGACGGCTGTCCACAACCTTCACATCTGGGCCCTCACCATGAACCAGACTGTACTGACTGCACACGTAGCCATAGGTGAGAAGAAAATGCAAACATATGAGCTGCTGGCACAATTTAATCATATTTTAGTTTTTTAAAATCTGTGCCACTTGTAACCAGAAGTCAAAACCCAATCAACGTTCATTATAGTGAATTTGTTTACACCACTGGTAATGAGTATATAGACCCTTACAGTCTATGATGACCATGACAACCTTAATGGGCTGCTAACATGCCTCTGGACTTTTTTATGTAAACTGTTTTTAAGGTGCACACACACATATAGCATACAGTATAAACAGGGTGACTAAAATTTGTTTACCTGCATTTCCTTTGTATTACTCTACCTTCCATAGACGAGACAGTGGATGCTCAGACTGTCCTGAGGAAAATGACACAGGCTTGTTTCGCCTCCTACAACTTCCACTCTGTTACAATTCAAATGGAGAGACAGGCCGACCTGAAGCCTGGATGTAACCTGTGTGAGGATCCCAAGAAGTAGGAATCTGCCTAAATTCTTAAACTGATCCCAACAGAATATGGCCTAGCTATGCTTTTGCTCCTGTAACCTCAATACTTATAACAAGTTGGTTTTGCACTGCTCGTTGGATCCTAAGGCCTGTTCCTTAAGTGCCTCTGTCTTTTAGACTATAGTGTTGTTTATTTTACTACCATTTGTCACACAATTTGTAATCAAATGGGGAAGTTTCATGGTGATACCTACAGTATTAATTACATTTATAACCCTATTAACTTGTAGTGTCTTTCCTTTGTGTTGACATTCCCAAAGAAATATTTGTATTGAAATGAGCATGTGCCTGTATTAAAGGCAAGCTTGCTCACGATTTTATTTTTTTAATTGCTTTTTTTTCTTTTAGAAAAGCCCATCCTGTGTAAAGTTTTAACATGTCAAAAACTTTAAAGGTTCAATATGTAATATATTTACTGTAATAAAGTTGCCAGATATACTTGTAAAAACCAGAGGTGGAAAAAGTACTAAAATATTATACTCAAGTAAAAGTACCAATACTTTGATGAAATATTACTCCAGTACAAGTAAAAATACTGAAAAAGGAGGGGGGTTTGCACTACCTGTGTAATGTAAATGCTTGAAATGCTAAATACTAGATTGCATTTGATGGTGGCTGCTGTAGTGGTTCTGGGCTTGATTTTTCTTTTCTTCCTTTTGGTTTTCGTTTTTTTATTCAGTAACAAATGGGATTTGTAATGTAGCGAAATACAGTACTTCACTCAAAACGTAAAAGTACATTTTAAAATACAGATTTTGAAAACTAATTGAAAAATACAAATTACACAAACAAAACTACTCAATACAGTAACGTGAGTAAGAGTAAATATTAGAGATATATTTCAAAGGTGGAGACAGCTTAGAGCCCAAAAAGATGCAGAGTTAGCTAATTTCCTCCTGAACAAGTAGCTAACCATTAGCTTCAGACTAATTTGTCACAGCTACAAGGGATGGGCATTTTATGTAATTTCAACATTTGTGTACTCACATTAGATTATATAGCTAGAGTACCCAAGTTGGTTACTCGCAAAAACAAATTGAGACACAATCAGTGATCCCGACTGGTCCTGGCTAACGCTGCCAAGCTAACCCATTACCGGAAGACCAGGCAAGCGTGCCACAGCTGTTTGCAACCTGTAGTCTGTTCAGAGGCCAGAGGTGACACTGGTGAGTTAATTTAAGCCAAGAGAGGAGGGCTGTAAATTGGGAAGAGAGGACTGTGAGTTTGCAGTGTGTTTAGCGACTGTTACCGTAATTCTAAACCAATAAAGTGTGTTTAGTCGGGTGGAGAGGACGGCAAGGCAGTGTTATTTTACTACTGTAATTCTAAGCCAAAAAAAGTGTGTCTGTCAGTTGGTCACAGAGATCTGCATGAGCATGGGCTTGTGACTGTCAATATAGCCAATATCTAACGTTAGCTACTCCGCTGTGCTCTGAAGTAATTTCTTGCTATGGGAGACAAGTGTCTAGCAACATTGTTGTGCTCCTTCATTGGCTTTGGTGGAGGGTCTTGCAACGCGAGAGTATGGATACTGTGGTCTCAGCCTGGCTCCGGGAAATCTGAGTCTGGGGAGGAGGGGGCTGGGGAGGGAACTCTCTCCAGTATTTTGAATTTGTACTGCAGTAACTATTTTAAACACTAGCTGGCAGTATTACATATTGCACCTTTAATATTTGTGAGTTGTTGCTTTTGAGTTTATTCATGATGAAATAGAAATCCCTGTATAAACCAAGTGTTCCTCCATTATGAATTGATACATGTTGGATGATTAACTGTTTATTTATACTTCTACTCACAGACTTTTTGACCTTATGTAAATATACAGTAGATCAGACTATTCCACCAGCAACCTCAGATGTACTGCATGTTACCATCAAGTACATTTAAATAGCAATGTCTTTCCTAGTACCATTCAAGGTGAAATGAATTATTCAATAAAACATCAATTTTTCAAATACTCTGTTTTGCTTTCTAAGTCTGATTTACAATGTCATACAATTGTTCATGATGAAGCACTGTACTGCCAACACCAGCTCCTCTGTTGCTGGGCAACAAGCTCACAAATGGATCCATTGTTTTGAGGGTCATGTTGATCGCTGTTAACAGTCCCCCACCTACTTGACCTTGACGCCTTAGTGTTGTTTTTATTTATTTAATTTTTTTTTTAAATGTACCTGTGCAGCCATTTTCGGTACCAGTGCCCTCTGACACATTACCTTACGGGACCCTGAAGTGTTCACTGCTCGTTAGAGTTTGTCCCTCTTCTCGCCGGTTGTTTCCAGCAGTAAGAGCTCTGGGTATCCCGAGCAGTAGCACGGCCAAGGGCATCATTAATAACAACTGACACAGCTGGCCGGTCTTTTATTTTTAAATGATCTGAATTTAGGCATTGGTCAAAATAATAAAGTACATTTACTTAAGTTCTTTAATATATAAATTTGAGGTGCTTCCATTTCATGTACTTTACACTTCTACTCCACTACATTTCAGGAGTAAATATTATACTTTTTACTTCATTACTTTCATTACTGACAAATGAAGTTGATTTTTAAAATTAAGATTTTACAATTAAAATATGATAAATGTATGTGATAGTTATATAAATTAATCATTTACAGTATAAACAATATCATAGAATGATATAATACTCTGAAAAGGACCTACAAGTACCTTTACTTTGATGATAAGTCATGTAAGACTGTTAGCCTGCTTGTAAACATTATTTGTTCATAGTGGCATTGTTACTTTTATTTCTTTCACCACTGGATTTAAGACACATTTTATAATATCATACATCCAGACTTCTATAATCACCACCATAGACTGTACATAAAGTTAGCATTTTATTTTCTCCAAACTATTTTCTCCACATCTGGTATTTTCATTTAATACATTTTAATTTTGTGTTAAACACAAAATATAAGTCTTTAGTTCTCCCTCAGTAAAGTTGCTTATTATTCTACACTTCATGGACTTTCTTTTGGCTGCACCAGTCCATCAAATAGTATATACAGTATATATAACCACTTATGTACTGTACATATGATGCAGTATTATTCATTAAACTATCCAGCATTGTATTAGAGTTGAAAGCTCTACCTTACACCTAAGTACATTTATTTTGTTTTTTGCTTTTTGTTACCTTTTGCTTCTTTTCCAGCTCTTTTTATGTGTTTCCTCTCTGCTTCTCTTCCCTTCGCTACCACTTCATCCTCTTTCTCTCTGTCTGTCTGACTCTTGCTGTCTTATCCTGTCAAGCACGTCAAGGTTCAAGCACCTACAACATTGTTGAGATGACGCAGTGCTTAAATTTCAAGGTAATCTGTGTTGCCTAATGTTTTTTTATGCAAGAGGCCTCAATAACATGCAACAACACATGATGTACAGGATGCTCCACAAAACTTACAGAGGTAATCAGATTCATTGCCTTGTGATGACTGGTCTTTAGAATTTTTGAATGTACAAGAAAGCTTTTGTCTCAATGAGGTTCAATTGCACAAATATGAAAAATCTATAAGTTTTGCATCAGCTTGCCTTGATATGATCACTACATTGTGTCTCTATTCACGTTGATCCACAGTGATGATAAATGTCACACATATTTGCATTTTCCAACCTTTTCTATTGATATGATATTATTGTTTAAATTCTTTCTTCTAATGTCAAATGTATAATTCAGCAACGCATATTCATCTCACTACCTGCCTCCACCCACTCACCATCACTATCTATCGTCCCAATTAAACACACCAAGTAGACAGGCTGGACGATTATGGAGAAACTCATTTCCACATGGCATGTCTCAGTTGGTCTGGCTGTATGGCAGATGGGGATTGTAAGAGTAACGCTCACTCATCCTGGCAAGCTAACCAGCACTACTCCTGCAATTAAGAAGTTGTGGGCAGTCAAGTGAACTTGTGCTTTGCATATCAATTTTGCATGTTGAAGATAGTTTTTTTAAGAAAGAGAATACGTGAAAAGAAACGACTGCAGGTTATTATTACACACAATGTGTTTTAGATAAAAGGAAATTGAAATCCCAAATTTTAATAATGTAAACCAAGTAATAGGCATCATAATCTACTTTTTCAGCCCCACTCAAGCCTGAAGGCAAAGCCTTTCTTTTTCTCAAAAGCTCTTATTTCCAGTCTCTGTAAATCAGAGCTGTAATTCTGCTGCATGGCAGCGCACATGCTGAGAAAGCTGCATGTCTAGTGTATTGTATTTCAAATTAATTTGAATTTTGATGGCTCACAAAGCAATCCAAGCACAGCTGTACAGTATAGGTGTGCCAAATAAATGGATGAATGGATGCATTGAAGGATTTTCTTGAACGCAAATTAGACAACATATCCATTTATGGGATGAATTTGAATCATGCTTACTTAAAAAGTTATAATGAACCATGAGAAGTAACCATGTGGCGTAAATTAGCCTGAGGGCTGATAAAGTCAGACGTGTGCTGTTATATAAAAGTAGACCAGCATATGGCGCTGTTACCCTAAGTAGCCTGAACACATTTTAGTGCACCTTGCTTTACCGTAATTGTCATTAATTCTTTCGAACCATTAGGAGGTGGGGGGGGACATATCGATAAATATGTTTTTATTTTAATATAAATAATAATGACATCACAATACATGTAGATCATATTTCCTTCCATTAAAATAACATTAAATTAAAAAATGGCATTTTCAAGTTGCACATCTCCTTCATCATTTACAATAACCAGTCGCGGTGTCAAGCCGAATTCTCGCGATAGTGGCGGTAGCTGAAAATCCTAGGAGCAGAGCAAGCAATTTGACATGTCAACAAAACAGATAAATTATCGCCACACAGGTAACATTACACGTTGTCTAATGTGTTATTAAATGAATATGAACATGCACTGTGGTGTTGAGTTAACGTCGTGCCGGAATAGTCAATCGACACAGAAATAATGAACCAAGAAAAAGCTGAAGTGTCGTGTGTGGTGTGACTGTCCCCTTAGCTTTGGCGTCAACCACTCCACTTTGTTAGCTAATTAACACGTTATAAGGCTGAATGTTGTTGGGTGTGGCATTTAAAAGTCCAGGACAGCATCTAACCGACTTGTACTGGTTTCTAAAACCCCGGTATACAACTTATATTAAAGGCTATAGCCTATAACGTTAGCTCAGAGACTTTGTCAGTTTTGATTCTGTTTAGCTAGCTAAGTTAAACCGCGTTTTGTTTTAGTTGATTTGTGACAGCTGTGACGCTTTTAGAGAGCTGTAACGTTACTTCATGTCTTGAGTGTATATGTGAGTGTTGCACATTGTTATTCATACCACTGTGGCTAACTTAACGTCATACCCACACTCCTTATATTTCTTTATTTATATTGAAATAAAGAAATTTTGAAAGTTTGAACACACCTAATTCAATGCGTTTCCTTTATTTTCATGACTATTTACATTGTATATTATCACTAAAGGCATCAAAACTCTGAATGAACACATATGGAATTATGTACTTGTCAAAAAAAAAAGTAAAATAACTGAAAACATGTCTTATGTTCTAGTTTCTTCAAAGTAGCCCCCCTTTGCTTTTTTGATAGTGCTGCAAACCCTTGGTGTTCTCTCAACGAGCTTCATGAGGTAGTCACCTGAAATGGTTTTCACTTCACAGGTGTGCCTTGTCAGGGTTAATTAGTGGAATTTCTTGCCTTATTAATGGAGTTGGGACCATTCGTTGTGTTGTGCAGAAGTCAGGTTGATAAACAACAAACAGCCCTATTGGACAACTGTTAGAATTCATATTTTGGGAAGAACCAATCAGCTAAGTAAAGAGAAACGAGTGGCCATCATTACTTTAAGAAATGAAGGTCAGTCGGTCAAAATTGCGAAAACTTTGAATGTGTCCCCAAGTGCAGTTGCAAAAACCGTCAAGCGCTACAACAAAACTGGCTCACATGAGGACCGCCCCAGGAAAGGAAGACCAAGAGTCACCTCTGCTGTTGAGGATAAGTCAATCTGAGTCACCAGCCTCAGAAATCGCAAATTAACAGCAGCTCAGATTAGACACCAGATGAATACCACACAGAGTTCTAGCAACATACACATCTCTAGAACAACTGTTAAGAGGAGACTGTGCAAATCAGGCCTTCATGGTCAAATAGCAGCTAGGAAACCACTGCTAAGGAGAGGCAACAAGCAGAGGAGATTTGTTTGGGCCAAGAAACACAAGGAATGGACATTAGACCAGTGGAAATCTGGGCTTTGGTCTGATGAATCCAAGTTTGAGATCTTTGGTTCCAACCGCTGTGTCTTTGTGCAACGGAGAAAAGGTGACCGAATGGATTCTACATGCCTGGTTCCCACCGTGAAGCATGGAGGAGGAGGTGTGATGGTGTGGGGGTGCTTTGCTGGTGACACTGTTAGTGATTTATTTAAAATTGAAGGCATACTGAACCAGCATGGCTACCACAGCATCCTGCAGCGACATGCCATCCCATCCAGTTTGCATTTAGTTGGACCATCATGTATTTTTCAACAGGACAATGACCCCAAACACACCTCCAGGCTGTGTAAGGGCTGTTTCTCTAAGAAAGAGAGTGATGGAGTGTTGCGCCTCCACAGTCACCGGACCTAAACCCGATCAAGATGGTTTGGGGTGAGCTGGACCGCAGAGTGAAGGCAAAAGGGCCAACAAGTGCTAAGCATCTCTGGGAACTCCTTCAAGACTGTTGGGAAACCATTTCAGGTGACTACCTCTTGAAGCACATCAAGAGAATGCCAAGAGTGTGCAAAGCAGTAATCAGAGCAAAGGCTACTTTGAAGAAACTAGCATATAAGACATGTTTTCAGTTATTTCACAATTTTTTGTTAAGTACATAATTCCACATGTGTTCATTCATAGTTTTGATGCCTTCAGTGATAATCTGCAATGCAAATAGTCATGAAAATAAAGGAAACTCATTGAATGAGGTGTGTTTCAAACTTTTGGCCTGTAGTGTATATATATATATATATTGTGTGTATATGTATTTATTCTCATTACGCATACATTAACTATATTCCTACTATTGTTGATTGATCTTTCAACTACTGTACACCTGTCTACCACAAATATATATTTTATTTTTTATATATATGATATATTGTATCACTATATTTATCTTCTGCACTATTTTATGTCTTGGATTAAAATTTTTACTTGCTTTTTATATTGGTATGCATTGTTGGCAGAAGTCTGAGATCAGTAAATGACTACTCTTCTGTAATTGGGCACATGACAGTAAATGAATAACTTGAATTTAACTGATGATACAAGCTAAATGTTATGCCAGTATCCTTATACTGTACATTATTGTATTGTTTTCTCGTCTCAGAAGAAACACTGACTTCTGTGACATAACTTGTCCTACTTTCTCCCCCCTCATCATTTTCCTCTCCTACTCCTGTAAAACACTTTATGTAGGCATGTAAGGGTGTGCTGGTGTGAAATAGCCCGACAGGTAATCTCACCTAGGACCTAGACCTCCTCCACCAGCATCTTTACTTGCTGTCTCCATGACAACCCCTCCGCTGGTGTCGCCTTTTGGCGGGCAGCCTCCTCCCCCGCAGCAGCAGCCGCAGCAGCAACAACAGCAGCAGCAACAGCAGCAGGCCCAGGCAGCACGGGATGTCAACACAGCCTCACTCTGTCGCATCGGCCAGGAGACGGTCCAAGACATTGTCTTCAGGACCATGGAGATCTTTCAGCTCCTTAGGAACATGCAGGTCTGTCTCACTCTCTGCCCACACGCCTATCAAATATGGTTACACTCCCCCTTCAGTCTTCTGTTTGCCTCTCCTTCTGCCTTTTCAAATATATTTTTTTTTGCATTTCCCAAAGCCCAAATGCCCTTTCGAGACACTAAATGCCATAAGAACAATAGTATGAGATGGGTGAAAACTGCAATATGAAGACACAATATAATTAAACAGATCTATACAAAGATAGAGCAGCAGAATATAGTGATAAAGAGCCAAAAGATAAACAACATTAACATATATTTGAAAGAATTTACTCTAATAGTAATGAGATGCCTGATGGTAACATGACACAGCACTATTATGCAAATAAAAAAACAGCTGTCATTCAGGAAGGGAATTCTTTAATAATAGTCTCCAGGGATATAGGATCAGGCAGCAAGCAGGAACAAATACATGTATCATACAGACAAAAGTAGTAGTCAGGGTACAGTAATGGATCTGGGACGATTGTGATAACTTTCATTAAAGTTGGAAAATAGGACAGTGCAAGCGGACTGATTACTAAATGGAAAGCTGGTCCAAAGCCGAGACACCGGTAGAGTTAACCAAAAGCTTGAATAACCCTTGATTGATAAACTCATCAATCAGCTCAAAGTTTGCATCAGTGGATCAATGAGACATTAGAAAGTTTAAAGTTCATGTAATCTGGGGATCATGTAAGGAAACTTTGTTTCTATATTTACAATATGGATTGTAAAAGAAATTTGCAACAAGTGCGGCAAAGAAGTTTAAAATGTGAGTAGTATAGCAGAAATGTTAGTCAGAAGCATGCAGAATTCTACTCAAGCTCAGTTACAAATTGCTTGAGCATGCTTGAGCATTAAGGCAGGTAAAGAACGGATTCCAGTGTAAGGATACAAAAGCAGGTCTATTTTTAATGAATTGGTAAAAGCATGGCTGCTGTCACAAATAACACCAAAGATCTTACAGAAAAGGTTTCTGTTTGGAATGAGGAGTCCAAGCTGTGGTTGAATTTGTGAGGAGAGGCTAATGAATAGGGACTAAGCAGCTATATAGTGTGGACAGATGGTTGAATTAAAGGTTTTTGGGATGAATAATGCATATTTCCACACTTCAAACACTAATGTTATATGACATTTGTAATCAAAGTGTTAATGATAGGAAATCCAACACTAGCTGAAGAAGTCGTGACTGCATCACACACAGTATGTTGTCTGACATATTATCATTGGCGCTCTGCCAAAGTACAACCATAGACTGTATATATTAATGGACAGAGCATGTGTGACATCACTTATTGGTTTGTGGAGATCTGCTATGAGTTGTTGAGTTTGCTGTTACGGGCACAGCCATCCTGGTTGCAGATGTGATGATTTTAGATGAGAGGGAGGAGTGAGGGAGGAGCCCTTACACTCTACGTTACGTTACACACTTTCACTGGCAGTCACATCATAGCCGCAGCCTATAACAACCCCTGCTTTATCGCAGATTTTAAAATAACCAAGACATAATTCAAAAATGAACCTCATTCTGTGTTGCAGAAGACTTAAAACTAGCGATTGAGATAAACTCATTATGAAAATCTTTACTGAGGTAATAAATCAAGTGAGAAGTGGGTCACTTTCTCGTAGACTTCTACAGAAACCATCCTCCTTTTGCAACCGCACGTGTTGGTCTCTGCTGGAATTCAGATTGAATGCAGGTTTAGGGCACTTCCTCATTTGCAGCACTTCGGTGAACTTTGTATAAAATCACAACAACTTGGAAGGCGGGATGAATATGGACACCTTTTCAGTGCTGTACATTTCAGAAATGGGTCTTCTTGAGAGTACCTGCCATGGCAAAGTTCTCAGTGGGTTTAAACGTTTGAAGCTTATGTTATTGCTGTGGTTTTTGGTGCCTTTGCTTCCAACTGCTCTCCTCCATACACGGGTCAAAAAACCACTGCAGTGGAGTGGGCAGGGGCACTTATAATCTACAGAGCATACACACATGCATAACCCAAGTTTACACCGGTTAAGGTGTATACAGGCTCAAATACCCCGGTTGCTAAAGGAGATATCTAGGTCTGGTGACCAGGGTATGAGAAGTCCGATTTTAGCTGGGTAACGTGTTAACATCGCATTTGAGAAACCACGGTATTTCTTTTACTTGAATATAATTGGGTTTTCAAACTGCATATAAACGCATTAATTGAGTGACGGGCCAAACAAACACGACTCAGCCACAGTACAAACAGTATTCTTGTGACTTGTTATTTTTTTTATCACACACTGTCTTTATGGTCATAAAAAAAACTTCCCTGCCTTTTTCTCCCCCTGCCTCTCTCTCCCTCTGTCTGTCTGTCTGTCTGTCTCCCCACTGTTTCTGTGTCTCTCTCTCTTCACTTTGCTTGCCCCGAAGGCATGCTTGTTTCATGTTATGTAGGATGTTTATAATCAGACAGTGTTGCCCCAGAGGCTTGTCGATTTTCTCAGTAAAAACATGTATTGTCACTCTTTCACACCCATTGTGGTTAAAAGCTAGTGATGCCATATCTCAGTTTGAGAGTGACTGTAAACATTCAAAGTGCAGTAGCAGACCTTTTGAAGCAGATTTCTTTGTGTTTGTGTTTTTAAATTTTAAACTGTGATTGTATTATATTATCAGGACCAGTTACCATATTGTTGCATGAACACAAACAGTGCATTTTTAAGGTTTATCTACAGCTAGGTTGCTGACATTCAAACAGTAAGTAGAAAGGAAACTATCACTTCATTCAAATGAAAGTGCCTGTACTGTGTGCATTAGCAGAAGGCTTCCAATGAACTATTACCAGTTAGGGAACAACATAGGGGTTGTAGGGCTTTTTGCAGTCAGTGGGGATCTATGGCTGTTTCTTTTTATTTGCACTAGCAAAATTGTAGATTTATACTTTGCTTAACAAAACGTTTCCTCTGTGGTGTTTCTCAGCTGCCTAATGGAGTCACTTACCACCCCAACACCCACCAGGACAGGCTGGGAAAACTCCAGGAGCACCTTAGAATGCTTTCTGTGCTGTTCCGCAAGCTGCGCCTCGTCTATGACAAATGCAATGAAAATTGCGCCGGGATGGACCTCATACCTCCAGAGGTGAGCAGAAGTGAAACAAGATTTGACCTAATTTTCTAATGTGATTAAAATGTAAGTGTTTATGTATGTGTGTGTGGTTTGGGCCAGTGTGAATACAGGTAATAATTACAACCAAGGCTTTGCACACTATGGCGTCTTACTAACAGTTGAGAGTCAAATAATCATGCTCACTGTCACTTGCAGTTCTCATAAGCCCCATTTCCACTTTGTATTTAAATGTGATCTAAGTGATCACAAATAGACAGCAGTAGGTATGTGTGTTTCCACCTGGCAGTAGAATGTGTCTCTCCAAATGTGTCCTAAATTACCTCTTGTGATCGGATCTCACTTCCCCGCTCTAACTGCAAATGAACATATACATAATTATGTATACAGTATATACTAAATATATTGTGTGTGATGTATAAATCATACATTAGAAATGTTCAATGAGAGACTGCCTGTGTGCCGGCATAAGCAGGTCTACTGAGGGGCACCGGGACCTGTGCAGGAGAGAAAGAGATGTTACTGCTGATGAAACCCCAACATTTCCTGATTTTGCGGCTTCATAATAAAAGCATTTAAATAACAAAAAAACAGGTCACTTTTATTGTGAAGAATTTATAGGGAATGAAACTGTTCCACAGCCGCTGCTTTGACCACTCAATTTGCCAGCTTACTCCAGACAGTGCTGTGTAACTCTGGTAATGCTAAACTATTAAATAACAGAAGAAGATGACATAAAAGCATGAAGTTGTGTAGCAGAGTTATGTCTTATATTGGTGAATTTGGGAATGTTTTATGAAACTAAAAATATTAGTTATTTTTAGGGCAAGAGAGCTGCAGAGTGCTCAAGACAGCCAGGGATATAGGATCAGGCAGCAAGCAGGAACAAAAACATGTATCATACAGACAAAAGTAGTAGTCAGGGTACAGTAATGGATCTGGGACGATTGTGATAACTTTCATTAAAGTTGGAAAATAGGACAGTGGCGTATCCTGCTGAGTTGACACAAAATCACTGGTCCCTGCTAGTGTGAGGGATTTCATATATAGAAAGTGTTTTTGTTTTTTTTGCGCTCAAATTGTTTTAGTTAATCAAAAACATGGGTTGATATGGGTCCGACACTGCAGGTGTGTGTTGCCCTTTACACTTTTTATCCAGTAAAATTTGGAATGTCAAACAGCACTGCCACCATGTTTATATAAACCAGACCCAGGAATGGTCGACCAATCAGAGGATGCTAGCAGCAACTCCCAGCAATCATACAAATTAAGATCAATGAGCTTTCCAGTTTGATCCAGTCAGTTTTTCCAGTCACATTTTTATTTTTAAAGGCCAGTTATTTCATGGATCCAGGTTACTATGCATCCTGATAAAGTTCACTTGGCCTTTGGAATTAAAATAGCCCCACATCATCACATACCTTTCACCATACCTAGAGATTGGCATGGTGTTATTTCAGTTGGCTTAATAGCTGGATTGATTTGCATTGAAAGATGATCTTATGGAAAGTTCCCCATGCCTATCTCTAGGTATGGTGATAGGTATGTGATGATGTGGGGCTATTTTAATTCCAAAGGCCAAGGGAACTTTAGATGTTCTTCTATTCCTCTTTTTAATCAACTTTAGCATGGGTGTGTGAACTTATGCAAGCCAATATAAGATTAATTGGGTTATAACCTAAAAAGGAATGATGAATTTATAATATTAACCACTTTTTATTTATGTTTTAGTACATCATTACTTTACCCGCTCTAAATATTACACACTTAAAAGTAATAAATAGCTTTTAATGTAACTGCATTTTATTCATTTAATGTTTATTTAAAACAGGGTGGATTGGACGAGCATACATGCTTTTTTATACATGCTTTTTTATACAGTTGCTACTGAGATGCTCTCCCACCTCACCCAACCTCAAGTTATGCTTTTAATACATATACTGTACACCTATCTCTGCAATTAGATCCTACATGAGGTGGTTGTAACTATTGTGGTGTAGAGGTGGAAGGAACTACATTTTTAATTTGAAAAGATTGATTGATCCTTCCAGATGCAAATGTCAACTCATACTGTATAAGCTTGTCAGGATTTTTTTGTGTGTGTGCTTTCTGACACTGCCTCATGTGTCCCAGCGTTTCACACTGACTGCCTGCTAAATCAGTAAGCTGTTGGTTTAAAGAAAGTAGGCCATTGTTACTGCCACAACCCCCCTTACCCACACACATCTTTACCCTGGGGGACTGTTATCTCACCTACTCCCTCCAGGTCTGTCTTTTCTCCGCTCACAGCAGATTCAATCGCTTTAGGTGAGTCTCTATAGTCTCTTTACCACTAGTTACGGTCGCCATCCACCTTCAAGAACACCAAAACACACACGCGCAAATGCACATACAGTCTCATTGGGCATGCACTGTTTGAGGCTCCATGCAGGACTACAGCTAGGCTATCCACAACTGTTTGATTGGATTTATGACTGCAGCAGTCCCTTCCCAATTTCTACAGATTGGTTTGGAGCTAATCTCTCTCACCAGACCCCTACTGAGGACAAATGAGAATGTGGGAGGAGACCAGTCTTAAATCGGAACAAATTGGTGATGGCTGCCACTATGTTCATTTTACTCACTGAATAATGCAATTGCTCAGAAGCATTATTATTACCGCCACTATATCAAAGCCTATGAGTGGTTCACTTTGACATTTTCCTTGGCTGTAGTAGTAAACCCTTATTGAGTCATTACGCCATCTAGCTGTTTTCCCCTTCTTATTTCCACCTTATTTAAATTTTGTCGTTTCCCCTTGAGGTGCAGACTCAGTTCGGTGCTGACCAGCCAATAGCTCGACTCACCATGTTTGTCTGGGGTTGAGAATAGTTGATTTTGGCCCCACCATGCATGCCATTTATCATCCCGCAGAATTCAGGTGCCTGCCTGACAGCCGCTCACTATTGGCTGCCCAACACAGGAAGTGGAATCAATGACTCAGGCAGTGTGACCTCATCGCAGTCTAATTAGCAACAGACCCGTTTAATGAACAGCTGGACCAAATGCACACGTCGGCGCTTTCCCCTTTTTTGTTCCAGCTGTTTCTTTTGCTGCTCCGTTGCAGCTTTTTCCTTCCTCTTTTTCTCAAACGCTCACATTTTCTGTATTTCTTTTCTCTTCTTCTTTTCTGTGGTGTACCTCCTTTCTGTCATTTCCTGCACTGTTCACCCATGCTATTTCATTTCCCTCTCCCCTTACACATTCACCCTGCTATTTTGTTGTTGTTATTTATTTGGGTTTGTCTTTCCTACCCTTTTCTTTTTGTTTCAGCAAGGCAACCTCAAAAACTTCATTTGCCCATTCTTCTCTGTCAGGCAGCAAACCACATCCATCTTTCTGTGAAAGAGGCAAGGGTTATGACTCGCACACCCATGCACGCTTTCTCATGCACACACACACACACACACACACTACACTTTCCCACCCTACTCAGCACATTTCATTTTCCCTTCAGGAGCTGCCTAAATCAGCCCGCTACCTTTCAAATTTGATTTGTCATTGGCTTTGGTTTGAAATGATCTAATGAAAGAACTTTCCTCTTTTCCTTCTTAAAGTTTCATTGCGCCAAAGACAAGCTCACAGATTGTCTGATATAATATCCTGCACATGTATTTGCTGTCTTTTCTCCCTCCAACAGTCAGTTTGCAGTTTGGCGTGAATATCGGCCTGAAAACTGACAGCAGCACAGAAAGTTATCCAGATTTTTACATCTTTCTGTCGCTCTTTTTTCCCCTTCCGCTCTTTGTTTCCCTCCCCCTTGGGCTCTTTTTGTTTCTCATATTCTCTCTTCTCTTTCTGTTTGTATTTTCTCTTCTTTTTAACCGTAGCCTTTTTTCTCTCTGACTATCTGACATTTTGCCCATTGTCTTACCGTCCTCACCTCCCTCTTCCTCTGTTTGTCTACACTTATGTCCATCTTCCTTCGTACCTTCTTTTTTTATTCCTGTTCGTCTTGACGTTGGCCTGCTCTAGCTGTATTCAAACACCAGTCAGCCATTGCTTCCAGATGAACCAGCATACTCCAATCATTGTCTAGTCTCCACAGGGTCTCCACTCCAGCTGCACAACCTCAGGTCAAATGGTGTAAAAAAGCAGACTAAACTAAAGAACCAACTTTATATGATCTAGATTAGCATCGTGCCAAGTCTTTATTGGAGCAATGTGTGTTTTGTTATTATATGGCAGTTGATATTGGCTTCTGGTTGTTTGGAGTGTCTCTTACCTAATCTGTGTTTGTGATCTTGTCTGGTATGACAATTTTTGTTTTGGAAAGGAAACTTGGCTTGGCGATGGTAGCTCTTGTTGATGTTATTTTCCCCTTGCAACAGCAAATCCTCGCTTCCAGTTTAATAAACTCCCGCAGATTATTTTTTGCATTTTTTGAAAATGTTTAGATTTCTGAGAGTGTTAATCCACAAAATTGACTACATGTCAACATAGCTGATACTGTGTATTTCCTGGAAACATTTGTCTACATTTACACTGTGTGTCCATTCAGTAGCTCATCAAGCATGTCATTAATCACACATTCTCAGCATAAAACCTGTTATGTTCTTGATGTATGTTATGCACGGAACATACACACATCACTTGGATGTGGTACTGCAGCAATGCCTCCTGTTTGCCTCCTCCCTGAGGTGGTCACTAGGGGGCAGTGTGAGGTAAAGCAGCAGGCGGTGACCCTATCGGCTCAGGAACTGTACATCGCCTGAGGGCTCTCGCGCATCAGCCTCACTGTAATGTCAAATAGACAAGGTCAAGCACACAGAGTGTTTAAAAATGAATTAATCTCCCACTCACTTTCTGTCTCTGTACTGTCTCTCTCTATGTTGAAGAGAGACGAGGGAGACTGTTTGAGAATTTACACAGAATCTCCATTTTCACCATTTCATGGGAACAAGATCATGAGACAGCACAGGGATATCTTCAGTGTAGGATAGCACTCAAAGGTTGAGCTTGCCCATACGCACATAATTCTGACCTATAACTGCACTCAGCTGGCATATATTGGAAAAATGTGAATATGAGTTTTATTCCAGAACTACTGTACTTCACAACTACTCTTAAAATGGAGTTGATTGTCACAAAAATAAAATTGTACTTTCGCATTGTAGATTATATACTGTATGTGCTGTACTACTGTAATTGATAAACAGAATGCAATCCATATCAGTTGAATATGTCAGTATTTTGGGAGTGATCCTCTTGCTGTCGTCTTACTTCCGATTTTTGTTTGCTGTCCCTTCCAGCAACTAATACCCTTTGTGGAGGATGACAGCTCTAAACACGAGGAGCGCTCAGCTGGCCAGAGCCGCCCTGCCACCGAGGAGAGGAGAGAAATTCTGGAGGTCAACAAGGTATTGTGTTCTGTATCTCAATAGCACAACACTGTTAGGGTTACAGGTTTCATTCCCAGCCAATGGTAATGAAATGAGAAGGTAGGGCTGATAAAAGAAAAATGGAAAAGGTTCAAAAAGTGATATCATGAGATTTTATCACAGTTTAGCATGGTATTTCAGATCAGTAAAGTTTCAGTTCACCTCTGACATCCATAGGTCTGCAGGCATTTCAAATATACCTAAGCTTGAGGGAAAAACGAGTTTAAAGTGATGGTTTGGAGTAAATTCCCTCTAGGTTCCTTCGCACCACGACCTCGAGCCAAACAACCCCCCAGAAGCTTTTTTCACCTGGGTCAAACAATGGGCAAGTTAGCATTATCAGCTGGTTAGCTTAGTGCAGGCGCTAATGGAACCACGGGTGTATCACGTAAATTACCTCACTAATAATGCCCGAAATGATACTAAACGTCTACAGTAGTACAACTAGGTTATTTACTCATCAAACAATGGATTGGAAAGTTTGTAAGTACACCAGGAGTTTATTTAAATAACACTTGCCTGCCGGCTTCTGCTCTCTGCTGCTACTGCTACCGAGTGCTTAGGGACATCTACAAATTACAACACCGAAAAGAGAAACAGCAGAGATATTTATTAATTTAATGACTGAATAAGGTAGTGTCTCCAAACTTACCTCAATTATAACTTGTCGCCTGCTAGTTGTACTACAGCATACACTTTTAACAGCAATGGGTGGCAGAGGCTGGCTCTGGTGACGTGGAACGTCACCTCTCTGTGGGGGAAGGAGCCGGAACTTGTGCGGGAGGTGGAGCGCTACCAGTTAGATATGGTGGGGCTTACTTCTACGCACAGTCTCGGTTCTGGAACCGTACTCCTGGATAGGGGTTGGACTCTGACCTACTCCCGGAGTTGCCCAGGGTGTGAGGCGCCGGGCGGGTGTGGGGATACTCACAAGCCCCCGGCTGAGTGCCGCTGCGTTGGAGTTTACCCCGGTGGACGAGAGGGTCGCCGCCCTACGCCTGCGGGTGATGGGGGAGAAAACTCTGACTGTTGTTTGTGCATATGCACCAAACAGGAGTTCGGAGTTTTTGGCCTTCTTGGAGACCTTGAATGGAGTCCTGTATGGGGCTCCAGTAGGGGACTCCATAGTTCTGCTGGGGGACTTCAACGCACACGTGGGCAATGATGGAGATACTTGGGAGAGGCGTGATTGGGAGGAACGGCCTCCCTGATCTGAACCAGAGTGGTTGTTTGTTGTTGGACTTCTGTGCTAGTCATGGATTGTCCATAACAAACACCATGTTCGAACATAGGGATGCTCATAAGTGTACGTGGTACCAGAGCACCCTAGGCCAAAGATCAATGATCGATTTTATAATCGTCTCATCTGATCTGAGGCCGTATGTTTTGGACACTCGGGTGAAGAGAGGGGCAGAGCTGTCAATTGATCACCATCTGGTGGTGAGCTGGGTCAGAGGATGGGGGAGGACTCTGGACAGACCTGGTAAGCCCAAACGAGTAGTGCGGGTAAATTGGGAACGTCTGGAGGAGGCCCCTGTCCGACGGACTTTCAACTCACACCTCCGGCAGAGCTTTTCGTGCATCCCTGCGGAGGCTGGGCGCATTGAACCCCGAGTGGACAATGTTCAAAGTTTCCATTGCTGAAGCTGCGGCGGCGAGCTGTGGTCTTAGGGTCTTAAGTGCCTCAAGGGGCGGTAACCCACGAACACCCTGGTGGACACCGGTGGTCAGGGAAGCCGTCCGACTGAAGAAGGAGTCCTTCCGAGATATGTTATCCCGGAGGACTCCGGAGGCAGTTGCAAGGTACCGACGACGGGCCCGAAGGGCTGCAGCCTCTGCCGTGACAGAGGCAAAGCAGCGGGTGTGGGAGAAGTTCGGAGAAGACATGGAGAAGGACTTTCGGTCTGCACCAAGGTGCTTCTGGAAAACCGTTCGCCACCTTAGGAGGGGGAAGCGAGGAATCATCCAAGCTGTTTACAGTAAGGATGGGACGTTGTTGACCTCAACTGAGGAGGTAATAGAGCAGTGGAAGGAGCACTTTGAGGAACTCCTAAATCCAGCTGGCACGCCCTCTGTGGTAGGGGCAGAGCTGGAGGATGATGGGGGATTGTCGTCAATTTCCCTGGTGGAAGTCGCTGAGGTAGTAAAACAACTCCACAGCGGCAAAGCCCCAGGGATTGATGAGATCCGTCCAGAAATGCTGAAAGCTCTGGGTGTGGAGGGGATGTCTTGGTTGACACGCCTCTTCAACATTGCGTGGAAGTCTGGGACGGTGCCTAAGGAGTGGCAGACCGTGGTGGTGGTTCCCCTCTTTAAAAAGGGGGACCAGAGGGTGTGTGCCAATTACAGGGGTATCACACTTCTCAGCCTCCCTGGTAAAGTCTACTCCAAGGTACTGGAAAGGAGGGTTCGGCCGATAGTCGAACCTCGGATTGAAGAGGAACAATGCGGATTCCGTCCTGGCCGTGGAACAACGGATCAGATCTTCACTCTCGCAAGGATCTTGGAGGGGGCCTGGGAGTATGCCCAACCAGTCTGCATGTGTTTTGTGGATCTGGAGAAGGCGTATGACCGGGTCCCCGGGAGAAATTGTGGGAGGTGCTGCGGGAGTATGGGGTGAGGGGGTCCCTTCTCAGGGCCATCCAATCTCTGTATGACCAAAGCGAGAGCTGTGCCCGGGTTCTCGGCAGTAAGTCGGACTCGTTCCAGGTGAGGGTTGGCCTCCGCCAGGGCTGCGCTTTGTCACCAATCCTGTTTGTAATATTTATGGACCGGATATCGAGGCGTAGTCGGGGCGGGGAAGGGTTGCAGTTCGGTGGGCTCGGGATCTCATCGCTGCTTTTTGCAGATGATGTGGTCCTGATGGCGTCATCGGTCTGTGACCTTCAGCACTCACTGGATCGGTTCGCCGCCGAGTGTGAAGCGGCTGGGATGAGGATCAGCACCTCTAAATCTGAGGCCATGGTTCTCAGCAGGAAACCGATGGAGTGCTTTCTTCAGGTAGGGAGTGAGTCCTTACCCCAAATAAAGGAGTTTAAGTACCTTGGGGTCTTGTTCGCGAGTGAGGGGACCATGGAGCGTGAGATTGGTCGGAGAATCGGAGCAGCTGGTGCGGTATTACATTCTGTTTATCGCACCGTTGTGACGACGAAAAGAGAGCTGAGCCAGAAGGCAAAGCTCTCGATCTACCGGGCAATTTTCGTTCCTACCCTCACCTATGGTCATGAAGGCTGGGTCATGACCAAAAGAACGAGAACCAGGGTACAAGCGGCCGAAATTGTTTCCTCAGGAGGGTGGCTGGCGTCTCCCTTAGAGATAGGGTGAGAAGCTCAGTCATCCGAGAGGAGCTCGGAGTAGAGCCGCTGCTCCTTCGCGTCGAAAGGAGCCAGTTGAGGTGGTTCGGGCATCTGGTAAAGATGCCTCCTGGGCGCCTCCCTAGGGAGGTGTTTCAGGCACGTCCAGCTGGGAGGAGGCCTCGGGGAAGACCCAGGACTAGGTGGAGAGATTATATCTCCAACCTGGCCTGGGAACGCCTCGGGATCCCCCAGTCGGAGCTGGTTGATGTGGCTCGGGAAAGGGAAGTTTGGGGTCCCCTACTGGAGCTGCTGCCCCCGCGACCCGACTCCCGGATAAGCGGATGAAGATGGATGGATAATAAATATTTTTGTTGTATCTCTTTTCGGTGTTGTAATTTGTAGATGTCCCCAAGCACTTGTCTTACTGCACTTGAGATCAAGGTACAAAAGACCCTAGGGTGAAATTACTCCGAACCATCCCTTTAATATCATCTTAAAGATATAATAATTAGATAGAAATAAGAATTAGGCATGGAATTCATTACAGATTAGTAATTTTACTCACCATCATTAACCTGCAGCTTTAATAGCCCAGATTTCATTATTTGGATAGCAACCATCCAGGTTGTAAAGATGTGGTTTATACAAAACAAAATTAAGAGGCTACACTTGATAAATTTTGTTTGCTAATATAGTTAATGTGTTTAAAGGGGGCCAATATGCTGGTGGGAAATGTTATTGTAAAATACAGTGGACTTGAACAGCATTTGGATGTACATGCATGTGCTGGTGTGAGAGGGTCATTATTTGTAATCCAGGGACCCCTGCCCAGCTTTCCAATGGAGGTATTTAAAATTAGAAAGTGGCATGGCACAAGGGGTGGATGAGGTGGATGCTGAAGGTTCTGGATTTTGTCGGGCTACTCAAAACTCGTTTTTAATATCACATAGAGATACTCTGTCCAATGTGTTCCCGGTTTTAAAGGGGGCTGGAGGATATGTCCCCTTTATCAGTGTGTCACCCTGCTCAGTCTTCCTAAACATTATGCCAATGTGCCGTAAAGGAGACTCTTGGTGATTGTTGAACCTCAGATTAATTATTTGAGTTGCCAGTATGCATACAAATATTATAATATTAGTATAAGTAAGCAAATAACTTATCTTTTATACTTTGTATTTATATCAATGTAAAAGCCAATGACCTGATCAAGAGCTGACTTAAACAACATAGTAGCTTAAGGATGTTGTAAATATTAAAAGAAGGGAAGAAGCGTTTTTTATTTATTTATTTATATATATATATCTTGTGAGTAAGGTATTCACTTCTGGAGTGGTTTCAAGTGGCAGACATCAAACACACCTAAGAGCTTTTTCAAATGTATTTACTGTCAGATATGTTTTGCTCAGCTCTGACAGAGAATCTGTTTTATGACACTCTGAAGAGCAGAGAGCTTTTCTTCAGACTCATATGCCATGTTGTCAATCAAAGTCTAAAAGTTTGTTGGGGGAATGATTTAATTCTGATTCATGGCTTAAGTTGCACGCCACAGGCAGACATGTTAAATCCGAGAATTGAGATGCATAGAAGGGTGAAGGGTGGCGTCTCAGATGTTAACATAATCCAACAATAAAAAAAAAAAATTAAAATTTTACTTTGATTTATAAAAATACTTTTGTGCAATATTTAATTTATAATGTAATATTTGTCCTGGTTGATTTTTCGACACATAGTCATTGTAGTTACTGTGGTTATAGCCAGTCCACTGTCAAAGAATGCCAAAGAATATTATGTGTTGTTTTACAGACACATTTGATGAACAGTTGTTGTCAAAGCTGACCTTGGGGACAAATATGTTGTTTACTTCATAATAAAAGCCTACCAGTGTTTTGAATGCTTTTAATGGGAAGCTGCAGCAGTAAGAAATGTATGGTTTGCATTAGGTGTAAGCTGAAGAGATACAATGAGATACAATTACAAAAAATAATGCTGGATTGCATGCTTGCAGGTAATTTTTTGTGAATCCCTTGTGCATAGAAAGGCAATTTTAATCCAGCATGGTTATAGCGGATCCCACCACCAACGATGCAAACTACAATATTGAACGGAAATTACTAAATGTAAATACATTGAGTGGGTGTTGCATAAAATCCCACCATGAATACTATCAATCATGGGGTTTGATTTCATAATAAGCATTATAATGAAAAGGTTCAAAATATTTCTGCAAAGTGTGATGAGGTAATCCCATTACATGACTTCCACTGTTACAGTTGAGGTACAGTTTTGAAATGTTTCCATGACTAGAAACAAGACAGATCACTCCAGTGTTATCAAGACAAAGACAGGATAAATAACATATTCAGCAAATAAAAAATGCCAAAATACATGTTTAAGGTGTTTTTTTAGCATTGCTGAACTGACCACCGGGACATGACACAGGTCCTCTTAACACTGAAAAAAAACCTGCCCCTTGATGTTTTTGCGTTTGCCACAATAGATTATTTTTGAGTCCAGGATTAGGTTTAATCTCTTCCTGTGAAACAGGGTCCATCAAGATGACATTAAAGTGCTGTGTACTAATATTAGCTTTGGGTTGAAGAAACCTAGCAAGAAGTCAGACACAATACCTCCAAGCAGTTTCCATCTCACCTGTGTACAGTAGTTATGGACAGTGGAGCGTTGCAAAGGTTCAAGGAAAACACATAATGCATTATTTAGGAGGCTTTTTTAGTTTGCTTTGTCTGAAATGGATTTATTTTGTTTGTGTATATAGCTGTATGTGTTTGTGTGTGTGTATATATTGAGTTTGAGAGAGTGCAAAAGAGCTTTTTTTTTTTTTTAAAAGACTGTTTGTATTTGCTTTCACACATGCTTTCAGTATGTGCTGGCTAACGCCCTTTCCCCGCTTTGTATGTGCATATTGCTGGATCTGTACAGATTGTGCATGCCATCTCGTGTTGTGTGCTGCAATGATAATGGTCCAAGGTCAGGAGTGTCAGCAAACAGAGATGCGAATTAGATATTTTTAAGAGCTCAGCATAGCTCCCTTGGCTGCTTTTAAATGTTAACACAACAGTGAAAGATTGCAGTGAACCCTTTGCTCAACTGCACTCAGCTCCATCCAAAACAAACTGCATCACCTTTTCACACAAAGCCTGCAAAGAGCACAGTTAAATCCTGCTGATGTTGTGGTAGATAAAAAACCAAGAGCTTATTCTAACTCTTTAAATGCAATGCCATACTGAAAAACAGAATACAATCCGTTAACACATAGCAAGACCTTATTATGTAGTATATCTAAAAAACACTGAATGCACAATATATAAAGGATGTGATGATATTGACTTTTAGCCACATCTCAGTTGTCTTGCATAAAACTCTTTCTCAAACTAGGCTTCTTTTCTCGATCTACATCAGATTGCTGTATAATTAGTCTTGATTAAATAAGAGGACTTAGTAAGGGATCATTTCTGTTCACTGCTCACTGTTTTGTTTATAGTTCAGTAGTGTGTGCATTGAGGCCTCAAGAAAAGTGTTGAATGCATTTCCTTTTCCCTACAAAATTTGCAACGCTAATTTTTGAAACCTGCATTATTTACGTGAATGTTAATTATCTTGCCTTTGTTGTCTTAATGCTGCTTTTTTATTGCATTACCACTACCTGTGGAACAGTGAAATAATGTTAAACTGTGGTACAAATGTCTATCATATTACCTGTGTGCACAAGAACCGACACAACAGAGAAAATTGCAGAGCGCTACTAGTGGTCAAAAACTACCCCTTTAAGCATAAATGTCCTACAGATTCAGAGCCTGAAAATGACCAAGCTCTATATGAGCTGCCAACAAAGATTCTTCATAAAATAAATTAATGATATAAACAAAGCCAGTCTTCTGTGATGTGATTAGTTGATAACACATTATCAAGCGATGCTACTTGGCAACAGTATATTGACATATCTGGTTTCTTATTGAAGAAATGTTCATGATTAGCGTTTATTATTTTCATATCACCCAACCATACCCAGAGGCTAAAACTTATTTTTTATTTTTTTTAAAACCGCTATCCAATCTGGCCCCTGTGTTTGCAGCATATTTAGCTGTGATTTTGCCCAGGCTGCGCAGCTGCACATTAAGGCTGCAGTAAGGACAGCAAGCTTTGGGGAGTTAAAGCGGTTAGTCTGATCAGCTGAGTAGGGATGCAGCAGTACAGGGGTAGCAGATGTTTGTGGCCTGGCTACATCTGCTGCAGTCACTCCAGCCAGATAGGATAGTTCTGGATGAGGGAGGGGGGGGGGGGGGAATAGAGAGATACATTAAAAGGGTAGGAAGAGAGCTAAATGGCAGAACGATGTTACCATGAAAAGGTTGATGGAGTGATAGATAAAAGATGTGTGAGAGAGAGAGAAAAAAAGAAAGCCTTTGAGTAAAAGGAGAAAGAGAAATGAACTGTTCAGGTGGGAATGGTGTTTGAAGATGGATGGATGACCAGACAAATGGCTTTGTTGTCAGAGAGAGTAGATGTGTAAAGCTGAGGGTAAAGGATGAAGGGACACACTGGTAGCAAAACGCAAATAAAAATCATTTGTGTGGTGTTTTTGATGTGAATTAAAATGTGTATAGGGGTAGCAAATGAAAGAATGGCTTGATAGATGTGTAAGAAACTGGGAATTGTCAGAGTTAAGCTGTTCCCATTCAGATAGGGTCTTCAAAAGGAATAACAGAAGACTGACGAAATGAAGCTTCAGCAGGGAAAATAGGATGCCTTCTGTGACAGGATGCCGAGAGACAGATAGAAAAAGAGAAGATTGCTGCAAAAGTGAAAAGAGAGGTACAACCATGCCTCAGACTCTCCACCTGATATGTCACACTGGTTTAGGATTGCTAACTTTAAATTACCTTAAAGATTAGATTTGTTTGTTGAAAAAACAACTTTCAACAACCTAAAATTGAAATTCACTCAATACTGTAAATAATGGACAGTGATAGAATGCAACTTGATGGGATGGTTGTGATGGGTAGTGATAGGATGGCAGGGTAATGGGATTCTGAATCCATGGATTTTTGTGTGCTCTGTTCTGAGTGAAATAACCTTGGAACAGACACCACCCTTGTTACAATATAACAGAACAGAGTGATCTGAAGAGAGCCATTGAAGTGTGTGTTCTGTGCTCACAAAAGGGAATAATGGAAAGTAGGAGTGTTTGCTCAGCCCTAAATGTTTACAATGTCCAAACCCTACTTAATCCTTGTCTACATCCCTGCTTCTACTACAGACTGCATAAATACTGACATAGTATCTGTAATGTCACAGAGAGAGGCTGAATATCTATTACCATAGCCATAAAATCAAAAATCTGTCAAGTAGGGTGGAACCTTAGTGAAGTTTAGATTGGTGCAGCGAGTGGCCCTCGACACGACTTCTGAGTGTGATAAGTCCACTAAAGCAAACATGCTTGAAAACGTGTCTCTGTAAGCATTGACATAGATAAAACATTAACCTTAAAAAAGGCCACCAAGACACTCATTAGCACTAGTGAAATGAACTAGTGAGACTCTAACATGAGGTAGAAACAGAGATGTCCAGAGAGTTATTGGGGATCTTTCTATTGCCGTCAGGACTGCAACTAAGGATTATTTTATGAAAGATTAATCTGCCAATTGTTTTCTTGATTAATTGTATGGTCAGAAAATTGCTTGTTTTGTCCAACCCATAGATTTAGTGTGCGGTCATAGAAGCCATAGAAAACAAGAGCATATTCACATTTATATATTATTTTTAAGGATTCTTGCCTAAACAATTACCAAAACTTTTCATTGATCATGTAAAAAAAGTGTAGTATTATTTTGTTGATTGGCTTAAGGATTTATCAGCTTATCATTAGAGCTCTAATTAGCATGTTTCCAACCCAATATAGTGCAGAAAATTGTGTTTCCATCCCCGACTGTTATGTAAGTGTTAGGAGTTAGACCCAATGAGATAACCATGGCAGAAGAAGAAGGCTCCATGACATGACATGATTAAAAGAGAAATGGAAAAAAATATGCATGTCATGAGGAAGGTTACAGTCTCGTCATCAGTCAAGATCTGATGTTTTTATCTCTTCAGTGGACATTTAATTCATGTGAGTCATGCTTTTTATTATTAAGTATGTTTCCATTGCACTTTTTTGCATTTGTATGCACAATTTGAAAATGTGCATAAAACAGATGGATGGTAACACACTTGAAATCCTATTCTACAGTTGTAGTGTAGTTCACGCCATCACCGTCTAGCTTCCTTTAAATAAACTGCATCTGAAATGTAGGGACCTTGACCCATGTGGTAGATGTCACTTCAGGTTTTATTCCATCCCCATAAACCCCAGGCCCATAATCCTACCTCTATTCAGTTGAAGCCTGAAGCTCACCCCCCCAAGCTGACCGCGTTGAACAGGTAGTAGAAGTAAAGATCAGCATGGGGTGCACTGGTGGTGGAAGGGGGATGGCTGGAGGAGAGGCAGATAAACGACTCCTCCATGGTAATGTCTGGCTGCTTTATGGAATGTCCTGGCTGTGAGTGATAGCCTTGCTCTCGTTATCTGTCGATTGGGGTAATTGCTGTTTGTCGAAATCTGGCTGACGGATGGTGATGCAATCTGCCCAGCGTTGGAGGGGGAGGCATCCCTCTCATCACTCTCCACAAGTGTCTTTACTTGGAAGCATGCTGCCTGTAACAATATATATTATATAATATATATTTGAATTTAAGTTTGTTTGAATATCAAGGCTCCACCCTAACTTTTCTTACGAGGAGCTCTGTAGCCCCAAAATATGACCATTTGGTCACAGTCTGGAGCCCTGAATGTGTAAATTCCCAAAAGTGTACATGTGCCTGGATGTAAATATGAGTGTGTGCCTCTTTGTCCTTGTTGCCTCTATACAATACTCTTATACTTTGTCATGCATCCCAGTTTGCAGTTGATGTGTGTATGAAGTATTAGTTTATTTGAGCATGTGTGAAAGTCCAGTGTTTACCTCTGCTGCTGTATAATGTGATGATGCATATCAATTCAGGGTCCCCAGTCATCCACACTGATTATGTTTACGTGCGCACAATATTCTGGTGTTTGCCCTAATTCCGAAAAAGATGATATTCCAACTAAGCAGTTTACATGGTTAAGGAAAGTGAATATTTCACTAATATTCCTGTTTACATGTAGCCGTGCAAAACAGGATTTCTTTCAAAGTTTACCAGCAGCAGCGGACTTGTTGGACCGTGCGAACACAGTGTCCCTCTTTCATTCCTTCAACCGGCTTCTTGAAAAGGTTGGCGTTGCGATATTTGCGCATATCTAAAAACCTGTTGATATCCAACTCTTTGATAATGTAGCTGTGTTTCCCCTTCTTATCGGGTCTCCAGCCTTGCAAACTGTTGGCTGGTTAGTTTGTGTACAGAAACAATAGCAACGCACAAAGCTGACCATAAACCTGCGGGGAAAACCACGATTGTGACTCATGTTCCAAATGAGCTGTGTACATGTCCAAACAATGGCTCTAAAACCTGAATAATACTGGAATATCCCGTGTCTTAATTGGGAAATGCTATATTCGGAAAAAGGTCTTATTCTGAATATCCAACCGGAATTTGATGTTTACATGACCTGTATCAAATTCGGAATATTGTCATATCCGGAATAATAGTGGAATATTGGTGTGCATGTAAACATGCTGACTATTTCTGCTCCAATACATGGACTGAATTCTGTGGCACCCAAGTGACCACAAATTACAGCCCTTATGAATATCCTACAATACTTGTAATTAATGAAGGAAAAATAAAACATATGACAGGTAAATTTGCCAGCAGAATTTTTCACCAAGCACTAATCTGGACAGAGGTTTCTGTTATGGGCAGCTTCCATTTTTGTAGCAAGTGCTGTGGGAATCCGCCTCCTTTCTGCCTGCCGGACTGACTGATTGACTGGCTGGCTGAGTGACGGTGCATTTTGCAGAATGGTAGAAGGATGATTCATAGCAACTCTCCGGACTACTTGATAATCATTCCATCTTGGGCGCGGGACAGGCTGTCTTGTCATTGGCACATCACTCATCGTTTGTTCTCTTCATACGTCCCTTTATCGCTCCATCTCTCCATCCTTTTATCTATCCCAGGGGCCTTGGTGTTGACCCTCCACCCTGGTAGCGGGGTTGTAATGCTGGACCTGTGTGACATGGCAGACCCCCCCCACCGTTTTCTTTGCTGCACCTGCCCCCCCTACCCCACCCCTCTGCTGCAGCCTGCCACTGCCACTTGCCTCGCATTTGATTTAATACCAGTCTAAGTGTGAATAAATTCCTGTCACAGCCCATTAAGGAGGCCTTGGAGAGATCTGGCCTGTTATTAATTCTCCACAGCTCTTCACTCCTCCCTTTCTCTCCCCTCTTTTACTTACTATCTCTCCCACTCTGCTACGGCTCTCCCTCCCATGCCCCCACACCCTCTTCCTCTTCCCCTCCTTCACTGCACACTGCCTTGCTTTTTTAATACCCCGTTAATTACAGCGTCTGTCCTCTTTATTCAAAATGAGATAGGGAGGAATTAAAAACAGAGGGATGTTTGTAATTTCAAATAGAAAAGCCATCCACTGTCTAGCTTTGCTCTTCTCTCCTCTCCAGACCTGTGCGAGCTAGCTGCCGGCTCGGCGTGTGTAATGAATTCCAGTGTCACTTGCTGACGAGGCCTGATGATAAACAAACTAACTCTAGTAAGACCAGGAGAGAGGGATGCAGCTTGGTTGGCAGATTCTCTCTCTCTTTCCATCGCCCTCGCTTTGCTCTCTGATTCCCTGCCTCCTCCTCCTCTCCGTTTCTCTTCTCTAGGTGTGTGTCTCTTTCCACTCCCACAGACTTACCCCCATGCTGTTCTTCACTTCCTCTCCCTTCCTGTCTCCCTTTCTCTTTATACCTCTTATTCTTCCATCCCTCGTTCCGTCTATTGCTCCCATCCTGTCTTCCACCTCTATGTTCAGGCTCCAGAATTAGTAGTCTGTGCACAGCAGGTGCCCATACCTCTGTCTTATTAGCAGTGTCATATGTGGCCCATCAGAGGCTCCCTGTATGCCTAGGGCTTTTTAATTGTTTTGCGGGGGTCAGAGGGGAAGTGTAGCTGCAAAGCTCTTGCGGAGGAGGTATCCGAGTTGGGTTTTTTTGGGGGGTGAATATGTGTCATCCTAGTATTTTGCTGCATTTAGTGTCAAGTGCAGCCCCAATTATTTCTGCTTTGTGTTACAGTGTTTAAGGGTCATGTAAGCAATTAGCTTTTTTAACTATTGTCTGACTGTTGTGGTGTTTAGAACTGTTATTTACATGAAAGGAAAGTTTGAAATAAGTCAGAGAGCCTCACGCTATATTGTGGACATATTTGCTTGTTGTGTTGTAGGTAAGACACTTTAAAGGCACATTAAGGCCAGCTTTATATTTTTCTGATGCCTTTAAGACTGCTTTAAAGAAGAAATGAAATGTAGGATGAAATTGTATATACATGAAACAGAGGGAAGTTCACGTAAAAAGACCAAAGGTTCCATAAAAAAGATATTTTTAAATCCTTTTTAAAGGAGCCAAGGCCCGGCGCACTCTCAAGTCATCAGGCATCCTCTGGAAGAATAAACAACGTGGTCATTTGCATAGAAAGTTAGCCACTCTCATTTCTGTAAAATACTTGACTCTTTAAGGCTCTACTTGTCTACATTTCTGCAAGGATTCAGGGTTTATTTTTTACATAAACAAGCAATATTTGATGTGAAATGTGCTGTAGAGATGCAACAAATCAATTCATTTTTCCTTTTTAAAATTCTATAGACTAAGCATCTAATGGAGAAAATAATTGGCAGATTAATCTTTAAAGAAAATAATTGTTGGTTGCAGCTCTATTGATTTGCAATATGGGCTGTTCCTAAGCTTGGGCTGAAAAAAAGTGTGAAAAATAAGGATTAAAAACAAATGTAAAGGATATAAATTCAAGAAAGGAAAAAAGTATTTGATCCCCTGCTGATTTTGTACATTTGCCCACTGACAAAGAAATGATCAGTCTATAATTTTAATTGGTAGATTTATTTGAACAGTGAGAGACAGAACAACAACAACAAAAAATCAAGAAAAACACTTATCAAAAATGTTATAAATTGATTTGCATTTTAATGAGGGGAAAACTTACTAGCCCAATCTGTAGTTCAAGTCTATATGGAGAAAGTTGGGGTCTTTGGCCTCTCTTCAAGTGTCATCCAGGGATGTACTACCTGCTAGTACAGTGTCAGACAGGGAGTTTTCAGTGGAAGCAAATGTTTATTAAAGTTAATTGAGTTATTCTCACCAAAACACAATGTGTCCGGTTTTAAAGGGGCTGTACTCAATATTCAGAAAATTAATATAGCAGTAAACAACTATTTGAGTGGCATCCTGAGCAGTAATGGCATCTTGAGCAGAGAATGAGTGTCAGTATCAGACACCGAGAGTTGTGAAAAAGCGTCAGTATTTGACGATTTGGGGAGCGTTCCGTGAGAGCCGTGTGGAGGCAATCCCCGACCACTTTTAACGGGCATGTTGCAAAGCCAGACACCTCATGACTGGCTAATCTGAGGAAAACAATCGCACCTTTTCTTTGGTGCAAAACCGTCTCTCTTTCTTTCAACACCATTATTTACTGTACGTGTCTTTTTTTCTGTGGTTTTTAGCTTTCTCTGTTCAGTTATCCCGTTGCTTTTGGCGTAGTTCTGCCACACTCAGCTTTGATGCAGAGCAATGCCAGCCTAACAACATTTCAATCAAGGAAATATATTTTGCTACTACCATCTTGAACCATCTCCCTGCTGACTAGTGTGAACAGCATGAAAACCATTGGCTTTGACGTGGCATTTCTGAGCTTTTAATTTCAGTTCTTTCTGATGACACAAAACACATTCAACTTTTAGTCCAATCGGTAGACCTTGATTCTTGATTGTATGACCTTCTACACTCTCTAGAAATGGTAAAATGCATTCAAAGAACTCTGAAACAATTTTAGGATAGGCTACATGTGTTGTTTTTAAATTAAATTTGAGTTTAAAGTTGATTTTTTTTTTTTCCACTAATAAGTGACAGCACCACCATGCACCATCATTTTTTGGTTTTCCCATCCTGTATATATTCAAATATTTTTTTCTTCTATTGTATTCCTATTATTAATATTTCATGTATATTGTATGTATATTGTTCCTAGTATTTCATTTATATTTATATTATGTGCTGTGTGACTGATTTTGCTGCTATTACACCGTAATTTCCCATTTTTCTTGGGATCAATAAATATCTATCTATCTATCTAATATTGGCTTGACATGGTAGCTAAAAGGTGTTTGTTTTGCGTTCTGCATGGAGAATTCTAGGCAGTAGTTTGGGTGCTCAGTTCTAATAATATGTAATCAGTGATGGGAATAACGGCAATATAAATAACGGCGTTACTTCTTTTTAGTAACAAGTAATCTAATTGATTACGCTTCCCATCTTAGTAATGCCGTTACCGTTACTTCCGAAAAATGTGGCGCGTTACTATAATTGAAGCTGTTTTTTCATCAGACCAACTAGATCTCTGAGTCGAGAGGCCAGAGGTTAGTGGGCCATGCACGAGACAAGCACATAAATGCTGATGATTGGCTGAGGTTGAGTAAAATTTCACACAACAAACCACACAAGTGAGTCAGTCAACGAGAGACAGGTATGGCGTTATGACATCGAGGAGGGGGTAACTTTTCCTGCTAAAGACTTCCCACCGTGGTCAGAAAACAGCGGAGACACTTTGTTTCTCTCACTATGACTCTAGTGGCTACGCACTCCGAAGCTAATTGCTGTTACTCTCTCACTTCTCCCTCGCTCTATCACACAACACAACACAACAAAACACACACATGCCGACTCAATGCACACACCAGCGCACAAGTATTAACATCAGGCCACTTACGTTATTTGCACTACAAAGAGTGTATTTGTTATTTATTTTTGTTATAGTGCTTAACAAGCAGTTACTTTGTCCCACAGCAACATTAAAATAGTTTATAGCCAAAATAATAATGTATTGTATTAAGTGTCCTTTTTATTATAATATTCAGATTGACCATAAATTGAAAATGCACATGTATTTTTGTCCTCTGGTCAAATTGACCCATTTTCTATATCAATGTTCTTTTTAATTACCCCCAAATTGATGAACATGATTGATTCCACACAACGCTCTTTGGCAAGTACAAATCTCTACTTTCATTAATTTTGAGGTGTCTTATTCAATTGTATAGCATTTGAAAAAAAAATGAAGTGGTTTTGAAATAGTATTGAGTAAAAGTTGACATATTCCAGTCTGTGATTATCCATCAACATCCTTTAATTTTAGTCTAAATAAATTCCTAATTTCTGCTTTTCTAACTCAAACATTATGTATAATTAGGTGGGGTCACTTTTGAGCATTTAACAATTTACTTGAAACGCTTTAGTTACTTTCTGAAGTAAATAGTTACTTTTATAATTTGTAACTGAGTATCTAATGTGGTTACTTTTTAAAAGAAGTAACTAGTAACTGTAACTAATTACTTTCTAAAAGTAACTTGCCAAACACTGTATGTAATTATCAAACAGTTATGTTGCTTTCTGGAAATATTGTTATAAGCCATATTGCCCAGCCCTACATAATTGTTCTCCTTTCAACCTCAACTCCTCCTCACACTCAATAAAACAAATCTCCTGTTAGTGGATTGGAGGCTTTAAGTTTGCCTTACCTCTATTTTATCTTTCTAGGAATCTGCCTGTCTGTGTGTGATTGTACCAGTTTCACACATTACTGAGTGACAAAATGCTTTTGACATCTGAATAACTTGTTGGCACCTAAAGAATATTTAAATCCGTAATAATTAAAACCTCATAGGAAGTCTCCGCTGACAATTAAAGAGGCCCTTGAAGTATCATGTTTAGGGTTGCAAATTAGGGTTGATTACATTTTGGGATTTTGGCACAATTTAATTTTAAAGGCATTTTATTAATGAACTTATAATTAACCCTTTGCATGCACAGTGCATTCTCAAATTACATGTGCAGCCCACACCAAAACTACTGCACTCTTGAGCCAAAGGACTACATGTATTCATTAAGTCTTGATTATATTACTGGTGTGAATATATGTCTTATATATATTTTAGCAGCAGAAAGTAGCCTAAAGCAAAGTACACATTTTATAACTTAACACCTTCTGCTAGTTTTTGCTAGCTAGTTACCATGTGGACTGTTGCTTTAATGAGCTGAGGAGTTTTAACAATTCTATTTTAAAACATTCCTTTTCTATATTTTTTGTTCACTTTAAACCAGAAGTTAGCACACAGCCCACATTGTCGCAGCACAAATTCTTTTTCCTGTTAGGTAACTTGCTAGCTAATTAACTCACCACATATCTCATTTCACACTGTATGTATATGACAAATTGCCTATTTGGCAAATAAATTGATTATGTCTGTTTATGAAATGATAAAGGGTTAGTTACTATCTGCATATGACAGTGTGAGCAAATAACCCCTGTATTTCCATTTTTTTCTATGTTAATACACATAAATTGCCCGTTAATTCACATGGAACGTTTTCACCGTGAATTTTCCTGTAATTTTGCAACCTTAAACATGTCTACTTAGAGTGTGAGATGAGGTTTACAGCTTGGCCTCAGATGATATAAGCTTCTGACAAACATCTGAGAGAGATGAAAGAAAGACGTCCTTCTTGCTCTGAGATTGAGACGACGGGGTATCACTCTGCAAATGCTTCAAACTCAACACTTAAAGACCATGCACAATCATACCTACAGTACACACAAACACACAAAACAAATACACACACACTTTTAACACTCAGACATAATTTTCTCCAGTCTACAAATCAGCCCTCCAAGCATGTCATCACGCTCTGCAGCTACTTTTAAACCCTGGCCCTGCCATAAGTTAGCTAGTTAACAGCACAGATCTAGAGACCGATCGATACACCTGTAGGCTGATGTTGTTGGCTGATATAAATATAAGACAGCTATATTGGTGTTTTTGTTATGTTGAGAGTGGGAGATATTAGGCATTGTTTTTCTTTTAATTTATAACAATTTAAAGATATATTCAACAAAAAATCAACAAAATGGTGCATTTGAAAATGATCAATTTCTCCAATTATCAATCACTGTCAATCACCAATTATCAAACAATTTTCCTACCCTTATTTTTATTAAATCAAGATTTATATAAACTACACTAAGTATAATTATTTTCTTACTTGGAAAGTTAAGTGTAAGAATTGACTGTCTTACATTTTCTGTTACTGTCATTTTTGTTGATAAAGTTTATTGCTCCACTTTATCCTAATAACTATATTGGCAAGGTAATTGCAAAGGAATATGTTTGCTTGGTGTGTGTGAAAAGGATCAAAATGCTACGTTACAAATGTATTAAAAATAAAACAATTTGTATATGCATCCTCCTCATCAAGGTAGTTAACATAATGTGACTTCTGCAGTGAAGTAGACCTTTTTTTATATGTCACGTAGTTCCTACACAGTAAACATAGCTGTATTTCTTGGATTTTGCAATGCAATTTTGTGATGGTTAAGTTACTTGCGTGGCTTTAAAGAAATTGGTTTTAAAAAAACAGCTCTTCAACCATCTCACCCCTCATTTATTATGACTGGGAACCAAATCATGAAGGTAAGCAAAATCGATGGGGCTACCTGGCAGAGACTCAAGTGCTTAGGAGAGAGCGAGGGGCAACTAGCCTCAAATACCTCTAAAAGGCCAAATCGATTGCAGCTGTTCTGCACCAGTTGGCTGACACTGCAGACTTTCAACCTCAATGCTGAGGACGTATTGAAAGAACCCTGTTGGTAGGAGTATGCAATGATGACAACATGGCTATTGTATTTCTGACACTCCTTGAAGAGAAGGCTTTTATCTGCCTTCAAAATCCCTTTAAATGGCTTTATTCCCTTTGGAAAGCCACTGCCAAATACAGAACACACTTGCACTTAAACCTTCCGTTGAGAGAAAGCCATGAACTTTATAAAGTCAATTAAGGCTTTTTTAACTGATGTCAGGCAAATTAAAGCTTCTTGGCCTGGCTCCCTGTGGGTATACTGTCAGATGGTCAACCAGGGCCCACTTAGCGTCAAAGGATTCCCCAGGAGGGCACAGAGCAGTAAGAAGCTTACTTAGCCCCCAACTCACTTGTGTTTTCTACGAGGTTTCTCTGAGTGGGCAGAGCGTTTTCCTTCAAGTTACATTTAATTTTGGAACATTTTCAGTACTCGCCCGCAATTTTAATCCACAGCAGTCTTCGACAAATCATATTTTTTTTTAATTTAAATTAACATTGAATTGATGTTGCATTACCTTGGTCCATGTTTGCCACTTGATCTTGAACTAGTTATGTATGTGGATCTGTTCCCCTGAACTATACTCAGTATATGTGCTCCAAAAAAATACAACTTGAAGCCTTTTCCATATGTAAAATATTTTAAAAAGTGATCAACAAAGAGACATTATATTGCACAAATATTTATAATATATATAAATGCTTATTACTAAAAATGTTGGCCTCTGGAGTTTGGTTTCATTTTCTTGAGGACATTTTTCATTTTTGCAATTTTTAGGAGAATGCTGGCTTCTGGAAATGCACCTATCCATATAGCTGAGGCTCATTTGCAAGGTTTTGTCCTACTTATTATAAAACATTATTTAATTAAATTTGACTTGCGTTTCTGCCATGACACACAATCTCATTGTCTGAGGACAGCAAGGGGTTTTGCCCCAGCCTCTGTAAACCATGTGAAATGTAAGGCGTTTTAAAGTAGAACAGCAGGTATTGAGTGTGTGGATGGTGGTGGAGTTTTCAACCTGCCTCATTCTGGCAGTGATGAGATATAGTACAGGGCAAAAGTTTGGAATTATGTACTTAACAAAAAAGTGTGAAATAACTGAAAACATTTCTTATATTTAGTTTCTTCAAAGTAGCCCCCCCTTTGCTTTTTTGATAGTGCTGCAAACCCTTGGTGTTCTCTCAATGAGCTTCATGAGGTAGTCATCTGAAATGGTTTTCACTTCACAAGTGTACCTTGTCAGGGTTAATTAGTGGAATTTCTTGCCTTATTAATGGAGTTGGGACCATCAGTTGTGTTGTGCAGAAGTCAGGTTGATACACAGCCGACAGACCTATTGGACAACTGTTAGAATTCATATTATGACAAGAACCAATCAGCTAAGTAAAGAGAAACAAGTGGCCATCATTACTTTAAGAAATGACGGTTAGTTGGTCCAGAAAATTGTGAAAACTTTGTATGTGTCCCCAAGTGCAGTCACAAAAACCATCAAGCGCTACAACGAAACTGGCTCACATGAGGACCGCCCCAGGAAAGGAAGACCAAGTCCCCTCTGCTCCTGAGGATAAGTTCATCCGAGTCACCAGCCTCAGAAATAGCAAGTTAGCAGCAGCTCAGATTAGAGACCAGATGACTACCGCACAGAGTTCTAGCAGCAGACTCATCTCTAGAACAGCTGTGCCTGGAAACCACTGCTAAGGAGAGGCAACAAGCAAAAGAGATTTTTTTAGGCCCAAGAAACAGAAGGAATGGACATTAGACCAGTGGAAATCTGTGCTTTGGTCTGGTCTTTGCGTTTAGTTGGACCATCATTTATTTTTCAACAGGACAATGACCCCAAACACACCCCCAGGCTGTGTAAGGGCTATTTGACCAAGAAGGAGAGTGATGGAGTGCTGCGCCTCCACAGTCACTGGACCTGAACCCAATCGAGATGGTTTGGGCATGAGCTGGACCGCAGAGTGAAGGCAAAAGGGCCAACAAGTGCTAAGCATCTCTGGGAACTCCTTCAAGACTGTTGGGAAACCATTTCAGGTGACTACCTCTTGAAGCACATCAAGAGAATGCCAAGAGTGTGTAAAGCAGTAATCAGAGCAAAGGGTGGCTACTTTGAAGAAACTAAAATATAAGACATGTTGTCAGTTATTTCACACTTTTTTGTTAAGTACATAATTCCATATGTATTCATTCATAGTTTTGATGCCTTCGGTGAGAATGTACAATGTAAATAGTCATAAATATAAAGGAAACACATTGAATGAGAAGGTGGAACATTTGGCCTGTACTGTATATTATGGTCAAAAGTTTGGGATCATTTAGACATTTCCATTGCGCTCCACTGGAGACAGAATCAGTTACATTGTTTTTTTTTAACCAGGGCAGCAGTTTTCAGATTACATTATGTGCTTACATAATTGCAAAAGGGTTCTCCAATGTTATTTTTTTTAAATATCAGATTAGTTATATATAAATAAAAGAGATGCTGTCATTCTCTCCTCTCCATTAGGGATCAGGTTCTGTAGTATTTTATCAAGTCTTTCCCAAACACTCATCCTTTTTTAAGAACATTATAAGAATCCAGGTATTTTACCAACTTAGAACCCATTCCAACCTTTTTCTCTTTCTCTTTCTCTTCTCCTCTCCTCTCCTCTACCTAATCCCTTCTCCTCACTCACAGACACTAACACTTGTAATTCCCAGCCAGATCCATTGGAGTCAAAGCTGCGATTTGAGTAGTCAGCGACAGGGCGGATTAGCAGAAGAATCCTGAGTGAAAGCACCACTTGCTATATTCCCCCTCTCTCCTTCTCTGTGTGTGTGTGTGTGTGTGTGTGTGTGTGCGTGTGTGCGTGCGTGTGTGAATTTCAATCTGTTGTTTCTTCCCCACCATTATCTCATAGCTTCTAATTAAAAGCAATACTAGCGTTCTTAAAGCATGGTGGTCATGTTTTTAATCGTAGATGAAACGGGTGAAATGGCTAAAAAGCAGATGAATACCTAATTAGAAGATTAGCTTGATTTTTCTATAAAGGTCTAATACATTAAAAACATAAAAACTCCCCTATTGGCTTTATTGTGGAGCAACAGAATTAATTAATATACATTTGCCAATTATCAAGCTTGATAATCCTGAAGAATAGGATTGGAAGGAATCGGACCGGATCATAACGCAAATTTCTGTTCCTCATTTTGGTTCCACTTTGTCGACGGAAATATTTTTCTTCTGGTGCTCCGAAATCGACTTAAAAATATCACACTCTGTAGTCTACCGTTAACTAGCTACTGCAAATGTAGGCTTTTAAAATGCCATATTTTCCCTCTGGGCTCACCAAAATGGACGTAAAAGCATATTAACCATTCAATGCATATGATTGCTAGTAAACATATTACACCGCTGCTAGTCTATCGTTAGCTAGCTAGCTAGCTTTTAGTGCATTTAAAATGTCTAAAGCAAAGTGGTTGAAAGTGTGGCTGTTTTTCACAGCCAAGGATTCCGACATGCAACAAATGTTTCAAAACAATTATGTGCAAAGGGGGAAGCACATCAAATTTAATGAAACATGCGGCGACATACTTATTATATATTTAAGTACTTTCAAAAACATTAATATATTGTGAAATTAAAAGAATAACAATTTAAAACTTTAAATTAAAACTCTTTAAAAGCCTTTTTTGATGTCATTTTACAGTTTTTCAAGAATCGGTTTAGGAATCTAAATTGTTTTTAAAGTACCGGCTCGGCATCAGAATCGTAAAAATCCAAACGATACCCAACCCTACTGAAGAAGCCCTGTAGTTTGATGGCCGTTGTTTGGCAAATTCAAAGTGTTTACAGATTACAATGTTGTGCTGAGTTGTTGCATCCGAGCTGTCACAGAATGACTTCTGAGCAGTGTTGTATTGCAGTCACAAAAATCCATTCACTTTTAATTAAAAGCAATCTCCAATTTTGTGACTAATGGATTTCAGGTCAGGGAATGTCTTTTGGTGGCCCAAGCCAGGATCTGTGGTGGCATGATACGTCAGTTTCAGCTTCTCTTGTGGCAACGTTTCACTGGAGCAGAATTTTAATAAAGTGATTTTGATGAAAAATTCATTCTTTCCTTACACCCTTCCACTGAGGACAGCTTCTTTGATCTTATTTGGATGGGTATGGGAGAAAGGGAGCATGAAGAAGGGTGTCTGCGAAAGGCAGAAATAGAGAAGCAGCTAAGAAGACAGAGTAGCAGCCCTTCATCTATGTCATTCAAACAAACTGTCATCTGTCCTGTTAGCTAAGAGCTCTCCGTCCCTTTTCCTACTGTTCTGTTTTTAAAGGCTACAGTTAATGATGGAGCCGCTGTCATCTACTCCACTATGCACAACCCATCTCTGTGTAATGTGGCTATTTTATAACTGAAATTCAAACGGATTGGGTTGTTATAAAGTTGATGGTGAACAAAGCATTAGATACTGTCAGAATAAAAGCTGCAAAGACTAATGGACTCTAGTTGTTGTCAGTCTGTCACTCAACAGCTGTATAGGACTCTTTTTTTCTTTTTTTTTTTAAGAGACAGTTGAGGACAAAGGAAGAAGTGAGACTTGTACGCTACTATAGCAATGATGGCAGGACAGTAAAATGACGTAAAAAATACTACAGTTATACAGGCTGTTAATCAAGACAGGTGAGAGTTGTGTTTCTGAATGTTGGAAATCCCAAGTCAAAGCTTTACATAGAAACTACTTTTACATATACTGGGAGTGATAACATCTGAAAACCCACAAACATAGGAAATTAAACCAATGTAGGTCAAACCATAGTGTGACTCTAGTTACGCTATGTTCAACTTGGTCTTAGAAACCGTTCTTACTGGATAGGAATCAGACGTAATTTGTAAAATGTCCATTAGGCTTAGCTGCAGTTACAGGGTTTAGAATCGGCCTCCTGCCAAAATGTTAAATCTCTTAAGAGGACAGGTTGCCAAAACTCTGTCCAATAAACAAACTCCTTATCAGTCCATGTGACTTGTTTACAAGGCAACTTAGTTTGCTTGCAACAAGACTGTTTGCAAAACAGATCTCACCCTGGCTTGTCCTCTGCCCAGATGTGCTGTAAGTGCACCTGAGATCTTTACATGACCTTCTCTTCTGGCTCTCTGATCGCACACAGATATTGGGTGTGCACACCTACTACATGTAATAAAAACTTCCACAACCTCCCAACAACTGAATTGATTATATCAACAGAGAAGTAATGATCAACAATACTTTAAGGACAAATTCATTTCTTATTCACAAAATGTGAGGATTAGCTGCTTTTAATTTTTTGACTAGTTGTTTGAAAACATTCATTTTGGGAAATGATTTGTTTTTTAGGAATATTTTACAGACTGAGACGGTCCGTCTTGGCCAATACCCGCTTAATAAAGTCAGCATTGTCGCAATACTTATCCAATGGATGCCTATCCCTAGTGCAGTCTGACGCACGCTCACACAAATAAAATCACACACAGACATTTTCAGGTGCAGCCACACCCTCACAGACACACACACGTACGCACACTGCCATGCACATCAGACTATAAACACATGCACCTGCACACTTTCAGACACACACTCACATACTCACATCACACATCTCCTATGTGCGTGCCAATCTCCATTTACACTCCATCTCGGGTCATTGTGCTTTTCACTCTCTTCTCCACCAGTCCGCCGACGTCTGCCAGCATTTACAGGTTATTTGAAGCAGGTAGGCAGTCTGCCAGTCTGCAGGAGGCCTTCAGAGACAGGAGCTCAGACAGCGCTTCCTTGTTTACTTTCATGAGTTCTTGACTGGCCACTCTGCTGCCGCCAATGCAGTGTCAGACATGTCAGAAAGTGCCTAATGTTTTTGACTGCAAAAGCATCAAAAATATTATTGTGGAGCTGACCTGCTAAGTGGCATGCCAAGAAATGAGTGTGTAATGTGTGTAAAAGCATTATCAAGATTTAAAAAAAATGCATTGGAGCTTCTTTTCTGTGCTGTGTTCTCTGTAGTATAACCTTTTTTCCAAACATCGCATTATAGGTGTAAAGGATTAGAGTTACGCTAATTACATGGTTATGAATGGAATTATATCTCCCTGAGGTTACTGAACAATTTCTGTGATAATAGCAGTCTTGTTATTCATAAATCAATGTATGCCAGCAAGCCTTTTTGTGAATGTGCCGTGAAGGCTTCGCTGCCTCCATAGTCTTTTTTTCCACTGTGAAAAATGTGGAATTTCATGTCTGGTTTCAAAGAAATCTGAGAGTAGAGTCTGGATTCAAAAGTAGCACATTTTGTCTTTGAAGCCAAATCTGCCAGTTAACGCATGAAAGATGTATATGTTATTGCAGCTTTTTTTCATTTAAAATGCTGTGTATAAAAAAAAGAGTTTTGGACCAGTGTTATATTCTTTGTTTAAAAAGTGTTTCCCTGAAATTACAAAGGCTCATAATATCATCCCATTAATACAGAGTAAATGACTGAGATATTTCAAGAACTTACTCGTCAGGTTAATGAGGCATATCCCATGTAACACACACACACACACACACACACACACACACACACACACACACACACACACACACACACACACACACACACACACACACAGTTAAAGTGAAAGTCAAAGAGAGATGAAAAGAGTGAGAGAGCTTAAAAGGCAGTGAGAGCCCCCCAGATAGAGAGACTGGATGGCCTCCAAATGTTCCACTCTGGAATATCTTCAAGGACAATCAGCTAAACAGCTGATAATAAGAGAGCTGTGTGGAATCGATTGCTCAAGGTGTTATCTGCCCTGTTAAAATGGCTGGTAATTAGTCATGGCTAAAGGAGTGTTACCGAGAGAGTGAGATGGATTTAATCTTAATAGATTTCACTGCACTGCAGATACAGTAGCTCCTGAGTGAGTAAGCTCCCCCCCCAACCCCCTCTCTTTCTATCTCCCTCTCTTGCTATCTGTCAGAAGAAAAGTAGCTGTAGCTGTGATGTACAGCTGTTGCTTAATTTGCCCAAACTTCGATTGTAGATGTTTTGTTACTTGTTCAAAAGCAGCACACATTTGGCAGCTATGCCTGTTTTTATTCTGACTCCAGGAGCAGCTCCGGAGCCATTATTTGTTGAAAGCTCAGGCAATGAGGTACTTCAGACCATGGCAGCTGTTGACTAAGAGATCTTGGTAACGCATTCAGAGGCAGTCAGCAGACAAAGCCCTCAGTGACTGACGGGGAGATTGGGTTGTTTGCCCCTCTGTGATGTACCTGTACAACCCTGAGGCAGGCCAGATGTGTTAGTTTAGTGATTAGCAGAGGCTAGGATTGATAAAGTCAACTAAAATACTCAGTGTTTGGGGAGAGGTCAGTTGGCAAGTGGGAAACCGTTTATTGTATGAAAAAATAAAATGAAAGAAATGAACTTAAAGATGCTCTCTAACTTTTATTTAACCTCGCCCCACCACATACAAACAGTAAAAGATAAGGCAGGGGTTATTTATTATTTTTTTTTACTGTCAATAAATCCTATGAAAAAACTAAACCAACAATTCATTAGTCCGTTTCTCTACTTTGACTTTTTGCCATGTCTATGTTACTCAACCCCAGGCCCCATTCATTCCTATTGAGGATGTAAATCTTCATAAATAGGTCACAAATATAATAAAATTTTTAGTCACACAAATTTTATGGGTATGGCTGTAGTATGTTGGTCCGTTGATCACATACTTTGGTCCAAATACCTCAACAACTATTGGATGGATTGCCATCATATTTTGTAAAGACATTCATGGTTTCCATGTGATGAATCATGATGACTTTGGTGATGCTCTGATATGTCATCTGCTGCCACCAGCGAGTTTTTTTTATGTACCAATACTTTGCTACATGACCAAATACCTGAAAACTAATGGCATTCCAATCAGCTCAGCTGTTTTTGCTGTAATGTTTGCATGCTAACATACTAAACTAAGATGGCAAATATGGTCATTTTGGTTTATTAACTTTATTAACTTTATTTATTAATTTGGCATATGCACATTTCGGCATTTGCACATCCCCATCCTGTATATATTCAAATATTTGTTCTTTTATTTTGTACCTATTATTATTTAATGTATATTGTATGTATGTATGTATGTATAGTTTTCCTAGTATCTCATTTATATTTATATTCTGTCTTGTGCGACTGATTTACGTGTGCTGCTGTAACACCGTAATTTCCCATTTTTCTTGGGATCAATATCTATCTATCTATCTATCTATCTATCTATCTATCTATCTATCTATCTATCTATCTAGAGATGTTTTTTGTATGTTTTTGCACACAATAGAGCTCAATGACACAGATGAATTAGCTATTTCAGGCTTTGGCTGCTCATACAATACTTAGGATCAATTTGAATTTATTGTAGGTTTTAGGCTTTTATATGGCTTTGTTGACATACTTATATCTGGCAATAGCTTTTATACTCTCCAAAGAATTCGTCTCCATTTTCAAAACTACCGAAGCATAAAAATCTTGAACCTTGTTTTCATAGTGTAACAACAGTAATAACTTGGACTAATACTACATTTGAAGACAGGAAACAGAATCTTTGAAATATGTGTCCTGCTGATATAAACCTCCCTGTTCATTTTCTCATGCCAGCAGCAAAACAGAAACAGTCATTAGGAAAAAGATTACATCTGGAACCTGTTTGTCTCAGTACTGTGGTCAAATAAATTATATTTTACAGGACTTCCAGTGGTGTAGAAAGTGTGAAGTGTATGCTGTGTTGATAGCATGAAGCTAATGTAGTGCTCAAATCTGGCGCCATGGGACTTTTCAAAGCTACAGTATACGTGCAACTTTAATAGCTTGTAAACTGTGAATATGTTTTTTCTGCTGAGTGTTTCGTTGGTTGTTTGACCTTTCGGTCTTTTGTAAACCTGTAGTTTCATTGTTTTAGCAGAAACAAAGGCACTATGACATTCATATTTGTTTGTCTAAAGATATGTAATATTTGTTTGGTGTTTTGTTATTGGTTCCTGTAGAAGCTAAAGCAGAAGAACCAGCAGCTGAAGCAGATCATGGACCAACTCCGCAACCTCATTTGGGAGATCAACTCCATGCTCGCTGTCAGGAGCTAAAACAAACACACATTTATATACAACGCACACATACACACTCACACACAAAATTACCCCAAAAATGGGATTAATTGGTCGTGAACTGGACGTGCGACAGGGTACCATAGGCTGGCTGAGGCTGCACTTTACAGAAGAAACAGGGACTTTGGCAATATAACCCTGTTTCCTGAAGAAGTAAAACAATAGAAGGAAAACCGGGAGGAGACACATGAAGACGAAAAGGCGCTTGACACCACAGAGACATGAAGAGAGGCCCAATAAAACACCGGGAGGGAGGGAGGGGGCAGGTGACATCAGAGTGGACGATGGCAGAAACAATTCTGTCTACCTCGATATTCTGCATTTCCACATAATGACTTATAGTAATGAATTAATAGTTGAAATATTAAGTTTTATGTATTTGTAGGCACTAGCTCAAGAAAGGGGGTTATGCCTGTATCGACACGTTGATATATTCTATTTAATCCCAAAATTCTGCCAATTTCATGTATTTAAACCAAGTGAAGCCCTACATTTAAAAAGCTTTTATATGATCCATAAAAATGTTAAGAAGGACAAACACTGTGGCCAAAATATGAGTCTTATTCTTACTATATTGACCTGCTTTTTATTTGATGTAATATGTAAACTCATCTATGCTCTGCTCTGATTGGACTTGACATGTCAATACAATACTTTGTTAAGGATTCTGCTGAACTGTAAATCTTGCTGTGATTAAAAAAAAAAAGTCAACGCTGTGTTGTGCTGTGCTTTTTGTTTGTCTGTGTATCTGTTGTTTATCCATCCATCTTCATCCGCTTATCCGGTATCGGGTCGCGGGGGCAGCAGCTCCAGTAGGGGACCCCAAACTTCCCTTTCCCGAGCCACATCAACCAGCTCCAACTGGGGGATCCCGAGGCGTTCCCAGGCCAGGTTGGAGATATAATCTCTCCACCTAGTCCTGGGTCTTCCCCGAGGCCTCCTCCCAGCTGGACGTGCCTGGAACACCTCCCTAGGGAGGCGCCCAGGAGGCATCCTTACCAGATGCCCGAACCACCTCAACTGGCTCCTTTCGACGCGAAGGAGCAACGACTCTACTCCGAGCTCCTCTCGGATGACTGAGCTTCTCACCCTATCTCTAAGGGAGACGCCAGCCACCCTCCTGAGGAAACCCATTTCGGCCGCCTGTACCCTGGATCTCGTTCTTTCGGTCATGACCCAGCCTTCATGACCATAGGTGAGGGTAGGAACGAAAATTGCCCGGTAGATCGAGAGCTTTGACTTTTGGCTCAGCTCTCTTTTTGTCACAACGGTGCAATAAACGGAATGTAATACCGCACCGGCTGCTCCGATTCTCCGACCAATCTCACGCTCCATGGTCCCCTCACTCGCGAACAAGACCCCAAGGTACTTAAACTCCTTCACTTGGGGTAAGGACTCACTCCCTACCTGAAGAAAGCACTCCATCGGTTTCCTGCTGAGAACCATGGCCTCAGATTTAGAGGTGCTGATCCTCATCCCAGCCGCTTCACACTCGGCTGCGAACCAATCCAGTGAGTGCTGAAGGTCACAGACAGATGACGCCATCAGGAGCACATCATCTGCAAAATACAGCGATGAGATCCCGAGCCCACCGAACTGCAACCCCTCCCCGCCCGACTACGCCTCAATATCCGGTCCATAAATATTACAAACAGGATTGGTGACAAAGCGCAGCCCTGGCGGAGGCCAACCCTCACCTGGAACGAGTCCGACTTACTGCCCAGAACCCGGACACAGCTCTCGCTTTGGTCATACAGAGATTGGATGGCCCTGAGAAGGGACCCCCTCACCCCATACTCCTGCAGCACATCCCACAATTTCTCCCGGGGGACCCGGTCATACGCCTTCTCCAGATCCACAAAACACATGTAGACTGGTTGGGCATACTCCCAGGCCCCCTCCAAGATCCTTGCGAGAGTAAAGATCTGATCCGTTGTTCCACGGCCAGGACGGAATCCGCATTATTCCTCTTCAATCCGAGGTTCGACTATCGGCCGAACCCTCCTTTCCAGCACCTTGGAGTAGACTTTACCAGGGAGGCTGAGAAGTGTGATACCACTGTAATTGGCACACACCCTCTGGTCCCCCTTTTTGAAGAGGGGAACCACCACCTAGGTCTGCCACTCCTTAGGCACCGTCCCAGACTTCCACGCAATGTTGAAGAGGCGTGTCAACCAAGACATCCCCTCCACACCCAGCGCTTTCAGCATTTCTGGACGGATCTCATCAATCCCTGGGGCTTTGCCGCTGTGGAGTTGTTTGACTACCTCAGCGACTTCCACCAGGGAAATTGATGACAATCCCCCATCATCCTCCAGGTCTGCCTCTACCACAGAGGGCGTGTCAGCTGGATTTAGGAGTTCCTCAAAGTGCTCCTTCCACCGCTCTATTACCTCCCCAGTTGAGGTCAACAATGTCCCATCCTTACTGTATACAGCTTGGATGATTCCCCGCTTCCCCCTCCTGAGGTGGCGAACGGTTTTCCAGAAGCACCTTGGTGCCGACCGAAAGTCCTTCTCCATGTCTTCTCCGAACTTCTCCCACACCCGCTACTTTGCCTTTGTCACGGCAAAGGCCGCAGCCCTTCGAGCCCGTCGGTACCTTGCAACTGCCTCCGGAGTCCTCCGGGATAACATATCCCGGAAAGACTCCTTCAGTCGGACGGCTTCCTTGACCACCGGTGTCCACCAGGGTGTTTGTGGGTTACCGCCCCTTGAGGCACCTAAGACCCTAAGACCACAGCTTGCTGCCGCAGCTTCAGCAATGGAAACTTTGAACATTGTCCACTCAGGTTCAATGCCCCCAGCCTCCACAGGGATGCCCGAAAAGCTCCGCCGGAGGTGTGAGTTGAAAGTCCGTCGGACAGGGGCCTCCTCCAGACGTTCCCAATTTACCCGCACTACCCGTTTGGGCTTACCAGGTCTGTCCAGAGTCTTCCCCCACCCCCTGACCCAACTCACCACCAGATGGTGATCAGTTGACAGCTCTGCCCCTCTCTTCACCCGAGTGTCCAAAACATACGGCCTCAGATCAGATGAAACGATTATAAAATCGATCATTGACCTTTGGCCTAGGGTACTCTGGTACCACGTACACTTATGAGCATCCCTATGTTCGAACATGGTGTTTGTTATGGACAATCCATGACTACCACAGAAGTCCAACAACAGACAACCACTCTGGTTTAGATCAGGGAGGCCGTTCCTCCCAATCACGCCTCTCCCAAGTATCTCCATCATCACCCACGTGTGCGTTGAAGTCCCCCAGCAGAACTATAGAGTCCCCTACTGGAGCCCCATACAGGACTACATTCAAGGTCTCCAAGAAGGCCGAATACTCCGAACTCTTGTTTGGTGCATATGCACAAACAACAGTCCGAGTTTTCCCCCCCCATCACCCGCAGGCGTAGGGAGGCGACCCTCTCGTCCACCGGGGTAAACTCCAACGCAGCGGCGCTCAGCCGGGGGCTTGTGAGTATCCCCACTCCCGCCCGGCGCCTTACACCATGGGCAACTCCGGAGTAGGACAGTGTCCAACCCCTATCCAGGAGTACGGTTCCAGAACCGAGACTGTGCGTAGAGGTAAGCCCCACCAGATCTAACTGGTAGCACTCCACCTCCCGCAAGTTCCTGCTCCTTCCCCCACAGAGAGGTAACATTCCACGTCCCCAGAGCCAGCCTCTGCCGCCCGGGTCTGGTCTGTCGAAGCCCCTGACCTTCGCTGCCACCCGTGTAGCAGCGCACCCGACCCCTTTGGTTCCTCCCACAGGTGGTGGGCCCATGGGCTGGAGGGAGAGGTGCCACGTAGCTTCTTCGGGCTGTGCCCGACCGGGCTCCGTGGCAAACCCGGCCACCAGGCGCTCGCTGACGAGCCCGCCGTCTGGGCCTGGCTCCAGACGGGGGCCCCGGGCTTCCTCCGGGGCAGGGTCCCTCTATCCCTTCCTTGCTCTTCCACAGTAGTCTGTTGTTTATTCCGTCTGTATTTATCAAGCATTTCAAAATCACTCCTTGTGCTAAAAGTTAATCTATAATAAACTATATATCGGACGATGGTAACAAAAATCAATCTAGATACAGATTGCTCTTGACATTTTATATTGTAAGAATCAGCTTGTCAGTGCTCTTTGGTGGACAATGTTTCTTAAAGATCATAAACCTAGTTTAGCATTTCTTGTTACTTATCAGCCATCCTATGCACAGATACTGATGTATCTGAGATAAAATAATATGCTCAAAGTTATGTCAACCTAGCCATTTTACCGGTTGAGCTCGGTTGGGTACCGCACCGTAACAAAATAATAACTCTTAAATGTGGCTCAGTGATATGTTATTTTATAGGAATAAATGATCAAATCAATAAACGCACAGTTTGCATAAGTGCAGCTTGTTTTTAGTAAGTAGATAAATAATGTGTAATTGGACCATTATCTGAGGATGTGTTGAGAGTGATCAAAGTTTTAATTATTTCTGCAGAAATAGTCTCTAATAGGACAAAATATCTTCCCTATCAATCAGGAAATTTAAGGCATTTAGGAGTGATTTCCTCAGGTGCATGATAAATACTGGCCGTTTTTTGATACTATATGAGGCCAGCTAATTCAACTAGGGGGAGCTTTTGGTCTCTGTTTACGTTTTGTATCTTTACCCAGACAAAATTGTTTTATTGAAGAGAAATGACAGATGAAGTAAGAGAGAAAGAAGAATTCATAAAGGACCTCATTCAATACAAACATGGACTAAAATCTGAGTACGTGTGCGCAGCTCAAAGATATGCATGAGATAATATGCATGATATGGGTGCGTTTAATAATTCAGAGCAAAGACGGGGTCATATCTAAGATGTGTTATGAGGGTATGGTCCTTAGGGAGACCCAGAAGGACAGATGCAGCATTGAAGCAGCGTGTAAAAAGAAAAAGAAAAATCAATGCTCTGAGTAGTGACTAATAAACCCCTCCTCAGTTGTCTAATACAAAGGTGGTTATTTTGTCTCCGAGGGCAAAGCAGAATTTTTTCTGTACAAATGGAGTGTGGGACTCCCCGACCTGTGCCAAGGCTAAAGTCGGGGACTGAGTACTTATCCATGCGAATGATAAAGCAAATAGAAATGTGCTAGGTTTTACTCTGATGTTCACAATAAATTAAACAGTGTCAGTGGAGGAATGGAATTTAGGAGAAGCTAGTATGACTATTTGCTGTGCGAATTGTGGAGAACTGGTCCTTGATTCTAATGAACTGAGGCCAAAACTGGGTTTTTGTTTCACTCTAGTCTAATGCAGATTAAATCATTTTTTTCACACTATTTCCTTGTCCCAGACACAAGTTAAAAGTTAATAAGTTTCAAGTTTATATAAGTCATATGTAGGTTAGACAGGGTCAATGGTACAATGTATAATTTTAGCTAAACTGAGAAATCAATTTGCGCAGCATACATTTCATTTCACGTTCAGGAGCCACAAAAAGTTTCTGAAGGCCGCCATTGGCCTTGCTAAATAGTACCAATAAAGATTTGGGCATTTCATCCCCCCAGTATCAACCGTAACATACAGCAGAGATAAGCGGATTCAAGGACATTTCTTATTCCATATAAATTTCGTGAAGAGTGCTGTGAGTTTCTTAAAAATTCGTGCGGGTGACATAAAAGGGAATTTAGGCCATATGTTCATTTTTTAAAGATATTTATTCTCCCTATCATAGATATAGGTAAGGGCATCCACATTTCTATATATTTATCTACTGAGTTCATTATTACTTTAAAGTTTGTTGGTGCTATGAAATAGTTTTATTTTGATGTTCAAATATGTAAAATTAGATGAGAGCTTGGAAGTAATAAGTATTGGCTTATATTGGTCTTTCATTCCACAAAACAGCATTAGTGATGATTTTGAAACATTTACTTTATATCTGCAGATCCAAACAGTGCTGGTATGGATGTGTTTAATTGTTTTAAGAATAAAATGACATTGTCAGCAAAAAGAGCTAATCTATGATCTCTGTTTTTTTCAACCCACTATACCATGACGTTTTTCAGCATATGATTTCTTTATGGCATACTATACTTTTAGGAAGAGGATTAGGGCAACTGGTGAAAAATGTATGTGAGTTCTGACTTTTCTCAGAATTCTGAGATTAAAGTCAGAATTCTGACTTTTTTTAATTCTGAGATTAAAGTCAGAATTCTGAGAAAAGTCAGAATTCTGACTTTAATCTCAGAATTTAAAAAAGTCAGAATTCTTGACTTTTTTTCAATTTTTTAATTCTGAGATTAAAGTCAGAATTCTGAGAAAAAGTCAGAATTCTGACTTTAATCTCAGAATTTAAAAAGTCAGAATTCTGACTTTTTTTCTCAGAATTCTGACTTTAATCTCAGAATTCTGAGAAAAAGTCAATTCTGAGATTAAAGTCAGAATTCTGACTTTTTTCTCAGAATTCTGACTTTAATCTCAGAATTTAAAAAGTCAGAATTCTGAGAAAAAGTTAGAATTCTGACTTTAATCTCAGGATTTAAAAAGTCAGAATTCTGACTTTAATCTCAGAATTGAAAAAAGTCAGAATTCTGACTTTTAAATTCTGAGATTAAAGTCAGAATTCTGACTTTTTTCTCAGAATTCTGACTTTTTTTAATTCTGAGATTAAAGTCAGAATTCTGACTTTAATCTCAGAATTTAAAAGTCAGAATTCTGACTTTTTCTCAGAATTCTGACTTTAATCTCAGAATTGAAAAAAGTCAGAATTCTGACTTTAATCTCAGAATTCTGAGAAAAAGTCAATTCTGAGATTAAAGTCAGAATTCTGACTTTTTTCTCAGAATTCTGACTTTAATCTCAGAATTAAAAAAAGTCAGAATTCTGAGAAAAAAGTTAGAATTCTGACTTTAATCTCAGAATTTAAAAAGCCAGAATTCTGACTTTAATCTCAGAATTGAAAAAGCCAGAATTCTGACTTTTAAATTCTGAGATTAAAGTCAGAATTCTGAATTTTTTCTCATAATTCTGACTTTTAATTCTGAGATTAAAGTCAGAATTCTGAATTTTTCTCAGAATTCTGACTTTTAATTCTGAGATTAAAGTCAGAATTCTGACTTTAATCTCAGAATTTAAGTCAGAATTCTGAGAAAAAAGTCAGAATTCTGACTTTTTTCTCAGAATTCTGACTTTAATCTCAGAATTGAAAAAAGTCAGAATTCTGACTTTAATCTCAGAATTTAAAAAGTCAGAATTCTGAGAAAAAGTCAGAATTCTGACTTTTTTTCTCAGAATTCTGACTTTAATCTCAGAATTGAAAAAGTCAGAATTCTGACTTTAAGCTCAGAAATCTGAGAATAAAGTCAATTCTGAGATTAAAGTCAGAATTCTGACTTTTTTCTCAGAATTCTGACTTTAATCTCAGAATTGAAAAAAGCCAGAATTCTGACTTTTAAATTCTGAGATTAAAGTCAGAATTCTGAATTTTTTCTCAGAATTCTGACTTTTTTTAATTCTGAGATTAAAGTCAGAATTCTGAGAAAAAAGTCAGAATTCTGACTTTTTTCTCAGAATTCTGACTTTAATCTCAGAATTTAAAAAAGTCAGAATTCTGAGAAAAGTCAGAATTCTGATTTTTTTCTCATAATTCTTACTTTAATCTCAGAATTCTGACTTTTTTCTCAGAATTCTGACTTTAATCTCAGAATTGAAAAGTCAGAATTCTGAGAAAAAAGTCAGAATTCATGTTAAAAAAGGCACAGCACAATAAAGTTATCATCAAATATGAGTTTATTTCTTTTTATAAATCATTCTTACAAAATTGGCATGTATCTATTTCATTTGTGACCTCTATAAAAGTCTTCTGTCAATTACAAGGTAGGAGGGAGGAGAAGGCATCAGGACAGCTGGGCTAGATAGAGTCACACAGATTAACAGTTATTACTGCTGATTGGTAGAGTGATACAGCCAAATCACTGATAAATAATTCCAAACAGGAAGTGGTCATACGTTGTCACCTTAGCAACAGTGTCCAAACACAAAGATGAAAACGGGGTGTTACAACAAGAGAATGGAAGCTGTGACTCATCCAGTGTATGAAGGCAGGGCTGTTCCGGTCCTGCTTATGGTGCTGTTGCTGCCTGTGTACTGGAAATAGGACAGACAGTGCTCGGCATGTCAAGAACTTACATGTTGATAAAAAGGCACAAATCAAGAACAGACTAGTTTTTAGCACACACGTCATTGCCACTATAAACACCAAATGTCTGGCACATTTTGGGTAAAATTCTATCATCTGTTTAACAGCACAGAATGATAACTTGCATAATGTTCCTCCTGATAAAATGAAAGACATGAGGCGTTTTAAGCAGATGCAAAGATTTTCCGAGTGGCCTAAATCACATCCATCACACTCTGACGAAGCTCTGGATTCGATGTACAGCTCGGCAACTGAAAGATGGAGCAAGTTCCTTTGACCAAGTTATCTGACCTGAAACCAAGCTTTGAACGAGGCAATTTAAACAACTGTGTCACAGCCTCAGACCCATTATTGTAATACGGGGGGGGGGGGGGGATGTTACTGCAGAATCTCAAAATGTTTCCATCTGGTTCAGAGGACCCAGCTGCTTATTATTTTCCATGTGTCAGTTGGTGTAGTCTTTATTGGGAATTTGCAATTTGACTCCCGTGGAGAACCAAGATTGTGTGGCCCAATCCAATTCTAGATCACTGGTGTATGCAATCTTTGAGTTAAAAATGTTTTCGATCGCTTGGAGAGTTCTGTAGGAGAAAGAGCGTGATGTATGTTTCCCTGGAAAACCAATGCAGAGTCAAACATAATATGAGCTGTATATCGGCATCTTTGTGGATTAATGTGCACAGCTTGTAGAAAATAAACTGAATAAATACCATTAACTCCCCTCGGTGATGCAGGATCAGTCTTATATTCTCGCCACGTCATCTCATCTTTTTTTCTTTTCCAAAAATAAATATATGCCTATGTACATGGATTTGAAATGGGTGTTTTTTCCATGAGATATCTGCAAAGCTGGGGGGACGTGGTTTTCTTGAGATGATGCACATACAGTGATTCAAACGATCAGACATAAAAGGCTTGATAAAGAATAAAAAAAACAATACATTATGGTTCTCTGAAGATGAAATAGGGACCAGATGCAGACCAAATGAGGAGCATGTTTTTCCAGGAATCACGTACTGTAGATGTTAGAACATTTGATGTTTGACTCCACATTAAACAGATCATAAATCTCTCTTGGCAGACAAATAACACTCCACACTTGAAGTCCCAGAATGTAAATACAAACATGATATTTAAAGCAATGACGTGAGAAAAAATAAAAATAAAAACATTATAGTCCTGCTGGCTTTGATACATGCTGAAAAGAGAAGCTTTGCATTAGTAGCATTTGGATATGACACTTGATAGCATGAACAACAGCATGAACAACACCTTTGTTGAGACTGTAAAGGCTTTAAAATACATGTTATATAAAAACTATGCGTAAAACAAAATGATGAAAAATAACTCAAAGTAATTGAATATGAGACTGATACTGATGATGTTGACGCGCACACACACACACCCACGCACCCTTTGGCAGAGACAATGCCTGCCCAACAGAAAGGCCACTAAAAGCATGCTGCTTTCATTTAAACGTCAGCAAACTAAATGTGCGAGGGGACTGCCTGTGCTCATGCTGCATGCAGACCTAAAGACAGCGTGTAGCAGCTCTGCTACGACCTAACCATTTTCACAGACAACATATCTCTTTGAAATGATCAATTAAAGGTTGAGATAGCTAGTTATTTTAGCATTTTAATATGGTTATGCAATACAAATAAGGTAATTTAAGGTGCAAAATTTTAGGCAGTTTGATGTGAATACGATTGTGATGTGAGCAGCTGTTATAAGTAACAGACAAGCAGTGGAGGGTGTGTACGAGAAAAAAAAAAACGGTCCTTTGAAGGCTAACATTAGCCAGCAGGTCATGTTTGTGGGTCACTGCTTCCACAACACAATGGTCCATAATGTGAGAGTGTTTCATCAACAGCGTGTCCCCTGGGAATAAAACAGCACTTAAAATGAAATAGCTTTACCTAATTGAAGCCAAAACGTATCTCTGTCTGACAAATGGAGGAGAAAACCTTTTGTCAATTTAATGGGTCTGAGGTCCTCAGATATGTCACGGAAAAAAATAATAATCCTGGTGGCAAGAGAGCCACATGGCTGATGACTACAATATTTCAACTTAAGAGCATCTAGGCATCTCAAACTGATGTAGGCAACGTGATGTGCAATAAACAATTTTAAAGGCAGACCTTGATGTCAGAATGGCACTGATGCACTCAGTGTTAAAAAATCTCTCCACAAGCACATTTGTGAAATGAAGCTGGTCACTAAAGACCTGCTATGGGCTGAAATTTGATTCCATCCCTACCTGTAAGTAAGTTTGGAGGCCATGCAGGAAGAAATAAATGGGCAGAAACAAGTTTGGGTTTGAATGCAACGTTTTGCTCAATTTCATCCATCCAATTCACTCATTCCAGCGGAGTGAAAATGTACTCTGCTTGAGCGTATGGTTGGATGAGCCAACATGTTTTTAGGACACACGCGCACACACACACACGCACGCACGCACGCACGCACACACACGCACAAATGATGGAAAGTACAGAGTTTGAATGGGTAAAATAAAAGATAGAAAGTAAGGAAAAAAAAAAGATGAGAAAAGTACAACTGCTGTGGGGAGAATGAGAGGAAAATGGAATATGAAACAAGATGTTTTTCTAATTTATCTTTGTGATAACAGGGATGCAGATAGACATTATAAAAGCCATATCAGCACATCAAGAAATGAGCCAAGGAAAGGACAGACAAGATGTTTTCCGGCTCAAGGATGTGTGTTGATGGCCAACAGTTTGAAGAAATAGTGGCAGCTCTGCTATAAAAACCTTGTCAGGACACATCTGTTTACATTTTCAACCTTGAAAATAAAAATATTACCTCTCAGAGAGCAGAAAGGGTCAACCGTGACACCAGAGAGCTGATTTGTACAGAAATCAAATCAACTTGTGAACAGGGTATCCTGGGCTATAAAGCAGGGGTTTTGGTAGTTGAATATTACGTCTTGATGCATACTGGGGAGGATAGCTAGGGGCGACCAGTAGGATTTATGGTGGTGGGGTTGCCAGATTTGCGATCGTGGACACCTTCCCTCTTCTACCGTCCTGCACACATGCCAAGAGAGCAGGAAAGTCAATGTCATCCATGTTCATGTTGTACAAAAAAATATGCTTTCCAAGAGTTCTTGTCGTCAGTAGTGTGTGCTGTGTGTCTGCACATTTGCAAAACATACAGTACTGTTTGGCATGTCCATCAGTTTGTGTACTCCTCTTTGTCTGTATGTGTTTGAGAGTTTTGTTTGTATTTTTCATGTCCAAACGCCACCTGCTTGCTTCTCATTCATCCCTTTCCATGTCAAGTCCTGGCAGCAGCGGCGCTGTGGTCATTGGCAATGTGCTGAGTGGAAGACCGAGCTGTGTCGCTCCCTGTCCATCCTGCTGTAGTCCTACTACTACTCTCCACAAGGTCTCTCTCGCGCACCTCCCCCTGCGTAGGGTCTCCCCCTAGGGGGCGCCGGTCCTGTCAGAGCCTCTCGATGTCCCTATATTTCTTGCGGAGAATGGAGACCTGGTCCTTGAACAGGACAGGGTCCAGTCTCATCTGGGAGTGGACCAGAGGCATGGCGCCAAACCAGCTGGCGAACTTGTTCATGCAGGTTTGCCGTTGGGCAAAGTGGTCCGGATCGGCCCAGCGAGAAGCCCTCGAAGACTGAAGGGAATGAAGACAAAGAAGAGGAATAAGGAAAGACAAAAGAACCATTTTAGAGTCATACTATTACAGTGAATAAGTATTGCCTTAGATCAGTGATTGGCAACCAGTACCACTGCTCTTGCTTTGGGGTACATTGAGGATTGTGGAGTAGCTTTTTAATTTTATATGGAGAAAAAAAGAAGACATGACTGGTAGCTCTGTATACTCAAACATAGATCAAACAAGTATCGGGTGCTCTTTGAAAATGGGGAATAAAAAAGGATAAATAGAAAGGCAATCAAAGCACTACAAAATGACAAAGATTAAGGAAATATTAAAAAGCCTTTATCATAGTGGGTACATCATTAAAGAAGCCAGCATGTTTCAACTGTTGCAGGTCTTCGTCAGGGCTTTAAACAAAGCATTTCGGAGTGCCAGAATTGCCTTCCTATTTATACTTTTATGTAACAAATTTGTAAGGACAATAAACATCCAAATTAAATTACAAAGTGGGGTGTTGCTGATCTTTAGAAAATGGTTCCAGATCCACTTAAAAATCAATTGTGTTGAACTTATTTGGAACGTGACAAGTGTTGTCGTTGATGGCATGTGGGGCTACACCAGACAAAAAACACTGCTTTAATTAGATCATTGGATCAGGAAAGGGATTCTCATTACATGAAAAAGACACAACAACAACAATCAGCTGCAGTCATTCTTTTTCTCATAGTTATACTTCAGCCACTGTGACAAGAGAAAACCATTTCGGAATATCAACTGACATTAATGTCTCTCAATAAATTATCAGCTGGATCATATTCTATATTTGGGAGTAAGACTAGCAACTATGACGTAACCTATAGAAACTGACACGACTCCTTTCTTTGCTTTTGTCTCTCCACTGTACAGTAAGTGACTTGTCCTGTTTACCCACGGGTCGTCCCAAAGACTTTTAAGAGAATTATTCATGTTGATATCATAAAGCAGCAAGGATTTGGGTTTGCTCCAGCTCAAAGTCCATGACACACACCGATGATGGGAAGAAAATCACTGGCTTCAGCATGAATCACGATTTATATAATAGGTCTACTGTTACGAGTTCTATCATATCCTGTTTTTCATTAATGTGAACCAGTTCTCTCAACTGGCAGCTGTCCTGTTTTTGACGTAACAGCTCTTTCATAAAAGTGCTATAAGGTAATGAGTCCCTAAGTAAACAAATAATAATAATAATATATTCAAATAATAATATCTATAGTAAAATAAAAATGACATGGATCCAGTCATGAGAAGGGTTTCAATAGACTCTTACCTGTCCCATCATTGTCTCCTTGTACTGTTTCTTCTGTGTAACCTTGATGGGCGGCAGCTTGGTGACAGCAGAGACCAGGAAGTTCATCAGGATGTCCTCACAGTTGGCCAGCTGGTCAACCATGCCCTTCAGACTAGTGGGTAAGTAGTTGGTATACAGGTAATGGTAATATCTGCAAGAGAGGACAGAAGAATAGTTATAAAGAATAGTTAGAAGAAAAGAAGAGGCTACTGATCTGGATGGGTCAAATTTTATGAGAAATTGTCTTCCATCCTTAAAAGAAAAACTCAGGACCAAATAGACACACACAGTAACATACTAGCTGGTAAACATAGTGAAGCATTTAGCAGCTAAAGAGACAGGGATTTCCCTCAGGAGTTGTTAGAGACCAAAAACAGAGCTAAAGGAGAGTGACAATTAGACATTTGCCAGATGGACTGAACAACAACTCTAAACGAATGTGTATACATCCAATATATCAACAAAAAAAATCTCTGCAGACTAAAGGATGATTTGCAGGTTAAGTTTGTGATGTACAATTGTTTTTGTGGCCTCTTTTCAAAAACTGCACATCTGTGATGTGATTTAATCATTTCCTTTTCACTTTTCCCAAATGAACACATATTGCATTTAGAGTTTCATTTACATTCTACTCCTACAAATTCTGAGTACATTCACAAATTTTCAGAAGATTGCTTTTGGATTATTGCCAGAAAACATCAGTGTGAAAATGAATAATCCCACAGAAGAGTGGCAAATGTCACAAAGAACTGTGTAGACTACTTCATTTAAATGCAGCAACATTTTAAGACACCTTTACATTCCAGGTTAAAGCCTTTGGGTAAAACTGAGTTCATCAACAGACAACTGATTGCTCAACTTCCTGGATGGATTGAACGACTGAGTTATTGAAAGTGATTAAGCATTTGGCTGCAGTGATTGGCTGACTTCAGCTTAATGGACTGATCCCATCACAGCTGAGCAAAGCCATATTAAAGCTGACAGGGCTGTAGTAAAACTAAACGCAGGAACTATGAAACGCTGTATAGCAGACAAATTGACATTTTTTGGATAAAACATACCAAGAGTCAAAACACTGGTTTCCTGATGCTGTGCAACACTGAACATCCCACCTACTTTTATAATCTATAGATCACTGCATCAAAGTGTTATATCAGAAGAAAGACAATTGAACACTGGAGAGCAGAGTAGAGCAAAGCTGCGATCCCCGTACAGTATAACAGAAGAGTAACAGAACAGAAGTAAAGAGCATGGAAGAAAACAGCAGAGCAGATCGAAACAGTGAGAAGGTAAAATGCTGTACTGGAACTAAGTTTTACGGATCAGAAGACGACAATGAAGCGTGTACTGTACCTGTGATAGATGGCGGCCCCTGTCAGCACCATTGAATAATCGTTGGTCCATTTGGATGTGTAGCCCCAACGCTCCTTGTTGCTGTCCCAGAAGTGGCTGCGAGCGGGGTAACCTACGATTCGCTCTGGAAAACTCTGCCAGACCGTGAAGGCAAAGTCCACCTGGACAGACGATGACACATTATATTTAGAACATTTATTATATACATAATGGGTACCAGTTCCTAATAATTCACACTATATATGTTGTGAATAATGCATTCATGGTTAGTATTTATTTACAAATGCTTTATATCAGTTATAATCAAATAATAACTTATGAGTTGCCAGGTTGTGAAACAATTCTTTTACATGGTGTTTATCCTCCTTCAGCAGGACACTTGATTAATCTTTTTAGATAGTTCTGTAGTTTATTAGGACAGTGCTTACCAACATATTTTGTCTGATATACCTCCACAGAGATGAGATGAACCCAAGTAACCCTTCATTAATCACGTCATTTATTTCAACAATTACCTTTAACTATTAACTATTTTAACTGTTTTGCCATTACCTTTACCTATCTGGATCAAAAACAACTTAACATTTATAACTAGCTCTATAACTGACTTGACGGGTTATTAGAAAGTGTGAAACCTGCATGTGTTTAAAGTTATAGTGCGTAGTTTCTGTCGCCCCCATAAGGAATTCTAAGTAATGCATAAAAAAACTGTTGCCACATCCACATGATACAAGTCCACCGTGATCTCTGTGAACCTCCAGCCCTGCTCCATGGAGTAGCTAGTAACCAAGGAGGACACAGAGGATTAAAAAAAACACAATTGACTCTTCAGAAGATGTAATTATCTTCGCTTGATTTTCTGCGTGCAAAAATCATCGGACGACACAGTCTTCCAAACGCGGCCAGACTGAGAAATACAGAGAGAGTTGTGTGGAGCTGATTGTCTTAATTAGCTTTGTAGAATCTCATTTGGCAATGGCTTGAATGTAACGGACGTTTGTTAATATCAAAAAGTTACGCACTAAAGCTTTAATGGATTGCCCGCATTTATAACTGCATTATTACCAAATCAAAGGAATAAATAGGGATTTCCTACAACCTGGAAACCAAAAGTTGCTCTTAATAATGGCTTATAACTGATATACAAAGCATTAGTAAAAGATGTAGTAATCATTAATAAAGCAATTATTACAACCCCATTTTAAACAACACCGTAGTATTCCTGAAGGTGTTCTGTAATTTGTACATATAAAGGATTCAATTTCTCTTTACAGAGCACATTGTGCTAGAAAAAGAAACAAAGAAGGAAATAAATAGCCAATATAGAGAACTAACAAAGGAAGTGCACGCCATAGTGAAAATACAACATAGGCAAAACCACATCAAACACAAAGCAGCCTTTCCTAAGCAGCTGCCTTCTTCTGTGGTCACGATCAAAGCATTCAATCGAAAAATTAGATGAAAACATCAAAAAGGTCTCAGCTGCTGCACAAACAGCCCGTTCTGTATCACACTACATATTACCACACTATACTACACCGAGAGAGTGCTTATATAAATAAATACTTGAATGAATGTTAAAATACACCATAAAACACATATTTATCTTCTCTTCACAAGCGCCAAGAGGACAGAAGAACAGCTCTGACTCTCGTGCTCTTACTTTCAATGCAAGAGAAAGGTAGTTGAATGATAACACAGTCACAAGGAAAATTATTTCAATGTTTGAACCAGCATGTTTGGACCAAATGGGACCATAAATAAACATGGGAAATCCTCCAGAAGAACGGGCTTGTATTTCATTGTGAAGGACAACTTTGCTTCTTACAATCCTTATTTTAAGGGTAAAGAAAGCTGAGGAAGAAAATTAGGATTTTGTTCTTGTTGAGAGGCTAATTTGGAGGGAATGGGAAGAGTGTTTAGATTGGGAAACTGTTCAAAAATCTGTGATGGTATTTTTACCTGAATTTCTTTTTTTTTTAACTTGTACTGGCATTGATGTGCCTAAAACCTATTATTTGTGTTCATGATCCAACTATGTTCAACGGAGGAGCACAGGTCGATTTGTTTCTTTTGGGGCTGGATTTTCCCGTGCCAGCTCTGACTTGCCATCCCGATCCTCCCTACAAACAGCCTTTATGAGATCTAATTCTACACTGTAGCATCTGGCTTTCTATGGTGCTGTGCCAAAATGTGTCGCCGGGAAAAACAGAAACAGTCCAGACAGCATGTGGAGCAAAAATGCCTAGCGCAGTGCTGCTTTGGACCAGGGGATTTTGGGAGGTGCTGTGTGATTACTGGCGCCAAAACATGAGGTGAAAGATGGAAAGAAAAGGAGAAAAGGCAGACGAGAAGAGGGATAAAGTAAGGCCCTGGCAGTAAAAGTTAGAGTAGTTAAAGCGATTTAAGAATCAAGCTGCAGAGCGGTAACTTGAAAACACCAGGGACAAACAGAAAGAGAGAAATAAAATTGAGAGAAAATGCAATTAGAGAGTTGCTTTTGGGACATAAAGAGAGAGTTTGTCTCAGGAGGACCAGGCTATCAAGACACAGAGAAGAGGCAGAAATAGAGAAAGACTTTTTTATTCTACTCTATTTTATTATATTACAAGATACCTCTGTGGTGGACAACACTGTGTCTTCATCCAGGCTGAGGACAGCATCGGTCACTATGGTCTCGTAGGGCAAGAAACGACTGCTCATCACCTGCAGAGAGGGAAACACAGAGCACCAAGGGATAAACAAACCATTTACATGATAACAGTTGGATTCCCCTCTTCAAACATTACATAGACATGATCATTTGGTTGCATTAAACACATTAAGGAGCAAATGTAGATCTGAAAGCTGTGGAAAATATCTGAAAAATACCCTTGTGGTACATTGCAAACCAACAGTGCGGATGTGTTTATTCACACAGCTTCCATTGAATGTTGCTATGGAAACATTAACAGCTCCATGTCATCCTAAATCATTGCAGGTTGTTCTGAAAGATTTGTTCCAAATATTGGCTATTTTATCTAACATCAGGAAATGATTTCTTTTCCATCACAAAAACATCTGTCTCGTTTTTTTTTCCTCAGCAGGAACACTTTTAGCATTTTGAAATAAATCGATCACTTGTTTGCTGCTTATTCAGTTACAGGTAGCGATGGCAGCAGACTTAGCAAGTTAGCCTAGATTAACTTCACCCTAGTCACGTACTACAGCTCCTCCTGGAGAAGACAGGTTCTTTTAAGTAACCTGCTTTGTATCGGTCACTCGCCACTAGGGAATTAACTCACAAACAACTCTTTTGGTTCACCTACAACCTTGCACTCGTGGACAACTTGTTCTTCAGCTCAGTGGGTGTGCTTTGTGCTACTGCGTTAGCTCACTGAACAAGACTGTCACTGATGCTGCGGCTCTCACTCGCTTTTTTTTCGCACTGAGCAAGAGTCTGGAGCAACGACTCTCGGATGTTAGTCCATATCCTTGACGTTCCACTTCCGGGATTGCTCCAGTGTTGCAGGAAATTCTACCGGATGCATGTATTTTCACCGATGTAGTTTCCTTACGCTTTCTTTGTGTTGGAATTTTAAACTCCTGTAGATGACTGTATGAGGACTATGGTTAACTGCTCCTCAGATCTCCAGACAGCTAGCTAGACTATCCAACCAATCTGAGTTTTCTGGCACAACTATTTTACACTGGCTCCGTGTGGATCTTAGCCCATGACAATTGTGATTGGTTTAAAGAAATGCCAATAAGCCAGAGCACGTTTTTCTCCCATCCCGGAATGCTGTGTGTGGACTAGCCAGACCCTCCTCCGCTTCGCAGCGTGTGGATGGTCTGGCTAAGTGAGACTACTCAGAAGCAAAACTGTGCATGCACCATACAGAAGCATGATTCTGGGTTCCCTCCCTCATTGAGTTAACTTGTTCCTCTTACATCCCTACCCTCCAGCATGTCCTAGTCTGCCCCGAGTCTCCTCTCACTTTCACGGTCTAAAGAGGGTCAACTAGGAAGCATCCTAATCAGTGGCCCAAACCACACTAAGTAACTGATGTTTTTGGTCACTTAAGGGCAACAGAAACAAGCTGTCAATACAACACTGACATGATCACCGTTGCTGATGTTGATATGGCTTACAGATTCATGGAAGAGAACAACAAGCCATCACATCAACAAGCAGCAGCGCACTGAGAAGAAGAGAGAAGCCAATATACTATTCTTTACTGCACGCTGGCCTCTAATTGTTTCCAACAGTGATAGAGTGCTGATACAAGTTTCTATTATTACTGCCGAGTTGTTTTTCTATTTTAAATCAATAGCAACACATGAATGCAGCACTTAAGACAAAAGTCATGTGTCCTACATATGGCACAAACTTACCGTCCCTATCAACCACTGTTGAAACAGAATGTGTATAATTACCGGCAAATGAAACCAAACTATGTTATACACAACAGTCCCTGAATATATACTGGAAGCAGAGAGTGGTAGTGGCTGGGGCCTGGTGGGCGGATGGAGATACCAACATCTTGAGGACATTGTTGCTGTGATGAAATGCGTTTGGATGAGAAAACAGCAGCTTCTTATTGAGGAAGTATGTGTGTGTGAATTTTAAACTGGATGTGTGCTCAAACTCAAAAAACCTCCCACACAAACAAGAAACAGCTAACAGTGCATGGCTTTAACCGACATAGACACACAAACACATCCACACTATACACACACTAACCGCCTGTTATTCAGTTACTCAGCACAGCACAAATGAAAATGCAAGGCATACTGTCGAGCTATGTGAAGCCTGACATCCATTCTAGTGCTGCACCTAATGAGTACTTGTATTAACGACCAACCTTTTAGGGAATAACATGTCATAAAATATTGAAAAATGCTCAAGATTGCTTATTTAATCTGATTAACAGTCAAATAAAAAACACCTGACACATCCTTACATTAATTGGCATTATGATTTGTGATTGTTTGTTGCCGACTGTGGCTAAAGAATAAAGATGTTGTCGTTTTGAATTCATGAATAAATCACTGTGCAATACTTCAACGCTTTCTGTTGCATGATTTGATTTCCCTATGCACCTGTCTATCAGGTGTTCAATAGAACAATAAAACGCTTAGTTAAGGTATATAACGATCACGAGTAAGAGAATAGCAGCAAATCTTTACATTTAGAAAGCTTCCACCTGATAAACCTGTCATATAAATGACGGATCATTTCAATTGTTCAACACTAATCTGCTCTGATTCATGGATGAAACAAACCTTTTCATTATTTTACGCATCGTTGTTTGATAACAATTTCATTTCAGACCAGAAATATGTACACACTTAAAAGAAGCAGAAGAAAAGAAGCAGATTGAATTTGCATAGTAGTTGACTAAATGTCAAATAGGCAACATAATACGGAAAAACTATTTAATAGGTCAAACTGAAATAATATCATGCTTTTTCAGACCTGATGGTACACTTTGATGGATGGATCAGGTATCTTTTTAACACCTGTTTTTTGAATTCTAACTGTGAGAGTTTGAAACAGTTTGAGCTCATGGGAGAAACATGAGTCATGTTGGTGATGGAAAAAGGCTGACTTAACATATATACAGTGGTTTTTAAATGTTAAACTATATTTAGGCAACAAAAAAGTTTTTTAAATACTATTTTAAGGGATTCAATTTGGAAAATGTAGAGTTGATTTTTTCATATCTGCAGGTGCATTGTATTTCCAGGAAAGAAATTAGTATTAACCGTGGATTTCCAGAACTTAATTTTACATGTACAAGGGGGGTTAATTCTACACAGCTGAGCCTCGACAGCGCTGTCGGGGCTTGGTCTAGTGCCATCTACTCCCTTCTCCCCCAAAAACCCTCCAGAGGCAAAAGCAGCAGCTGAAAGTTTGACTGTCACTCATATTCTAACAGGGTGGAGGAGTTTCTAGTTTTCTAGTGTCATCATTACTGCTGTAATGTCCTGCGGGCATATGAAGAGAGACAAAACAATCTCTTCTCTGCGCTCCACTTCCCCACTTGTTTTTCTACAGAAGGTGTCAGAGAGAATACCAGCGAAGAAGAAGAAGTGGAGACAGAACAAAATAGAAGACAGGAGGGGAGAAAGTGACATTGAGACAAACCTTAAACAAAAAGGCAAAGAAACACAAAAAAAGACAAAGTGAGAAAGAGAGGATGAGAGGCTGGTGTTTCTAACCCCCTGATGGTTTGTAATGTTAGATGTGCGACATATTAGCCTGGGGCTTCCTGGTGCTCTCCAGGAATGTGAGCTCTTACAGCAGGAATCTGCCTTCAGCAGTTCACCTCTTCTCTAAAGGACAACGGCAGAGGAGGGAGACTGAGAAAGGAGAAAGGAGCACCAGTTTGTTAAAAACCATATTAAGCGCTGCAGGGATTCTCACACGGCATGTTCTTTTAGTCAGATTCAGAGGAATTTGAAAGGATTTATGTAAAAAAGAAATTGTGATCAAATTTTGATATATATAATTATTTTTATATATTTAAGAAACAAACAGTGACAAACAATTACAAATAATACACGTAGACGAAGAATGCGTACCAGGACCAAAAAAAAAAAAGATTAAGAAAAAGAAAAAAACAGAGAGGAATGATGGGAGGGAGACAAAACAACACACACAGAAACAGAACAAATACGTAAAATAAAAGTTTATTATTAAGTAAAAGCTTAGCATGACCAGTAATCTAAATGCTCAAAGAGGTATCAGGTCCAAATGGCTAATATTACTTGTTTTCATTTCACTGTTGTTGTTCTTTTTTACTGTGTGGATCTTGTTTAACTGACTCTTACCCAGATTGTATGTCACTTTGCTTGTTTGAAAAAGTCATACCGTTCCTAAGGTATGAGCTGATTTTATGAGTGGTCAAAGAGAGAAGTAGTAATCCGTCTCCCTGCCAGTGTGCATTGTGTTTAAAAATAAAATACATTGTGTTAAATGTGTTTTTCTTTACCCAGACATTTAAAAAAAATCTATATTTTAAAGCTGTAATTGCAATACTGCAATACGGTGAGATTTTTGCTGAAGGTTATCATCCCATCAGTATCTTACACCAGCCCATGCCTAGTTGCTACCATTAGGGCCACGGAGGTCATGTAGTCTATTTCTTCCCTGGGAACATGGGGGCCTTAAAAACCTGTAGACAAGTTGTAATTAATTATAGTACACTGTGGGTTTTTTTTGTAGGCTGAATACGGTATACAATAAAGGTTAACAATAAATAAATTAATACATAAAGGTTTCAGCTTTTTTTATTCCTGGCAGTGTGGAGGCTTTGAATCAGAATGCAGGCCTTTGTGATAATCATATTTATAGAGAATGAGAAATAATACAAATTAGGGACATCTAATTTAGGGGTGCATTAGGGGAACTAAAATTCTGTTTACGTTCCTGAGGTTAGTATGCAAAAAAGCAAATAAAGAGGAGGAAGGAGAGGACAATGCAGTGATTGAGAGAAGCAAAAACATATGTGAGGAAGATAAAATTAGCATGAGGGGAAAAAAAGAGGATCTGTGAGTGAAGACAGGGATGAAAGAGAGAGGGGATAAGCAAGAAAGAAGTGGGGGGAAAAGGCAAGATGAAAAACTCTCTCTTCCTCCGTAGGGTGGAGGAACACAGCCTGGCTCGCCACAGTAAACACAGAACCCGCCACAACAAACCACAGGCTGCTGCTGACACACACACACACACACACACACACACACACACACACACACACACACACACACACACACACACACACACACACACACACACACACGCTAAGCTTGATCTGCTTGCTTTTTACGGACGCACAGCTACACACAGAGCCCTCCCACTGTGACTGACAGCTTGGGAGAAACCACTTAGAGCCACAGAGAGAGGTAAACCATAAACTCAGCATAGCGCCGGGTGACTGACACTGATGTGAAAACCACTTCCTCTGATTGGCAGGTGAAGTTAAGTCCTCACGAGTGGGAAAGGGGAGAGGCCGGCGTCGAATGAGTCTGATGTCTTGGAATACAGAACAGCGACCGGATCCTGTTTCTTTTTCCTCAAAATTGTGAGGAAACGCGAGCTTGGTAAAAGATGAGTTTGGATCAGCGTTTAGAGGCAAAGAATCAGGCCGTGTGTCAATGTTTGACCTTTGACTTTGACAAGGAGAGGCCAAAAGCAGGTCAAGAGAAACACAGCAGCCCTTTCACCAGTCTTATTAGTCCTCGGCCTAATAAGGCTGTCATAATAAATGTTTTAGTCATATTTAAACCTTTTATTCTTGTGTTCTTAAAAATATTTTGTACAAGTGTGTTAAGGAAGTAATAGTCATGTTAAAGCTAAAAGGAGTAAAGGAGTCAATTAATCAATTAGTCAATCAACACAAAACTATTTTGATAATAATCGTCATTTTTTAAGACAAAACCTCTCGTTTCAGGCTCTTAATTTTGAGGAATTGCCACTTTTCTCTGTTTTATAGGATTGTAAACTGAATGTCTTTGGGTTTGTTATTGATATCATCTAACCCTTTTATCACTTTCTCATGTACGGTTTAGTCTTAACTTTAATCATAACTATATACCTATTTAACTAACGAAAATGACCACATCTCTCACAGTTGAGTTGCACTATACACTATATGTATGTACAGTACATTATAAATATACACAATGACTATAAAAAATAATATAAATGTACATGTACACAATAATGATATTCACTATTTTTATTTTATAGATCAAATAATCGATACATCGAGGAAAATAGTCTATAATAGCATATAAACATCTTTAGTTGCATCCCTAATAAACATACATTTAAGTATAGTGGTAGTGATAGTTATGACTTTAAAATGGCTGCATGAAAGTGAGGATCATGAGTTATTAAACACATTAAGAAAAATCTTACCTGAAAATCAATGCTGTAGCTCATCTTCCAGGCATGTATTTTATTTTGTATATTTATGGTCTATATTGCAACTCAACTGTAACTTAATTCTCCAGAGAGACTTTGTCACTTTCTTCAGTTAATTAGATATTTAGTCATGATTGAAGTAAAAAGCCATACATAAAAAAATAAATGAATGCTACTCCGCATATGTACTTACTCCTTATTGCCTCATCTTTCCTAACAATATGCATTAGCCTCTAAGCCATGCTTTTTCCCACCCAATGTATATTATTCCCAAGCCATTTAATGGAGTCAGTGCAGCACAAATTAAAACTCATTAACTCCTAGAAACTCTCAGAGTGAATGAAATGTGCCAAGAAACATTAACTTTACAGTCGGAGAATATGCATAAGAAAAGCTAAGTAATTAGAAATGATAGTGATCACACCTTAAGGTAACAGAGAAGAAAAGTGTTCAGGCTCACCTTATTCTCTCCCTCTATGACGATGACGGGCACTGAGGTGGCAGGCCAGCGGTGCTTGGCCGGGAGAGGCTTGTCACAGTTCCACAGGACAATGATCTAAAAGAAAGAAGGAAGACATCAGCTACACCAAATAACTCCCTTGTATCAGATTTCCTCTAACCAAAACAACTCACAGAACACTTCCCTGCTTGTTGAACATGTGACATTTACGTGACCTACGGCCAGCAAATGCCACCTTATTAAAAGCTGATTGAATGTTAAAGAGCCAGAAGGGCAACTGAAGTGATAAAATTTCCAATTAAGGCTCCAAAATGGTCAATTTCATTCAACCCATAACCAATAACATCACATTGTCATGTTTCATTTCTAACTTAAACAGTTTGCTGAAAACAATTTCTGGCCCATTTGATCTCATACTTCCACTCCAACAAAATGACGTTTTACATGAAGGACTGATGTTTTACATGACTTGGATTGCTGTTCAGTGACATGCAGGTCCGCAGACATGGACGTGTCACATTCCATCCAACCTTCCATCATTTACTGTATTTCCACGACAGATCTCATTAATGTTAGATGAGGAACACACACATAAACACACATGGCATGACTCCTGTCTGACCTTACACACTCGTTTAAATTCTCATATCTATGCCTGTTCTAATGCATCTTGAATTTGCATCTTCTTGTTTGTTTGTTAAACCTCTCCCACAAATGGCTATTGATCAATCACAGCTTAGCAACAGTAGGCCTGTCAAGATTTGGATTTGTCCAGCTGTTGAAGAATTGCTTATGGGGCTGTAGAAAGAGCATATCTTGTTATTCAAAGGCTGCATCTCATTACCCTTATTTGACAGCTCCTCGACGCCCTAAGCAAAAATGGATGTTGTTCTGTCCCTCCTCGGTGAAGGCCGTCTCAAGGCTCTTATTTCTGCCCTGAGGAGCGAGCATCGAGCAGGGATCCTCGAGCAGCTATAGGCCAGGATACACGAGAGCAGCTTTGCTCACTCCGCCTATACATCTGACGAATTTATGTGATGCTTCAGAAGAAAGGACCCTCAACCCTCTAAAAAACATTTGCTTGTTGCCTTTCTCCTCCCATGATTTCCTTGCGCCTCTCCCTTGCCTCCTTGGTGGGAGGAACTAAAGGCCCGTACACACCGGGACGAATATCGGCGGGCGTTATTCGTCAGCGTTTTTCGACGCGTTTTTTGTGTTCACACCCAAGCGATTTTCGCTGACGATGAGCCGAATGAACATGCAAATTCATTATCTGTCACTAGATGGCGCTTAATGTAAAACAGAAATACCCCCGTACATAGGGTGGCGCTGCGCAACTTTGCGCTTCTGATACTCGCTTGCAACACAGAAGAAGAGCAGAGAGCAAGTATTTAGAACATTTCTTCTAAATCAGATATAGCTCTTTATGTTCCGAAACTAACGAGACCAGCAGCTCAACATTTATTTTGGACATCGTGCTTTGCCTCTTCCTCGTCTTGTGGCGGTGATGACGGTGGCGTATATATGTCTTCTTCGTTTGTGTGCTCGGTAAGACCGTTTTGTTCTTGAGCGCCCCCAAGTTGTGTTTTAGTGTAACTTCAGAAGCACAAGACACGTGAGCAAAAGGGCCGATTTCATTGGTCGGATAGTTTTTGACGCGGCGCGTCAAACCAAAAAAACGAACCCGAGGCGTTTTTTAAATAATGACGCTTTTACGCGTGGCGTTTTTCGCGTCGGTGTGCACACTCTCATTGACGCCCTTTGTTTAGTCACGACGCGTTAAACGTCGGCGAATATCGCGCGCGAAATTCGTCCCGGTGTGAACAGGCCTTAAGACACAAGGAAGTCGGGGAGGCATTTTAAGGGTTATGAGATGCAACCATTGATTCCAATGGGAGAAGTGAACATTTACACAAATTATAAGTGATCCTTTCGTCCTATAGTCACCAAGGTAAATAATGGACCCATATTTCACAAGCCACATATCTCCAGAATATTCTGATACTAAAACATAGAAGGTGTAGGTTTTATGACCTATACTTTACCTTAAACCCTAAAACAATTACAATTTCTCACTGTCACTGTGCTGCTCAAACCAACAGGAAACCATGTGAAGATGGATTGTAAATCAAATGGAAACTTCACAACACTGCTCCCTCCCCCATTGTCACATTTCAAAACTTTACAAATAGCTGGTGAAAAATATATTTCCAAAGATTTATTAGTTTGCGGTTTCTGAGCTTTGCCTGGAGCTATAGCACCACCATCTGCCATGCTTTCACTTCCAGTGTCTCCATTTCTGTTGTGCACAGCATAGTGGAATGGTCGTGTTGTTCAAAACCACATACAGCATTTGAGCAATTTTAGTATGTATGATGGCATTTTTCAGCAGACTTGTTTTTCAGGAAGAAAGTACTAAAACTCAAAAAGAGTGAAGTCAATAGTATGTTGTCGTAGTTTATTCTATACTATATTGGTACAGTAAATCGTCCCATTAAATGGGGAGGTTGATGGAGGTTGATTAATTATTACATAAATTGAGATGAAAAAACAATAGCAAAGCAGAGCGCAAACACATGTAATATTAACTTCTATCACTATTGGTTTGCCTGAACCTGTGGCGAAGGAATACCCAATTAGTGATTAGAGTAAGAAAGTGATAGGAACACATCGGCATCCCATACTGTAGTGTAGTCAATGTGTGTCAGCTACAGTAACATCTACCCTGTCCTTGAACAAGTCAGTAAATGTATCCATCCCAGTTCCAATGTGCAGAGCTGTAGCTGCTGTGCTCAAATGTCCCTGATGGAGGCAATCCACAAGAATTTCCCTGCAGGGATCAATGTAGTTTCACATGATTCTGACATTAACTACGTCACGTGCAGCAGCAGTTCCCTTCGGGGACTCTGCACCCTGACTGCACCTGCCAAATTATGAGCTGGGAGCCATTTGGATGTCTGTGTTAGTGTGTGGAAATATGTCACTGGTCTTTAAAAGAAAGATCCCACAGCTGTTTGATGAATGGGCTAAACTATCTCATCATTATAAGCCAGTACCGATAAAAAGAAAAACAACCATTATTAATGAGGCTGAATCAGAGGCGAGAAAGGGTTTGTCATTGTAAGATAACATCAGGGATACAGTCTGGATCTCTGCTCACACATAGCTGAGAAACGTGTTATTCCACCCTTACAGGGGCTCTATTCCTTGATTAGAAACACAGATGGTGCTCTGTTAGCCCACCAGCCCTCTCAGGGTGCTGCTGACGATGGAACTGTGTATGTGTGCCAGTATGTGTGTGTGTGTGTGTGTGTGTGTGTGTGTGTGTGTGTGTGTGTGTGTGTGTGTGTGTGTGTGTATATAACTGGAGAAGGTCTTGGTGTATCTGTATCACAAGTGGAAGAAAAGCTTCCATCAAAATGAACATGCAGGATTATTATATTATATATCATATTTTTTTATTATGCACCTCAAAAGCGTTCTTACGTCCAATTTAGCCTCTTCCACCCTCTCATTCTCTTCTCTCCATTCATTTAGTTATATCTTTTTCCTTAGAAGCCCCTCTCTTTCCTTTTTTCTGTCTGCTGAGAGAAAGAAAACACCCCGGCTGTGTTCCTGGCTCTCCACTCTGTGTGCCCAGCCTAAAGAACACAAATACAGAAGCACTTCCCAAAAAATTTAAAAGAAGCCAGAGTTTACTCATTCAACCTGCTATTATTATGAGAGAAGGTTTCTGAGAAATGTTGGCTGAAAGTGTGCCCATAACAGGATGTGTGGCTTAGGTTTCACCACACTGCTGTAGGGCTGCATATCGAACCCATGTACTTACAATGGGTCTGTAACACAAAACTGCTGGAATTGATTGCTTTGTCAGACCTGCACTCTTCCCATTTTTTTTTATCAAGCATTGTGAATAAAAAAAAAAAAAGGAGGAAAAAAAATTTAACTTACAGTCCTACATTTTTAGACAGTACCAGGTCTTCTTCAACATATGAAGTTTGCTCAGTTGTCATGTAGATGTTCACGTCCATGTTGGATAAAAAGTTGAGCTTGACGGTTCATTCTTGGCCTTGAAACAGCAGTCAATAACACAAATCTATCACAGTAAGTCCATCTTTAGTGGAGATTGTATCGTCAAGAATACTGTTAGTGTACTGTAAAACCCGCTGTGCTGTAGGCCTGGCAAACCCGGTTCCTTTTAAGGATTCAGGTTATTCACTCACTAAAATGAACCGGGTTGTGTGAATCGCTTGAATCACTTGAGTCAATATTACTAGGAATAAAAAAACAATTACAATATTTTTTTTTTAACTCGACTGTGTGCTTGACCTAATTGCATTTTTAAAATATTACAACCCGGGAAAAACAGGAGTGTAGGCAGGTATGGTTTAGTGGTGCAACGGCATGCATGTGAACCGCAGAACATTTGCAAATTTTAACCATAATAATAGGTTCTAAAGTAGGCTGATAAATCTCTATGGAGGGTTGCCGTGAAAAGGCCATTTTCAGTTCATGTGAACAGACGGAAGAGCAAAACGGATTTCGGTGCTACTTAAATGTTCTCTGATGCTCCAAAACAGACGTCACGCTAGTTAACACTAATGTTACACTTGGCAGCAGGTAAAGTTGACCTTTAGCTAGCAGCTGGATTAAACACGGTTAAATGCTGACAGCTAAACAGTGTAAAAGTGTGACTATATTTCACTGTAGAGGATTCCAACACAGGGACAAACAACCGTCTGCGCTAAAGCTATGAGCTAAAAGACACAAACTAGCACTGTGAAAAACAACACAGACGTGCCTAAACCTTGCGGTGCATTCAAAATTATCGTAAAATACTCTTTTTCTCATCTGTTTTGTCATTTTTTTTTTTAAAGGTTTTTTTTAAAACGGTATGTTTATGTTCCTAAAAATAAAGTATTGAACAAATTATTGTTTTAGTATCAAGACTAAAAGTAATGTTTCGTATCAACACCACTATTAAAATATTTCAAATAATAACCAGCTGTACACACAGGGATATTAACCGCTAACATGGACGGTATGTACACTGATACTCACATGGACAACCACAGACACAAAATACATGCAAGCATGAAATACACACATGTAGAAGTATCCCACCTACGCAAACAAACATTCATATTGTATATATTCCAATGCCCAAACAATTACACTCATACACGTAACTCACCCTGCTGTACAACACACAATCACAGACCCACACATTCATGCACAGCACTTAGACGGAAACACGTACCTCCTACACAAAATATGAACTCGCTTACTCATGTACTCTGCTGGCCAAATAAACAAAGAGAAACACACGCACACACACACAAAAGCCATCGGGGAGCAAATTCCATTTCATTTCCTGTGCTGGTAAGGAGCAAGCAGGGGAATCAATACATGCCATCTCCAGCTGTGCTGAAGGGGGTTTCGCTGCCATGGAGACAGATGTAGCACTGCTACAAATTGCTGCTCTAATTCAATCCACCAGAGTTAACACACGCACACACACACACACAGGGATAGAGGATGAGCGCTTGTTGCTCTGGTTGGAAAATGTGATCGCAAAACAGAAGTACGAGTCGAATGTGGCGCATTAAGGAGTCAGAAGGTGGAGATCGGGTGGAGGATTATGGGGATGTTGCAGTGAACACCCATACGCCCACCCACACACACACAAATAACTATTACCTGTGCACAGTACTGGGACTTGGCCACCGCTACCAGGAGCTTGAGTATGGGCTGGGACTGAGATACCAGAGGAGAGACGGCATGGATGACCGCTGTGAACTTGGGGTACGGTTTTATACCTGAAACACAACAGAAGAACGGTCACTCATTAATTCAGTTTAGCAAAACTAGAAAACAATGCTGGCTCGAACACAGTGAGACGACAATCAGCAATGTAATTTCAGGCTCTTAAGAGAATAAAGCCGGGCGAGAACTGAAGGCTCTCATTTACAAACACCTCATATCTATTTTAAGAGAGCTGTTTAAAAATGCTACTTGAAACGAGTCTGTCAGCAGTTCAAAACTATAGATGATATAATTGTGAGGGATGTATGTTTTCAAACCCGTCTTAAAGTATTTAGAAACGCTAATGTGTTTTGAAAATGCCATATCTCTTGATCACTGAATATTTAATTTTGGAAACTCTTCAGCCGTGACTGGAACAGACAACTACAGTAAGTGCTGACTTTAAATTCAGTCTGACTTGATGTAGGAGTAGAGTAATCGAGGCTGAAAATGAGCAGGAAATAAGATATTGAGCAGGACGGATCATAGAGGACGTTCTACTTTTCCTAATTTATATCTAATCTAACCCAAGCCAACAAAGCATGAAGTGTCCTTTCCACTACTGGGCAACTTTTATAATGAGGAATATCTGCAGTCTTTAAACTTGGCAAACCATCCTCGTGATTTGATTAAGAGTTTGCAGAGTTTTTAAACACCTGGGATGTAAACTTGTAACAGGCTCATAAACAGACTTCCATGAAACATTGAACAAACCCTGGAGCAGAATTCCTGTCATGCATCTTATTTTAAATTTTGGATGGCATGCTGTTTTTTGTCTTTAGCACCATTCTCAGAGACTTTTATCATATCCTGTATTTGTGCATTACACATACCACCAGCTAAATGTTTATAGCAACACAAAGGGCTGGTTTAGGATTGATTCACCTGTTGGAGGCCATTCAGTAGCCACAATTACACTTGCCAAAAGTAAGTGGACATGCCTGTATAAATACTTTTGTGTACTTTTAGAATATGGTATGTTTTTCATGGTTTAGTTCAAAATAAGGAAAGATTTAGTTCTGCAACATAACCAATATTTTACACTAGTGATGTCCAATCTATTGGAATCCAATATTGGAATATTGGATCTATTGTCCAATCTATTGGACATCACTAGTGGCTGACTTATGGCTTAAGGAGAGCAAATCTAAGCAGAGAAGTTACAAAATCTTGTGGAAAGCTGGGAAGAGTGGAGGCTGATATAGCAGCATATTAATGCCCATGGTTTTGGAATAAGATATCCAAACAAACATTACGTATGGATGTAATGTTCTGCTGGTGTCCACATACTTTTGGCCATGAAGAGTGTATCAATATATGTGTCTTGGCAGTTTTGCTTTATGTTTTAATTTATAGTTACACAGTTTAAATTACAATTATGTTGACTGTTGTCTTGAATTTACTGTTATTGATATTTTTTAGTTTTATTGTTCAACTGTCTAATATCTTTACTTTTTAACGTGCCCTTATCACAAAATGTAACAAAATAAATAGCCAAATATATACTGTTATGGGTTTTTTATTGTTCTCAAGTATTCATGCTAATATCAGCCTCACAAATCCAGCAATATTTCAAAATGAAAAGTCCATTTAACTAAAGCAACAAAAGCTAGCTCCCAATGGCCCTCATTTATCAGCCTAACAGGCTTCACGTGGGATTCATGAAACGTTTGTATCACACCAATCAGAATGTAAGAATGGTTGTACATTAATAAATGCAGCGGCTGGAAACAATCGGAATTTAAATATCACGCCCCAATATACTCTCGGTTTTGAGGCCTCGCCCCTACTATTTATGAGATGGCCAGACGTAATCCAGCTAAGAAGCGGCACATTTCAGAGGTGGAGATTGAAACCCCGGCATCTCAGTTTAATTTGCAGTAACGTATGTCCTATTTGGCAGCCTAGTGTGTCTTGTTATTGGCCTTTTAGAGAAAAAGACAAAGTGTCAGTTGGAAACAAACTCCGCTGTACTCCTGCTTTGATTTTACTCAATTACCCATCAGCGACAAGCCACCTTGTCTCCTAAAAACCCATCCGTGTTTAATTACTTCCTCTTTAACAAACAAATACACTTTCCAGGGTTGTAATCCATGCCTGTCACCGTGCCCATCCATTTTAATATCAGCCCTCCACTTTGGGTGCTCCATCAACTGAATTTGTGCCCTCGTACTATCGCCGTCTGTGCATGTACGAGTGTGTGTGTGAATGTTTGTGGCAGTTCTGGATGATGATGGAGTGAAGCAGTGGAAGATGGAGAGGCTCCCGGGTCACAGATATGTGGCAAGGGAAAACTCGGCGCTGCTGAACCGTAGCAGAAGGAATTGGCCGACAGCGGTAGCACCAGTAGCAATGCTGACTCAAAACCCAATGATGGACGGGCTGGTGTGTCAGCACGACTAATACAAACATCCGTCAAGGGCCCATTCCTCCACTCCACTTGCTCCCACACACACCACTGGAGGAGGGCAGTAGATCAGGAGTGCAGGCCATATTTCGCAAGCTTCAAATCCACAGCTGGACTCAAATCTAGTGAAAGTCTATTCTGGTGCAAAAGTTGTGACTAAATATTTGGTGCTGGAGTGACGGATTGAGAAGAAACTTTTCTGACCAACCTTTATTGATCAGTTCATTGTTACACAGGTGTGTAGAAGCATGTAACAGCACTTTTACAATTTATGATGTATCTCTGCTTCTGTGTGTGTCTGTTTTACTGACCCAGTGTGGCGTAGTAGAAGGGGAAGTCTCCCAGGTATCCTGAGTACTGCGGCAGGGCGAAAAGTCCCCCAGGGTGACTATTCCACATCGGGCTGCTCCTGGAGCCGTGTTCAAACACACGGTCCTGGATGATCTGCAAACGGAAAGAGCAAGAAACTGAAATGACAAAAAAATCAAAAGCAGTAGAGGCTGAACTATCATAACTTTTAGTCCCAAAAACACTGGATCCTACAAGTTTTATAATGCAACCAATTGACATCTACAATATTCAATAATAAACAGTTGAAGAAAAAGAAGCTACAGATTATGCGGATGGTGACAAACGAAGGATGAAAGAAGATAACTTTTAAGCTCTTTAATGGGGACTTTAAAGGAATTCACAAAGATCTGTTACTTTGACATCCACAAAGAAATTAAAGGACACACTGACACCAGGATCAAACTCATGTCATTTTAATTAGAGCAGGCTCTCTTTCTCGCATTCTTCAGGCCACCCTGCCTTTTGTGAGGCTTCATTTTCAGCTAGTTAATACAAACACAAACTCTATCTTTAAATAACATTTCACTCAGATCTCAGAGGACTTATAAAAATCTGATAACTTTGTGTTGATAAAGGAACAAATATTTGCCTTTCAGATTATGGCGGGTGAAATATTAAGGATTTGCTCAATGAGCCTTGTAATCACACCTATAAAACATTTCACAATACAAAATGAGTTTTCACACAAAAACTCCAAGAAGCAGATAGTCATAAATGTGAATGAATATCAACACAGCTAATGTTCCAACATCCAATAACCCCATTTCAATTCAGAATGGTTATTCAAAGCCCAGTCAGTGTATTAGAGAAGGTGGAAAACTGTCGTAAAGTGAGTCTGTGGGCATTAGATGGAAGTTAGAAAGATGGCTGTTTCCTTTGTATCACCTCAATAGCAGCTATTGATCGTGTCAAGAATGAATCACTGTGGCACAAAGCTGAGCTGAAAGAAATCGGTGTTATTGTGTAATATTTCCCCTGCAGACAAACTAAACAGATCAGCAAGTCAAAGGCATCTGTGCCAGTCCTTTACACAGACAGAGGCCATCGGAGAGAAAAAACAGCCAAACACAGACAGAGTCATCAGCTGTATTTAAACACCAGTCAGTCAGACCTGCCCTGATCCTTTATGTGCCCAAATAGAGTAGTCAGTCAAACGGTCAGATGGGAGAACGGACATTATTTTCCTCAGCTGCAGCCTGCCGCCGGCCCTGCTGAACAGGCAGAGGAAAGAGATATTGCTGCTGTGCCCTTGAGCCATGCTAAATTGCTGCAGTAAAACAGACACAGGTTTGTGGCTGTGTTTTATGGCCACGATTGAATCGTGAGGTGTCGGCTGCTGGCTTGGCAAACTCAAAAGGATGGATGTACAGAAAGAGGTGAAGAGAGTCGGGTGGGCGATGGCTGAGCAGCTGATAGCATTTTAAATTGTAAAAAGTTAATAATATAGCTGGAGGGGGCTTACTGTAATAATGACAAAGTAACATAAAAATTCATCACAGGGAGGCGGGGATGTGAAGAGAGACAAAAAAAAAAAAAAACACGACTGGGTGAGTTTTTTTTACTTTCCCCAGCTTTGTCCCTGAGGGCAGTCGATAACCATTTGCCTGAGCCAAACAGATTAACTTCGAAATCTGTTAACTTCTCTATAAAAACACTGCCTGCCACTTTAAAAACCCCAAGCCCCTACACCTTATGAGGGGCAATTTTGCTCGCTTGGATGCAGCTCCTCCCCCCGTCGGCAGCCCTCAGTCGGGACATGATGGACGACTCAATCTCACCTCAGTACAGCCACAATCAACCAATTAGAGCATGATAGATAAATCCTGTTTCTCTGGGAGCACACTGTGAGCTCTGCTTTAATAGGTGAGTTTAATAGGTGTACCAGCAGCACAGATTCGGCTATATTGACCTTGTGATTGGTCAAAACGCTACAATTTCCTGACAGGAAACACTGCATAAAAGGTTGAACTCATATTTACTGCTCGCTTGCCATCTCTGCAAACACACGCACATGTGTTTGGAGTAAAAGGAAAGTGAGTTTGTGAATGTTTACGAGGAGATTTAATCTGTCCAAATATTGCAGTGGGTGCATGTTTTGTGTGTGTGCACAGAACACATCTGCAGTGTTGGGGGGGGGGTTGGGGACGCCATGGATAAACCATGTCGCTCGTTATCTCAGGGGCTGCCACGGCAACGCCATTTACATGTCACCCCTTCTCCCCTTCTCACACTACTCTCCCCCCCTTTTTTATTTTATAGGACAGTCAGTCAGGATTAAGTGTTTAGCCCTTTGCTGTATTCAACATAAACACACACTCACAAATACACACACTGAGTACCAAGCTTTCGCTGTGTCACCTTGCTGTTTAGTGCGGAGTGACAACATGTCAGCAAGGTTATGCCTGGGTATATACCATGTGTACCAGTGCTGACACACCTTGACATATGGAGATGTTTTTGACTCTGCGCGCATGCGTGTGTGGGTCTGTGTGTGTGTGTGTGTGTGTGTGTGTGTGTGAGAGAGAGACAGCGCACAGTGTGACAGGGCTAGATAACAAACAGACCAGATATGTAGAGCTAGCTAAAAATCTGACAGACTCTAGATACTGAAGCCACAAAACATTGCGTGCCAAGTGTGTGGGTGCTTGTGTGTGTGTGTGTAGAAAAGTGAAATTCAAATGAAAGATTTGGGAGCTTATACTGTATAAAATGGGAATCATGCTCCGAGGAAATCAAATGCGTGATGGGATACTTGGGTGACAGAAGAAGCCATTGGTAACCACAACGTGAACCTAGCAGTATGCCCAGGTGTTATCCCTGCATCTATGAACTTTAGATTAGATAATACTTTATTCATCCCACAATGGGGAAGTTCCCCTTATTACAGCAGCAGTTTTCTATAGTAAAAAGCAAAACAGCAATAAACAAACAAACAACAGGCTATGTTGAAAAAAGTACTGAATGAATGTAAAGTGGGATTATATAAAAAGGTATTGTAAAGTAAAGTGAAGGTGGCCATAGTACAAAAAATATTGCAGTGTAAGTAAGTAAGTTAGTGACGTTAAAATTAATTTCAATATGTAATTAAATAATATAGCAAAAGTAAGTAAGCATAATATAAATGATATTGAAGTGTAACCATACTATAAATAATATTGAAAAAGTAAGTACTCGTATGGAAAATTTAAATACAGATAATAAAGATATACATAGAGTGTGTGGTGGGTAATTGAAAAAACATCTTGTTTGAACTGAATAATGAAGATGGGGAATTGAATGGATGAATAGTTTTTCTATTCACAAATTCTCCTCAAGTGGATTTTTGTTAACAAAGTGAATGCCCATGACAAAATGAGGTCCGAGGAAGGAGGGGGGGCTTCTGAACTTAAAATGATATTCCACCGAAAAATTGTCTTTTTAGTGTGAAACACTTTTTGTTTTGTCCTTTACCAAGAACAGCAGCTGTGACCAACATGGATTGGATGGATTCCGACAGTGACTAGTTTTCACATATTAGTTTTCGAAGTATTAATCTATCCTTTAAAACAGGGGTCTTCAAGGTTTTTTAAGGCAACAACCCCTTACATCTCTTATTAGCTGAGAGAGAGACAGATCAGGGACCCCTATAACATATATAGTGAAATTAAGATGCATATTAAACTTACAACAGAATAACGTGTGGGTAGCCTAAAGCCTTTATGCATACTGTACCTTTTTAGTGAATAGAATACTAAGCTATTAAAATACTAATTGTTGGTATGATTTTATACACTGAATCCTTAGGATTGACTTTATCTGTGAATGGTTATTTGAGTGACTACCTTTCATACAGAATAGGCCAGTAAGCCTATCATTAGTGGGGCGTTTTCACAAATAGGCTGATTTTTCATTTGATAATAATATGTTGGATTCATGTGAAGACGTTTTTAATTTTTGAAAAAAACTTTCCGGAAATGAACAATAATTTGGCAGCAACACTTATTTCTAACCTTTCAACACTAATAATCATGCCCACTTTAGTGATTGGCAAGGTGTGTAGTGGTGAGAAAGTGTGCAGGGTTTGAACTTATTTCAAACTATTCTTTTCTATTTCTCACAACTCTGTCTGTCTTTAAACACATTTTGACTTTAGATATGGTTGGATGACACATTGTAACATACCCCAGCCTTTAGCCATATTATGGATCTAAAAATTACTGTTTTGAACACACATTATAGAGACAATGACAATGGTGATGTGAAATATGCTATACGGGCTGTTTGAGAAGTTTCTATGGACTTCAAAAAACTAAGAAAGCTCATAAAATCCTTGTGAAAACTCCCTGAAACGAATATGTTACTATTGGAACCCATTGAAACTGATCACATGCTGGGGTGAGTGTTTGATACTTATAAAAACAGATTTACTCATAAAACCACAATACCACTTTAAGGTCATTGGTTTGGATCCCCCAAAACTATCTGCCAAAGTTGGCTAAGTTAAAACACTATACCATCTAATGAGGAATTTTTGTATCTATCAACAATACTATTATAGAAACTGTGCTCATATACAGCATCAGAAAAGCCACAGCCTAAATGCAATACCCTATTTCACCCACTATGAGTAAAACAAAAACAGCTTCTGACAAATTCTCCATTAACACGTGCTATAATGTATTTTTTGCACTCTGTAAACGACACTATCCACCCTTCTATTTTGTTTTTACCCTTGTACCAGAGAGACCAAAGAGAGGCCTTAGAATAGCGCGAAGATTGCAGAGTGTGCTAGGATACTGCAGCCCTCTGAGAGAAAGATTGATGATGAAGGAGTAGGAGAAGTGTGGGTGGTTGTGTGCATGTGTGTCTTGAGTCCTCACCTCCAGTGTGGTCAGCACTATCTTTTCCACAGAGGAGAAGTAGGCCTCCCAGAGGAACTGAGTCTGCTGTCTGAGGGATAGGATCTTATCCTGGTGGATGGAGCGCACTGTGGTCGGGATCTGCAAATGACAAACAGCAGTCAGTACTGATCGGGGACCTAAACTGTGGTGACAGAAAGATTAAATTGATCCCAAAGACACACTCATCAACAGATAAAGCACATTAAGATGTGGCAGCCTTGTGAATGGTAGGCTGAAGCAGATATTACAAGTTTCTGGACTAACAGCCACAAACATTTTTTTTTTTAGTCTTAGGTGCTCTCAAAGCAATTCTTAAGACAAGTCTGAAGTCCTTGAGGGAAAATCCAAGTTGAGTCACAAGATTTAATAAATAAATTGCAAGTCAGTTCTTTAAATGCTGACCATTTTGCATACACCAGTGTGGCTGAAGTTACTTAAGTGCTGCAGTTTATATGGCTGATACTAAGTCTTTTCAATGAACAGTCCTAATTTAACACTAAGGGGGTATTTCTTTTTGCTGTCTTGTCACAACATTCCATTCAAGTCAAGTGTTAAGTCCTCATTATTTTTTTGGTTTTGTATGTATGAAACAAACAGAATGTGACATGCTAGTAGGCAGATTTAGTTACCATTGGACAGAGCCAGGCTGGCTGTTTCTCCCTGTTTCCAGTCTTGTTGCTAAGCTACGCTAACAATCTGCGGACTGTAGCTTTATATTTAACAGATAGATATGAGAATGGTATCAATCTTCTCATGTAACTTTCTTCCAGAAGTGTTTTAACAAATTACTAACAAACATTTTTTATGAAGGCCTACAGCTCCGGTAGCAGTTTTGTTTGCCATGTTCACTAAATGCCTTAGTGTGAGGAGCAAATCATGCTATTTGAAGAAATAAAATAGTGTTTACAGATATATATATATATATATATATATATATATATATATATATATATATATATATATATATATATATATTTGAGGGAATGAAGTACACAACACAAGGAATTTACAAAAATGATGGCAGCAGCAACTATCAGTCACCAACTAGTGTTAGGGGAGAAAAGCTAAAATGCTGCAGCTGCGTTTGGTGAATACTTAAATTTTATTCAAAGAGTTGTGTAGTGTAATCCGTATATGGTTTATTCATAATAGTAAAGGAGGGAGTAATTACAAATAAACATATTTTTATTCACTCTTTAGCAAATACTGCCATATCCTGCTAACTGGTAAGTTAGAAGTCAATACACTGTATGTGCAGTATTTTTTTCCTGGCTAGATAGAGAAATAACTTTGACTGTACAGTGCAGGTATCCCGCATTTAGTGAAAAACATACATCAATATATGTACTGTATGTACACCCCACCATATTGCTGCAAAATACATAAATCCACAGAGAGATCCAGGATGGCTTAGACACACTGGTGCTACACAGAGTTATAACACTCAATGTCAAACAATATTATTACACACTTCATTCAAATTAAGATTTAATGGGCATATAATTACTTTCCCCCCATGAAGTTCAAGCAATTCCAGACAAATCCATTTGCTCAGTCTATTTATTTGCCCTCTCATATAACAATATGAGGCTTCGAGTGGCATTTTCAAGCAGTCAAGGACTTGGTATGCTGCTTGCATTTTGCTTAGTTGTCAACCACTCTACAAGAAAACAAAACATGATAGGGATTTGGGGAATATAAGCGAATAATGTGTGCTCAAGATATTGACAGTCAGAAAAAAGGTTTTGTTTTCAGATGGTATAGTTTGGAGGTGATACATAGAGGCATGTGGTTATGTGTGAGTGTTATTTACGGGCAGTTACCTGCAGCAGGAGCCTCTCGTCGCCGATCACTGCGGCTGTGTTCCAGTCAATGATCTCGGAGAAAGGCAGCTCCCAACCGTTACTCAGCATCACCGGTACACAAGCAGCCTGACACACACACACACACACACAGAGCTTGGACATGATCCTTTACAAGCACAATCACAGCTACAGCTAAATCATGACTGCTTAAAGCTACACTACGCATCTCTTTTCATATAAAAGCTGCACTCTATTGCAATTGACCCATTTGTGTTCAGGCGTAAATTCCCCATATGGCAGAGATTGGATTTTCTTCGACTTTCAAACCTCTCTGGTGCAATGTGTATATCATACAGTACACACAATCAGTAGTGAGATTTGTAGCAGTCACAACAATGATACATACAGCAAAAAGCCCATTAATGTCTTAACAGATGCCAACTTTATCAGCTGCAGCCTAGACGAGGTTTCAGAGTGGAAATCACATAAGAGGGCTGTACTTTAACAACTGAGAAAGGAAAGGTATTACCCATAACTTTACAATAAACACTTTTTGGATTAGAAATTGACAAATGTCTAAATAACAGAAATGCCATTATTAATGGAAATGGCAGAAATGCAGTATGCACTGAAAAGCTATATTAATCTATTTTGGGGGACTTGGTGGCAGCAGTACAAGCGGTAACACAACATTATCACCTTATAAAGATGATATTGTGATTAAAGCAAACATCACACATCCAGCAAACACAGAGCAACATCATAATTCATTTGGAGCCGTGTTTCAGGCTACCTGATGAGTGTCAGCCCAGTATTCATTCTCATTTTATTTTTGGTCACTTTTTCTTCAGGGAATTATCTGGGTCTTTAGCTGCTAAATGCTTTACTATGTTCACCAGCCTTTTTGCTAACTTTGTGTGTCTGCTGTCTGGTGCTAAACAGGTAGTGCAGTGGCTTGTACCCTTAAAACAGTTGCCTGCTGCTGGAACCGATTGATGAGAGCAGTAGGAGTAAGACAAACCATTAAAGCTGCATGCTTTAAAACCCAAACAATTAACTTTCAGTTGCTAAAACGCTCCGTAGAGATGAGGAGAACTGCAGCATCTGTTGCTCTGTAGGTTTATTACTTTGAACACTTTCAGTATACACACAGTTATTTGACCCACTGGTCATATCAAATAAAAATAAGTGCAGCTTTAATTCAAATGATTCAGACTTAGTGCTCAAATGTAACTTAAAAATGCATACATATTGCTTCGATCATTGATACAAAATTTGAGATCAAACATGAGCATATTAACACAACGCAGCCTAGCAATCAGATAAACAGAAATAAGCTTGAACATACCATCTAGATAAGCAGGCAGGCAGGCAGGCAGCATATAGTCACAGATAGTGAAGAATTCAGTATAACGATGACTGATATGGATGTGAAAAAAACATTTGTTGGAGAGCAGATCACAAAGATTCTAACATTCTGGATTTATATAAACCAGAAAACTTTTATTCACTCCGCTGTAACGATTGCATGCACAAAAATAATTTCTTAAAGTGCCCATAATATGAAAAAAAAACAGTTTTTCTGGGATTTGGGGTGTTATTTTGTGTCTCTGGTGCTTCCACACGCATACAAACTTGAAAAAAAAAAAAAAACATTCATTCTGTTTTGAGTAAGATAAGGGTTTCTGAATGTCCTCTGCCTTCAGTCTCCGGGTGAGCTGGTCCAAATCTCCACGGCATTCTACCTCACTAGCCAAGACGAGGTGGCTAACCGTAGCATGCTAGCGCTAACATGCTAGCTCGTTCTCAATGGCTAAACACTGCTACAACACACACTAGTTCACCATAATCTACAAAAGAACTACTTCCATGTTCCTGTTCTGCAGCTATTCCACAAGTGTGCCTCGTTTAGAAGAAGTCTCCCAGCTAATCCTGCCTTGTACTGACCAAAGTTGGAAAAACTGTAGCTAGCTGATGTTGTCATTACCTAGCTACTACGCATGTGCAACTCCCAATAGTAAATAAGTGAGATGTCTCACTCTGTAGCTAAAACAGAGACCTAAACAGAGAGGGTGAAAACAGGATTTAGCAGCAATGTGCAGTACAACAAAAATATGGTGTTTTTTGAAAATGAAACCATGTAAACCTATTCTAATACAACCTAAAAATGAGCATAAAGTGGGCGCTTTAATTATGAGCTTAATAGTTCTATTTCTGTTTCTGTTTGTTTTCTAAAAAATGTTTGAATCACGTGTGATTAACCCTAACTAAACCCTGAAAATCAAAGAAACAAACCATGTTTTGTCAACTTGAATTGTTTGGATTTAGTGAGAACCCTGACTCTGTGTATGGCCTTCTTTTTTTACAGCTACACTTTTTGATACATCAATATTAAAATTGTAACTTTAGAAGCTGAAAAGTTAATTACTCAAAGGAAGCGAGCAGGAGGAATGATAATGAGAGGAGGATAGGGAAATAACAAATATCAAAAGGGAGAAGAAAGTGGATAAATAGATTAAAAAAGATGAAAAGAGGGAGGTAGTGAAGCTGAATGTTTTGGCAAAGGAGTGGTGCAGGAATGGAGGGATGAGAGGAGAGGTAGACGGAACAGCTGGGGTGTGTGTGAGTGTGTGTGTTTGTGAGTGTGTTTGTGTGTTTGTGGTGGAAGTTTGATGTAATGACGGCCTGTCACTCCCAGGTCATAAAGGTGTCAGCTAGGCCCGCACGATTCGGAGAAAAATATCAATCACAATTTTTTTGCTTAGAATGGATATCACGATTCTCTGCCACGATTTGTTTGACCATGACAAAACAAAACAAATTGGCAGTAATAAACCAAGGTTAATATAGTTTTGCAATTTTCATTAGTTTTTATTTTTATTTCATTTTTGACTTTTTGTTTAGTTTTAATTCGTTTTTAAAGCGGGTTTGGTAGTTTAGTTTAGATTTTATTTTTTGAAAATGCTTAGTTTTAGTTCAGTTTTTATTAGTTTAGTCTCTTCTTCTTCTTATGGGTTATTTGTCGGGGATTCAAAAAGGTTAGAAAACGTATTGTGTAATAATAACTCAACAAAAACATCATACAATTTTAGAAATATGTATTTACCATGTATTAAAAAATAACACCAGTACAAATAATGTACATGATGATGAGCACGGACTGTTATTTGTTGTGTTCAATTTATCATGGAATGTCGGAATTTCCGGGTTCCCAGTTGGAAACTATACACGTCTACGGAAAATAGGTTGGAAAAATGTAGCGTTATTGGCTCTATGAAAGACATTGACAAAGACAAAAACTAAGGACATTTACTTGATAATTTTAACAAAAAACATAGATTATTTTTGGCACTTATAGCACATTACATCACAACAAGCCTGTTAACATAGAGGCCTCAATGAAGAGTAGGGAGAGCATTGCAGCGCTTGGGAGCGCTTTAAAACCTATTTTATACAGTCTGTTTAAAACTCACAGAAGAAAGTAGTAGCATTTGTGATGGATTCGGCTCGTAATTAAAAAAATAAATAAAATTCATTTAAAAATGAAATCGTGAACAGGATGAATTGAGATCGTGATTTTATAATGATTAATCGTGCAGGCCTAGTGTCAGCTAAACCGCACATGTGCGCGCACACACACACACACACACACACACACACACACACACACACACACACACTATTAGCTCATGCAAAAACCAATGCCTGAAAATACTCTCCCTCCGTCTTACTGTAGACGGTGAGTCGATAGATGGAGTGAGTCAGACAAATGGAGAAAGGACAGGAGAGGGCATATATGCCTCCTGAGTGAAGTGTGCTTGTGTGTTCTTGTGTGTGAGTGTGAGTGTGAGTGTGAGTGTGTGTGTGTGTGTGTGTGTGTGTGTGTGGTGCAGCTGATAGTGAGATTAGGGTACACTCTGTGGATGTTAAGGAGAGGTAAAGGACAGTGCAGTAGTAATTCTAAAGAGTGCAGTGAAGTTATAGAAATGGATGAACAGGGGAGTAAAATAGAGATGTGAAGTGTGTAGATTTCAAGCAGTTTGAGTGAAGAGGAGGTAAATGCAGATCCAGGATTAGAAAATGACTAGATGGGAAGAATTTACCGCATAGATTACTATGATCATACAGTGTGGTGAGGTGTTACGGCATATTAAGTGTAGAAACTTTTATTTAATCTACACTTAACCTTGACAATCTAGTATACTTAAAAGCACAACAATCTCAAAATTCTATCTTTGTAAACCATTTAAATAATCCTACATCACTACGACAGCAGAGTGCAACTAACCAGTAAAGAGGAAGTGAGGGGGAAGCCCCACCAAGGTGGAACCAGTAGACTTTTACAGTCATAGGGCTTATACATCCTGTGCAGTGCCAGGTTGAGATTACGAAAAGGAAAAAGGTGTGATCATTTGTCATAAATCTGGAAAAATAAGGGATGATTGGGACCCTGGGAGAAAACCAGAAGAGGGCAATGAACAAGGTGGGTTGGCAAGTATGGCCCTACTTTGCCTCTAATTGGTTTTCCCTGATATTCTTACCCTAGCCTTTACCAATCTCACTCCTCGTGCCTAACCAATGATCACCCAGAGGTGGGTCACGCCTTCAAATGTCCCTTCGGACTATCCAGTCTAGCATCAACCATTATTAAACTACAAACTAAATCAATAGTTTTTAAATACATCTCTATTAGATACATTTCACTGTTTATAAATAATTACCCAGTTTATCTGCAAAAAATCAATTATGTCTTACAATATTAAAAAAACAGTTTAGAGGCAGGAAGAAGCAGCACATGTAAATTAATTATGTCTTACAATATTAAAACAGTTTAGAGGCAGGAAGAAGCTGCACATGTGGTCAGTGAAAGTTTACAATATTAGCCTGAGAATTAAGGTGGCAATGATTTGGTGATCCTTTTATTGCTGGAGGTAGCACTATTAAAACACATGCTTAGGGGGAAGTTTGAGTGTGGGATTCTTTTTCTCCCTGGTAATATTGCTGTTGGACATGAATTTGCAGCATGTGAAGTGCTTTCTCATAATGGGTGTGTGTTTATGTGTTTGTTGCCTGTTTACCTGCAGCGCCTCGAGGAAGCGAAAAGAGCCCAGTCGTCTGCCGCGGGGCACCAAACAGAAGGTGGAGTTGTGAAGCATCTCCTTGTAGTCATACCTGCAGTGACACACACACACACACACACACACACACACACACACACACAATGAGTTTACTGATATAAGCAAGAACATGTTATTTACAGCAACATGCTTAGAAAAATGTGTGAAATTAGAGGGATACATACAGAACATGCTTCACTATTACTTGTTGTAATGAGCTACATAATTACAACAGTATATCATAGTTGAAGAAAATGCCATGCTAAACACGACTTGGGAACTACATGTTAGTTTCATCATGGTTGCTGTGAAACTCCACTGTGTCTGTTGGTCATAAATCAAAGCACAATATACCAGTTTATTACAAACACAACTTGGGTTGTGCAAGGAAGCCAGATGGGGCAAGAAACACGACATGTAGCCAGTCAGATTGGACAGAGGCTGTAAAGACGCCAACAGTTCAGTCAGATTATTTAAACCACTTTATTTCCATCCCAAATCCCTCAAAACTACAGGTGGTCCATCTGTAAACTGATGGATGTTTACAATAAACAGTTTGTGGAATTCTTTTACCCTTCAAATATATTTGGGTAAGCTGGGGTTTGTTTGCAACCTGTCTCATTTACTACAATGTTTGACTTCTTTTAAAATGTTATTATTACTGATAGAAACAATGGCAAAAAACTAACAATATATGATCCAAATTGTCATAAATCTCCCAGTTTTGATTGTCTTTTTTCACCTAACAGCCTCTCCATCCATAAACTCCAACCCCACTCCTCTCTCTTGTTCCCCCCCCTCCTATCTCACAAACAATATGCTCCTTTGCACACCCCCTCTTCTTTACTCACTACCTTTCATAATCCCTCTATCTCTTAAAACAAGAGGCTGATGCTCTCTTCCTCCTTCCCAGCTCCTCTTTCTCCTCTGTCTCTCCAGTGATGTGTGTCTTATTGCTCTCCAAACAGGGTGATCAACCCGGCCAGGGGTAATGAGCTGAGAGTGACACCTGCTTCCACCACACAACTGGCTGTGTGTGTGTGTGTGTGTGTGAGTGTGAGTGTGATATAGATGAAGTGTGTTTCTGTGCATCAGTCGGTTTGCGTGCATGCTGCTTTCCTATGTGTTTTGACAGTTTGTGTGTTCACAATTTCTTTCAATATATTTTGGTTCTCCTGTCCTCTTCCATTTTTATTTCTTCTCCCTTTCCTGCTCTCTGTCTTGCTTTTTCCAACAGCAATGTCTCCCTGTGTGGATTATTTCTCTCTCATATAGACACACAGAGCTAAAAAATGCCAGTCAGTCAACAGTGCAGAACTAGGCATCATGTGGTTGCTGTTTTGTTAAGTCTAATTATTTTATACACACATTCACTACTATAAATATCTTGATTTTCAAAAAAAGGAACAGATCTGTTTAGGCGGTTTTCCCAACATATTATAGGTCACCGTGCACTCAAAAGTTACGTTTCCTGCTGCAAGAAGACACAGATCATAAAAAGGTGGAGTAAACTACTGTATATCTCCTTGCAACAATGAATACAAATACAGAAACAATAATAAAGGCATTGATTTCTGGGTGAGAAATTAATAAAATGGAAATAATGAGCCCTAAGGAGTGTCCAGGTTAGGGGTTAAGAGACTGGTAAGACTGAAAATCATTTCTCATTTAGCCATATTCTATACAAAGTGAAGGTTACAGGACACACACACACACTACATTTCCACACATTCTGCTGTATTAATGATGCTGTGGATGTACTGCAGCTCACAGAAGTGTGACAGTGATTGCTGATGCAGCCTTCTGTGTGTGTGTGTGTGTTTGTGTGTGCGAGTGAGAACATAGTGCTAGGCTTCCAGCTTTTTCAGCTCGGGCCATATTCTCTCTCTCTCACACTCACACACACACTCACGATGGTGATTGCTGATGTTGCTGGTGAGATGCTGACTTGTGTCTTCTTTAGTCAAGCTCTAATGAAGTGTGGGAGACATGACAGCCTGTGATAAAACCCCACCCTCATTCACACCTACATGCATAACGATCTTTGCGGCACATAACACAGTTACCGAGCGCACACACAAACCGCACGCAGACACACATGCAGCATGAACAAGCGACAGCTGCAGGTCCTCACATTGAAGTTCTGTCACCTGCCAATGGAGACGAAGAAGCTATCTTAGCCCATATTTCCACACCAGCTGTCTGCCTGGATGGTGTGTGTGTGTGTGTGTGTGTGTGTGTGTGTGTGTGTGTGTGTGTGTGTGTGTGTGTGTGTAACAGCCCACATAACAGGCCCGCATCTGATGGCAGTGAATATCAATGTGTGGATTTAACATGCAACAGTCCTGTAAAACGTTTTTTATAACCAACGCACTTCTGTCAGATCTTCTGTCTCCTTTACGTTTAATAGAATGCAAATATTTTCTGTTTCTATTTAACCTAATCTGTCATGAGACAAACTTCTAAATTTCTCTCTACAGTTTAAAAAAAAAAAAGTTTTATAACCAATGCAATTTCTGCAAAGTCTCAAGCAAATCGGCGGTTTCACAGGTTGCTAATTTTGTCTTGGTGTCTCCTGAAACAAGCACAACCTTGCCATGTGATTCACCTGCTGTGCATCTTAACCTTATCACAACTCGGATTGTGCCTTAAAGAGATGATTGTCTTTTAAAGAGGAAGTGGTTTTAGTGGTTGAGAGATTTGAAAGAGACAAGGTGGTTGCAGTCGGAGGCCTCCATGAGGACTTCCCTGCTGTGTAAACCCACTTCCACCTCTTTTCCTCCCCACTCCTCCTCACTCTTCTTCCTCCCCTCAAACCTCCTGCTGGCTTTCACTTTACGCTGGATTCAGAGGCCACAGCTTGCTCACACTATCTTTCTCCACCTCTTCTTCTCCTCCCTTTTCTGTTCTGTCTACAACAGCTCTCCCCATGTTTTGTTCTTAGAACTTGAGCTGGCTGGGGGAAACCACAGCCGAGCTACAAGCCTGCAGGCTGTGATTGTGATTCTGTGCTTGTATATTTATTTGTCTTTGCATGTGTGTGTGCCTCTCCATCGTACACATGAGTGTATGCAGATAACAATGAAAGCAAGGGTTCCGGGTTACACAGCAAATGTGTGACAAAATTGACAGCCTACTGGAGAGGGGCGAATTGTGTCAAGTTTGGAGTGAAAACAGCAGAAAACAAAGTCAGCGTGCAGAAAATATGAAGGAGACAGAAAACAAGGCTTCATTTAATCAAATGCAGGAGATGACCTCAGCGCGTGCATGTCCAACAACTGTGAAGCAGTTAAAAAAACACTACTACTACATGGTTGCTGTGGCAACATGCCATTAAGTGCCTTCACTTGCAGCAACTTAATTACATGGGATAGGTGCATCATGGTTGCTGTGAAACTCCACTGTGTTTGTTGGTCATGAATCAAAGCACAATATACCAGTTTATTACAAGCACAACTTGGGTTGTCCAAGGAAGCCAGATGGGGCAAGAAACACGACATGTAGACAGTCAGATTGGACAGGGACTGTAAAGAAGCCAACAGTTGAGTCAGATTATTTAAACCACTTTATTTGGAAGGTAAAAGCCAAAAGTAAGTACATCAGCAAGTATGGTGGGTCAATACTATCTGAAACACAAATATGGTCTGTAAACTGATGGATGTTTACAACAAACAGTTTGGGGAATTATTTTACCCTTCAAATATGTTTGGTTAAACTGGGGTTTGTTTGCAACCTGTCTCATTTACTACATGTTAGCATCAGGAGGGGGTGAAAGAAGAGAGGGATGGAAACTGTATTTTTATAATAATAATAATAATAATAATAATAATAATAATAATAATAATACTTTACTAGTCCCACAAGGGGAAATTACAATCAACAATAAACACCCTATCAAGCTAATCTCCATTAACCATCTACACTAATCCCTTAAAGCCAGTAGCGGAAGATGAATTCAGATCCTTTAGACTACTCAGTATCAGTAGTAACCAATAATGAAAAACTTTCCCTTACTGTTGCTTTCCACTCATATAACATATGACACACATATAAAGATGATGATAACAGAGGTAGACAAATACTGGTTTTAAATAAAAAGTGCAATATGTCACTGTGAATGTAGAAAAGTAGAAGTATAAAGTAGCACAAAGTAACATACCCTAAAAAATGTCTTTAGATAGTACTTAAGGAAATGTGTTTTGTATGGCAGCCTAGACTCCCAAAGGTGTGCACTTGGTGGTCTTCCAATTGGTCTTTCTGCTGCCATGTGAGCACCCGGCAGGCGCCTGAGCATAAAGCTTCAGCGTGATGAAAACACAAAACCACCACCAGCCTGAGTATCTTCCAGGGAGCAGAGGAAAAGAGATCCAATTTACTGCCTATTGAGACTGTTGTTACATTAGCCTCCTGGACGTCTCTCCTGTCTCCCTCTGAAACTCTCTCACTAATTTCTTTGTCTTCCAAAGTGTGTTTCGGTGTGTGTGTGTGTGTGTGTGTGTGTGTGTAAGAGTGTGTCTGCTGATGGCTAGAACAAAATCCAGGGAAATCTTTTTTGTACTGCATTGTAGTGGAGTGTGTAGTGTGACAAACAACCCTCTAGTAAAACCCTATTTGACTCATTAAATTATTAATTTATGAAAAAGGAAAGCTCTGATTTCCTCTCACTGTGCCCATCTGCATCATGAGGATGAAAGTGAATTTCAGAATGTGACCAAGTGTTTGTACATCAAAGATTACAAAAGTTATTTATCATTACGGATGTCATGCCCCAGATGTGCTCATTTGTTTAGTAAATAGCTCCCAAACAGACTACAGACATATTCCAGCAGTAATTAAACAGAAGCTTTGTCCACCTCATGGACACAAGTGTCTAATTTGAAGCATATTGTTGAACGTGTTCCCATGAGAGTATGACAGATGTGCAGGCTAAGCGAGCTTGTTGGTAAAATGTGGACATCTTTGGCTTCTGACTAACTAAGATAGAGTGTGCCTGGGTTCAGTGGGAGTGTGTGAGGGTTAAGGGGTTGAATCCACATATGTTTTTGTGTGTGTATTTAAGGATGATACAATGTGTGTGTAGTGTGCACATGCCTATAGCAACAGATAAGAGCTTTAGAGAAGAATCAGTATAGTGTGACCAGAATGTGTGTGCGCTTATGTCCGCTAACTCTCTCTACTTATTCCCCTTGCGACTATGTGGAAAAGCAAACATCTGTATGTGTGCATCCAGATGCGTGCCTCCCATTTTGTCTTATCTTCCTCCTGCTCTGCTGCCATAACGCCTGCTGTGCCCTCTGAAACTAATTAGCCTGATTAGTGCTCATTAGCCAGCTTTTGCTAGTTCCAATTAGCATTCAGCATGGAATGACCCAGAGGTCCACCTCGCCAAACAAACAGGCTTTCTGTGGTCAAACTCGCAATGACCCTGAGGTCTGTCCACACGCAGGGCCAATCGGATTACACTCGCAGTTTGTAAAGAGTTTACCCTGCCCTGTAAAGCTCAGTGAGTAGTTCACATACTGAATAAAACACAGCTGAGTGCATGTTAAGGAAATTATGTAATGGCAGCTGGTTTGAATGGTGGTGCTGGCCACATGTAAAGAGTAATATGTAAAAACTTGTGGCAGCAAAAAAGGCAGCACAGCAGATATGAGCCCACCGAGGAGAAATATAGTTCTGGAGCTATAATGTGCATTGGATGAAAGGGTCCACATATGGTGCAATATAAACATCACGGTAAAACTACCATCACAGACAACAGTGCTTTCTCATGAATTTATGGGCTGAGACTACAGAGCCTAAAATACATCCTCTGTCTTTCTCTAACCTTTATTTGACTGGCAAAGCTGGGTGAGATTAAACATAGAGTCCTAGGCTGTCCAGGAAAAGACTACAACAACACTGAGTTACAGAATAATAACAAAAGAAGCACACAATAATATATTACTAGATCAGGATTAACAAACTCAACTCAAGCCACTCTGAAAATAAGCCAAGTCCTAATGTAAAGACCACATGGGAGCATTCTAAAACCATCAAACAATACATAAATAAAGCAAACACATCCAGATTGTAATATACCCTATAATAATATTAGCCAGATGAGAGTGCATTACCAGGGACAGCTGTTGTCACAGGTGTGGGAGCAAACAACAAACACAGGATTCATTGAGATCTGACTGCACAGGCTGCACCTGAACATCGGCCCTCTGCATGAGTGGAAGTGTGTCTTCCTGCACAAGCCGGCTTCATCATTGAAAGTGTGAAACAGTTAGCGACATAAGTGTTTATGACAGTTTGTGTTGTTTGGAAAAAATGTTGAGCTTTTTGTGGCATATGTGATTATTTGCATAATGAGTTGGGAAGTGAAAGCCAAACAAGAGTTCACTGGAGATGCAGCTGAGAAGTATTCTGATATCAGGTATGAACCTCGGAAATCAATTTTGACTGGATTTCAGCAGGGCACAGATATATCTGTATAAGACCTGAACAAGGGCTTAATATGACAGGGTCCTGTCAAGAAGAATTTCTTGAGGGGAATTGCTGACTGATGGGTCCATAGTTATATCTCTGTTATCCCCCCCCCCCCCCAGCTTTTTCACTCGCACCCTGTGTGTATACAGTGCAACTGCAGTCAGAAAACAACCCTAAAATCAAAAGCTCTGTTACATTGTGAACATGTTTACAACTTGATACAGGCCCTCTCTATGCTGGTCTCTTTGCGATGCTAATAAATAAACCATACATGTCGGATTTTGCCTGGAAAGTCACAGTAACACAAGTGTTGCAACTTATTCAAAACTAACCGGGTTGAAATCATTTCTGAGGTGTCACACTAGTTTGAATAGCTGCACTGGATCCATATTACTATTGAAATGAGTGCTGGGCAGTAAGCATGGCTGCAGATGGTGAGTGCGTGAACCACATACACCTAAACAAAAAAATAGGGCTCATATACATGCAGACTCACACTTTGTACACGCTCACACAAACTTCTGAATCAGTTCAAGTCAGCAGCCTGTTCTTTCCCTCCAGCTACCCCCCCACACCCCCCACACGTGTAAGCCTGAATATTTTACAAATACCCCGATAACAAGAAGTCTTCCTGCCGCGCTACTAATTCACTATGACGGCTTTATCCTTGCAATCTTTTCAATTTGTCCGCTCAGATTTTTTCCACTGCCAACAGATGGGGGCAATTTTTCAGTTACATTTAGTGTCTGTGTAGTAGTCAGAGTTCCCAACTGCGCACGCATGCACACACACACACACACACACACACACACACACACACACACACACACACACACACACACACACACACACACACACACACACACACACACACACACACACACACACACACACACACACACACACACACACACACACACTCCAGAGGATGGAAGTGAGGTCAATTTCAAACTAGGGGACACCTATTCCAAACACATATCCAGGAATGTTTGGGGTGTTTTTTTCCCCGTGGCTAGAATCACGCTTCACATATGCACGCATGCACACACAAACTATACTTCAGTGATGAGTGTATAAGTCAGTGATTGGCGCCTCACTGTGTGATGTGGCAGATGAGGGGTCCGGACTGTGTGGATTGGACTGGAGACCAGCTGTGCCTCGCTCTGCACTTCCAGCTGGCCCTCGGGATGCCTCACTGTGCATGTTAGTTTGTGTGTTCATATGTGTGTGTGTGAGTGCGTGTGTGACTGTGTAGATCCATATGTGTGAGACAGTCTCAGATTTAGACATGTCGGCACTTGGTGGCTGCCTCTTTTTAAACACTGACACATTTTGTCATCAGAGCTACTGAAACGGCAAGCACAGAGGAGGTCGGAGTTACCCCTCCTTTCATCTGACACACACACACACTCAGAGAGAGAGAGAGAGAGAGAGAGAGAGAGAGAGAGAGAGAGAGAGAGAGAGAGAGAGAGAGAGAGAGAGAGAGAGAGAGAGAGAGAGAGAGAGAGAGAGAGAGAGAGAGAGAGAGAGAGAGGAATGCTAAAATTAGTTCCATCCACATTAGGATTGCTGCAGGCTCTTTCATGACAAATTATTCTCCAAAATCTAGAGAGTCTGAATAACACACACACACACACACACACACACACACACACACACTTGAATCCACGTTAATATTCATACAGTGCACACACACACACTAACCCCTTTATTTGCATCATTGGGGTCCCATCTGCCGGCAAAGACCAGTTCCACTCTCCTCCAATAGGTGGGTAGAGACTTAATGGCCTCTAATTTGTTGTCTATAAACACATTCTAAAGTATTCCCTCTGAAGACTCATCTAAATCAAAATACAAACCCACTGCTGGAGCCACCTGGGTCCCTCAGCACAACACCGCAAATCAAAGAATGCTAAGAACCCATCCAGAGCAGTGCCATGAGAATCCCAGTAAATGGATGGCTGGGCAAACAGGAGTCGGACGGAGAGATGCAATGTCATCAGTCAAGATTCCCCCTTTGAAATGTCGGTTTTGCAGGAATTTGGAGAAACAAGCTTCTTTTCAAACACACGACTGAGCATTGTCTGAGTTATTTAAAAAAAAAAAGGCTTTAGAGTTGCTGGGGTCAAGAGACTTAAGCTGTTGCAAGAGGGGATGATGTAAACTTCAACTCTTTAAAACTTTAAACATCACAGTGACTGGAGTTATGATTTTTTTCTGTGATTCTGTTTTGTCCTTCTGACACAGTGAAATAAAAGAAAACATTTTCAAGTAATGGACCTATAGTGGTTGAAACAGGTTTTTTTTTTTAATGATTTAGCCACTACAATTAAGGTTTTTAAATATTTCTTTCCACATTGTTATTACTATTTTTTTTATATTTTTGAGTGGCTTAATGGATTTCCTGTTTATTCTAATAAACTAATTTGTTTGGTGTCAAATGTAAGAAAAAAGTGAGAAACAAAATGTAATCATAACTGAGAAGCTGGAACCTTTTTGCTTTAGAAATGACTTCAAAGTACCTTTATACAGCGCACAATCCGCCAACTGGAGAAGGTAAAAACTCTATTTTTTCAACATTCATAGTTTTCCCTCAACTGCAAATATGATCATTTATCATAGCTGCACACTGAGAGATTCTTCCCAGAATTATATACGTATATATACAGTATATATATATGCATGTTGCTGTAATCAGTTTCCAAATATATATGTAGGATGGATTTTCTATTGTCCTCTCTTTCCAAGCAGTATTATTAAAACCAAAATAGTATTTGCATCCTTATTTGGTAAAGACTGCATAGTAACTGTATTTTTAGTCCTTGTTCATTCAAAATGGATCCCCCATCTCCTTCTTTCTATCTGTCTCTCAACACACAAACACACACACACTCATTTGAGAGTGATTTTGACATCAGCATCAAACACAGAGTATGTCAGCACCGACATTGGAGAGCAGCACGATGTCTGAAGAGAAAGAAGTACAGCTGTCACTCACGAGCAGAAAGGAAAGCAAAGCGATACGCTACCCAGTGGGTTCATCAGTACCATGTGTCAGTCACGCCCTGAGATCACATTGATTGTCTGTCGGCACCCATCTGAGTGAGTGTGTGTGTGTGTGTCTGAAATGCATGTGTGTGAGAAAATGATAGTGAAGGGGGCATATTTGGCCTTGAGAGAGATATCATGGGGAGTGGGACACAAAAGGACAAGAAAAATAATGAAGGACAGAAAGAGAACGAAAGATTCACCATGATGCAATTATGATTCAATTTAAATTCCTGCATCAATTATGCAAACATATTCAAGAGTCACGTCAAATATTGAAAGGCTCTTCGACTTCTCAAACTGTATTCATTAAGGAGCCAAAACTTAACCTGGACTCTCTCATTAATCATAAATAGATGTCGGTTGGAGGTCTACATTCAAATTCAGCCAACACTCCCAAGCCTCATACCAGCAAAAGCTATGCTATGCATTGGTGTGTATTTGTGTGTGTGTGTGTGTGTCCATATTATCTGCATATCTGTATGTGAGTTGCCATGAAGTCAGTGCTGACCCCTGACCCGTCACATATGAGTGTGTGCACGGCTGTAATGAGTGAAGGTAGAGCCGCTGTGTTGTGCTGCAGTAGCTTTACTGACAAGAAAACATGTGGTGGAAAATTGTGACTGAATGCCATTATTGTATAAAAAAAATGATATATGTAAAAAATACTAAATAAGCATGTTCTAATATTATACATGGTGCTGGGTATTATTTGAATTTATATTAGCCACAGTAGCGCTGTAGCTCTATGGTTTGCAGTGTCGATCTGTTGCTTTGCGTTTACCACTTATTAGCAAATGTTAGCATGCTAACACGCGCAACTAGTCTAGTGAACATGTTAGCATTGTCATTGTAAGAATGTTAGCCTATTGATGTTAGCATTTAGCTCAAAACACAAAGCCACACAAAGTCGCTAGCATGGCGGTAGACTTTTAGTCTTAGTTTCAATACAATACCTGAGTTCCGGTACCAACGGCAAAGCCTTATATTCAGGAACCATTTTTAGTTTTGAATAAAATAAGACAAAGCAGCCATAAAAGACCTATCTACCTAGCTGAAATTAGCTATTGAATGAGCTCACATTGCCAGACCTATCTCCATAGCACTGTGTCAGTGATAAAGTTTGGTCTGGCTACACCGCCACCTATTCTGGGATGCAGAAAAAAATGCTCCGACTTGTTTGCATTTCAAATCAATCATAACAGTCCTGGGTGGTGCTAAGCCATGATAGCAAGAGGGGATGGACTTTATACCAGCAATTCACATCCATTAAGCCAATGCCAGCTTTGGCAGGTATGAGTTTTCCATAATCAAGTCTACATACAGGTTTGGACAAGTTTTGAGGTTTGATGGTCAGCCCCAATTACACCCTGCAAGTATTTTAATCATGTATGTAATCTCTTAAATCTTTATGGTTTGCTTAAAAATAAAATTTACATTTTATAAAATAATAAAATGTAAACATTGCAATATAATAACAAATACCAAAATAACTTTTAATATAAGTACAGAAATACTGATATAATAACTTGTGTGTTTGTTTTCTGTTGTGTCTGTTTTCTGTCTACATTCCTTTGTATCTCTGTTTTGTCACCACAGGGAACAGCCCCTTTGGCTACAACCCCTGCATGTTAGTGATAAGACACACCTCTAAAGGGCAAACCAGGTCTCATTTGACTGAACTTAGACTCCAAAGCTGGGTGGGGTCACGACGCACGAGTCAAAGGTCACTCCAGTCCCCACCCTAAGGAACAAAAGGGAGGACTAAGCCTTTTAGTGAGGGACTTAAGGCTGACTGAGTTGTGATGTCTGTGTGTGTGTGTCTGTCTGATTGTGTTCTCAACATCGGGGTTATAGGTCAGTGGATTTGTGTGTGCAGTGCATGTATATACCTTTACTTTATGATATACAACTCATGTCTCTGTCTGAGTGCAAAGTGGTGATAATTCATGTTAACTTTGGACCGCATACTCTATGTCTCTGTGTGTTCTTGTGTGTGTTGTAGATGTGATGATGAACCTAAAGTGCAAACCCACTGCCCCTACTGCAGTCTTCCCCTGGAGCGCTGCACTTGGCTGGTGTGTGTGTGTGTGTGTGTGTGTGTGTGTGTGTGTGTGTGTGTGTGTGTGTGTGTGTGTACAGGGAACAGCTGTTCTCCAGCGCTACATGGGGAGGTCAGGGATAGACACGGACGAGCCACAGCTGTGGCCCCGGGGCTTGTGGGAACTGTGGGTTTAACAACATGGGAGAGGAAGAGGCGGAAGGATGAGAGAGGAGCAGAAGAGAAGAGATTCAACGGGTAAATATATATTTACAAGATGAGACAGACTAGCAAAGACGACACGACAAGGGCAAGTATAAAAGAGACAACGCAAAAAAGGGAGACATCCCTCTGTGCTTAAGTCATCTGCGGCAACAAAAGCCACAGAGACCAGCAGGCGACGTGGACGTGTTTTTGGCCACGAGGACATCGCAGTGAGAAGCACGTACAACTGAGGGCTCTTTCCAGCAGTCTGATCCAGACCCATCAACAACAGCCACTTAGCATTCTGAGTAAAGCGCTTATGTTTAACAAAATTAATCACGGTTATAAGCTCGTAAACAAGTTGACTTTTCCGGTGGAGAATTGGCCCGCTGGCCAAGATTGCAGTGTAACTCGAACAAAAACCTACTGTTGGAGATAATGCTTATTTCGGGACAGCACTTAATGTGATAAGTCTGAGAAATCACTTTATAGTTTTGCACAGACAATCAGGAGCTGTTGTTGAGAGCAGAGGCCCTGCTCCAACAGAGAGAAACTAGCGGCAGAGAAAAGGGAGCTGACTGTAAAAACTAATAAGCCTTGTACAACGGGAGAGAAATGGGCTCATCTCTCCAAGGCACCAAGAAAAAAAAAAAAAACTATTGGAGCTGTTTTACACCCTTTTTTAAGAAGAAGAAAAAACCTTGCCTCATCTATGCTGAAACCCAACACTAAATCCCTTCAGTCTGACAGATTTGGCAAAAGAATAATATGTGCAGCAAGAATAATATTTGCAGCCTACATTATAGAAACATATGAAGGAATAGACAAAGAAATGGAACTAGGCCAAAAGCCAATTTATGACTTTTGTGGAACCGTTTAAAAAAAAAAAAAAAAAGAGACAACGTTGTTCAAGGTGCTACTTAAAATCATCTCTGGAAACTCTCTCATCCTCTCACTTGCAAGCCTTAATTAAACACTGCCCAATTGCCATATATAAGGAAACTGAACCCAAAATCATTAAAAGTCTGCAAAGATTAAAAAAGTGTGGGCGTTAAAAAAAAAAAAAAGGTGGAAAGTGAATGTTAGAGGTGACATTTGAGGCAAAAGGTTTATCTCTGAGCTTTTGGTATTAAGTGAACGATTATTGTAACAAATAACAGATGTGCTATGCAGATAACAAAATGCATACAAGCTGCAAAAAACTGCATCTTTCTCTATAACAATATGTAAATGACATGCTGTTTGCATGAGTATGAGTTTCGTAGGAGTGGTGGTGTGAGCTGGTGGGTTAAATTCAATAAATAGTATCCTAGCATCAGTGGGAAGATTTTTTTTAACTAACAAACAAATAGCCATGCTTGTGTAGTATGTAAGTATATGTCCTGACAACTTGCTGGGGGTCAGACTAACGAACACAAACAAAAAAGAGGATGTAGGCAGGTCAGTTTAAAGCCAAAGTGTCACATCTCTACCCAGAGTGGCTTTACTCAGATCTTTATACAAGAGCACGATGCACATGAGGTGGCTGTTATCCTTGTGCTATCTCATATCTGTATGCAGTGTCAAAACGTGGCATGTCAGTTGTCAGAATGGATCTGCACCAGTGCCAAAGACATTTTCTCTACACTTACTGTGCCAGCATGGCAACAAATTCAAGAAAGCCCAGCTTATTTTCTTTTTACTGCAAACTCGAATTAAAAGAGAAGCTACTATAACTAATCTAAGGCAGGATTATGAGTGGGGGGTAATGCAAAAATGACTGCAGAAAATTCATGTTACATGCATTGCAATTGTGTTTTAATTAACAAAATCATTGCACATTTTACTACTAGTACTTGTAGAACTAGTGAGTACTTGTCAAATCCCATTTAATGTACAGTATGTCTGACCAAACAGTCCATACCCTGAGATTTTCAACGGAAAGAAAATTCTCACAAATGAGCAGCTGGAACTGAAAATGTTTGGCATATTGCTTGAAAAAGGACTGAAAGGATCAATCAATTACTAAAATAGTTGCCCCAACACATGCTATGCAGTGTAAAACCACATCCAATAACTGTTAAAGAGATTTGATTACTATCACAGTAATCTGACATAAATCCTATTCTTTTGCAGAAATGAACAGCTTTTTAGATATAAAGAATAGTTCATGTCTTTTGAACAAAAGCAGTATTCGTATCAAAGATTCTTTTCTAATATAATATGAATGAAGCGACATGAAGAGGCCTTTCTTGGTAAGAATAACTGGCTCAACACTTACTCAACACAGTTTAACGATACATGCTGGAGTAAGCCTCCCTCCCTCCCTCCCTCCCTCCTTCCCCCCTCACCTGCCTGCCTGATCTCTCGTTTTCTGACATCTCCAAATGTTGTCTTACTATCTACACGTCTCTGTCGCAAAGTATCTGTCTTTCTCAGGATGAATATTTTTCCTCTGTGGCTGCCTTTATATATCTGCTTGTCTGTATTTTGGGGATGAGATAAGGACAATGGAGGTGAAAAGTAACAAAAAAGAGACAAGATACTTTTTTGACAGCAATGAACAAGTGCATTGTGTCCAAAAAAACAACAAAAAAACTTGAAAATCTTAAACAGAAGAAAGAAAGAACCTGCTGTCACTCTTTTATCTCAGCTTACACATGGCATTCACAAGTGTCTCACAAGAGTACTCTCACAATGTGGATAGTGCAGAGACATTTTTAATGCCAAGCATAAACAGAATGAAGGATTAAACGTATCTGTAAGATTCTGGGTCCCAGACAAATGTTAATGTGAGGCGTAAGGGGGCTCTCTTTCTTTTTTTCCCCTTTGAGAAGCTCCACTCTCACACATTTCTGCGATGCAGCGGAGCAGAGAGCCAGCCTTCTCTTCTTTTACCTGTAACAGAGGGATATTGTTGCAACAGAACCATGACTTCAGTTACCGAGCATTCCTGCTTCTTCATTTCAAAGACAGAAACGTTAAAAGGTTAGGTGAGGCGGGAGAGGGAGAGGATAGATAGGTACAAAATAACAAGGTGCAGAAAGGAGAGGAGCAAGGAGGAGGAAATATTAGCGCCAATTACAGCTAGACTTTCTCAACTCGCATGTTTAGCAGATAATCAAAGAGCAGCATGGCAAACGGACACATTTTGATTCTAACACAGACACATGAACACCTTATATCGCAAGCACACGCACACTGACTCAAAGGCATCACTTCTCTAAAAATTCAACAACAGTCGTCTCTTCCTCCGGCCAACTAGAGTGGAGGAGAAATGATCTGGCCGCTTTGATCTGGCTCAGGGAGAGAATGTCATCTCCAAGCCGAGCATGTACTTCTTGCCAATGGGATGCAGCCGAAGCAGTTTTGTGTTGTACGTCACCCGACCAGCAATGGCACACTTTCTACTTCCTGAAAGTCACAACAATCCCACCACTGCTGCTGCATTAACCATCCGCGACAAATGAACCTCCGTCTGGCGACACGATCCAGAAACACACACACATAAACACACACTCACACAGAGCCAGGCTACGGTTTGATACATGTTATACTCACTCAGCTCAGGCAACAATTTCGTTAATGTGCACACAGATATGGGACATCTGGGAGATCTCAGTTAAAAACATTCATTCAGTAAATTATTTCATGACCACAGAATCTCTCTATTACGTGCGTGCACATATTTCTCTGCCCCATAAAGACATACAGAATAAACTCTTTTAAAAGCTGGGACACCATTTAATCCCACAGTAATGGATTTATCTCCAACTGAGAGTCAAATTACAACAACTATAAATGCTAATGGTAGTGCTAATCATAACAATAGCGTTATGGTTTAAAACCACTAGCTAGGACACGGTGCCTGGTTTACCCCGGCAATTACAACTAAACACATAAATTGGGCGGCTCCATCTGATTTAATCTGTTATCACAACAACTTCTGTCTTTCTACTCATCACTTTCTCTTGCCTTTCTCTCGCTTGCCTTCTTCCCCCCTCCTCCCTCTCCAACTATACTAATTTGATAATATACTTAAACCTTCATTATTCATTTTTTGTATACTGTAAACACAACCCTGACGTGGTATTGCCTAATATGATTAATATAAAGAGTAGACTGTTTACACATCCAGCAGATGTTTAACCCTCATGTTGTCCTCAGGTCAAATTGACCTGTTTTCCTGTATCAATGTTTAATGTAACTACCCAATTGTAATTACCCAAAATAACATGATTGATTCAACGCTCTTTGGCAAGTACAAATCTCTACTTCCATTTTGGGGTATCTAATTTTATAGCATTTGAAAAAAAATTGAAGTAGTTTTGAAATCGTATTGAGTAAAAGTTGACATATTCCAGTCTGTGATTATCCATCAACATCCTTTCCTTTAATTTTAGTCTAATTACAGTGAACCCTCGCTATATCGCGGTTCACCTTTCACGGTCTCGCTGCTTCACGGATTTGCATTGTGCATTGTGTTCTGCATTCTGATTGGCTAAACAGTCTCTCAGCTTCTTCTCTACCTGTGTGTCAATAACGTTGCGGTTTATACATGTACGTCAAACAGCTTGCCAAATTTAAGTTTGCTAATACTCTTGCAATTTCAAGTTTCTCTAAAACCCATAATGTCGACAAAACGTTCTGCACCGACAAAGGCACTAGCGGTCGGGCCCAAAAGGCAGAGGAAGATTCAGGATGCAGCGGCTCGGTCAGAAGAGCAGTGAAATACACGTGAGTCACTATTTTTCCTACTGTACTTTGTATTTTTTTTTTCATAATCATTTTTCATTTCCTCCCGTTCTAATCCAATGACTCTGGTCGCGGTGGGGCGGTGCGGATCTCCGCAATTTGAAGCCTTCAATTCGTATTGATGATTAAAATTATTATTTTACACTACAGTAGTTATTTGTAAAAAACCCGTTTATACAGTACTTTTATTTGTTAAACAAATGCTTGGGCCTGTAAAAAGGTTTTGTTCTAGGTTTCAATGTATTATGGAGTATTTCATTGTATAATAATTGTAAAAAATAAATAAATAAATAAATAAAGGTTACTACTTCACGGATTTCGCCTATCACGGGTTCTTTTTGGAACGTAACCTCCAAAAAACGAGGGTCCACTGTAATTCCTAATTTTTGCTTTTGTAACTCAAACATTAGGTATAATTTCCTATAAATGAGGTTTATTGACCATAAATTCCAAAATAAAGGTAATAAGTTAGTGTTATACAGTGTTGAAAACATGAAAAAAGTGACACACATTGAAAAAAGGGACATTTAGCCTTTGTAATACCACAACAAAAACAAGTTTTGGCTATTTGGAAGAAAAAGAAATCTCAGAAAATCACTGCAGTGCAATCCTTAGTATCTGTCTGGTCATCAATTCAGCCTGCATATCTCTGGCTCACCTCCCATCCTTAATGTTAACTGGGTCATCTGTGGGGGAGGCATGGCGCTCTCCCGAGACTTGCACACGTGCCTTCAGTTGGAGTAGTTCAAAGAAGCCCAATAAAACATTTACAACATGGTAAAGCCTTTTTCTCTCCTCCTCCTTCACTCTCAATCTGCTTCTTTGGCTTGTTTTGCATCTTTCTGTCTCCCTCCCTCCTCCTTCCCATGATTCTCTGTGCTGTTACGAGTCTAGACTTATCGCAGAGTCTCGTCCGTTTCGTTCTCTCGGCTCTGCGAATGACCCTGGGTTAAACACATTTAATTAGCGCTCACAGGATCTACGCGGCCCCTCCTACTGGCAGCTTAAGAGACGAGACCCCTGGACCGACCAGCTCATGCAGCGTATGTGTGTGTTCTGTGTATGTGGGTTTGTTTGCTTTAAGTTGAGATGGTACAGGGGTAGATGTCAGATATCACATTGGTGCATGCTTTCCTCAGGCTTGATAATTACACTGGTCTGGGCCAAGGTCTTGTGGCGCTGAAAACAAACACACACATACTGTAAAACAGAGTTTATGTGAGACAAGCAGCAACCTTCAGGCCTTCTTGATCCCTCATATTACACTGAGCCACAGTGGAACCACTTACTTTGAAATGTGCTGCTTCTGTCAAGTTTCTGCTGTGCAAGGCACAGCAACATATTTTACACAGCAGTGGGTCAGGAGTGTCAATATATACAGAAGCACATGGTGGTCTTTCATGTTTTTGACAGTGAGAGTGAGCAGTTATCTGGAGAGGCCCATTCAATATGCTTACAGGGAATATTCAAAGACACTTGGGCCTTGGGTGCCTGGCTGCCCGCTAATGAACAGAATACGGTTCAGTGATACAGACTACAGAGGTCCTTGTAGGTGCAGGAGAACACAGCACAGCAAGTCAGAGCATTTGAAGATAATGAGACAAGAGTGTGTGCACGCTCCAGACAGGTGAGTGAATGGAGTGAGCAGGAAATACAATTTCAATGTAAAAGATAAACAAACAAATAAAAAGCTCCTCTAGTGATTTTACACATGAATGCACTTCCTACTCCTTGGGCTCAAGACTGAACTTGAGCCACAAGGGTCTAATGAAAGATGCTATCAGGCAGCATTATGGGAATTGTAGGATTCAGCATTTTGTGGGGGATTGACCCATAATAGAGTCTAAAAGTCACAATATTTTGTCTCCTTTGCTTTGATTTTAACCATTCTTTTTTTTAAGCTGTCTCATGGGAGTACCCTGACTTTACAGAAAGGCAGCACTAAATTGCTTGAGAAGCCATTTAACAGCCCTGTGTCCCACGGTCCTCTCATTGAAAATGAGCAGTTTTGGGGAAACACGTGGGTAATGCTTTCTCTGGGTCTATCATTTTTTTTTAAACTGTCCAAATAAATTGCAAGATGACTTGTAATCATAGGTTAAATAAAGTACAATAGCTAAACTTAATTAATGAATTAATTGCAAGCATAATTTTGTAAGTGTACCTAGGAAATTATAAACCACAAAAAAAAGTGTTACCAACACGTGGAACAAGCTTAGCTTCAGTCCTTGTGGTCGCAAGATATCCACCAATAAATATCGGCTTACAGATAATGATCTCTTCCTCTAACAGTACAGCAGATTTCCCCTGAGGGTAATAAAGACAAAAACAAGAAATTTGGTTCAACAACAAAAAAACCCATCAACAACAACAACAACAGCAGCATTTGTGTGTCTTCAAATCAGAATAAAACTGATTTCAGTTGCTGCATTTGCTAGAAAACCAGATCAGCAAAACTAATCACCCTTGCTTGGTTTTGAAAGGGAAAAAAAAGCAATTTACTAGACAAGAGGAAAGAAAATAAAGCTGTGGCGCTGTTTGAAAGCTGATGCAATCTACCTTGCAGTGGAACATCTGGGGAAATAAAAAAGGTCACACAGATTTATATTTAGATGCCGCAGGGAGAAATATGCCTCTCCACTCTGCTTTGCACCCACAAGCTAACAATGGCCCTGCAATGAAGAGCCAAACTAATGTAGCGTTAATGGCAGCCTACTGTACGGCTAATGGCTGATAGTTTAGTTTCTGTAAGCAGAATGTCAAAAAAAGGGACACTCTGGTGAGGTAAACACAGCTTTGATGCTAGAAAAATAAAAACCATCTTATCCTAAATTTACTTCTTCTACCTAGTGTTTTTATCCTTTATGTGACCTATGTGACCTTATGTGATTAGCAGACAGAAATATAAACTCTGGACAACCACAAGGTGCATCAGTGTGAAAAGATATTTGAAAGAAATACTTTGTTATTTTGGGAAATACAGCTCTCTTATTAGCTTTCTTGCCAACCGTTAGAGGAGAAGATTGACACCACTCTCACATCTGTACGCTAAATATGAAGTTAGTGGAGGCTTAGCTTAGCACGAAGACGATGATCGACGACAAGATGACACTTTAGTTTTTGTACGGCTCAAACAAATATGATTTAGCATCTTAATTAGTGAGCTTGCACACGTTTCAAGCAAACGCACAGCGCAATTACTTGATAGGTCTATGCAAGTGCACGAATAGATCAATTCCCGTATCTTTGGAAGTTGAAATATTTCAACTTAAGTGATCAAACTTGTTCAAACGCAAAGCAACTTTTCGTGGCCGGTGTGAACACACCATTAGAGGGGCTGGTATAGTATTCCTTCAAAGTGTTTCAGGGTGAATTTATCCTTCAATAAAAAACAGTTAAATATGTTGCACTGCTGCCGTTTTCTTACATTCAACATATCCAAGGTTTATTTATTAAAGTAGAGTTGACACTTACTTTCTCAGATGTAAAGCTCAGCCAGGATTTCTTTTACTACTGAGCGGTTCATTTTCACAATCGTCCATTGTTGATGTAACATTAAATCTTTCCGCTAAGCTTCGGGTAGAATATAATCTTAGAAGCTGATAACTGACATTAAAGCGTTGTTTAGCTGCAGGTAGGCAAACATTAGCTATTTGCTGATAGCACTGCCTGGCGTAAATGTCTTTCCTCTTGCTATAGAAGCTGGGATCTCATCAGTCTTCTTTATGACTATTTGTTTTAGAAATCCCTTGAGAGAGAAGGAAAATATACAGCAAATAGGCTCTGCAGAATGGGAATTGAGACTAACACCACAGGGACTATGGTGAGGAGAAAGCCATGGAAGATTTCAGGCAAATACACGATTAATTAGGGTGCATAAAAACACTCGAGGCTGCCCAAAAGGCCTTGCTTTCGCCGTCTGCTTTGAGAGGCGTAGAGGGTCTTCTTTTCTATCTCTCCAGTAAAGGCCTTGTAGACAGACTGTGATTAATGATCAACCCTTGCTAGTGGGCCTCTTTTTGGTGTAAGAACCAAAGGGGCAAACTTTTAACCTGTGATTGAGCTGCACTGATTCACCTCTAATAAGTCAAAGAAGGTATTCTGCCTCCAAGCTCCTTGGGCAAGGCAACGCATCAATAAATATCAGTGATGGGATGCTGGTACAGTGCTAACCCTGTCAAAAGCACCATCTGTCGGCTGTCCTTTACAGGATGGAAGGTTCTCCGCTGACAGGCAGGAAGGTATCATCTTACTGGCACCATGGGGTGGAGTGTGAATATACGGCAACGGATGAGGAAATTAATCTGTTTCAATATTTGTATGCTGCTGTGAGCTGTTGTATATGGATACCTGAGGAGCTGTAGAGGATATTGGCCAAGCTCAGCATCAAGTTTATTACAAAGCACCATGGCATAAAGAAATGTGAATTAGATGGTTTATATAGACAGCCTGGAGTCCTCGCGGAATATAATGAATAACAAAACAGAGTTTAAAAAAATGCAGCAACCACAGTTTATATATCCTGCATTCAAAATCAAACTGGAGACAAAACTATTAGCATGAAAATACACTTAAAGTACAAAAAAGTAAAAGTACTCATTATGCAGAAAGGCCCATTTTAAATTAATTTATATTAAAATACTGGAATGAAATGAGTGATGCATTAATGTGAAAGCATCGCGGATGTTGCAGCTGGTAAAGGTGGAGCTAATTAACTACTTGATATGCTGTTGGTAGCTTAATAGCTTCATAATAATACATCAGCATTTATTAGATAATTCACATTTTGTATTAATAACCAGAAAGCTGAAGCTAAAGCTATAAAATAAATGCAGTGAAGTACAAAGTGAAAGATTGCTTTTCAAAATGTAAAAGTATAAAGTGTAAAGTAGCAGAATGGCAATACTCAAATGTGTGTACTTTGAGTACTGGCATCATGTCAAATCTGTACATTGTAGTCATAAATTGTACAAGCAACAAGGGATGTGATTACTGCATATTCCCCGTGTATAAAATAGATTACATGGTAATCCAATGACATGGTAATTCTATTTGTAAATTAATTAACTCACTAATCAACTTAAATATAGCTTAAATGTAATGAGAAGGCATTGAAAGACATCAGTGACGCACTACGAGTAAAAACTACCCATTACACCATAAGATCCACAGAAATTCTGTATTAAGTCCCTAAAGGTTCTTTTGTATAGTCACTCTAGTTGCTTAATTGAGAACATGCAGTATAAGAATATGACCACGGAGCTCATTTATCAGCGTGTCCCTTTATGTAAAAGGTTTATAGCTACATAATTCACCAACGCTGTCCTGAGGTTTACAGTTAGCTCATTTGTTTAATGTACTTTCTTTAATGTATCAGACCAAGGTCGACCTGTAATCCCCCCCCCAAAAAAAAAAAAGCCCCCACTTGTGTCCAACTGGTGTGTGTTCACGTGTACAGACAGTATTCATGTCCACAAATACACATTTTAACAAAGCTCCCAGTCATCTTTTCCAGACGTATTTTCAGCATGACATAGTGGGTGCCGGCCGCCTGGTTCATGATTCACTGTGTTATGACAATAACATCGACTTTTGGGGATGAACAATGACTTTGTATGGACTTGGCACATACCTAAAAAAAACAAAAAAACACAGGTTCTCCTTAAACAGTACACAGAATGAGCTCATCTTCGAAGGAGGGTTTTAAAGCGAGTAATGCCAGCCTCCTCAGCTACGCTCATTACAGCTGAATTAGGCCGTATCGTCGCGGTAAGCTCCAGTAATCAGACTACCTCGGTAGCTTGGCTTAATTGGCTCATCACTCAGCCAAAACTCACTGGATGCACACTGAAATAGAAAGGGACTCCAGTCATTTCTCTAGCACTTGACATGGCAAAAAAATCATGAATATCATGATCGTAAGCAAGGGAACACTGAATATGGGTTAAAGCAAAACCAAAATAGCAATCAAGGAGCTCTTTGTATTTATATAAATATATATATTGTTTTCCAGCAATATTTTCTTTTGCATCATACTAAAGCAGCCCCAGTGGAAAATACTCCCCTTTGCTGTATTAAAGAAAAACTTAACAACCCTTAACTGCATGTGTATAATTGCTGCCCACAAATCAAATGAAAAAGTATTTATAAAAATAAGTGCTTCAATTCTTCATTATCAGTATCAACAAACACAACACAACAAATGGACAACAACCTTGTGCATCACAGTCAAAATTAAAAAAGTAAAAGAAACGCATACTGCCTGTGTATTAAAATAACCAGTTTAATCCAGCGCCCTGTCAGGGGACAACCCACCCTGTAGGAGACAAAACAGGAAACATATGAGCGAGAGAGATGGAATCACATGGACTGAGAGTGGAAATGAATGGACAAGAGTGGGAGAATGCGATAGAAGCCAGCAGTTTTTGTTGGCCGGCTCAGGCCTCTCTGTGCCAGCCTCTCTGAGAAGCTGAGATATCCATCAGGTCTGGCTCTCTCTGTGCTTGACAGCGGGTCTACAGAGAGTCCTTTTTAAATCAGCCCTCTCCTACTGCTGGCACAGGTCCAGTTAAAGGCCCACTCTGAAGGGGGATTCCTCAGCCCACAGACCGCTGGGAAACGGCTGAGAAAGACCAATGAACACTTTTGTGGACGGGAAGAGTGGGGCACGACGGTCAAGGAGACAGACAGAGAGGAGCTAAATAAGTAATGGGGGGAAAGAGGAGAAAAATGCATTTATGCACACACATAAACAGAAACAATCTAGGACAGCGAGAGACACAAGCTTGACAGGGGGTCCTGTGGGGACCTATTCAACATTTGTTCAATGTGGCCTATAGACATTTGTGCCACGTATCTCAATGCATCCCCTTTTCTCCAGAGGGGCGACGGGACTCACACTGGGAACTGAGATGTGAGTAACAGCTGCATCAATGCATTTTAGTATTTGGTTAAAAAAAATACACTTCCGGATCTGTGACCTGGTTTTAATGAAGAGTACATCACTTGCACATTGTATTCAGATGGCAAGGTCACTTTCACACCTGTAGTTTAGTTCACTTGGCCCATACCAAAGAAACAAAATGTTACAGTGTTGCGTTTTAGTAGAGGTGGGAATTACCCGATGCCTCCTGATACCATATCACCATGGTACTTATGTCACAATACTATTGCAATTTTAAACATATTGAAATATTCTTCAATATACTGCAATTTATTCCCTTTTTTTCCAACAACACATTTTTCCCAATTTCAAATTATGTCTCCTAAAGGAAACATTGTCAATATTGGTTCTATCTAAAAGATACATTTCTCTGTTTGTTCATCTCACTTCAATTTTATTGCTGCAAAATGGGACTGGACCAACACAATAAAAGATATAATAAAAGATCGATACTTGGCATCTGTGTATCAATACTATATTGCCACGGAAAATAAGCCCCCCCCCACACCTTTTAGTTCAACTTTGTTCTGTGTTCACATTGACTCAGTATAAACAAACTAAGAGTTGAAGATGACATTCAAAAACCACTATTTGATATAGATTGCTTTCAGATGAGTATGAAGATACCTTCCTTAACAGTGTTGAAGATTACAACATGCATCATGCTAATGTAATAATGCTTTAGCTTTTGAATTCAGTTGTTTGCAACAGAACCACACCACAATTTGCTTGGAAGTAGACCAAAATGCACTCCTTTAAGCTGTGTGGATGGGGTTGTTTGGTCTGCACCAGAGTCTGAATAACGCCACCCTTAAGACACCAATCCGAACAGGCAAAAGCCCCAGAGGTTGTTTGAACAGAACCAAGCAGATGAGTTGTAAAAAGATACCAAGACGCCAATCTCTTAACCCGACATCAGTGGAAAATTGAAAGTCAATGTGTATTTTGTGATGTTTGGAGATATAACAGACATGATACACTTGCATTTCAGATAGGCCCATGATCAAAAGCATGGTTGTATATCACACAAAGCAAGACCGGATTAGAGTTGATTTGGGGAGTCAGTCCGAGAGAAAACTGGCCCTTGGAAAGCCAATCTGGAATCGCTCACCACCCTTTTCCCAGTATCTCACTCAATGTGACTTGTCAGGCGGCCCTGATTCTTCGATGAGCCCTCCCAAGGGATGACAAACCGCACTTGTGTTGACTGAAGCACAATAAGCCTTCAGCTGTGCCATGCTTGCTAAACAGGACAGCCTAATATCCACTCGCAACACTTGGCTACTTAACAGTCAACGTGGCTCTGGTTTTGGTTCGGTTATCTGTTTATGTCGACGAGATGATAGCCAGTTATGTCGGAGTTAGCTTTGCAACACAATGGAGAAAATATTCTGCAGCGTATTCCCCATAAGCCCCTCGAGAGTGTTTACTTATCAGTGGGCACACACCCCTATCAACAGCCTTGCTTCAATGCACCATGAGTGGAGGAGTGTGGGGGAGAAAAGATGAGGAGAGAGAAAGGGAACGAGGCAGCAAAAGAGGCTCTCTGGGAGGTTTTGATATGTACTCAAGAACATACATGGCTACTCCAGCGGCTAATGCTGCACTCCTTGAACACATCTGTGTGTGGGACAGTTGGGGGCAGGCTTATGAGCTTCGGGGAGTAAATTCCTCACTGTCTCCTTTCCCTTGAGACCTATTCTGCTGCCTGTAGATAAGTGCGGAATTTTAGGCTTGTTGGCAGGCGTGCCGAGGTGAAACAGATGCCGTGGCTCCGGCTCATGCGGACCCGCAGTGATAACCGACCGCTAGCCAAGACTTAGGCCTGCCGGCATGCGCCAGCAGTGGAAGCTTATAAAACAATATTAACATTCTTATGACAAGACAGGCAGAAAACTAGCCACCTATTGTGAACTACGTAGGCCAAAAAATTACATATATGGGATCTAACAATGTGAGGATGATCCTGTGAGCTGTCTGGGCTTCATTACTTGTGTTGGCCAAGCCGGCGCTGGTGAGATATCCCCCAGCTACAGAACATAAAAGCTGCAGCAAGCACTGCTGACTGCTGTCTCCTCTCTATACATCTCAAACCAAAGCACAGTCACTTGTAATTACATGTATAGTAATGGGACAGGGTGGCTTGACAGTACATTGTAAATGAGTGTGTGTGTGGTACAGTGTGAAAGAAGAGAGATCAACACACAACTGAAAGGATTTGACAGCCGTTGTCCCTCAGCGATGGAGCCCACTGAGGAAGTTCAGACTGAGGGGGAAATGGGGGGGCCTTGTCCTTCCTATATAATAACAAGCACAGCAATGCACTATAAACTCTTCCACACCTCTACAACTACTGCAGGAAGTGGCAATGACGGTTTACATTACATCTCTGGGAGTATATATCCAGAGGCAGCAACAATTTAAGCATCATTTGCTTATTTACTCCGAGCCGCAAAACAGAAGGACGAAGGGCAATGCTGTGAAAGCTAAGGAAAAGAACAAAAGGTGTTTTTACAAAGAGAAAAAATAAAGGAGGTAGGTAAAGAAAATAAGTGTCAGGGTGTTAAAATAAGCCGTTATATTCTCTAATTAATTTATGTTTCTCTTGACAAAAAGAAAAAGTTAGACAGCTTCAACAAAAAAATTATAATCAAAGCCTCAGAAAGGTAGTTTTTTTATTGCAGGCCTTTTTAATTAGAGTTCATTAAATTGTGCAGGTGTTCCTGCTAATGTGTCCCCCTGCTTTACAGTAGGTCTCCATATGTGGTCCTGCACACTGACAGACTTTTTCCAGTAAGGTTACACATGCTAAAAAGACATCCACTTATTTGGTCAACTGCTCTCACCAAATGTAAATCAATATTATTGTAGTAACTAGGCTAACTAGTATTATTGTATTAAAATAAATAGTTAATTGTAGTTATTGTAAAAAGTTTTAAAAAAAAACACTCATCCCAAAGTGTCTAATGTTGTCTGATCAACCATTTTTAATTTATACTGTTTATTGATCCCCAGTGGGGAAATTAAACAGTCCAAACCCCAGATGATTCACATTTCAATGATATAAAAACATTCTCTCATTAGACAACCTGGAAGCAGGTAATGGTTGGCATTTTGCTTGAAAATGACTTAAACGACTAATCCATTATCACAATAGTTCTTGCTTAATTTACTGTTGATCGACGCATCGATGAAGTTACTAATTGTTTTGAATCTAATGTATACCGTATATACATACAATTCCATTCTGAAGGCAGCACAAAAAACGTCCCAAAAAGTACTATTTAATAAAATAAATTCTTTGCAGTATGATTTTGATTTGTGGAGTAAACGTGGGATTCTCCTCAGGGCAGACAGTGCTTCACATCTAGCCTCCAGTCAAATGAGGGGAGAAAAACGAAGCGACACGGTGAAACCAGCGCTGCTGTCCAATGCTGATAAAGAAACATGGCAATGTGGGAGACCGAGCAGCCACTCAAGCAGGGTTACATGGGCAAGACCAGGACAGGCATGTAGCAGGGGAGTGTGTCACGGTAAAGGCCTGCATATGTCGCCTCTACCACCTCGACCATTTTTGTCTGACTGATGAGTTCAAACAGTACATGGTAATAGCCTGTCTCCAACATTCCCCTAACCATAAATCTCTCTGCAAGAAAAATGGGAAAGCAATCAGGTGGGAAGGTTTTCTGTGTGTGTGTGTGTGTGTGTGTGTGTGTGTGAGAGAAAAAGAGAGAAATACGGAGTGAAACCAGACTATAACAGAGCATACCTTTGCGCATTGCGTGCATGCAAGAGAAGGAGTGGTTGTGTATCTGCATGAAATTACGGCCACAAGTAAGCATCTACAATATGAAAGAACACAAGATGATGAGTGGGCACTCAAGCACTTGAGATATGAAGCTTGTTTTACTGCGCATCAAAAAATGAAGCTGTCTTTTTTGCCCAGCACTTAAAATGATTAAAGAGTGAGAGACAATAGAAAGCCTTGCCCTATTCTTTAAAGTAGTTAAACCATTAAACAGGGCAACAAGAGTTATACCGGAGAGTCGTTTGGCAGGCAGAGCGGGTGGAGAATGGCCAAAGATTTAAGGCTGTACAGTGAGAGAGATGGAGATGGACAGAGATCCACCTTGCCCAGTGGCAGATGCATAGCAGAGAAGTGCCTGAGTATCAATCAGACCCTGACCCTTCCTGTTTATCATTCAACACGTTATCACGACGGGCCTTAATAAATATCTCCACACCGCTGTGTCAGCCGCTGGGAGGCTAATGTAACTGCTAAAGTTGCTGGAGCGCAAACTACATGGCGTGCATGCGTGCGTGCGTAGTACAGTCCACAAAGTGTGCACGCGGGCATGTTCTCACCATCAGCTACACATATACACACACACAGGCAGCTTCTGGAGGGACTAAGCTGTAGGGCCTCATCAAAAGCACAATGCTGCCAGTGTGCTCAGTGTGCCGCATTCAACCATCAGCGCTGTGCGACAGGGCTGTCAGGTCTGCCAAACAGCCCGCTGCAACACTGGGGCAAATGAAGTTGGAGTTTATTGAACGGGGAAGGAGGGACCGGGAGAGAGAAGGGTGGAGGAGAGGAACGGGGGAGGGGAGCGTGTGAGAGGAAGATAAAGAATGAGGGAAAAGTTAATTATTCACTGCAGTGAAAGAGCGCGGAGGAAGGGAAGAAGTGGAGGAGCAGGTGAGGAAGGGGGAGGCTCGACGGACTGCTATGACCACCAAGGCAAGTGTGCAGGGGTCAAGCCAGCACCAGCTAGCACTAGGTGAGACTGTTTTATATTTTTTATATTTATTAATATTCATTCTTGAAAAATGTCATATTTCATAGCGAGGTTTGTTTGTTGTTTATATTTGAACATTTATATTTATATGAATTACAATCTGTCAAAGGTAACCAACTTTTATAAGCCATACAGAGTTTTATAATTTATTTAAGGACAATTGTGTCATGTCCTTCTTCACTATTCTATTCTTCACTCTCTTCTACAGTTCTAAAGCACTCGGTAAAGAAGCATCTGTGGAAGACAGTGGACATTTAACTAAATGGTAATGACATTGACAATTTGACTTTACTAACAGCTAAACACACCACAGAAAGTCACACACATACACACACGCTCTCACAATCTCCTCCTCGATGGGGAGAGGACGCCCTGCAGTCAAAACAGCGGACGACGTGACCACATCGTTTCCAGCAACCGGCGTGGGAGAGAGTGCAGCGGCCTTCAAAGCTTTGTTTGTCTGCAAACAGTCCGCAGAGAGTAGACCAAACACCCTCCCGGCTGCTATAAACAGTCAACAGACCCCACGCAGGACCAAGAGGAGCAGGAGTTAGGGGAAACCAGGGCAGGTAGTGGTTTGGCGGAAGGATGGGATGGTGGGATGAACGAAGGGATGGAGAGAACGTTTTTATGTTTTTGATCTTTTAAAGCGACACCTCTGAAATATCAACTTGAGGCAGGAAAACTGTTGCCCTTTGTATTCAGTTTATATGCAAATGTACTGTATGTCTGAGTTGCTGCGCTCAAACAAGTGGGAGTAAGTTAACCATGCATGAGAGAGATATTATGTACAATAATACAGTCTATTTTATTAGCATTGTGTGGGCATGTAAGCAAATATGTATGTTAATTGAGGACCCTGTCAGTTCCTCTGTGAAGCACAACGATTGTGGTGAATCTCAGAAGCATCCCTGCAGCCTGCCCCTCACCGAGGTTGGGGATTGTTTGGATTGTTACAATTCCGATGTCGAGCCGGTACTTTTGAAATGATTCCAATTCCTAAAACAATTCTTGAAAAACTGAAAAATTACATCAAAGAGGCTCTTTGATAGTTTTTTTTTTTTAAAGTACTTAAATATATAATAAGTCCCCTAATACACAACAACAAGAATTTAAGAATAAATAACAGTTACACTATTAACAAGTAACAACAAAATACATGTTGAGTTGGTATGCTAACCAGATCCCAGAGGGAAAATATGGCATTTTAAAAGTTTAACCTACATTTATGGTAGCTAGCTAATGGGAGACTACAGAGAAGGTGTGATATTTTTACGTCCGTTTCGGAGCGACAGGGGAAAATATTTCAGTGGACACATTGAGTGGAACTGAAATGAGGAACCAAAATGTGTGTTCTAACCCGGTCCAATTCCTACTGATTACATAGGAACATGTTCCATAGTGGAATAGGGTTTTGGTACCCAAACCTACCCCTCACTGCCCATAAAACACAGCACTAAAATATGACCCAGTGAGCCGCCAAGCTCAAAGAATGACAAATGGATCCAGATTCACATGAGAGAGTAGAGAGGCGGTGGTGACAGTCATGAGTTACAGCAGGTATTATTGTAATATCATCATAGTTCTATCGCCACACGGCGATAACCTGCGGGGGCCAGCATTGAAAGCCGTTGCTGTTAGTCCCATGGACTATGGCATGCTCCAGTCGGTAGCACACCGCATAAGTGGACAGCAACACCAGCTCTTAAATAACATCATATTCTGCTAATATGCACAAGTATGTCCCAAAGGGCTTTTATCCTTTTTGGACACATTTAAAATGCATGCACAATAGCTGCAGTATCATTTAAGATGTGATGTGTGGAGAATTTAACTTTCATTTCAACTTTTTAATAGACACAAATTTGCCCTTTAATCCAGTTTTCTTCCGCCTGTAAGAGTTCCCTCTGCCACTCTTTTCTTTCTTTCTTTACATTTGAGCAGATAATCTCTTTTTGGCAGACAACGAAGGAATGAAGAGAGTCTCTTTATTCAGTCGGCTGAAAGAGGTCCATGAGAGGCACAACGGTGGCCCTTTGACAGGAGCCCTGCCTCTCATTTACACGTGTGCTATATGTTGGAGAGCTGCTTGTGCATTGCATTCGGGCAGCATTGATATGCCGAGCATGTTCGCTCTGCCACTTTTGCCAGTTCTCACGCCCCACCCAACCTCCCACACATTTTACACAGCACACAGACACAAGCTCACAAGAAGAGGCAAAAGTTTTCTTACCTAGATGGTGTTGATAGGTGTGTGGATGACGGGCGGTGCAGGGAGGCAGGGAGAAAGGGAGAAAACACAAGGGGAAAGCTTGATTAGTGTGGGAGTTCAGCACTTACCTAACCTCTCCTAGGGCGTGTTAAGCTGCTCTCTCTTGTTCGGCTCAAACACGTTGATGCAGAGAGAATACCTTAACAAATCCACCTTGCACTCCTCTGGGTAAAACACCCTCTCTTCTCCACTTTTTCTTATTCCTCTCCTTTTTTACATTTCCCCATCCTTGACAAAGAAGAGCCCAGCTCTTCCCTTTTTGTTATTCTCTCCTCTACTAAATTTTACCCTTACCTTCTATTCCCTCTGCAGCCATTTCGTCCTCTAATCTCCTCCTGGACCTCCACTTTTAACCCCTTTTCTCCTCTTTCTCTGTATGCTCTCCAGCCTCATATTTTCTGCTCTCTAACCACTTGTACCAAACAGACAGAACACCCCCTGTGGGAAGCCAGGAACCGGTGAAAACCCCCAATTAGAAACAATAAACCCAGCAGGTGGCTCTCCTGGCCACTACTCCGCATGACAGAGGTGACCCTTTACTACACCTTGAATCACTTTATTCCCTCCCTTTCCTGTCTGCAGCCTTCCAAAGGTGCACATTTACTCATCCCCTCACTACCCCTCAGGGGATGTACATCAAAAACCCAGAGACACAGGTCAAATACAAGGATGGATTGGGAGTGTGCTGGGTAAAAAGCATAAGCTAAGATAAGGTAAAACTCCTGAGATGGTAACCACAGGAAATAAAATATGCTAAGTTTTGTAATTTTTTTTTTTTTTTTAGAATTAAATCCACCTTTCCCAGCCTGTTCCTTCCTGTTGCAAAGAGGATGTTGCTACTTGCCCCAGTCATGACTGAGTGCAGTTATATGCACTATAGAAATCTCATTATTGCTCACTTTCAGCAGTAACTGGATTTCAGAAACGTGTAAGCGGGAAGCCTGGCTTCCTTTAACAGGTTAAGGGATTAAGAAAAACCTTGTCAATGCAGATACATTTCTGCTGGTGGAGAAGCCTGATTACTTGGACGTATACTGTCCACTTTGATCCGGTTTCTTTAAAATTGTTCTAAGCATGTGAATGCAAAAATAAAAAGGACAGAGAACGTTGTTGGCTGCATATCAGGGCTTTTTATTTGAAATTAAAAACTACAGCTTAAAAATTATATTTTGGGTCTGTACTGTGTTGATCTGACTGAATTCCTGATTCGGTGCATTTATGTAACATGCTTTGCCTTGTACTCCACTACACTCAACCTGTTGCCCTCCATAAAGCATACGTTGTATTCAGCGTTAACGTAAAATGGAGTAACGCAAGGTACCACGAATTAAAAGAACAATGCTGCAACATATTTTACGATTAGGCTATATGGGTTAATAAAACAAATCACTTGTTAGTCATCATCACCCCACCTGCTTATTGGTATACAGTACTTTTTAACGTACATGGTCTTATAACTAATCAGACTTCTCATCACATTTAAAAAAAAAAAAAAAAAAAAAAAAAAAACACCTAAAAATATGATAAATGTTTTGACAAGAGAATTCATGATAAAGTAAAACAATCCGATTACTAAGCAGTTTAATGTAAACTATGGTTTTAGAGTGTCCAGGCTAAAAAAAGCACACGCTGATTATAAGATAAGAGAGCGTCACAGCTTTTGATAACAGTTCAAATGCTTTTCCGACAAGTTAAACAGATGTGTGCAGCAGTTAACAGCTGAATGGTGTAATACTTGAGTATTACATACTGGATGTGAAACTCATGCACAGCCTTTCTTTAAAATGAGTGTATTTCACTTACAGCAATTGTGATGATATTTATGGTTCATATTTTATGGATTTTAACATGTTAAACACAGCATCTTTAACACCAACACCTCTTTAGGGCACTATTAGAGCTCCGGCACTAGTTCTCTCTCTCAAAACTCCTAACAATCATTCCAGGGACCACTCGCTCCTCTACTGTAAATATTCCTAAATGTCTTTTTGGGAGACCCTAAGCACAGCAATAACTGGGAGCTGAGGACATCGACTGTATATATGAATGAACAGAGCATGTGTGATGTCACCCATTAGTTTGTGGAGATCTGCTATAAGTCGTTGAGTTTGCCGTTACATGCACAGCCATCCTGGCAGAGATGGCAAAAGTACTCACTTCCCGTACTCAAGTAGAAGTACAGATACTTGGGTTAAAAAATACTCTTGTAAAAGTAGAAGTACTGATGTATCTTCTTTACTCAAGTAAAAGTAACAAAGTACAGGCTTGGAAATTTACCTAAAGTATAAAAGTAAAAGTAGTCTTGCGAATGACCAGACATTTTTTTATGCAAAGCTACCTGGAGCACACAAATGTTACTAGAGTGCAAGCTAAAAAACTTCAGTGGAAATGGGAAAAAAGGCTCTTTATATGCCTTTGCCTGCATTTTAAATGGATGTCTGCCAATAGGCCTAAAACATCACATATATGATTATTGTGACAGAGACTGGGACTCCAGGTTCATAAGATTCTGACTGACTTGCAAGATATGAATTCAATTGGGATTCTGTGCGAATTCACAGATCCACTTTCTCTTTTTTAATATTCCCTCTAACATTTAAAGGAATCTCTTTAAAGGAATGTATGTGTGTGTGCTCAAATACGGCTTCTGGAAAGAAAATAAAGGATACTATATAAATTATTAAACAGACATTAATTAAGAAGTTCCGCAGCACACTGGCTGGGAGTCATTCTTGATGCCTACTATCTCAAACATGTCTCTCAGATAAGGCCAAGGAGGATCGGGAACGTCTATCTGCTTGTCTGCCGAATCTCTGGGATCTCTGTTTTCTTCATTTTCAATCATGTCGCCATCCGTACTACTATGTGCTAATGTGCACCGTCAAGCCGCAATGATTTTCCCCAAATGAATGCCGCCGAATCTGTTGAGTGCGTCAAGTGCAATGTACATTACTGTAAATATTCCCATCCAATTAGGTTGAATTCGGTATTGATGACGCAAACGATAATAACAGTAACTCCAGTGAAATTATTTGAAACTTGTTAGTGAAGACTAAATTAGGACTGTATTTAAAGCTGATTCTGGTTTCGGATGGAGACAAATTCTCTCTTTTGTTGCTTTGTTACAATCAAGCAACACAAACATGGGTGTGGGTATTTCTTCTATGGCTGTGTGTGTGTGGTTCTGCAAAAGAAATAAATAACATGGTAAAGGCTACCATACACAAATTAAATGAAACTGACAACATAAGTTATACGACTTACAGTTCTCAAGGACGCACATACATAATCTCAACTGATTATCCTCCGGACAAATATAGTCTCTTTTTATTTTCTAACTTTTGTCTCCGTGTGGCGGGCACACCCGCTCGCAGTGTGAGACGCATGTCAGCACTATTCTCTGACATGCACCAACAATCACACCTGACAGATGACTTTTTATACAAAACTAAAGTAACGAGCCAATTTTGAAAAATGTAAGGAGGGCCCTCGTTGCCTATGGAACGCAATGCAGACGCGTCTGGTGGAAAATACCGGTAAGGCCTAAAAGTCCCTTTAAAGTCAGCCAGGCAGCCATTCAGAGAGACTGTGGTGACGAGAACATTTCCTGTGGTTAAAGCAGGGAAAAAAAAAAAGAAATTCTGCATGCTGAGACCTGGTCTGCCAACCTGGCCTGTGTGTGTGTAACACAAAACCAAAAGCTAGTGTTGCTTTTTTAATTTTCAGAAAGAAAAAAAACAGGAATTTCCTGAAATCTTGATGAGAAATTGGTGAGGGACAAGTTGTGCTGAAATGATTAGTCCATTGACAGTTTTAATAATCACCTATTCAACCAGACAGTGAAACATTGCTTTTCAGTCCGGTATTAAGGTCCTCTGTAATTAACTGATCTTGATTAATCTATGTTTCTTTAATATAAAAGTGTCATAAAATGGTGAAAAAAGGCAAATATAATCTCCCAAAAACCACTGGTTTTATCTGACAGTCTGAACAGATGACAATTCATAATGCATCATCAAAATTGTTGCTGATTAGTTTTCTGTCCTTTCAGCTCTGCTACAATGAAAATAAGTATTATTTGCCACCTTAATAATGGTCAAAATTTGAACATGTAGTTTCTGGTCAGCTAGGCCTCAGACTTTTTGGATAAAAGGAACACCACTGGCTGAACATCATACAACGCCAAGCATTCTCCCAATAACAGCAAAGCACCAAACCTTGAAACAAATCACACATTATTTCCACTGTGACAAAAATCACACAGGACAGTACCAATTTCCCGGATTAGGCCTTCCATAAATCTTAGCGGCGCAGGGAACAGCTGCACCGAGCGTTGAACGATGAGCAGCACTTCTGCTTTAAGGCTTTGTTAAATGCCACGCCACCGAGTGCAGAGTGCATTGTAGGAAATTCATGGCCACTAAATATCCAGCTAGGTTCTGTCGATTAACATGCAGGGAATATATTAGACAGAACAAAGCCTGGAGGAGCCTTAATGGGAACTTTAATAGTTTTGCTCTTTTGAAATGTGTGCATGCCATGTTTATTAGGCTCTTTGGTGGTAAGTACAATGCTGGATGGTTGGAAAGAGGTACACGAGTCACACAATTCACCAGCACACCACTGAAAGTGTCCCAAGGGGAAATATGCACTGCCTAAATTCATGTTGGTGTAAAGCAAAAGAGAAAAGAATATGATTTGAAAACAAATAAAGGGCAAAGTGCTTTCTGAAAAGGTTACACAGTTATCACTGAGGTTTCCAACCAGTTTTTGTCAGAGTGTGTGAGGCAGGGAAAGGTTGATAGTTGTCAGGTCCAGGCATAGCTCTCACCCCCCTCAGGTGTTTTGACATTTTAAGTGAATTTAAGTGCGGCGGTCTTCTGCTGCAACCCTACACCACAGCAGCCTCCATGCTGACAGCAGCACCAGCAGTTGTCTTCCAGAACCAGCCCTGACATTTTGTCTTCTTTTTGGCGTGAAGCGAGTGTGTGCGCCTTCGTGTGTGTATCTTTGTGTTTGTGTGTATATCTTCATATGTGCCTTCTCACAAGCTGATGTGCTGCACTTCTTCCTTCCACCCACCACTTTCTTTAGATAATGTAACACATGAAACCTGCGCACACACACACACACACACACACACACACACACACACACACACACACACACACACACACACACACACACACACACACACACACACACACACACACACACACACACACACACACACACACAGGTGTCAAACCGCAGAGGGGAATCTGCGTGGGCTACAGGATATGTGAGAGAGAGATAGAGAGAGAGGAAATCATCCTCAACACACCAGCTGTCTTCCAGTAAAATTCCAAGCAGAGCCATGTACTTGTAACCTGGAACAACAGAGAGGATGCTGGACCTGCTGTATAGTTATCTACATAACCAAGAGGCCTATTAGAAAGGCTGTTTGGCTTTTCAATTAATCACTAAAACACACAGCACTATCAGATCAGACTAACATTTCCTTTTGTAACCGAGATACCATATAATTACATTAGTTTTAGTTTAACTGGATTATTTTTCACTGTAGTTGCACAACAGCATTGAATGATCCCAACCACAGAATTTGAATGAGCTGACACAGGAAAATAGTGACTCAGTGAGTTTAACCACTCAGTCACCCTTTAACCGACATTGTATCTCTTCATTCTCATGCGGCGAACCATCTCTGCGCCCCACACCCAGTAGGTTACAGTACGTCTTCAGCAGATGTTCCTGTCATTACAGGTGCTCTGACGAAACAAATACCTTGTGTGTTTTCACAAACTGAGTATGCCTGGGACATTTTTTTAGGGTTTTTGTTTTATTGTTTATTATGGCACATTTAAGTTTCTTATAGTTTTGATTGTTGCATAAGCTGCATTTTTATGTTTGAGTCTAACTGTAACATATTCGTTTACTGCTTAAAATATGGCTATAGTGCATAGTTTCTGTTGCCCCCATGAGGTATTCGAAGTAATGACATAAAACTGTCGGTGTGTCCACATGATACAAGCCTTCCGTGATCACGCACCCTTGCCCACAGTTGCTATGGCTTGAATGTAATGGACATTCGTTAATTTAAAAAAGTTACGGACTAAAGATTTAAATTATATTTGTCTAAATAAAACTGTCTAAAACATTTAATTGCCATCTTTTAGCACACAGTTTTTGCTACAGACACACTTCCATAAAAATCCCATACCTTTGCAGCTGCCTATGGAGCATATTAGATGTCATTCACATACAGAAACAGTTATATGTATATCGGTCGGAGTCAGGGCTGCTGACCTCCTCAGATTTTCCGCTTGAAGCGTATCGAAGAAATTTCATATAATGTACTTCTATTATTGCTTCCATTGCATTTTGGCCTTAAGGTTTCCACAAGCAAGAGAGCGGCTTTCCGACACTGCTGTCAGAGAATGATAATAGCGGCTGCAGGGTGCAAATCAGCATTTAAGACTTATACATTTTATGCAGTAAGTTGAAGTTATTCTCTAGGGCTTCTGTTCTGAAACTATGCTCTTTGCATTGCTGTTAAAGCTTCACAACTTAAATGGTTTGTTAATGAAACAAAGCCTAATGTTTCTAACTTTGTTTATTGGGCTGTTTGCTTATACAAAGAGCTTCTGCGATATCTCCAGAGATCTTCTCCTGCATGGATAACGAGATTGCGTATTAACTAGTCTCGCTGTTAAGGCCTGTTCACATTAACTCGCCGAGCTTCTTGCAGGACTAAACAAAGGGCGTCTGTTAAACGCGACGCTAAAGCTGCCATTTTTAAAAAAAGTCAAAAAACTATCCGACCAATGAAATCGGCCCTTTTGCTCACGTGTCTTGTGCTTCTGAAGTTACAGTAAAACACAACTTGGCGGCGCTGCACAAAACGGTCTTAAGACACAAACGAAGAAGACATACGCCACCGCATCACTGCCACAAGACGAGGAAGAGGCAAAGCACGATTCCAAAATAAATTGAGCTGCTGGTCTCCTTGGTTTCGAACATAAAGAGCTATATCTGATTTAGAAGAAATGTTCTAAATATCTTCTCTGCTCTTCTTCTGAGTTGCAATGGTATCAGAAGCGCAAAGTTTGCGCAGCGCCACCCTATGTACGGGGGGGCCGCCATCTAGTGACAGATAATGAATTTGCATGTTCATTCGCTCATCGTGTTAAAATCGCTTGGGTGTGAACACAAAAAAGCCGAAAACGCTGACGAATAACGCCCGGCGATATTCGTCCCGGTGTGTACGGGCCTTTAGAGCTAAAGATTCTGGGGGCAAATTCACCTCCGATTGTGTCCCACTGCAGTTAGGTTAGAGTGAAATTAGAGCATCAGAGGTTTTAGCTGCTTCCTTCTTGTACCCTTATCTTGTAAAGCAGGCCGGTACCTAAGTGGTTTCAGTAACGCTGTTTAACATTTAGTTTAGCTCTTAATCTGTGGCCTTTTACTGCAAGTGAGCTATTCCTCCAGTGTGAGATACTGTAACGCTCATGGGGAAGTCATACTTTGACACATCACTAGTCTGAAAGTTCCTGCTCTAGAGGTGTGAATGTTGACTGATTTGAAGATTATGATAAATTAAAATAAACAGTAATTCTGTGGTGGCACCACTCCTGAAAGAGCTATTCATCACATCACCCTCTGTCTGTACCTAATTTACTTATTTGCAGAAATACAGTGTAAACTATAGAAAACTATATAGGCTAGCACTTTTCAAAACCAGGGTTACAAAGTGCTTCACAGTTACAAAAGGATGGTAAAAGCAAGATATGAGAATAGATATCGTCTTAGAGATCTTAGATCCTGGTTTTAAAGGCTGAATTACAGTAATGTCATTTTCTGTACTTATCAGACTGTTGTAACTGTTCTATTATTTGCTTTTACCTACTTAGTTATTATATCCACATTACTGATAATTATTTATCAAAAATCTCATTGTGTAAATATTGTGAATGCACCAATAGTCAACACTACAATATTGTTGCAGTATTGATAGAGGTATTTGGTCAAAAATATTGTGATATTTGATTTTCTCCATATCGCCCAGCCCTAGTAAGAGCCTTTGAATAAATACAAGGAACCTAAGCAAAAATTGTTAAACAAAGAACAAACCAGGGTGAGAGGGCATCAATAAAATGCAATGGATAAATGATTAACATAATTAGCTGAAAGTAACAGTTGTCATTGCTCAACCATTTCCTGAGCAATGACAGTTCAATGAATATAGTGTGTGCTGCGATGCCTTTAAGCTTCAACAGCCGCAGGCCCGGAGAAAACTGTCAATCTGAACCGAAACTTATCCATGAGAAATTCTGTCCACACAACATAGGAGGCAAAAGGTTGACCGATTACCATTAGAAAAGAACACCGGCAGTGAAACAGAGCCGGCATCTAAGTCTGCTTAAAAATGTAAATTGGGCCAAGGCCGTATGAATACAGTATCAAGTCTGACACTTAGTTATTGTGTACTTTACATTATTTATTTTGCGTGTAAGAGCTTGGCAGCGAGAAGCTGATTTTATCTTGCCAGGTCTTGTATATGTGTGTGCATGTTTCTGCAACATGCATACACATCCTCACCAGGCCTGTCTTGCTACTTTGGAATACAATAGTCAATGCAAACAGGAAGTTCAGCTGGGCACTTGTTTGTGTGTGTGTTTTGCTGGCATCCTGCAAAGGTCCGCTAGGGAGATCCATAAGGAGAGTTGCTATGAAAACATTAAACAGCAGTGGCAGACGGACAGTCAACGTTAAAGGGAGAGAAGAGTTCTTCCATCCTAACTACACAAGAGTCAGAGGAAATCAAAGCTTTGCCAAGTTACCCTGCTTCAGCAGCAACGGCGCCATGAGCACCTGAATGTGTGTGTGTGTGTGAGTTTGTTTGTGTGTGTTCACTGGTTAGCTGTCAGTCCTCAGACACCCACCGAGGGAGAGGTTGGCTGGTGTTTTCAAAGAAGAGCCATGTGTGCGTTAAGCTGTTGGAGATGACCTGACCTGGATAGAGGCAGCGGGGGAATAAATAAATAACTCAACCACATGCTCAGAGCCCTTACACCCGTGTGTGTGTGTGTGTGTGTGTGTGTGTGTGTGTGTGTGTGTGCTGTCCTATCAAAGGGGCTCGAGGGCTCATATTAATGAAGCATTTCTCTCTACAGAGCTCCGTCAGTACAACAAGCCCCTGATGTGATTATTAACTGCCTTGCTTCCCTGGTGTGTGTGTGTGTGTGTGTGTGTGTGTGTGTGTGTGTGTGTGTGTGTGTGTGTGTGTGTGTGTGCGCTTATTGGAGCCCGATTGATACATTGGCCATGCTGATAGTCAAGTGTTTTATTGTATTTGTATTATATTTGCCCACATGACACTTAAATGTTAATTATAGTTTATATTTTGAAACAGTTTTGTAGCATGCATTTTTATACATTGGAGTCTTATTTTTGCACCGCATTTTTCTCTTTGGATACCTGAGCTCATGTTATTTCCCGAATACTGATGCTCAATCCTGCACTAGTGCTCTCTATTCCCCACATTTAAAATCTGTATACCACATTACGTGGCACCTATTGGGATCTTTTTTTATACAAGGTAACATGAGGCCAGGTATTGCTGTGGCTGTTAAAAGTGGGCAGCTTGTCGTATCACAATTAACGTATCTAACAGCGGCAACATTTATTGTTAAAATCATATTGCAGACGAAACCTGGCAACGCTCGATCTGCCTGAAAGGCTCAGTATTGGCCCTTGGATTGGTGCATCTCTATTTATTTCTTATCAATATCTGTTGCGTTTGCCTTCATATTTACAATAGTTATTAATGCTATATTTAAATGTAAAAGTTTACCGTTATAAATATATTTAGATATTTTTATATTTAGAGAATGCTTCTTTTTTAAGTGTACTTTAAGCAATTGGGTTAAAAAAAGATTGGCCAATATTTCATCACATTTGTTACCCAAATATTGATGATCCACTCAAAAATCTAAAGTTTTGGGGTTGTTTTCCATGTCTGTTTGCTTATGTGTGTGTGTGTGTGTGTGTGTGTGTGTGTGTGTGTGTGTGTGTGTGTGTGTGTGTGTGTGTGTGTGTGTGTGTGTGCGCTCATGATGTCCAATGGAAAAGCCCAAGTCAACATTAATGAGGAGTACATTAGCTCTTCCTATGTATGGCTCCATGCTCTGCCAACCACTCTGCTGCTGTCTAATAAGATTGTACCGGTGTTGTCTTTCTCTACAGTACGCCACACCGCTTAAAGCTTCCGGCTGTAATGAGCCAAATGGTTTAATGCAACCACGAAACAATGATACAAAGCTAAACACTTCTATTTTACATGACGAGCAAGATAAAGCACTGTGAGGTTTGTAAAAATGGGTTTGTGTCTCGCATAATGTGTGTAAACTAAGTAGGTGGCCGTAAACATTGTCGTCGGTGTATGCGTGCACCCACATTATCTCTTAAGCTTATTGCAGCCCTGCTTAGCAAGGTGCTCATCATCCATCTTCATTTCCCATGGTGCCAGCGCTTGTGTATGTCTGTGTGTTTTGGTGTGTGTTAAGAGGGAGATTGAGCGAGAGGGGGAGGACATGCGATTCAGAGAAGGTGCAATTGTTTGTGACTGTTAACGTCTGACTGTGAAAGAGATCCATTACGGCCCGCTCGGTCTCACCTGATAGGATGACCTCCACTCTTTCTCCCTCCTTTATGTCTCAGTAAAGTCCCTCATTCCCCTCTTTTCCTCCTGCGTTGTGAAAGTAGATGTTCTACACGCCCAGTTTGCAAGACGCTGTCTGATGCACTTAATTTATTTCCACCCCTATGACTGTACATTAACTCCCGCCGATGTGAAACGCCTCACTGAGCCATAAGCTCCAGCCCTGCAACAAATCAAACTCACAGACCACATAAGTGCAATTTCAAAAAACTCTTTGCACGTATAAAAAGAAGAAGCCTCCAAGCGGAAACAAAATCAAATAGGCAGGAACCTAGGCACACATCACTAGCTTTTTTTCTCCACTCAGTATCACATAGCTTCGCTTCTCATCCATTTTTTACCCTCCTATCTAACAGCATCAGTTTGGGCACTTGCCTAAGGCGGCAACATGTAATTGTTTCTAATCATGACTAGTTTCCACAATTACTGATTGTAAAATATAAACAGCAAGACTGATATATCAAGTTTCATGCTGTAATCATCATCATTGCGTCATATCTGATGCAAAAGTGCAGTTGTGTTTTGAATTAAGATCAATTGTTCAGATTGTCATTAATAATCTGCACAACAACAACAACAACAAAACTACAGAGTGACACTGGAATCACAAGCTGTTTTATGAAGATAACTTTTTGTTAGAGCATAACGATTTGGGGAAAAAAACTATATTCACTGTGTAACATATAAAACATGTCATGGAGCATTATAACATGAGAAAACATCCAAACTACTCTATATTCTTATGAGAATTTCTGTTATTCTGTGATCCATGTAACATTTCTCCAGCATTTGTCTTGTGAAAAATCAGTAAATATATTATAAAGAGGAATATGTTTTTCTAAACCAAATGTTACACCAAACATTCAACTAAATATTGTACTTTTGATTAATTACGGTCTTCACGATTAGTTAATTGCATTCTTTCAAATCTCGATTTGAAAACGATTAATCTATCAGCCCCAATTTTTATATAGGAACACATTATCAGAAATGTTTGGCAGTCAGTGTCTGCCGTGACATATACTGTCTTGAATCTAGGGCTGTAATCTCCCAGTCAACTGGTCGATTTATTGGTCGATACGTTCTGGCTCAACCAAAATTCTGATTGGTCGATTTTTTGCCGTGTTAATTTCATCAGGTGGAAGCATAGAATGTTACGGTCTATGGGTGGAAAGCACTTATTGCTAATGGGGGTGTTTACAGAGCACCCCTGTTTCACAGGTAACAGTCTGTCTTCAGAACACCCCCCTTGTTTTTTTGGATTAGCCCAACCCACTGGGGACAGATTGAAGAAAGAACTAGAAAGCCTCGGTTTAGTGGTTTGCTGAATATTTATTTAATTGTGAGTGTTTAATTTACAGTCAGTCCTCCTCTACCATGTCGAAGACATCGGCAGTGTGGCAGCATTTTACAAAAATAGATAACGGAAAAAAGTTGAATGCAAAGTTTGCAAGCAACAGTTTGCATATCGCAGCTGGACTACAAACATGGAATATCACCGGAAAACGGTAAGCTAACTCGTCTGCATTAGGTTGCCCTGTCTGTTTTGAGTAGGCTATATGGAAATATCAGAATTGGCATATTTCATAGTCTAATAATTGTTTTATAACTACCGGCGCACCCACCCGTAACGACGGTAGCGTTCCCCAGACACACCCACACCACGCTGGATGTTAAGCCTCTACCATCCAAATGCAAAAATAATATCACGGAAGGAATTGTCGACTATATTGCTCAGGATATGAGGCCCATTGCTGTTGTGGAGGGCTGAGGTTTTTAGAACTTGTTAATATACAGCGCCAACACGCCACACCATCATGCATTGACTAAGCGCAAAATGTGAGGGAGAAAGTTTCAGTGTTAATGCAACACAGCGAGGCACTGAGTTTGACCACAGATATGTTTAAATATACAGTATATTAAAGTGGACATGCCTTTTGTGTTTAAGAGTAAAAGCTTTAAATTAATAGTCTATTCGTGTCTCAGCCGCGAAGCCGAGCTCCTATGTTCAGCCGTGCGAGGACATGCACAGAGCGCTGATGCAGCGCTGACAGAGCCGACAGACGAGTGTCATTTCACTGCAAAATAATTAGGTCAAAAACAATTTAATATACTGCAAATAGCCTACAAGGACAAGTAATGCGGGACAGTACAGTTAATTAATCTAACAGCTTTTTTTCCGCCCCTCCGCACCCCCCCACCAGTCGATTTTTAGTCAAAATTCCAGGACTTCAGTCGACCAAGACTTTCTTTGGTTGATTACAGCCCTACTTGAATCACAGTGCAATTCATCCAAAAGAACATTTAAATTAAAAAAATGAGGAAAAGGCAGGACTGCAGGAGTAACATAGGGCCTGTCCTGGTTGTCTGGGTTTGACCTCCGTCTGCATTTTTATAAAAATGTTTCACAGTTCAGATCTCAATTTATGTGTGAAGATGTTTTGAAATGTTTTAGCACTAGTGTCTATATACAATACTAAAGTTTAGTTACTGATGCAGATTGTTTTTCGATTTAAATAATCTTGAAGTCGTTATTATATTATAAAATCATAATAGAAAGCGATGGTCACATTATCCAAAAGCCCAAAGTGACGTCTTTAAATGTCTTGTTTTGTCTGATCAACAGCCCAAAACCTAATTATATTCAGTTACACACCAACAAAATAAAAAACAACAACCATAATCTTGCATGCCAGTCTAAACTTGGCTACATTTTAGAACTACTGTTAAGCCAGGTCTTTTGGAGTAGTGAGTTGCACTGACATGTCACATGGGGAGGGGGGTGGGGGGTCTGTGTTGGTTGATCTGATTTGATTTAGCCAACGCGGCAGACGTCGAGAGGATGATGAAGCAATTCATTGAGGAGCAGTCAAAAGAAGAGCCTCAAGCAGCATGCTGCATACCAGAGAACACAACTGAACACAAAGACGCTGAACTACTATTCTCATTTTTCCCACATCACAAACTAGTAAAAATGCCTTTTAAAACCTGAACTGAAAAAAACAAGGAAGAGTGGAGCTGGGCTGCTGCGCTATCGTCACTGGAGCAAGCTTACATCTTCTGACACGAAACCAGTGAACGCAACGCGTAGGGGGAACAAGACAGGGGGGTTAATGTTACCGGCTAGGTTAACCTTTAGTAGCTGTGTTTTGTTATTCAACGTGTCCAGGTTAGCGTTACCGCTTGTAACAACTACCAAAAGTAGTACTAAAAGTTATCAATGCCTGTTGCTAAAGACCCATATCGGTCGGTACCAAAATCCCCCCCCAAAAAATTGGGGTTTGATACATAGCCTCATACATAGTCAAGGGGTATCTTCTTATAAGAGCTTATCAATTTAAAAAGTCTGATAAAGAAACCAGCATTTCTGTCGCTGAAGTCAGCAAGAAAAGAAAAAGCTGATACAGAGACTGAGATCCCTTTCATCATACTCACATCGCTACAAGGCTTGATAGGAATTTTGGGAAATGGATATCATCCTCGTGTATACATTTCATTATGATGCACATTTGTTTGCTGATCCCGCATCAACAAAACGAAAACTGTGAGATAAATTGTCTCTGCATGGTCTTCCAGGACCAAGTGACTTTCTCTAGCACTGATGCACTGCTGCTTTACCCGGGCACAGCTAGCCATCAATCTTTATAAATCATTCAGTTCTCCTGCTTTGCCCTCCACACACAAACACTGGGGGACACACTGAGAATACACACAAAGTACACACACCTTGGTCCCTGTCTTATTCCTTCCTTTCTCCTGCAGTGCTTCAGGATCACTAGAGTTTACGTAACCATGTGCACAAGATTCAGCTAAAATGAAGGATAAATCTTTAAAAAGTTTTTTTGGTTTTTAGATATGGGACTTAAAATAGCCAGTCCTGTGCAGTCACCGCACAACCACCATGACACAGACTCAATGACGAGACAATATGAGAGGATTGACATTGATATTTTAAAGGTGATCCATGAAATTTGTAGTAGGGGGTGGCACGGTTCATAATAAAACATCCAAACCGTTTGGTCCGCTTGTCTAAGTTTGGAGTGTGTGTGCGTCGCACGGTTTGACGCATACGCAATGTAGCCAAGTGCCCGTATGTGACCTCAGTGTGTTTCCCTTTTGCACGAAAGAAGAGGTGTGGACAAGTTCCCCAACAAAACGTACAGCAAAAGTCCATACAAAACATTTCAGACCGTCCTGCCAACCTGTATACTTAACATCAATGTACTGATGTTACGTTTTTTTCCACTCATCGCTGAAATGTGCTGTTGCTTCAATCTGTTGTTTTTTGTTGAAATGAACTAACAATATAAAGATCAACAAGCCACTGACATGTTCAAATTTGATTCATTCAATAAATTAGTTACATCAACGACCCATACCTGCACTGTGAAAGCTTTTATAATTTCCATCATCGTTCTTCTGCATGCCCATTAAATATTAAATATCCGTTGTAAAAATCCTTTGGTGAACATAAAGTGATGTGCATGAAAGTTTTAGCTGCAGTTAGAAAGGAAAGTTACTATGAGCAGCGATGGCCACTGTGGTCAAAAAATTACACAGAACAGAGACAGAAACTCGAAGAAATGTGAGGTACTTGTAGTTTACTTCTCTTTTGTTTTTATGCTACTTTCTACTTCTACATCTCAGAGGGAAATATTGTACTTTCTACTCCACTACAATAATCTGACATATTTAGTTCCTATTACAAATTGAGATTTTTCCACACAAAGTACATGTAGTTTATAAAATTCAAATGTTTTATTTTAAATTAAACTACTTAAAAATATAAAGGCCTACAAGTTGATTAGAAGCTTAAACACTTGATTGACAGAACTGTTTAAGGATTTTTTTGTTGAGAATTGAGTACTTTTACTATTAATACTTAAAGTACATTTTCCTGATTATACTTACCGTATATACTTTTACTATGCAACATTATCAATCCAGGACTTTAACTTGAGTATTTTTACAGTGTGGTATTAGTACTTTTAATTAGTAAAGAATCTGAATACTTCTTCCACCACTGCTGAGAATAGTGCTGAAGCTATATCACTTACAGTGGGAATTACAAGTGTATGAGTTCCCTGAGATCATGTTCTTTACTGTCTCAGCTTGCATTCACTCCTCATATTCCTGTATATCTTCAGTACTGTTTCTGGAAGTCAGATGTGCAGCATGTGCTCTCTTTAAGCTCGATGACTTCACTTTTTAACCTGTGGATGTGCCACTATGGTGTTTGCCATGGTACCTGTATTTGGTTTCTTGTATAATGTCATCCTCACTTTTGTATACAATGACAACAGAAACTTTATAATGCATGCTTAAAAAGAAGAATCAAACTGATGGAGGGTTAAAGGTCAACTCTTCTGTTAGTCTCGACAAAAGATAAAAGGCATAAAAATGTAGCAGTCATTTTGCCTGATTGGGACTGTATAGGGAGACAAGTGGATCGCAGTGAATAATACATCAAATCCTTTTAAAACTCTGTTGGGACTAAAGTCAATTTCAAATATTCTGTGGGGGAGAAAAATTCAAATCGCAGTATTTTGTGAGGAAGTAAATCATTTAAGTCAAAACCGTGAGCTGAGAAAGACTTCATGATGAGGAATGTAATCTGAGGCGAGATGAAAAAGGAGGGAGTCTTCTGTCACCCAGTGCGGCTGTTGTGCCCCCCCATGGTCACCTTGTATTTAAATAACATTGCGGCCCATTGATCTCCAGGGAGAGGCCACGTTGGCTCTGATTTAGACTGCAGAGGAATGTTGGAATGTCTCTGGCTCTGAGCCAGCAGCCTTTTCCTGGCCCGACCTTTGACCCCTGCCACTGCAATGTCTGAACATAGGCGGCCACCACATGGCCTCTCTCTGATCTAATGACCTTGCCTTCCAGCACTCAAACACAGACACCCACCAACAGACACAAAGTCAGTCCCTATTGTGCTCCTGTGTCCAACTCTGGACAAACATGTGCACGGCAGCCTATGAACGGAGTCATGCTCTGTGGTTGTGGGTAAACACGCATGCTAGGGGCTGACTGCACATGAGCACATTGAGCTTTTTGTGTGAGGGCATAAACATAAACATAAACACACACACACACACACACACACACACACACACACACACACACACACACACACACACACACACACACACACACACACACACACACACACACACACACACACACACAGCACCCGACGCTCAGTGCTTTCATGGATAAACGCATCATAAAACAAGCATCATACTATATATGTTTGTGTGTGTGTTGATGCTTGTTACTCATGCAAATTTACACCCCTGGTCACTATACATAACATTAACCATGCTTCCATGTTTCATATTAACGCCGCATCAGCCGGCGTTAATGTGAAACATGGAAGCGTGTCTTGGCCTCTGTATGTGTGTACTTCCTTCATCCATAGCCTGTTTCCATGTGACTGACCCGTGAGGTAGGGACGCTGAAAAAAACATTACATCATCTGGCCGTTGCTAACCTCAGCCGCTTGGCATGACCAAGAACGGCCTGAAGTGCCAATGTAAGGGGAAGCATTTTTAAAAATAAACGTGGAGCAGTAAAACACTGAATGACTAATCGGTATGGAGGGTAAAGCTGGACAGCGTGACCCAAGAAAAACCTAAATAAACTCTGGAATATGGCCGAAGTAATCGGACTGAAAAGTAGCCTGTATGCCTGGTGGGACAAGTCTGCAAAGAAATATGCACAGGCACAAATAAAGAGAGCAAAAAGGAGATATAGAATATATGTGTGTGTGTGATGGAGCGTCAAGGAATAGAAAACTTTGTGGTAAACTGAGAGAAAAACAATATGTGTGAGTAAGAGTGTATGAGAGAAAACGGAGAAAGCAATGAGGTAGGGCAAATACGTGAATACTGTATATGCAAGTAGGCATGACAGCAACAGAGTGAGAGGCAGGAGGCGAGATGGGGGGATAAAATTAAGGAGAAAAGTGTACTGAGTGAGTTGAGGAGTAATTTCATATGATGACAGTGCTTCCTTTCCTAACTCTAGTTCTGGTATTTCCATCCGAGACACACATACAGTATATTGAAATTGTATTCAGTAAGTATAGGCAACAGTCCAAGTGGATGTCTGTACGTGTGGTGTGGAGGTTTACTGAGAAGCCTTCACTTGTGCAGATCTGTCAGAAAAAATATCTTCCGCACTGTGAAAAACAGCCTGTGGTCTGGCTGATTGGAAAAGAAAAAAAATAGTGTATTCAGCTCTCAAAAAAAAAAAAAAAAAAAAAACACTTGTGCACGCACTCGTGCACACACACACACACACACACACTAACACAAGCACACGTAAATACAGCAGCACCATTTCTGTAAAAGCAGGGGATAAACACAGGGTATTCCTTCATCGCCCCTGGCTCCCGTTTCTGTCGACGGAATGGAAACGGAGAAAAAGTCTCAAAAAAAGAGTGTGAGAGGGAGAAAATTATAGATCTCTCTGTCACTGTCTGCTTATGTCATGAAACCCGGCTGACCACATAGCATTAGCCGAGACTGTTCAGCGCATTCAGATATTGAGACATGGCATTAGCCGCTAAATCACAGCACACAAAAAAAGGAAAAGGGAAACAAACAAAACCAAAAAGAAAAGAAGTGAGGAGAGCCAGGCATGCTGGTTTTCACTAACCGGTGAATTAAAGCATGCGAGAATTGTCGGAAAGAGGGAAGACTAAACGAGGGAGGGAGGGAGACTTCCCGAAGATGACGATGTGGTCTTTAAGTATCTTAACCGTGCAGTCGCTCCCACCGCAGATCAAAGGCAGAGAAGTGGCTTGGCTCTCAGCGGCATTAAGTCACGTTAAGCCTAGACGGAGGCCATACACATGCTCCCACAAATAAAGCTGGCTGGGATTAGACTGACAATGGCCCACAGTGAGTCACAGGCTTTCAAACAAGGTCAGACCCCAGTCACACAAGCAAAGGGAGTACAGGAAGTAAAATAGGATGAACTGCTTAAGGATTGCTTGATTTAATTAAACAGATGTAATGAAAACCTTTGTGTTTTAGCTGTCTAACCCTAACCAAATCTGAAAGTTAGAATCGTAAAATTTGCCTCCTCTATTTTGCAACACTTGTGGTAACAGCAAGTGTGGTTTAATACTACAGTATACACTCCTTGGTGAGCTACTTTGTCAGAAAAGTTGGTGCATCTGTTTTCAGTGCAATCCAACAAACCGATGTTTTAATTAAAGAAGTTACTTACTTACCTATTACTTTCTTGCAAAAACTAGATCCAGGCAAAAATCACTGTCAAGGCCAAATCACAGTGACAAATACACAAAAAAAGTCCCTCCATGCTTCACTAGTTGAATGCTTTTAATGTGAACTAGCTGCAAAAGGAACAGTTTGGTTGGTGCAAGCAGTAACTTAATACATGTGGCTGTAAGAACAGTACACAGTGAGGCTGATGTCGGAGAACCCTAACAGGACTGATGGATTACATGCTGCAATGTTCCCTGTCAAACATTCATGCCTGCGCATGCAATCCAAGTCCAGTGTGGGAATAACTGGACTCTGCTGTTAGCAATGAAAACGACTATGCTATATAGAAAGAAAATGACTGAATTTAAATTAAAAAATAAATAAATCGACTGGATGTTTCTGGAAAAACATATCCTTGGATTATCATAAAGAAATCTAATCCTAACGTTAACAAATCCTATCAAACCATAATTTCCCTTAACTTGAATTTTAAAAAGGTGTTCATTAGATGTAAAAAAAAAAAAAAACAATAGTCAAATATCAACATTGTGTTTTTCACACCCTTGCATCACCACTCACATCATGGTTAAGTCCGCATGGTCTTAACTCTCATACTGTACTTAGACTACCTTTAAAATGGTCTTCAGAGACTCGGCAGGAAAAATAAAAAAAAGCAATACACTTTGAAACCACTTCATGAATGACTGTGAAGGCCAGGGGCATCAGACTGGGCGGACAAAGGGGACTGAGTACCCAGGGCCCTCGGGTGTGTAGGGCCCAAAAAATATGCTTGAATGAACAGCCGTGGATGCGGGGAGGGGCCAATAGAAAATGCCTTTCTAAAGGGCCCAGAATTTTGTGCTACGCCCCTGGTGAAGGCATACTGAGGGTCAACGTGGCACAGAGCAAGAGAAAAAGCAAAGAGACATCCAAAACACACAATAAAAGGTGTCAAACTGAGTTTTGGTTAATACAAAAATCTTCACACAAACTCACACACAGAGGTGCTTCTAGTGTCACTGGGCTGTCAGCCTAAGCATGAGACACCCAAGCATGGAAACACATTTGGACTTGCCAACACTACCTGTCAGCACTGATATAGGCTTTGGCTCACACACAGACACACACACACACACATTCAGATCACTGACAATAACACATGCACATGCTGTCCTGCATATACAAACTTATAAAAACAGAGAGCGACAGCAAGCAAAGGGGAGCGCGGATGTCTTTAAATATTGATGTGATAAAAGGACGAGGCTCCATTGATTCATAGGAAAGAAACAATGGAGGGAGACAGCCAGGGAGAGAGTTCAGGGGGGAAACATGGGGAGATCAAAGGGGTATTTTAGAGTCAATCCCTTGTTGGACCGTTTGAGAGCTGACGCAGGGACCAGTTTACATGCAAAGCTTTACCGCTGTACACACAGACACACACACACTCTCCTGAGTGTATACACAAAGAGGCAGACATGCAAACACATCATTATCACAGATGAGTATACGGAAATAAACATAATCAACATGCTGGCTTCTGAGGAAATCTCTCCATGTTTTCACCTCTAATTTACATCCATCCATCTCCTGTATTTTTTTTCTAGTTTCATTCCACACACCCTTTTTTCTTTAAGTCCCAAATTTAGGGTGCTTTTATCAAAAGTGTCTGACAGTACAGTATTCTTTTTTTAGCCTGGGTGGCCCCAGTGGGAATCACATTCTTTTCTGCAGCAGCATTAGCACATTTTCTTCTGAGTGACACAGGGTTTTAATATAGCATGGAGTTGTCACCTTCTTATATCATTTTTTTTCAAATCTCATTGTGCGTGGTCTCCTTGCTGAAAGTTGACTGACATGAATGAATAATAAAAATGAATGGCTGTGATTGAACCACAGAAGCAGCACAGCCAATTATAATTGCAAAGTTATCTAATTTGAGGTTGTGTTTCAGGTCACATCACGACGCCCGATCCCTTTCACATTACCTATACTCTTCTGTAATGTGAAAATATTGATTAGAGCAGCTTTAAGCCAACTGTAAAGCTTTCAGTCAATGTTCAGGAAAGATTATGTTCTTGGTTCAATATTGAACTAGTCAATACTGACGTTAAGATAATTACATACAATATCTGGTAAAGCAAATTAGCAGTGTATAAACACACTGTGTAGGAGTCAAGGTTGCTAGCTTTAGCAACATTGTTTTTTTATTGTTGGGTTTTGAAAGAGGTCAATATTTCATCTTATCAAGTGAAGTAAAAACTTCCAAACAGATAGGATAATGGACAACACATCCTTGTTATGTGTTGCCTCCTCCTCGTGCTTTCCACAAATAATCAACCTGAAACCTGACATTTCCAACCTCTCCTCTAGAAGTACAGTTGCAGATTGAACCAAGCAAATTCAACAAAGAAACAATTGCTGGGTTTATGAGAGCAGCCGTCACCTGTTGTCATTTTTTGCGCTGAGGTTTTTTGTCTTCCTCCTGGCAAAAACATCACCTATTGTCTCTCCGCAATTGTTTGTCTCACACCTTCTATTCACATCTGTGTGAGACAGTCTATTCAGCTGTGTGGAGGGAAGCCGGTTCTATTCTTGTTCTATGCCCGCGTCCCATTGACTGGACAAATAAGTGATGTCCCAGGTCATTTATCTTACATACTACAGTACACAGGGGTGGGGGGGAGGAGATGTGTGAACCGCTGAACTGAGTGAACCGTGGCAATTTTCTTCCGACGAATGACCTCCACAGGAAGCATGACTTTGGCTTTACTTTATTTCTAGCATGCTCAAAGAGAGGGAGAGAGAGAGAGAGAGAGAGAGAGAGAGAGAGAGAGAGAGAGAGAGAGAGAGAGAGAGAGAGAGAGAGAGAGAGAGAGAGAGAGAGAGAGAGAGAGAGAGAGAGAGAGAGAGGGAGGGGGGGGTGGGGAAGCAGAGAGCAGGATTTGTCCGTCAGGGAGAGCAGGATTTGTCCGTCCAGGATACTGACCACATTTCCCCCCACTTCGCCTCGCACACCACTTTTCCTCCAGAGGAAAAGAAGTTCATTTGTGTTTGTGTGTGTGTGTGTGTGTGTGTGTGTGTGTGTGTGTGTGTGTGTGTGTGTGTGTGTGTAATTCCCCCTGCTTTACAGAAGTGTGGTTGGTTTCTCTCCCTTACACATACACAGCCACACAGGCTCTTCTCCGTCTAAAGCAGAGATACAAGCTGAGACACACACAGCACACACATGGAGCACCTGGACTCATGTTGTTCAGGTCTGTCAGGAATAGCTAGCAGCAGCAGAACAGTAACTCTCTCATACTGTAAATTGAAAAGCAAAGACTTCTCTGCAGATTCCTCTGGTTTCTCTGTTATGCTCAAGCACATACCACACACAAGCTACTCTCCGACTACATACACAAATGTCAAAGTGGACAATAAAGATCTATTTTGCTGGGGGCCTTCTGGGTCTAGTCAAAACAAAATTGTGTCACTACCTTTGCCTCTTAATAAAAATTGGACTGTCTGAAATCACTTCTTTACTATATAGTCCACCATATTAACTGTCATCCATTTTATTTATGTCCAAAATGTATGCACTACGTAGTGCCCTCAAAGATTCACACAATAGACAAAAAGAAAAGTCTGCTTACAATCCCACAATGTGCTCAAGCTACACTCCTACAGTCAGCGGTGACAGAAATAATGATTACCTAAGCGTCTGAAATCTCAATTTACTTTTCATCTAACGAGTATGAGTGAACAAGGGAGTCATTTCAGACACAGCCTTGATGATTACTTTCCTCATTTAGAGTCAGTTATATGATCGTTGCCTCACAGACAGGGTTTAAAATGCATATCAAGGTGTCATATTGCCATGACAGCAGACATCAGTTAATAAGGCCAAAGAGGAAGTCATTGGCTCATTACAGATGCCGTTGACAAGGTTTTCTATTTTTGTTGTTTTGTGACTAGGCAAATTATTAAATCACAATTACAATGTGCAGATCTATTTTTCTTGATTTAGTTCATTTCCCCCTCATCTGGATGAAATTTGGAATACGACATGTTTCCCTCTGATTTTTTTAGCCAAAGCATATTTAGATCAAATTGAGTTTTAATTGAATCACAATTGCCTTAAAGCACCAAAGATGTATATAGCCCGAGGTCAGGTTATGCTATATTAGCAGGATTTGAACCACTAACCACACCAGTGTAAGTGCCCTGCTCTCCAGTTATAACACCGGACCTGAAAACATGAGCCGCACCGACCCCAGCATGATTTCTCCGTTAATCAACACCCAACCCACGCGTGTCAGCGAACAGAAGGGCCCCACAAGGCAACACCATCTTCCTAACTACCTATCATTACCACCTCACCTCTGTATATTTTCTCTCCTCTCCCTCTCTTTCTCTCGCTCTCTCTCCCTTTCCTCCGTCAGTAAAGCATCCATGCACGGAGGCTTTGTGTTTGATCTCCTCTCTCCCTTTGAGGAATGCTGGCCTGCTGCTTGTAAGACACTTGGAGATCCTGTGGTGAGCCCGGGCATCTGGGAAAATCCCACAATGCTGAACGAGCCATCAAATCACATGGCTTTCAAAAAAGGGGAAAGGAGGAATATGAGGCAGAGAAAGCGTGAGGAATAACAGGACGGATGAAGCTGGTGGGTGACCAGGATATTTAATAAAACAGGGAAAGGAGGTAAAAGCCTGTGGAAATAAATGGGGCCGAGATGTTAAAAGCTTGTTAGAAATGTAAAGTGGCAAAAGCCCAGAGGTGTGCTTTTACCATCTTGTTACCCTCTCCCCCTCGGTCAACAAAACCCAAACGTTTTTCAATGCAGCAGAAAGTAGCAGCATATTTGATTGTCCCCAGAGATCCATTTTCCTGGGTCTCTGTTCTCTCACCGCCAGATCCTTATACATCCTGTTCTAGCCCTCCTTCAACGCCACCTGTCTTTGTCGCCTCTTCCTCATACCTCCTCCTCCTCCTGCCAGAGTCCTTAATGAGGCTCCGTGGGAATGCTCTCTGGCTCCCTCCCTGAAGATAGACCTGTCCTCTTTCTGTTGTTTTCCGAGGAGCTGCTGGAACCAATTGTTTGCCTTGCATACCATATGGCCAAGCCGCCTCGGCATTCACGCAACAAACACACACACACACACACAAACAAACCAAAGCTAGCTGTGCGTACAAGGAAGCAAGCGGTCACACACACTATCATTTGTGACGCAAGTGTTCCTCGAGCTCGTTTGCACACATCCTTGTGCGTTAATTTAGGAAGGATGAACGTGTGGGCACCTGATGTACATACACACATCTAAATAAAAAAGGTAAGGGGGACCTGGGCTCAGTCCGCCACTGAAAAAGCCCTTGTCGATTCCTTAGCTATTTAAGTTGCCATCATACTTTGACATTAAAAATGTGGCAAAGTGAAAGACATTTCAACAGGGATGCATGACGCGGATTTATTTAGTGCCCAAACGTTTCCTGCCCAAAGTATGCAGCTTTGTCATATATCTAGCGCTACATGTTCCAAAAGCACTGCCGCCATTATTGTTCATTCATTTCTTTAAAGTTCAAAGGAAATAGTCTGCTTTCAAGTTATGTTGGGTTGTAGTTTGCTGAGTCATGAATACATGTTTAAGCTCATGTGTTTTATAACTGGACTAAAAGGAAATTGACTGGCCTATATCAACACAGCCTTCAGGCTTGCAATCAGAAAGCTATAGCATGCAACCTTTGGTTATTTCACAGGTTGAAGAGGTTGAAATGTTAATACCACAGGGAACTGAATGCTGCAGTGATGCAGCTGTTCAAAGAAGAACTTTTTTTCCACTTCTCTTCAGCCATTTTGGCAAGAGTAATTGATTTGTGCTGCATCCAAAATCTGCTGATGATCATCTGGCGCTCCCTGCAATACAGTAATTAGCTAAAGTGGCCCTTACTAATAGGAAATAAGATGCAAATTCAGTTAAAACACTCCTTAAATTTGTGCTGTTTACCAATTTCAAACCATGATGTCAATGCTGGTCTTTAGAACCAGAATCCAAAACGGAGGAGGCCACTAATATTCCCGTATTGCACCATCCAATGTTATATAGCCCTGCTCTACCACAGGAGAAGAAATTACAACAAAGGTTACTTCATATTCATTTTGCCGCAAACAATTGGAGCCCGTAACAAGTCACTATGTCGCCAAACTTACCACACCACAGATTTTGTGAGGAGATTCACAATTTTTTTTCTCTTACAAAAGGAAAATATTTGTAGGGGATCAGTACATCAACACATCCATACATGTTAACAACCAGCTGCCAGCGGGATGACAGTATCTTAATAGACCAAACGTGAGTCGGTACAGAATCTGGCAGAGGACCACCCAGACCAACCACAGAACTGCTCGCTGGTGCTGGCAAAGAGCTTAATGAGAAAATATTGGCTTGCCTCTTTCTGAATTGAATGAGATCTTTAGCTGCTCTCTCTCTCTTTCTCTCTCTGACAATATGCCGGTAATTGGATAATAAACTCTACCTTGATGGAGAGTTGAGAATATTGTGGTTTTTCCTTTCTTTAGCGCAGTAAAGGGCTGAGCCTGATAGGTTTAACAGGTAGTTGTTTAGGATATTGAGTGCATCGTGATTGGTCACATTCGTTCTGTTTTGCACTTCTCTTTCGCTCCCATCATTTCTCTCCGTCTCCCTTCATCCTTCCTCCTCCCTAGCTCTCTTCAGTCTCGCTTTCCCTTCTCTCCTCTGTCTCTGAGTCATGCAGTTAGCAAGCATACTGTATTATCCAGGGCTATTTTTGGTTGTCATGCTGTGGAAGAGCAAACTAAGATTAAAAACAGAGGGAGAGAGAAAGAGGGGCTTAAGGATCTAGGAAACTTAAACCGTTTTATTCAAAAAAAAGATGATACTCAGCAAAAAGGACAGTCTGTCACCAAGGAGATATAAACACACACAACCTGCACAAACAAACACACACACACAAACAACATTAAGAAGAGCTAAAATACAGTAACCATTCCTCATCTCCCACATTAGGCATCAGAAAGCCACTGACTGCATTATAGTGAGCCCACCGCTGCTTGCAGTTCGATCAATAACTGAACCTGATAACCATTTAACAAATTGATTTTTGAAACAGAACTTTAAATGGATAAAGGCAGCAGATGCACACAGATACGCGTTTGAAACGAAACCATGCCAGCTTTACTTTTGATGTTTCATACTCAAGCTATTTTTCTTACTTTGTAATCACCTTCTACTTCATCCAGCTCGCTCACTGATAATTCAAAACCTTTTGGGTACCCATCCAATTATTACCACTTTTGTGACAGATAAAGTGTAAATGTTTTTACTTTTTGTCAGTTTAAAACATCAGAAATGCCACAGGAGAGAAGGCATTCAGGAAAAGGATTTATTATTTTTATTCAAGTTGATGGAAGCACACCTGCTTTTCATTTCAGTTTTTGTGACATTTAAAAGTTTGCTTGAAAGATAACAGTTTGATTGAAAGGCGGTGAGTCATCAAGGGAAAAAGGGCACAAAAAGGAGAATTGCTGAATAAAATGTAGTAAATATAGTTCATTAGTTAGACTTTTGAAAAGACAAACCCTAGAGCCCTTAAAATACTCGAGGCCGCTAAACCAGAAGCAAGATTAATCAGTAAGGCAGGTATTGCAAAAGCAGATTATTGGATCTCTCACTTCCAACATAGTTCTATTTCTTGCCTCTCATTATTTGTTCCCTTTTTTTTTTTTTTTTTTTTTAACCTCAGAAAACTAACTCTAGCGCCCTCCCTTTGATAAATGTCATCTGCTTTGGGTTCAGCAGAGACTGGAACAAGAAAAGAGAAGTCATCATCATGGGTCATAACAAATGCTCTGTATTCACTATTCCTTCATTAGATCACTCCTGACTGAGATATTCCACTGTCTTTTTGTATCTATTTCACAGATCACTAAGTTCCCCTTGTCCCTTCCTTCCCCCCTGTGCGATCCTATGGGGAGTAGTCTCTCACTAGACTGACACACACACACACACACACACACACACACACACACACACACACACACACACACACACACACACACACACACACACACACACACACACACACACACACACACACACACACACACACACACACACACGGCTCTGCGTTCACTTGAAACCACCAAGGTGTGTCTCTGTGTGCATGACTCATGATTTACATGGAAACCTGAAGAGGGGGGGGTAGGAAAAAAAAAGGTGAGATGTGATTTCTCCTGGACAAACGGCAGCAACAGCAGCATTTTTCTGCTGCCGGGGCAGCAGAGGCAGGTCCCAGAGGATCAGCCAAAAGCCCAAGAATGTGACTTCTCATACGACGGCCGGGCTGAGCTTTGAGCTTTGATCCCTGACTGAAGAGAAAGTCGGATTTTCCGGCACAGTGAGTGACGGGCCAGCAAAAAGGGTTTGGGAATAGGAAAAGCAGGGTGATTACTAGGTGTGTGTGTGTGTGTGTGTGTGTGTGTGTGGAGGAGGAAAAGAGGAACAAGGAGAGGGGGTGGAATGGTACTACACATTCTTATTTTTGAACTCCCCTCTTTCATCCCACCCCCTCCCCAACCCAAAGTCATTTCTATCTTAGCAACTACCAGCTAAAAGCCTTTTCTCAATGAGAGACGGAGGGGACGCGAAGGGCTAAGACTTGTCTGTCTCTCTGGGGGCTTTGGCAGGAAGCACTATACCAGAGACAGAAGGAGATAGATTCCCCGACAAGCAGGGAACAATAGCAGTGACATGGCATAACTAATCAATATGAGAAACTCTACCTTGGGGACGGGGTCAGAGCTCTTGATGTGGCATGCCCCGTCTCTCCCAGCCTGTTCCACTCTTGCTCTCCAATCCCATCATCCCTCCACACCCTTCATTTCCTTTCTGAGCTCAGACCCTTTGAAATGCTAAACAATCAGGGTGAAGTCCACACCTCGGCCTTCCCCTCGAGACCAAGCTAATTTTTTCCCTGCCACCGTGGGCGGTTTGGCTCGGCCATATGCTTTTCCCTCCCAGGAAGCTGGTGTTGATGGAGGGATAAGAGCCTAAAAAAACAGCAGCAGATTAAGGCTAAAAAAAAAAAAATTGTGTTTTTTAGTCGTTATTAACATCAGTAGAATGGCAGCTTGGCATAACTGAAACATTTGCTTTCTTTTACCAAGGACTCATTTATCCTCACCCCAATTAGAGGAGGCAATTAATTTGCACATGAAACGATGCAGCATTTTGTGCTTGACATTGATAGGTTTCTTTATAAATTCTGTAGTATCAACCTATTGCTACTCTTTTTGGTCCAATTGAAGTCAGTCTACACTTTGCACCTTTTTTGTACTTTTAATGTGTTACTATGTACTGTTCCTTTTAAATCAGATCACAGGTGCATGATCCTGTAAAACAGTTCATGTTTCACACATTAATTGCTGCCATTTTCACCACATTTTTGTGTACAAAGTGTTTTGTGTGGAGTAGTGTTCTTGGGCAATTCCCCCATTACCAACGGCTCGGGATCATAAAGCAATCTCCTCAGCAATTTTTAGCTTTGCTGTGAAATATTAAAGATCCATGAATCCTTTCATGTTTCTATGAGGAACTTCTTTTCCCAGCTCACAATGTGTGCTATTTGTATGTCTTTTTTTCTTTTCAAAGATCACAGGAATCATTTTAAGATCTCTAGCTGAGTTTTGGTTCCCGGGTCGTAGCACCCTAACAAGTTCCTGTATCTGATACACTATTTTCAAATGGTCCATAAACTATCTAAGTGGAGTGTACAGTGCAAACGCTTCAGTACGGTGGACCGAGACGGTTCAACACAAACACAAAAGCCACGACACTAACGCAAAAGCTACAACAGAAATACATACGCGAAAACGGGAAGTGAGGGAGTCGTTCACAAATTTAGCCAGAGGAGGAAAATTCTTGTATGTTTGAGAAGTAAATAAAACAGGGTTCCTGGCTAATTATGGTAACTGTCGCTACGTGATTGTCACAAATAAACAATGTTGTTTTTTTCTTTTTTCTTTTCATTTGTATGTACTCTGACATTTAGGCTACGAAGCTACTGCTACGTTATCTAAATGGTGCAGAGCGTCTTTTAACGTGCAAGTGCTACGTTTAAAAAGTCTGTAGTTTGTCACGTTAAGGGAAGCTGTTAAAATCACACAAATATTATATCCCACTTTTACGTGCTTGTAAGTTGTTAACCGTATCTATCTAGTTATTGATACGGCTGGTGTGTGTGTGTGTGTGTGGTTATGTTTTTTAAAGTGAATGCTAATTGTGTTACCTTCATCATGCTGCCTATTAGAGTGTAAGGGTTGTAATATGTCATACATACACACATATATACATACATGGTCTCACGGTCATACACGGTGGGTCTGAGTGAAATAAACCCAGAATTTTAACCATGACCTTGGTTTGTGCTTACTGCTGGAATATAACTCACTTTAAAAACATAACCCTACACACACACACACACACTGTATGTCAACAACACGCTTACTTGTGTTGTCACTCACTTCCGTTGTTGCTTATGTATTTGTGTGCCACCGTACTTCAGACTCAAACTTGTGCCGCTTTTGTTCAGCCGGAAAGCAAGCTCTGTTCAGTGATGCTGAAGCTGTTCAGTGGTATTAATACATACATAACAGTTATGTAGCCAACTTCCTGACTAGTCTTAAAACGAAGGGAGATAAAAAAGAAAGTGTGGGCGAGTGAGCGGCAGCGAGGTAAACATAACTCAAACCTAATGTTATCTGCAAATGGCCTTGATATAGTTACATATGAAAAGAGAAGAACCACCACACGGAACACTGAAGATCATCAACAGGCGCGTCTTGTCTCTTTGGCATGTTCACTTCTTAACACTGATTCAATTAAGCAGCTAATTGTCTCCTGATGTGCTAAAGTAACTTGCCAAACCAAGCTTTTTCAACCCGTATCAGTCTTATCTCGGAAGTTCTTGAGATGCGGTGGAAACAAATACAGAAATGTAAAAAGGTCTCTCAGGCTATTTGGTCAAAAAGGTCCAATAATTTCTTTACAAAGCTGGATTTCCGATTTACAAATCCGCCTCAGAAATGTTAAGAGACATGAGGCCATGATGCATGGGTGACATTTAATGAGGAAGCAGAAGAGTCATTATACCTACAATTACAGCCAACGGCGCGCAAGCGTCCTTCTTGTGTACCTTATTGCCTCCACCTAGATTTTGTCCCATTTGTGAAGCTTGATCCTGGCTGAAGGCAGTAGTGCTGTTCTTCATTACCTCACAACACCGCTCATATATCATGGCCTTCGCATTAACATTACTTTTTTGATAATTCCTTAATTAATATGGGCAGCGCAGCGGTGTCTGGTTCAAGTCAAAAAACACCCCAGAGACCGAAAATATGATGTTAAATGAGGTCCGGTCGACGCCGGGGTTAGCCCTGACCACATTGGCTAAAACAGCTGTTTGCCTGTGCTATGTTGTGGTTTTACACAAACAATGTCACACACGCCATACATATACGCACATATTTACATACACACACAGAGCCTGCCTGTTTCTGTGTTTTGGTCAGGAGCAGAGCGAACCTCTGTGGTTTGGTGGGGTTCAGTAACACACATGCTCTCTGTTTATGTTGAGCTTGCAGGCCTCCTGTGGTCTGCCTCGCTGTGGACTGACACAATCTGCCATCTGCCATCTCAGCACACAAATAGTCGCCGTCTCCAACTTTATCCCTACATCACATTACTCCATAACACTTCTTTAGCTGCTTTCAATATATACACCTTCTACTCAATGTTGTGTTCATGTTTGGGCTGCAGACGCAGAGATAACCATGGTTTTGGTTATGCCCCAAGTCATGGGCTCACTGTGTGTGGTTTTGTGTGTGCGTAAAGTCTGTCCTGTCCTTCTTGCCTCAATTTATTTCTCTTCTTTCTTAAGCCCACTTTCTCACCCTGTTATTTTCTCCTTTCCACAAATCTTCCTTTCCCTCTCTGTCCGGTGCGTCTCAATTTGCAGTCTATTGTTGGAAGCCAGCGAGTTTACGGGGGAACCGACTGGCCGGCCTGAAAACACAAGCGGGGTTCGGCGTGATGGCAGCCAAGCGTGACGGATAATAATAACCCCTACAGCGAAAGCACCCATGTGCTAAATTACTGCCACAAATGTTCTTCCATCAGGCCACGGCAGGACCATCAGGGCCACTCAGCCATCTCTACTTCCTGACGCGCTTTCCTTTTCCGTTACATACCTGCACACTGACCAAGTGCGTCCAACAAGTCAAGCTCCACTAAAAAAGTGCGGATGAGACTAGACCTTAGAGAAGTGGGAAATGTAGACCGCTGGTATACTCTGAAAGAAATCAAATTTGCTGTGTTTTCAGACTGCTTGCGACTTTGGAGCTGCAAGCAAATACCAGAATAAACATGGTGTTGCTAGGTCAGTTTTTCTTGCAAGATATGAATACTAAAACTAGAGCACACAAGAAAATGCATAACCTGTAAGCAATAACTTTATTGAGCGGATACAAGAAAATATATAAGGGGGTTCTAAATAGAAATACGTCAATATTAGAATGTATTTACACAAAGTTTGAATTAATTACTTGGTATTCAGTGAATACCGAGTGAATACAGATTGTATAGAACTACAGTTGCAGACCAAGGTTTTGTGTAAAAAGTAATGACCAGGAATGATTCTGTGACCGAGTTAACTCATGTTTAACTCCCTGTACTTGAATACAGGATTTGCGTGAGAAAAAGCTACAAACATTATGTTTGTTTAGTAGAAAAGCAATCTGCTGCTTTCCCTTTGGCATTCCACCTCGTTATCCTGTGATTTAAACTTGTTCACCTTCCTGCCGGCAGCAACAACACCTATTGTTTGCAAAGACCGGCCACTTCACACCTCCCATTCACATCTTTGGTAAGCCATCCATTCAGCTGTGTGGAGGAACTTGAACCGCACCCATATCACAACCACAGTGGCTGGAACAGACAAACGACTACCGGCGTCACATAATTTGTGGACTCACAAAAATTCAAATGATACGGGTTTCTGAAGCTGGGGTCTATTGTTAGATGGGATATTTGTGTTTTTTCACATTACAGTGAAACGTAGCATAGAAAAGGAGGACAAAACCATAATGCTGGCATCAAGGCTTAAAGAAACACTGTGTTGGTGATTCCGAGTGGTGGAGGAAGTACTGAATCTCAGTACTTAAGTAAAAGTACAAAGTACAACCAGGCTGTAAACCATCCGTAAAGCCTCCGCCCGTAACAGCAGCAGCCAGGGCGCCACCCGCGGGTCCGGCAGCTCTACGGGGATCACCATCACTTGCCATCCCCAATTGCTCACCCACTCCCACTTTTATATGCACTATTGATTCTACTTAAGTAAACTACAGATACGTGAAATATGTACAGTAAAGTATTTGTGCTTCGTTACATTCCACCACTGGTGCTTTCTAACAGCTAAAGTGCGTTAAATTAATTAAAGCAATTACATTTTGGTACCTAAAATGGAAAGTTACAACATCCATCTACAGTCTGATGGGAAAATCACTGACACAGTGCAAATAGGACATTTCAAGTCTTTACTGCCACTAAAGGTTTTAGTGGAGGCTTCTCACCTCGCATAAAATAAATACTGTAAGCATTGGAAATTGTTAAAGTTACATCAAAATGTCTTGTTTTGTCTGGCCATGAGTTCAAACCCCAAAGATGTTCACTTTATAATAATGTATTACAGGAAAAGAAAAATCCTCCCATTGGAAAGCTGCTCTGTCTTTTCTTTCTTAAAAAATGACTTATGTTTAAATGATCATGAAAGCAGTTGCCGAATAATGTTTTGTCTGATGACTGATCACATCAACCAACGCTTTCCACTTTGAAAAGGAGAAATCTTTGTTGTCTCTGCCATACCAGCACAGTATCTGACACACAGAGATGAATAGCAAGACAATACCCTCTTATGCTCTGAACACTGACATGTGCACTTTCTTATTGCCATATTGATTCACAAAGGGTCGATGTGTTCCTGCCTTTGATTGGCTATTAACTGATCCATTAGCATGATGTATTCAACTCCTAAAATGGCAGTAGCTTGTTTATCATTGAACTTTCTTGAAAAAGAAAACATGCATTCAGGGCAAGAACTCTCTGATGAGATGGGAAGTGCTTCATAACAACAGGAGACTAAACATGATGTGATCACTATACCAAAGGATCCTATTCGTATTTGCGCCGTTCAGTGAGCAAACATGCTTGGCTCATAGATCCACGCTGCATTTTGTCACATAAAGAATAGAGCAAATAGGAGCATGAATTACCATGCTCTAATGAGAAATGCCAGTATGACTGAGAAGAGCAGAGAAGAAAAGAGATATGAATCATCCAATGAGGAGCTGTAACCACAACACACCTCCGATCTGTAGTGGGTGGCAGCAGCCTGTCTTTCAGCAGCAGAAACAGTGTCCAGCGGTGCTTGGCACAAACACACTTTTCATTTGCACCCCAGATTTTCAGTCTCTCTGTCCATGTTTATTGTGTGTGTGTGTATACACATGTGCATCCATCCATGTGGCAACACACTGATAAGGAGTGACAGCCTGACACATGTGGCCTTGATAAGGTTATGTTGGGTAATGATATCTAACAATCGTTAACTAGACAACATGTTTGTTTAGAAAGGTCAGATCTGAACATATCAGACAAAAAGCAAAAGTCAAAAAACAATCTATGAGGGTTAAAAAGAAATACGTGAAAATAATAATATTTAACCTGAATCTGAATGTGCAGCGTATAAAATATGCATAGCAATAAGAATAATGCACAGTTTCCTGAGTGCACCTTGATTTGACACCATGTGAAGTGATAAAATGTAAAATGCACCACCACTGAAGATGCCAGGTGATTGGGGACAGCTTTGAAGTGATTAGCGGTTAACAGGGCTAGCGGATGCTAATGTTGCATTTGAATTCTGATTAGCTTGGAAATTGAAACGAATGCTAACATAGTCAGATGTTTAATCTGTATTTAAAGAGTGAGGGATCAATATTGTCACCAGTGATGAGGCCATATTTTATTAATGAACAGAGAACATTTGACATGGCATTTCTGCTACAGTCACTCCCTCAGAGTAGCACTTGAATTTACATTTAATGTTTAAGTGTAAAGCTACTGATGCTAATTCAAAACTTTTTAAAGCTATAGTGCGCCATAGTTCCCATGAGGAATTGACAACAATACTGTTGGCGTGTCCACATGATACAAGCCTTACATGATCACGCCCCCACCCCTCCCCCACGCAGGTACTAGTAGCCACCATAGACTGTTAATATTAATTGGTATCAATGCTAAGGGATTATTTGTTTTTTATTTAAGGGGCCACCGGAGGAGTTTTGTGATCTTTAGTCAAAAAAGACTTGACCCTCCCTTCACCAGCAATACATTTTTCTATGACACTCCAAAATGATTGGGAAAAAAGGAAATGACCCTTCCTAACAATTTATTGATGCCTTCTGTTCTGGTTTGCACTCGGCAAAGATGTATAGATAGCAATTGTTTTTTTTACAATTGTGACTTAACCTCTCCTTTTTCATCTTAAACATCACACTCCACTGTTATGATGGCCATTTCAGTAGATTTACTCATTAACATTGTTGTGGAAACACAAAAAGCATGGAAACTGCATGCACACTTCCCGCATTACTTCAAATACTAAGTTACTCCTCTAGTAAACTAGTATTCACATAAAATAAAACAATAAAACATTGAGATCATTCAACAAAGCACACTGGGTAATGACAAGTTCAACACGTGAAATGGTTGCTATGGATGTATCACTAGGCTTCCTCAGTCATTGTATATTTTAGGATACAGATAAAGCTGCTGAAGCTGAACATTATCCAAAACTCCTTTTCTCAGATGAGCGTCAATTTGGGAGTTTTCATGCTACCACCCCTTCCTTCTCAAATGACTTTAAAAGGCTGTCGTTTGCACTATTTCACAAATAATCACTTGGACCAAAAGGATATTTGAGTCGGGTATGGCTGCAGCCTGGAGACCTCCCGTCTCATGCACTCCCCAGGTGGTGCTGTCCGCAAGCTTTGACTTTTCAAAATAAAAGCTTGCATTTGGTCCTCTATGTTTCCGTACGTTGATGTTTTGGATGTTTTTGAACTAAATAGTACGTCAATCATGCTAATGAATAAAATATTTTCTTCAGCAGATGTCTTAGATACAAGATGGAACTAGCAAAACAGTTTTGTGTTTATATGTGCGGGCAGAATTTTTTCAATTTGGGAAATCCCACGTTCTCTATAAAGATACAGCTCAAATTGTCTCACTGACTAAACAGGGAGGCTCTCATCTGCTAGCAAAAAGATGCACCAAACACGCCACTTTGAAATTTTGCTGTTTTCATGAATACAAAAGTTCGGTGACCCTCCCACCTAGACTAAAAATAGTTAGATGACCTTCCCCTCAACAAAGAATAAAAAGACATGACCCTCCCCTATTTTCTACTATATAAAATTAATGTTAGAGTGAACAGTAAAACTATGACCGAGCAATGTTTTAGTTTGTTAGTCAAAAGAATAAAATGATGGATTCTCACATTGAAGAAGTGGTTAAATGAGAAGGTGCAGAAGCTTTATACAATGCTGGCAAGCCTCGTACTTCTAACATGCAATGAAGATGACTGCGTTTTTTTCTCTTCTGTAACTGTTGTATGCATTTTCAGAAGGCAGCATGCCCAGAGCATGGACTGTGATCACAGCTGTTCAGAGCAGCTCAGAGCTTTTTGTAATGAATTTGTACACAACACCAGTAAGCCTTCATGAGGGACTGTGCATACATGGAATGACAGGAAGTCAGATGTGGTAAAAATCTACATGAAGCTAAAACTGAAGTTCCATAGAATATGTTTACATGGAGAAACTAACCTTTCACTCTTTTCTTTATATAAATCAAATGGCACTACAGAGAAGATGTCTGCTCCACAGTAACAGTTAAATCAGTTATATTAAAAACGCCTGACACAATAGCTAATGCAGAGGCAGTCTTTATCACAAACATCAAGAAGAGGAATCAAACTCTGATCAAACCATGGGAAAATTCAAGATACGCAAGTTTTGCAGATCAAGTTCATGCAATGGCTGTAATGAGAAAAGGAAATTCCTAAGATTTTTCTGTAGCTGGAAATTTCCCAATTTATTTAGGGAGACTTAAAATGGAACATGCACATCAGATCTGGCAGCAATGATGAAGTTACAGCAAACTCAGTAATGACCGAGCTCTTAGATCTACTTTCCTCAGCCGTCCCAAAAAATACGACAGCTGGGAAATGCAAAGCAACACATCTATTTTTTGGAGATGTAGTCTGTCTGTTCCCGTTCCCAAAAACCTCCCCTGTGTCGTCCTCTAAAAAGCTTATCAACATCCAGAGATGCCGCCGGCTTTGAGGCTCATTTGGTCTCACTTCATACTCCACATTAAATGCAATTTATTGAATAATGAATCTCCTCTGCTCCTCAGACCGTGTGAACTCAGTAAATTGACTCAGCATTCACCCCCAAAAAACATTTAAGGTCATCCTCTGATCCTGGATGGAATTCAAATAAAATTTCCTCCACGTGAAAGCAAGAGTACAAGAAGTCAGATGCCTCTATGCTGCCTAGTTATTACTGCTTAAAATATTGGTGAAATCCTGGGGCTGTCTGTGCCTGTTACAAGGAGAATGTGGAGGCTGTGCTGCACTGTACAACTGCATGGGTATGTGTGGACAAGCCATTTAATATGAATAGCAAAAAAAAAAAAAAATACATGAATAAAAACTCCTCTTGCTGATCCATTATTCATGTTTTGTAGCTTCTGGGGGTTCCACATGAGTGGCCAGAGTTAGAGTTAGTGCCGGGTCTCAGCCAAACAAGATGCTGCGGAGTATGCAGGGAGGAAGGGGTGTGTGTAAGTGCATGTGTGTGTGTTTGTGTGTGAACGGGGAGGAAGAAGCTGGGCAGGGGGGTTGCCTGGCGGCATAAAAAGAACAACATTCACTGAGCAAAGCAGGAAAAAGTGGGAAAAGAAGGACATGCTACTGAATCAGCACTACCTTGCTAAAGGGAACACGCAGGTTTAGCAGCATGGACATATGCAGACATAGATGCACAATTTAACACACAGACACACACGGGGCAGACTGGAGTGCAAACGTAACACATACTTGTCTGGATTTCTGTCTGTCCCCTCGTTGGCTAGACACTTTGCAGATATTCAGAAAGAAAAACAATCTTCCACTGTCCAGGCCAAAGACAAAATACACACACTGTAACAGGAGGATGAAGACTGGCATATACACACAAGAAATAGCAGGTATATATTCAGACATTATTAGCTCATGCGTTCCTTAAGCTCCTGAAAAAGTCCCAGTAGAATATAAGCGTGTTTATAGATAGTAAGCTATGTAACTGAGAGCAAATACTCTCCAGTCACCAGATACCCTACAAACTCCAGACTGGGCCCACAAGCAAATAGAAGAGCTTGCTTTTACATAGACCGATAGACGGACATACATCCGTGTTTGGGGAACCTAAGGAGAATTTGACCCTTCACCTCAATATAGAAGCAATGATACTGAAAACACTTTGAGCGTATCACACAGTTGTACATTAAAGACGCCCAAACCTGGGAGTAGATCTCAAAGTAAATGAACACCCTGCTTGGTTTAAATTTGCATTTTGAAAGTGCCAGGAAGTAGATTGTGATGAAAGGCAATAGGTACATATTATACCTGGACAATCTGCCAGCGTACCATGAATCCTGGTTTATCATAAGCACCAGAAACCTGTTTCTTCAGACTTGCAGGCCAGTTACATATATTTTATACTTATTATAATTTATTCATTTTTTAATTACATGGTACCTGCTCGACTGGACTCTACTCGCCTTTTTTTGTTTTCCATAAAAAAACAGTCCCTGGTACCTGCCAACAGGTACTTTGTCTTTAGATCATCTTCGTCGAGGTTCAAAGTGATACCAAAAGGCGATGTGAAAACCTGCAGACTACTGATTAACCTCCTCCCCTCTGGCACTACAGATCCCTGCGCACAAAAACAACCAGGCATACAGGTATGAACAGCTTCTTTTCTCACTGCCATCACTCTAACTGCGGATAAGATAATCCCCACTTTGGCCACTCGCCCACTTCACTACACGTTACATACCATTCCAATATGCATCTTGCATAGTACTTACTTACTTTTTGCACTTTACATCCCACTCCATGCGTACTTGTCTGATATTATGTTGAATTTGTATATTTCTATTTTGTATTTGATGTTGTGTGCCTATATGTATATCGTTGTCTCTATTTCAAAGTATGTGTCTATGTATAGAGAGTTAAAGGAGAATTCCGGTCAATTTCAACATCCTCCACCGTGTTATCCTCCTGCTAGCGTTAGCACCCAACAGGCTTAAACAGGGCAAGTTTTAAAATTGTTTTTAGCCTCTTAACATGTTCTGCTAATTCAGTTCTGTTTAGTTCCTGTGTTGATACTGCAAGGAGTGCTACAAACTACAACACCAAAAAAAGATACAAACATATTTTAAAAAAAAAGGTATATGCTTATTTTTAAGCAAGTAAGTGTTGTAGTACAACTAGCAGGAGACAAGTTATAATTGAGATAAGTTTGGAGACACTACCTTATTTAATCATTAAATTGATAGCCTACATATTTTTGTTTTATCCCTTTTCTGTGTTGTAGTTTGTAGACGGTCCCTAAGCTCTCTAACTGCTATCTCAACACAGGAACTAAACAGAGCTGAATTAGCACAATTTTCATGAATTTCTGGCACATCTACTGCAGTCAGATTCACTGTCTTCACTCAGAAGGAATGGCTTCACATGGGTAGGCACTTTTAATTACATTTTGAACATGTTTAGGGGCTAAAAACAAGTTTAAAACATGCCCTGTTAAAGCCTGTTGGGTGCTAATTGTAGCAGGAGGATAACACAGTGTAGGCACCACCGATTGTTTTCATTTTTCTCTCTACTGACAGCTCTTCAAATTTACATACAACAGAGCTACGTGTTGAAATAGATTGGAATTTTCCTTTGACACCTACCGAAGTCAAATTCCTTGTGTATGTAAGTATACTTAGCCAATAAAGCTGATTCGGTTTCTAATTGGTCAGAGAAAATTGTCACTAATCACTGCGTCATCATTGTTAGTGACAGACGGGGGTGTCCTGAACAAATCAGACATGTTTAAATAGCTTAGCTAGCTGGGTTTCTTTTAAAACAGAATTTGTCTTCTGGCTGTGTCAACGACCACGTGCCGAGGATCAAAAACAACACACCTTTGACGTTCTGTGCGTGTGTGTCGCGTTAGGTCACAGCTGTTTCCTGCCGCGTCGTTATGACGACCAGCCATGCTCGCCTCACACACGAGGTTGTACTAAATCTACAATGGAAAAAGGAGGACGGGGCACCAAGTTGAATCGAACCGAGTAAAGCGGATACTAGCGGTGGATAAGCACCATTGGGGATGAAATATAAACAAGTGGGACTCCAGGTGATGCAGATGCAAAACACTAGCCCACCTCGGCGGACTTCTGGGTTTCAATCCAAATAGTGAAGCTGGGGAAAGATTTTGTCTTGGTGGCTTTATCATAAAATGAATACCTTGACGAATGTGGCTCAAGCTCAAATGTTCTCTCTGCTTTTGTATATTTGAGGTGCTGCTTCAACATGTCTGTCATCAGTGCATGTTTAGTAGGGGACATGAACACACACATCCTTACAAAGTACAATCCTCCTATAGGATCCACATATTGCATAAGCCGAAACAGCTAAACCTTCTCCTTGCATCGCTTACCTGTCTCACTTCAGACAGCCGGATAACGTTGTGTCTAGTGAGTGAGCTGCAAAGGCAAACAAGATGCAGACACTTTGAAAACCAAGTGTCGTCGTGTCACAACTTTCTGGGGAAATAAACACTTCAATTCATCCCCATAAAAGAAAACACGCCGTGACAAGCTGCTAAACAAAGCCGGATGCTCTGCTTTATGTCTTGCATCTTTTATCCCTCCTTGTCTTTCTACTTTCCTCTTCTTCCTTTATCTCAGTGCTTCTGAGTCTCAACAGGATCACTGGCTATTCCCTACAAGCTCTTTCTCCCCTGCATTTCTTTTTTTGTTGGGGGGAGCTTTGATGGCAGACCAGTTAGGACGGAGCAGGGTAAAAGCATCAAATGGCTTGGCGATAGAGCCATAGAAAGAAACAAGTGGCAACATATCTGCTTACAAGAATATATACGTATATCTGACACTAACTGGTTGTGCTGTGGAAAAATGTTATCAAGCTGCAGAATCTCGGTGGAAATGACTCATACCACAAGAAATGTCTTATTCCTGATTTCCAGGAATAAGACATCATGACATAAGATTGTACAGAAGGCCAGGGTCACAAGAAGTAATGCTGGCAAGCTTTTTTTCTGGACACCTTCCATAAATTAAATTGTTGTGTATGTGGGTTTCTTAGGCTGTGGGAGTGAGAGACAGAATATATGACTGCAGAAAGGAGAAATTGTGAGTTCGGAACCGCCAGGAGAATAAAAAGCAGGAAAAAATTGAAGAAAAGGAGAGTGGGCGTTAATTTGAAATATCCGGCATTGCCACCAGCAGCTGCACTTTGTCCTACATTGCCTCGCAAAAGCATGCTTGCACTCCTTCTACTTTATCTGAAAAGGAGGCCCCATCAAATAACACCGTCAAGGAAACTGGGAGAAATAAACTAAACCAAAATGATTTTTTCCTTCCTCTCCCTGGTCAATCATTCACCCACAATCTGGGCATACTGACTCTCGGTGAGACCAGATGCCTTCTTCCCTTGTAACCGTCTCCTCTCCTCCTCCTCCACAGTTAGATTTGGCTTAGCTGCTGATCCGTGAAGTGCCGTGGAATCTGCCAAAACAGGGCATGGTTGTCTGTGGCTGGAGCTGTGAGAGCATCCATTGTTGCCAGTCGTCGCCCCAGCATCAAAAGCTAAAGGAAATAGGGGGCACGAGGAAGAGGGGCCACAGCAGTAGGAGAGTCCGGGTTGATAGAGAGGGGTGAAACACGAAGGAGTAAAAGGGGACCATATGGGGAGGCTGTGATGTCAACAAGGCACAAGCATTCCCTCTGGAAAGAGAGCAAACTTTCGCACAATGGGTCCCCTTTGGAGCGCCTGGGGGCAGGCCCAACTTTTACACCCCATGAGTGGAAGTCAAACTGAGCCATAAAGCATGATGAACCAGACAGGGAAAAGAGCCCTTCCATCAGCCTGCCAGGCAGCCAGATCTGCTCCAACAAAACCCTCTTTCTCTCCTCAAAGCCTTGGCCCCTTAAACATTGAGCCATGCACACATTCTTCTGTGACATAATGCTTTTTTAAGCTATTGCCCTCTTCAACTCCTACACTCCCCCACCTCCTCCTCTTTACCGTTACTCAGATGTCCCCCTTTTGCCAATTACTATTTGAATATGAATACCAGCAGAGGGGCTGAGCGTTTCTTTTCGCTTCTGTGATAGAAGTGAAGGAGGGAGGCCAGCGTGCAAGCTGACGTCAACGATCTGACGTCTCATTGATGTGCCGGCTTTAGGTGGTTGCTCTACGGCCTCTTGGGCCCATAAAAGCTACCATAAAAACTGGCTACTAACCCCACCTCCCACCTTTCCCCAGAGGAGCTGCTGCAACGCCCAAGGGAGTCAAGGAGCTCACAGGAGGCGAGGTCTGCAACAACTGCTGACATTACTGGTGGAATGTGCTCTAATGAGTCTGTGTAGCTTTATTATTTGAATCATGCTTACTAACTATGAGTCCAGTGTGTGTGTGTGTGTGTGTTTAATCCGAGTGGGTCAGGGTCTACATCAGATATAAGCCTGAGTTTCTGCCCACTGGCCCTCATTGATGAGACAACTCTGGTCAGGTGCTCCACAGCCTGGGGACCGCAGAGTCTGTTAGGAAGAGGGACAAATCCCTGGGAGCACTGAGACCTGTGGCAACCCCCCACTTCCTCTTTCCACACACATACAGACCCTGACCTCTCATTCACTAACACACACTGCTCTTAACAGTTCAGTGGCGAAAAGAAAACAGCCATATACGTACGTACAGTCTAATTCACTCACAGTGAAACCCATGTTCACTTGACTGGCCATATGAGCAAATAGGAAGGAATGATAGGGAGGACAAATGTAAATCAGAAATTAGAGCCTTGCATAAAGCTAAACATTTCATTTATGTCATCTTTTCTATAGAAGACTAGCTACGATTAGTCAAAAGTTGGGGCAGTGGTGGCCTAAAAGTTAAAGAAGTAAGCGTGGTGACAGGTGGGGAAAAGTGAAAGAGCAGCGCTTGTCTTTCCCTCATTACCACCACTGAGATGCCCTTGAGCAAGGCCCTAAACCCCAACCGATCGAGCGGAGCTGCTCAGTGGCCAGCAGATCAGGCTGTGGTTGTACTGGGCAGCTTCCAGGTATGAATGTGGAACTGTGTGAATGTGACAGGTCGTCGTTGCAAATGAGAATTTGTTCACACTCAGCTTTTGAAGACAATGGGAATTGGCGACGCAGATGGTGAGCAGGTGAACTGATGTCAGGCCGCAGAAAGTAAATGTGGGAATAATGATTACATGTAATATTTTCAAGTATTTATGCCTCACGTTTTTTTTCTCTATATCATCCACGTTATCATGAAGATAAATCCTTTCAGTGTTATTTGCACTTGTATTGTGTGACAATTGTTCCATAAACACCTTGTAAAATCCAACTCAAATCTTAAATCAAACTGCAGAACACAGTGTAAATAACTATATGTCTGTGCATATGTCGTCTTCAAATTGTATCTCTGGGTGGGGGATATACCGTTTTGGCAAGGTGTTAACAATCAGAAATGGTTGTAAACACAAATACTGCAGTGTCCCGTAATGCTGCATGATGGCAGTGCTGGCCCTGCAGGAGGACTAACCCCAAATGGAAGAATCAGGAGAGAAAGAGACTTCAGGGACTATGAGGACGACTGGCTAATATGACAATTTAAATTCCCTAAAGCTGCACTCTTGGATCTATGGACTGAATTGGGTCCAGTAGAGAGGACAACACGCCGGAGCCGTGCCATCCCGGTCCAAACACGTCCCTGAGGGTCGTAATGCCTGTGTAGTCAGGTTTATTTACACTGTGTGAGAACAGGCCAAAATTATAATTCAATTTGCAGTAATTCCCGAGCGTCTGTGAGGATTTTTGCGTTTTCTCCGGCAGTCGTCATGATTTGGCATGATTCAGCGTCACAGAAGAACAACCAGGGTCATTAACATACTTATCAGCATTCACTAGGTACATTGAACATTGCTTACAGATGTGCGTATGCACGGTTTTATAAATCTGAGTTTTTTTTGGCGTTCACCATTGTTGGCTTTGAGAGTACGTACACTTTTAGTCAGGATCCTACACACAGTTTTATAAATGAGACCCCTGGAGTTTACAGCATCCCGGATATAAGTGGGGTTTTTGTTGGCCACTTAAGGGCACTGCAACAAGCTCTAAAAAATAGTTGGTTGCCTTTTTTGCTGAACACGGCTGAGATGAGAGCAGTGAGTTGCGAACAATCTTTTACGTTACATGATGTAAATTTATCCATGGTAAAATATATAAACATTGATGAGAGCAGCTTTAAAGGTAATCATTTAAATCACTATATTAGTCAGGAAACTAAGACATTTCCCTCAACTTCTTCAGCCTTAGCATCGCATTAAAACACCATTTATACAATCAGCAGCTCTGCTCGTTTGCTATTAGAATGTAAGGTTTTTTAAATACAGTGACAGAGACAGAAGACAAACGTGTTGGTTCTCAGACTGACTTAGTCAATGTTGGATACTCATCGGTTTAAAAAACAACAACCAAAACCAGGAGGCTGAAGGCAAAACACTGCAGCAGCTGAACCTGGGAATGCTGGAATGATGGAGTTGGGAATGTGCGCTCAGAGCAGCGTTGCCCCCTGTCTCAGCATGCCCCCTGCCACACAGAGAAAGCAAATATGGGATCTCTGCTTTAAATTAAAAAAAAAGAGACAGATGTCAGAACTCATCTTGCTCGCCAAACCTGCATACAGCAGACATATCTTCCCTTCATTCCTCTTCAGCAGAGAATTTAATGAGAAGCCAATCCCAAGTCTTCCTGATCATCACTTTTTTCCCTCAGCCAGTCACATACCTGTCTAGTTTATTGAGTTCACAAGGACTCAATCTGCTTCTTTCTCTTGCTCCCTTGTTCTCTTCTGTTCTGCAGTGTCAGTCTTCCAAAGAACTGTGCAGCTACTCACTTACCTGCCTGTAAACTTTTTACAGTACCATATCTGCACTAGTTTAGGATGGAAGAGAGCATCATGGGTAACGGCAAGAAAAACAGGCAACGAGAGAGCGAGAAGGGGGTTTACAAAGGTTACTACTGTGCTTCTGTCTCATATTAATTAATACCTCTGAAACATTCCTGACAGTTCTGGGAAGTGAAGGAGTTTTGATGCCTTGTTATTCATAAATCATAAATACTGTGAGCACAACAAGCTTTGGGGCCAGTTTTTTTTTTCCAGGGTGGAAGCAGGCAGCTTTAATAGATGAAATGTTTCCTAGGGCCGGCCCACTGCTGTGCTAATACTCTCATTGATTTTCATTTTGGGGGAACCCTCCCAGCTGATCAATCTCTCTACACCAACTAGCCGACAGCTGGAGTGGGAGGGGGTGCAGGATGGTTATGAGCATCCGATACGATTCGTGAGCCGAGTTCATGTCCACCCCCCAGTTCTTTCCTTCTCTTGCCCCCCCCCTTTCCCCTCAATGCCGCCGCCACCTCTGAGGCCAGGGGTGGCTTGGCTTTGTTGGTAATCCCTCAATGTATGTGGGTCAGTGGGTTGCCTCCGTCACTCAGCAAGGGGACAGACAGCGAGGTTGTGACCCCAGTCATCCTGTGTGCACTCGCGCGCAGACTGACGTGCACACTGACACACACACACACAAAGAAAGACATGGATGGATGAGCAACCACACACAGACAAAACTCACATGGATGGAAAAAAAGTAGCAACGCAAAATTGTATACAATTGAGAAAGCGTCTGAGGTGAGTCAAGCTGAAATAATTATAAGAAAATATATCACAGAAAATATATTGACAGTTCCAATAATCGGTTAATCAAGTAATTTTTTTAAGAAAATGTTGCTCTTGGCAGCATCTGAGATGTGTATATTGTCTGGTTTTGTAAGTTTTCCGTATCAGTAAAACTGAATATGTTTGCATTTTGGAAAGTTAAAGATAAAACAAAACATTTGAACTTGGGCTCTGGGAACTGATGGGCATTTTGTTTTGCAAATTACTTTGTGGAACAATTAATTGAGAACATAATTGATACACTACTCAACGATGAAAATAATCATTAGTTGTAGCCCTCTAGATTAGTATAGTCAGAAATAGAGCCCACTAATAAACAGCTGAGAGAAGCCTCTACACTTAGATACAGCAAGCGTATCGAAAAAAACAATGGTGCAACAAGATAAGTATGATGAGAGCAGAAATACTTTATATGATTGAAAATTGTCATTTATCAAGCAAAAATATCAAACCTGTTGTGGTTCTAGCTTCTTAAATATGAAATATTGCTGTTCTTCCCTTGATAATGTGGTTCTGGTCAGCTATCTACAGACATAACCTTGGCCTCTTGAAACTCATGACGGACATTTTTTACTATTTTGTGACAAATGATTGACCTATAAAGACATAAAAAGAATGTATTGTTGTTAGTTGCAGTCCTAAAAAGAGAGTTTCAGCAATATCACAAAGTTAAGCACTTATAAGTTAAGTTTCTCACCAGAAACTACGACCCCTGAGTAAATACTAGTAATGAAAGAAACAGACACGGTGCCAAGTCATACTCTGATGTAGCCATGTTGACTTTTCTACAAGTGACACAGTGATTTGCCCTAGATAATACTGAATGAGGCTGAACAACTGAAATACACAAATGACACTGTTTAAATGAGAAGAGAGAAAGACGAGATAATGAAAGTCAGAGGGGATGAATAGATGGCCTGATAAGATAAAGTAACAAACAGAGGTTTTATGAAGTTACCGGCTTAAATCTGTCTCTAACACACACACAGACACCCAAATATCAAAGAGACCTAATTAGGCTGCACCGCATTCAAACTTATTATCCTCAACATCATTAACATTCTTCATCACAACCTTGGCACTTTATCTTAGAGAGAGAAGACATGAAATATTCATGATTTATTAATCTGCCTAGAGAAAAACAAACAATGGCAACCCAGGGAGCGTGACACCCTCTCCTGCTTAACAGCGAGGTAGCAACATGACTGTGTTTGCTACTCGCTCGGCACTCTCCAAATCTCCAACAAGAGTCCATTATCAGGCCACGCTGGCATTCAGGTGAATGCTGGTTTTCCAACTCCTAATAGTGTTTGTCTGAGATAAGGCAGAGAGGAAGTGTTGCAGGTTTTTTTCTCCACTTGGCCTAGATCGGCTACTGACTCTCATTCTGTGGCATTGAGTCAACAAAATGTCAACCGCAGTGTTGTCGTTAAAAAGAAATGGGAAATGTGGCGGGGAGCCATCAGAGCCAAATCACAAGAGAAGGAAGAGAAAAGTAAAAGAACCAAAGCAAAGGGAGGGAAGGTAATACACAAAATGCAACTAGAAAAAAAGGAGGACTGGAGGCTGGCCTTCCCTCCCTCTCAGTCACTCGCACTTTGAGAGGATTTTCTCAAGTGGGAAAATTTGTGCTGATGAGACGGTTGTGAAAATGAGAATGCTGCCAGCGCTCCGTTGATGTCACTGTCATTGACTCCTAATGGGAAAAATCCAAATACACGTGCAATTTTCTGGACTCTCCATTTCTTTCATCCCAACTCACGCGGCACACTCCGACATACACTACGCACACTATTATCACTCAATCTCATACGCACTTGCTCTTCTTTTCCTCCTTCCACATACACTTTCAGGCAACACAGACACATTTTCTGTATTTTCCTCTTGACTTCCTTATTCTCTAAATCTTTCCCTCTACTTCACTTCATTGAGTTTACACTCTCTTTCCGTTTTCAAGTTCCCCAGGTGACCTTGAGCGGCAGCTGCCAGTGAAGTAGCTAAAGTACAAAGTCAATACGAGCCAACAAAGCTGGTTAAGTATTAAATGAGGGATGATGACGCAGCTGTTAGCCGGAGAAAGGCTTAACAAAGAGCAAAAGGAATATGTGCAGTCAGACTTTAATGGAACACTCAATAGCAATAATGATGCGCTTTAAGCAATTGACTCATGCCGTTAGATGCACTTTTGATTTTTGCAGGATAATCTGCTTGCCAGTGGAATTTACAGTACTTACATTCTGGGTTTGATGTTGAGCTACATTTATGAAATTAGTATTCCATTTTATAGAGAATTTTTTTTTTTATATATATATATAGATCTATATATATAGATCTATATCTATATATATATATATATAGATCTATATATATATAGATATATCTACAGTGGGTACGGAAAGTATTCAGACCCCTTTAAATTTTTCACTCTTTGTTTCATTGCAGCCTTTTTCCAAAAATCAAAAAAGTTCATTTTATTTCTCAGTAATGTACACTCAGCAACCCATCTTGACAGAAAAAAACAGAAATTTAGAAATTTTTGCATATTTATTAAAAAACAAAAACTGAAATATCACATGGTCATAAGTATTCAGACCCTTTGTTCAGTATTTAGTAGAAGCACCCTTTTGATCTAATACAGCCATGAGTCGTTTTGGGAAAGATGCAACAAGTTTCTCACATCTGGATTTGGGTATCCTCTGCCATTCCTCCTTGCAGATCCTCTCCAGTTCTGTCAGGTTGGATGGTAAACGTTGGTGGACAGTCATTTTCAGGTCTCTCCAGAGATGCTCAATTGGGTTTAAGTCAGGGCTCTGGCTGGGCCATTCAAGAACAGCCACAGAGTTGTTGTGAAGCCACTCCTTCGTTATTTTAGCGGTGTGCTTAGGGTCATTGTCTTGTTGGAAGGTAAACCTTCGGCCCAGTCTGAGGTCCAGAGCACTCTGGAAAAGGTTTTCGTCCAGGATATCCCTGTACTTGGCCGCATTCATCTTTCCCTCGATTGCAACCAGTCGTCCTGTCCCTGCAGCTGAAAAACACCCCCACAGCATGATGCTGCCACCACCATGCTTCACTGTTGAGACTGTATTGGACAGGTGATGAGCTGTGCCTGGTTTTCTCCACACATACCGCTTAGAATTAAGGCCAAAAAGTTCTATCTTGGTCTCATCAGACCAGAGGATTTTATTTATCACCATCTTGGAGTCCTTCAGGTGTTTTTAGCAAACTCCATGCGGGCTTTCATGTGTCTTGCACTGAGAGAGGCTTCCTTCGGGCCACTCTGCCATAAAGCCCCGACTGGTGGATTGCTGCAGTGATGGTTGACTTACTACAACTTTCTCCCATTTCCCGACTGCATCTCTGGAGCTTAGCCACAGTGACCATTGGGTTCTTCTTTGCCTCTCTCACCAAGGCTCTTCTCCCCGATAGCTCAGTTTGGCCGGACGGCCAGCTCTAGGAAGGGTTCTGGTCGTCCCAAACGTCTTCCATTTGAGGATTATGGAGGCCACTGTGCTCTTAGGAACCTTAAGTGCAGCAGAAATTTTTTTGTAACCTTGACCAGATCTGTGCCTTGCCACAATTCTGTCTCTGAGCTCTTCAGGCAGTTCCTTTGACCTCATGATTGTCATTTGCTCTGACATGCACTGTGAGCTGTAAGGTCTTATATAGACAGGTGTGTGGCTTTCCTAATCAAGTCCAATCAGTATAATCAAACACAGCTGGACTCCAATGAAGGTGTAGAACCATCTCAAGGATGATCAGAAGAAATAGACAGCACCTGAGTTACATATGAGGGTCACGGCAAAGGGTCTGAATACATATGACCATGTGATATTTCAGTTTTTGTTTTTTAATAAATATGCAAAAATTTCTAAATTTCTGTTTTTTTCTGTCAAGATGGGTTGCTGAGTGTACATTACTGAGAAATAAAATGAACTTTTTTGATTTTTGGAAAAAGGCTGCAATGAAACAAAGAGTGAAAAATTTAAAGGGGTCTGAATACTTTCCGTACCCACTGTATATCTATAGATATCTCTATATCTATAGATCTCTCTATATATATAGATCTCTATATATATAAATATATCTATATATATAAATATATCTATATATATATAGATATATCTATATATATATATAGATATCTCTATATATAGATCTCTATATATAGATCTCTATATATATCTATACATCTATATATCTATATATAGATATAGAGATATATATCTATATATATATATCTATATCTATATATCTATATATCTCTATCTATATATATATATCTATATATCTATATCTATATATCTATATATATATATATATATATATATATATATAGATATATATAAAGTATACTCGGTTCTGCATTTTTGCTGCTTTCAGTATTCTTCTAAAACACAACAAATTGCTTGTTGATTTTGAAACAAAAGGAAATGATTTCTAACATTCTTTTACTGAACAAATTGAACATTGAATTAAACATAAAGGGCACCACTTAAAAAAAGAACAACTAATATTTTAAAAGGTTTTTTCAACTAACACCAACTTTTGAGTGCCACAGCCTCTTGCGATCGGATATTGAGCCAGTTGATATGGCGATGACGATAAAAAAACGATATATTGTGCAGCTCTAAAATGTAGTAAGGAGAATGCACAGAAAGGAGGTATAGTTACCACAAGACATGGTATTACAGCAAAATCCCACTTTAACGTAAAAAAATTAAATTATCAAGCCTTTAATAGCCTTTCACTGTTCTCTCCCAGGATCATTGTCAGCATACTGAAAACTCAGTGGATAATGTAGTGGTGAATGGGCCCTTTCATCAGTGCTTGGCCATGGAAGTGGACCACAGTAACTCCAGTTGAAAGCTATTGCGGCTAGGAAAATCAATTGAATAACTGTGCGGAGCACGGAGCATTTGTGTATGATTTGTGGGTGGGAGCTAGTTCAAATACCTACATTATAGACCGGCTCCCAGTCTGCCCTCCTGATGCTGCATTCCTTTGAAGAGCAGCATTCCTCTGGAAGGTAACGGGGTCAAAGGTCAGGAGGCAAAGATGAGCCTGGTTGTGCCGCAGCTCTGCAGCACCAGCCGTATCATCAGTGAGTATGTATGTGTTTATGTATAGGTGTGTTTGTTTAGTGCCAATTTTTGGATGCATTTTATTTCAAACAACTGAGCAAATAAGGTCGGAATGTACTGCATCCCTTCTTTTTTGTATAGAGTTATGTGTATGGCTACATTCAAAGAGCATCCAGGTATGTATATATACTGTGTTGCCAGCCGGCCTTCCTTGCCAGTGCTCCCTCCTCAACCACTAACAGCTGCTCTGACACGTGTGTGCATTCCTGAGTCTGCACCACAGCTTCCCGCATGCATCGCCTGTCCGCCCTCAGCCTGTGGAAATGGAGCACTAAAACCGGCCGGCTACATATAGATCCATTTACCTTACAGCTACGTCAGGGTTTTTGTAAAGCAGGGGCTGGCACCCAAAGGGGTTTAAATTTGATTAAAATGAAAAGGCATCAGTTTGATTAAAACTAAAGGCCGCTAAATCACAACAGGAAATAATGCTTTAGATTGATGAGTTTCACTAATGTTGCCAGATGCCAAAGATGGCTAGCTAGCTAATCAAGTTAAAACTAGCTAAATCAATTCTTAAACACAAGAACACAACTACAAATGCTTCATAAAAAGTGTGAAAGGATTCACAAGTTTAACAAGCGAAAGCCGACGGCTAAATACTGTAAAATTGATGCATAAAAATGAAATTGGATTGGTTGGCTGGAAACAACATGACTAACCGGCAGCGGTATCGATCAAAATAAATCACCCGTTAAACACATTACAGTGGAAAGAGTAGGCAGTGAAAGCTATGGGTACCCTGAACTTGCTGAGATCAGCTGTGTCAATCAGCTGATGATGGTACTGAGATGTTCCCAAGACAGAGGTACCTCTGGGAAAACAAGGCCAGATCCATTGGGGAACAGAGCCATGAGCGGAGCAAAAGAGGGCTGTCCAGAGGCGACTGGAATGTCAGATAACGGATGACATATCTTTCCAGGTGACACCGAGCCCGAGGCATCCAGGAGAGACAGCGAGTGAGAGAATGAATTCGTTAGTGGGGGTAAAAGGATGCCAAATGGATAGACAAGTGCATGCTTGTAAAGTTTAGTTGGAGCTCCCTTTTTGCCATTATCAGTGTTTCTGTGAGGAGGTTTGTGAGTTCATTTTAAGTTGAAGGAGAGTCACTTCAGCCAGACACATGTTATCTTTAAAAAATATCATTAGCCATTAATAATATTAGCTCTATTCTCTTTCTTTCTAATTGATTAAATGGAAATACGTGTAGGTTAATTTTCCATTTGTTCCCCATCCGACCTTCCTCTAAACCTTGACATGCCGTGTTTACAGACGAGGAATAATGTCGACAAGTGCTGCGATCACATGCCTGAGCTTATCCAGGCTTCACAAAAGGCATGGGAGCTACAGGTTGATGGGTGCAGATCAAACCGATGTCACTCACGGAGAAGTGAACCTGACTGCGGAGTTCACTACGTAATCCAGCAGTGTAAACAGCAGATAACACCACCTTCTACATTAAAACATACCAAGCATTCAAGTGCAGCTGTTGATCTCAAGGGGTGGAATCCTTCATTACCACCTTGACAAAATGGAGACCTCCAAAATTAGATGTAATCAACTATCCCTGGAGGCCAAGTGGGAAAGATGGCACTAACTGCTGGAAATGAAGGTGATAATTAACCAATTACGACTAATTTATTTGCAATAAATCACGTCATGTTCCAACCAACCTTGTTACACGCTACAGCGTCCATAAACACAACTGCATTTGAAAGCGGATGCAGCATTTTGTCACGACAAGGTCACCAGAACAGTGAAACTAATTTCAGAGCAAAAGCTCTCACAGTCAACTTTCACTTAATTTGCACTAAGTACAGGGTGCAAATCAAAACGTGTCACTGCATATCCTGGTAAAAGGCTGTAGTGTTCCCATGGAGTGGAGCTGGAAGGTGGTGGAGGGGGGTGAATTCCTTCATCTGGAAGGAGGGGAGAGAGAGAGAGAGAGAGAGAGAGAGAGAGAGAGAGAGAGGAGGGGAGGGTGGTGTCCAGGGAGCTAATAGACTGGCTGGAGAGCTTTCATGCTTGAAAGGGAGCATGGAGGGTAAAAACCAGTCATGTAGTGGGACATAATAAAAAAAAAAGCTTGGTTAACTATGGTGTGTAGCTGGGGATCCTTATAAGGCTCGCAGTCATGGGTAATCAGTTCTCAGTATTATTTATAAGTCTAGATTTTAAAAGGGGGAGTTCGATTTATATTCATTGTTACTGGTTAATACCCATTTTCAGTTAGGAAGGACACACGTGAATGGCTCCAGACACACACACACACACACACACTTTGAGCCAGATCACTCTAGTTTGGATGAGGGTGACAGCTTCAGAGAAAAGTTTGAGGGCATTAACAGACACAACTTTTCTCCCAATGACCACTTCAGTAACTGTAACTTACTTGTCATACTCTGCGTTGTCCTTGTCACAGCGTGCGTCCTTGTGCTTCTGCCAGTCCTTGCCATGCTTGCAGGTGGTGAGCAGCACCACATCCTCTGCGTTGTGGACGTGATGTAAGGCATTCCTGGTGTCCGAGCCGATACCTGTCAGGTAGCGCTTCCCCTTGAACACCAGCATGTATTTTCTAAAAGGCGGGATGGAGTTGTACTTGAGGTACCCCCTCTCTCCGCCGGTCCTCGGGTGCTCCTTGGAGAAGAGGGGGATGGACACGTCGAAGTTGGGCCTGGCGTTCTCGGTGCTGATACTGGCTTTGGCCAACATGGCCTGACCGATGTCAAAGCCCAAGTCTTCCGTATAGTCCGGCCACGTTCCCGAGTACAAGTTAAATATGAGGTGGTTCCTACCGTCGTTCCACAGAGGCAGGTTCTGGACCTTGGTCTTCAGGTTGTGGACGTATTGTGGGGACAGCTTGTCTCGGTCCAGAGTGTCCAAACTCAGGACGAACAGACACGCCTGCCCGGGGTCTGAGGTGTAAAACCTTGACCCCTCAATGGTCGATAAAATATTCTGATAACTCTCTGAGATCTTCTCCCCCTTCTGCTGCGGGTAAACATACACTTTGAATCCGTTCTTTTGACACAGAGAGAAATCAAAGCATGAATCCATGCGGCACCGTTTGCCTTTGTAAACACTCGTGTTGACGTCCCTCTTCTGCCTCGGAGAAATGTGCAGGTTGTACTCCTCGGTGTCCGTCTGGTCCCAGGGCAGGAAAAGATGTAAAGGGTCCGAGAAGTGAGGCCAAGGCTGGTCGGGTCGGTACCCATTTCGGCTGCGGTCATGCCGGCTCCTGCTCGCCGCTGGAAGTTGAACCCCACCGAGGTAGAAGAGAAGCACTAGACATGCACCGGCGGAGAGCAGGATCAGGTAGCGTTTTTTGGCCTGCATGTGTCCTGGGAACAGGGGCGAATGGTTTAGGAATAAGAAATGTAAAGTGGCCCGAAGTTAGGCTTTCACCAACCCCGGCTACACCGCTCCATCCTCCGGCAGCCTCCAAGGATCCCCAACCCTCCTTCTGCTTAATCGGTTCCCAAATCCAGCAATTGATCCAGTGCATGTGGGCGATTTTAAAAGTATTGTCCCGTTCTCCCTCTTCTGTAGAGTTTCACCATATTGCACAGCAACTACAGCGGGGCTGAGGTGCCCAAAAAGCTCAGTGCTGGCCAGCGGACCCTCGGTCACAATCACATGCAGCGACTCTCTTCCCCGGCGCGTCTTCTCAGCCTCATCCAGAAAACGAACCGACAGCCGTCTGGGAACTCTCTTCAGCGGATAAACAGAGGCAGGGGGTCCCAGAGGCTCTCCCAGACGGAAAGGTACGGGTATACCTTTATGGGGTTTGGATGTTAAACTCGGTAACACATTGACCAGGGAGTGCAAAACCCCATCGGTGTGGCCGCCGCGTTTGAAACCAAATGCCTCCGCCTGATTTCGTCCTATTCCCCCTCTTTTATCACTCCATGGTCCCGTGTGAAGAGAATCAAAAAACCGGGGGAAGCGTCGTAGCGCAGGGGCCGCTCAGCGGTACAACTGTAACCTGACGAATCCCTGCATTTCTTTTCTTATTTATTACAACCTCGCCACATACCCTCAAACGCGCTGATATAAAACAAAAAACCTCATCGGCGGGGAGCCACGCAGCAGGCGAAGTTATCCGGTCGACACGGAGCAAACAGACGCTAAGCTCAGACCGGGTAAACAGCTAGGACAATGTTCAAAAACCGGGATTCCTTGATCCTAGTGTCCAGTTACCGAGTGCTCAGTTGTTCCGATTGTTAGTCGGTAACATTCCAATCCCGACACGACGGCAGCTGACGTGACGTCCCATCGATGCACACCGGCGCCGCTGATTGGTCCGTCCGTGGAAACGGAAAAGGAGGGACTTGAGGCAATGCACCCATTCATAACCGGTGTGCTCCGCATGTGCAAATTATCTAATTGTAAGCCTATCAAAGTTGTTTGGAGATGTGCCAGAGAACAAAACATTATCAGTATAAAGATTTCCTCTGACAAGTTATATTGTGAAAGTGTTCAGGCACATTTTTACACTCATTGTCCTTCATGTCAGAAAGATGTCAGTTATTTTGTTTTAAAGCCTACTCATAATTTATGGGTTGCTTTTATTTTGTATGTTACATGAATTGTTCTAATCTTAATTTTAAGGTCTTCATAAAGCACTTTGGTCATCATTTGTTGTTTTTACACACAGTATGCTCAATAAATGGGCTTGACTTGACTATTTCAACCGTAATGTTTTGATTTTGTAGCCATACACAATGCAATGAAGCAAGAAGCAAAACACTCCCATACATTTGTTTTAAAGGCACATTTACTGGCAGGTTTTCATATTCAACACCTACTGTAAAACACATAGGCTATTTATTTGTAAATATGGTACACATATTTATTTATTTATTTCTGTGATTATGTTTTTATTCCATTTTTCTTTTTGTGCTGAGAGATGCTTATTTCCTGTATTTTGGGTTGTCTTTGTAAAGCTGCGGAACGGACAGAGTCCAAAACAAATTTCCCTTTCGGGGACAATAAAGTCTTATATCTTATCTTATCATGTCTCTTTCTTTCTTTCTTTCTTTCTTTCTTTGCAGCACTACTTATTTGCACTACTTATTTATTTGTTTCACAGTTTATGTCCTATACTAGGAAACCTTGACAACAATGTCAACAATAACGTTTATTGTCTTTATTGGACAGCTGTAGAGACAGCATAGAGACCAGCAGGAAATGAGGTGAGAGGAGTATGACATTCAACAAAGGTCCACAGCTGGAATTAAACTGGCCAAACGTCACAGTCACATTGTCTTGTGTCTCCACCACCAGGACGCCCCATCAAAGCTTTTCTTTTTGAACCATTTTGCATGGTCTACTGTCACACAGTCTTTATGGGAATCCAGAATCACTAACCCATAGTCCCGACACCGCAAAGAAAATCAAAAGCCACAAAAGTAAAGATAAGCCCTGTGCAATTTGCCTGTAACATGTTGTAACACTGATATCGCCTACAGGACTCACCATCTGCTGAAAATAGTTATAGCATTGTTAATTTCTACCACAGTAAAACAGTTAAGATATAAAGGCATTTCATGACTTGTTGGAAGTCGACCCCACACTACATTTTTTTTTGTATCCACTAACAGCAAAGTGATTCAGCACAGACAACCCCCCTTGACAAGGAAATTAATAGCAGAGGAGTGGTTCTCACTGAGTGTCACCATGCTTCATAAACCCGCATAATCCTCCCCATTGCTATTTGGTGGCAAAACACTCCGGCTGGGTGAAGAGGCCATCCTCATTTTTTATCGCCCAATTAGCTCAAAAGAAGAGGACTAATTAGCAGGGCTGGCTGGGAGACAGGCCAGGATCCTGTGGTTGGCCAGGGCTCATCGTCGGAATGTGCTGGTGATGTAGAGGCCTGGGTGCCGTTCAGGAGCGCTGCTCCTATCTTAGTGGTTGTCCTGCTTAATCCAATGTCAAGCAGTCCACAGAAGACAGTTTTTGTTGACTGCAAGGAAACCATGAACCTTGACTGATTATGGCTATTTTCTTACAGGTTCTAGTAGCCTTATATTTTCTCCTAAATGTCTTTATACAATAATTTTAACTCAGATGGAAAAGCCACACAACTGGCATACTTCACACCTCTGCCTCTCTTTTGAGCATCCTGTTGTTCTTGTTGTTTATGCCTGGGGGACTTTGCTCTTAATTGCTTGCAACTCTAGTGGGAATAATGTATTGTTGCTTAATGACACTTGAAACCAGGATCGTGTTAACCAGAGAATATGGTGTAATCTGAATAGAGTTGTTCGCTTGAAAAAATGCCTGTGTCTTTTTAATGTATTACAGGTTGTTCACATCATTAAGTATTTCTCTTGATTGCAGGTGAGACACAGTATAGCTTGTGCAGAGACTGCAGAGTTAACTGCTGCACCATCAAAGGCCCCATATACCCCAGGTTTATCCCCTGTGTATCCCAACAGCTTTGGAACATTTCGGAGCTGTGTGGTCTCTGCATGACCGCGGTGAGGACTGGGAGTCATTCCAGTGAGCTTTGCTTCACTCCCTTCCTTCATCCTTCCTTGTGTACACTTCTAATATTTCCACACCAGAAAAATTCCCCTCTTCAATCAGACTTTGGTCTCTCTCCTTCACAGGACTGTAGCCAGTCTAAGATATGAGAAGATGAGAAGTCCTCGCCAGCTGTGAAACGTTAGACAGCTGGACTTAGAAAGACTGTTATATAAAAAACACATTTTCAATGAACAAAACAGTGGGTTTGAATAAGAGAACAGCATCCATATAGTGTAGATTCTCCCTTTTTAAATCCAATTCTAGTGGTAGCATCACAATGTGCATAAAATTGCTCCACTAGTAGAGGAATAAAAATAAAGGCAAAATGACGAATTCTTACATACAGGGAGAAAAGCAAATGCTCTGTCCAATGAGATGATGATCAATTGTTTTCTTTGATATGAAGCTATAACTCACAGTCTGGGATGGTACATATCAGCATGTCGATGTCATGCTACATTAATATTTTGTACAAACAGTGTTAAAGTTCAACGTTTTTGAACAAATGTCTCCCAGTGCCAATGTTTGAAGTTAAAGTTGAAGTAAGAAAAGCAATCTAGCAAGATGACTTAAATTGATATCCTACTTTGTTATCGCCCCAGTTTGTGCCTCTCATGCATCATCATTACATTTGAGTCACATAGCTTAGCATTCAGAAAAATAAATCTTTCAGCAAGCTTTGAAAAACCCACTAGGTCATCCAACAACACGTAGCACTGTTTTTAAGGTATTTTTTCAGAATCTTCAAAGAATTTTCTAACCGTCTGAATGAAAAATATGATGCCTGTTGTGCAGTAAAATATAACATAGCTTCCTTGTTAAACTTGTACAACATGAAAAGTACACTGATGTTTCTTTCCAATCTTCCCTGTATTCATACAAATAAGGTGCTAATATTTTGCTTTTTGTTTTACAAAAAGAGCAAGGACATTTCTGGCTACCTGGAATGGGAAATATGTTTTGTTTATTCAGATGGTTAGAAGAGTCTTTCATGATTCTGGATATACCTTCAGAACAGGTTTTTTTTTATTTATTTTTGAGAATTGGAGGCTTTGCTACTTGACTGAAATGTAATGGTGATAAATGAGTGTCACTGACTGTTTGGCTACTTTAGTGCAACATTAGTAGGTTGTTTTTTTACGTCTACCATCTACTTTTGCTATATAGTATAACACACCTAAGTTTTTGTGTCACTTGTTTTTGCTTAAATTAGTTTCTAAGAAGAAGAACTTCATGTGAACTCAAGAGGGGAAAACATATTCCCTTTCTTTCACTTGTTGGGTTAGTTTCCCTTTGGGTTATTATTGATTATATTTCTGCAGATTGAATCATTCATGGGTAAAATTAACAGCTTTAAAAGATGTAAGCATTTAGACATCATGGTAATGGGACTTCTACACTCTGTTGACCTAGACACTCAATTGCCATTTAAACAAATGTATAATATCATAACTTTTACCAGATTCAATCAGTTTAATACGTCCTGACTGAATAAACAGACTAAGAAGTTGGTCAAGTAAAGACCTGGATTACCTGTGGGATCTTCTTCTCCTCGCACTGATAAAGTAAAGCACTTCCCCTCAGTGACGGCAGGCAGCCATGATAAAGACTTGCAAATTCAGGCCGCGGTAAACAAATACCCACGGCTGGAAGGTAATCTGTCGGTTCAGGGAGTTTCAGGCAAGAGGAAGACAAAACAGCCTTTGAGAGTCTTCAGGCTGCTGCTGATCAGTCACTGATAAACTCCCCTCTGGATGATGTAACAAGCTGGGCTCCTGCAAACACAAAGGGCATGTGTGTGTATCAAGGTGTGCATAGGCACTCATTTCCAAAAAATACTGTATCTGAGGGCTGCTCTGTGTGTGGTTGGGTCCATGCACCTGGCTTGGTAATGCACTTGAGACTATATTTTGTTGCTTTTGGTTGTCGTGTGAATAAAGAGTCGGAAATCCAATTGAGTTTACTTTTTAAAGGCTTGTGAAGTTCCTCCCTGAGAACCTGAGAATAGAGTGCCACTGATGTAGTGTGTAATCTCGCTACCACAGTCTCACAGGGAGTATGTGCTTCCTTTCTGACAATACTGCTTTTATTTGGAAAATTCTGAAAATAACACAATGGTTTTCAAGGATTCATGTCCAATTTTTAGTCACCTGTTTTTTGCTGTATCCCCAGTGCTTATTCCTGTATACCTTGAGAGGGTAAAGGTTGAGAGAGATAGAGATATGAACATATTGTAATGAAATGCTGGTCAAAACACTGGTCGGGCCTGAACCTGAGGCAACGAATTAAAATACAGTTGTCTGTTCTCATAGCTGAAAACAGCAAATGGTGCAGTGACAAACAAGCCAGGAGTTTAGCTAACAGAGCAATATGACTGATGTAGCCGTGGCAAGTGAGTGGGAGCCAATCTGGACTTGGACTTTGTGTTCTCAGACTGCCAGCCTCATGGATTGCTTCAGGCAACTGAATGCTAAATGGTGTATGCCTTGGCTATCCATTTAAAGTGCTGCTCACTCTGTGTGTGGGATGCCTAGTGATCTCCCTATTCTTTATTTATTTAAAATGACCTTTCGACTCTCGAGCCGGGATTGCTTTGGGCAAACTGAGCTGGGTTTAAATGTTCGGGGGTGTGGGAGGGAGGCCGTCGTTTGTTGCCAGAGCCCTGAGCGAACTGCACTGAAACTCTACAATTTGAACCCTGGAATTCTACTGGGAAGTCCTGGCTGGCAGGCAGCAGCAAATGAAGCGTTTCAGGTTAGATGTGGTGATAGGTTTTTGTCCTCATTAAAACAGAAATCCCTGCCACTGCCTGCTCATTTGTATTCCACTGCAATTCATTCGAGGTGTATTTTGATTTGGGGGGATTTGGATGGTGTAAGGCCACTAAAGCCAGGAGGAAAAAGACTACGTCTTGTAATTTCTTCTTACGTAAAGCCCTGAAACAACAACTTTACATATACTTTGTCCTTACTTACTTTCCAACTTTGTGATTAAAGACAATACCTCTGTCTTGGCTGAACAACAAGCACTTCTGCTCATAAAAGCGTGTACAGTACAGCCAATAAAACACCTTTTCTTAAGCACACTTGCAGCTGAATTTTCCAATCACTTGAACCATGGGCCCCACTTCAGGGAGCTGAAACATAATGAGTGTCAGTATCATTAAATCTACCGTGCTGATATTAAATCAGTATCAATCAAAAGAGCTCCTACTGATATCATTGCCTCAGAAAGTGCTGATGCTGCTGTGGGACCTGCTGGCTACAGTACGATAGGATTTTGCATCCATTCAGAGATTCTCTAATTCCCTCAGAGACTATACTGCACAGTAAATCCACTTAATTTACAATTACCCATGCAAGCAACACTCATATGGAATGATAAATGGACTCAAGCAATCACATGGATAGAGACTGTGAGGACCACATTCACAATATACAGCATGTTGTCGTACATTCCTCTCAGTCTATAAGCCTAATCATGCAAACGTATGCTGCAAACATACCCTAAGCATCTCCTCTTCATCTTTGAGTAGATGCAGAGCTAGAGCCTTGCTGTGCAGGGTGAATGTTAATGTTTTAACTCCCCTGCCAAAGATCAGAGGGGCGCCTGATCTCCTCTCCCCTTTAAACTCTGACCCATTTTTTATACCAACCTCTGTCCTTGCCACGTCTGTTTTTTTGGCTGCTGGGTATTTGGAATTGAGTGAGGATTTATTTGCAGGAGGATTGGGAGCTTGTTGGATCCTAGTGGTTGAGTTCTTGTACCTGTGACTAAGAGTCTACAGCCATGCTAACGGCTCTCTGAGGCTGTACTTAGGCCAACCATGGATGTATTATGAGAACTGGATCATAGAACCGATACTGAGTATAAAATTACCTGGATGATCGGCACTGCTTCCCCACTGTGCGGCCCATAGAGCAGGCGCACTAGAGACTTCTGCTGGCCGAGCCGGCTCGGTTTAGCGCTCTGCTAACTCCAATGGGGATTTAATGGTTTAAATTGTGCAGCTCTTTTAGACTTTCTAAATGTCATTGGACCGAATGGATAAAATTCTGATAGTGAAGCGAGTCATTGCCCGCAGGTTGGGATGCTCCAAAACATTTATCCACTATGTTCAATTTGCTTTAAAGCCCAGCCCACTTCCTGGGGGCCTGAGGCCCACAGATACTTTGAGCTTCCGGGTTTTGCTTTATGAGAAAGAAAACCTCATTCAAAATCCCATTGGAATTTGTAACAACCCTAATAACTAAAAATCCAGTCTTGAAACAGAGCTTTTCTTACAAGTTTGTCATGTGAGTCACTTCATGTGTCTAAGGTTGTTTATCAAAAACAATCTTTTTGTTTATTTAATGTTTATTTAATGTTTTATAGCAGCCTTTAACAAAAATAATTTCCCATAAGACCTAGATGTTTGCGTGTTAAATGCACTTTTTAATTTTGTCATTGTGATTCATATTTTAATACAGATATTCATTTTTCTCCCCATATTTCAGTTTTCAGTTTAAGGAAAATCTATCTTTAAATGTCATTCTCTATCATTCTCTCTGTGTCCTTACGGCTCAGCTGTCTCTGATTTCACTCTCTAGATTGTACAATTCTTTCACTTTACTTTCACTCACACATTTGAGTGGCCCTCATTTCAGTTTCTAGTCAATGATACCCAAATCAATCTCCTTCTTTCACTTTTTAATCACTGTCTCTTGCTCTTTTTCTTGTTTCTTCTTTCTCTCCGACTTAGCCTCTCTGACCCTTTGACTCAGTCAATTGCACTCCCTATACCTCTTCTCTCTCTCTCTGCTTTAATTCACACATTTTAATTGCCCATTTCCCCCATCTCCGGAATTAATGAAATCTTTATTCATGCAAAGATTTATCAAGATTTAGACAGATGAGCGGGGAATACAGAGAAGAAAGCAGGAAACAAAATAATATACTTAGTTTTTTGTTGAAAACAAGATGTTGATGACTACCCTATGGCCAAATAGTTCAATCACTTTTTACTAACAGGGAATAAATCACAAAAATCACCCTTAACAAAAGCAAATGAGAAACACATTTTATCCCTCTGCTGTCCAAAGCCTTTGAGAGAGACGCTGTGAAGGAAACACAGCAGATCAAAGCTTTCTCCCTCGCCCTCTCTAATAGCAGTCCTTATGCAGGGAACGACAGATCTGGGTGATGAGTTGACAGCAGAGAGAAAATGATGCAGGGAAAAAGGTTAAAATGACATGTGAGGACATGTTGTGACTGCTGCCTTGACTTGACAGTGCAGGGTTAATTATGGATGGCCTCTTCTGTTGGCGGGGCTCAACACTAAGTCGCAGAGACGACTGTGGCCCGGATGCCTTCTGGCTGTGTGCATTAGGTCTCTCTTATGTTTTATTACTGCTGGAGGTTGCGTTTGGTTGTTGGAGTCCCACTTAGGATTTGAAATGAGCTTTCTGACACAAGAAGTTTCAGCTGAAGTTTTATGGCTGACCCATTTAACTCATGGGTTATTAACAAAACACGTCCTCTGACGACCATGGAGCCAATGTAACAACTTAACCAACCAGGTTGAACAGAGGAACCAGAGCCTGACAGAAAAACACACCAACGTCCTTCTATTGCTTGTAATAATCCTGAAATCTCCTCATGTCCTTGAAGGAAAGGTTTAACATTTTTCTTCTATCCGAGAGTGAGATGAGAAGATCAATATCAACCTTGTGTCTCTGGTAGCATCTCAATCCCTAGCTGAGATGTAGTATGTAGTTTGTTTGACCTGAACATAACCAAAAGTCTAACACAAATTTTTGCAGCATATCTGGCCATCACACAGACCGCCAAATATGTTTGCTGATCACAGGTTTTGGTCTCTGTACATAAACCTGGCAACTGTGATGATAAAACATAAGTTGTACACTGTAACTGCACCCAGCTGTTGTTCGCAAACTGTTCCAGTGCACCCCTCTGAACATCGTCAATTGTCATTTTTATATTCCTATTTAAGTACAGGTTGAACAAACATTATATAATATGTTAATAAGTCAGGGTTAGAGTTGTAGAGGTTAGCATATTTTTGAATATTCCGACTGCTTCCAGTCTTTATGCTTAGCGAACACACAAAGACCCGAGCCAAAACTCGTTCTCACTAACTCTATCTAGCAACCTGCACTTTAAGATGCTCCACAGAAGTTCTAGGCAGATGGATAAAGTGTTGTTCTACAAGAAATAGCTTCAACAATCTACAATCACAAATTGTTGTGTTTACATGTCTGGTCATGTATAGTATGGGTTAAACAAATAAGTTACATTGTATGAAAAGATCAGCTTCAAATATTGGTAAGCTTATTTTTGGTCTTTGGAGAAAGCCAAGCCAGCTATTTCTCCCTTGTCCCAGTCTCTATGCTAAGCTAAACTAGGCTAAACACATCTTTATTCCATCTCTGTTCTGAACTGCACAGACAGAGATTCATAGCAATGCCCTCATATGAGCTACCTCGCTACATACTTAATAAACCTTTATAATGAATAAAGATATCTATAGATAGCTGAGGATGTGTATACTTAAAGCTAATGTTGTTATCTTTAGGCTAATGTTTGGTTACATTACACAAAAGTAGCAGGGGGGATGAGAATAGGCATTTATTAGGGTGACCAAATGTCTTCTTTTGCCCGGACATGTCCACTATTTACATACTGTCCGGGGCACATACAGGGAGCAGATCAGACAGAGGAGCACATACAGGGAGCAGATCAGACAGAGAAGCACATACAGGGAGCAGATCAGACAGAGAAGCACATACAGGGAGCAGATCAGACAGAGGAGCACATACAGGGAGCAGATCAGACAGAGGAGCACATACAGGGAGCAGATCAGACAGAGGAGCACATACAGGGAGCAGATCAGACAGAGAAGCACATACAGGGAGCAGATCAGACAGAGGAGCACATACAGGGAGCAGATCAGACAGAGAAGCACATACAGGGAGCAGATCAGACAGAGGAGCACATACAGGGAGCAGATCAGACAGCGGAGCACATACAGGAAGCAGATCAGACAGCGGAGCACATACAGGGAGCAGATCAGACAGCGGAGCACATACAGGGAGCAGATCAGACAGAGGAGCAGCATTGCACACAAAATGCCAAAGCGTAAGTGCAGCTTCACAAACTTTCCACGTACCGTCCCGGTTGGGACAAGTGGAGGAGGAGTGCACCGTGTGCAAAGCTAGCACATATGTTTCAGTGTCTAACAGAGGTGCTGAAGATCTCAAAGCTCACATGGACTTCGGACAACCTTATCTTATTACATTGAAAAAGTTTTAAGAGATATTTAGTTGAAGCTAGATTCTGAAGCTGACACAGAATAGGTCATATTTTGAACATTATTTCATATTTTTTTATTTGAAAAGTGCTATTATTTTGTTACATATTTTATTTTATTACAAAAGTTATTTTTATACCATTGAGGCATAATAAAGCATGTTCTTTAATCTCTGAGAAGCCTGTCTGAATTTGTGTTTCGAGGCTGGGCCAAGTGTCCTCTTTTTTGGAAATCAAAATATGGTCTCCCTACATATGGTAGACATGGACTTGAGATCATGCCGTGCATATCATGCAAACTAAGTTACAAAACATTACATGACATTAAACTGACACTTTTAATCAAAGTGACTTACAATTGCTATATATGTTGGAGGTAGTGTCTTGCTCAGGGACACACTGGTGTATGTATGCAGTGGGAAGCAAACCCAGACCTCCCACATCAAAGGCATGGGTCACATCCACTGCACCATCACCACCATGCACAGCTTACATTTTATAAAATTGGTGAAGAAAAAGAAATTTCCTTCCTTTGCTTTATCTTATCCTGCTCTGCGATTTATTTTGCTGCCACATGTTCAATCAATCAAGGATGTCAAGCTGACACTGCTGGCACACTGGCTGAGTTCCATTGATTTCTTAAAGGATGTCAGGCGTCTGTGGCTGGTCAACGTGCCACTGTATGATCTGTTGTGTTCTCACGTTTTTGTTGAGGCACTGCAGATTCAAACCTACTTGATTGACCGCATGCCATAATTAGCTTGGTCAGGCAACCAAGCTACTCTGAAGTGGTTCTGCCTGAATGTATCTTTTTAAAAGACCTTGTTTTTTCAAAAGGGTATAGATTGAAATAAAGTGATGTCAGCATGAAACAAAAGCCTGAAACATTTAGTCAATATACTGTTTTGACTGGGCAAGGAGTTGCTCAAGTCAGAAAAGGATAGGATTTGTCTCTATTGTCTACAGTCTGGGAAGTAATTTGCCTGCTGCATCTATGTTTGGGGAAATGGGGGGGTCATTTTTGCTATGTCATGTGGAATGCGATGATTCATGCTAAAAGAAGCCCAACATCTGGCCTCATTAATCTTTTCTTTTCAGGTCTGGGTTTTCAGGGAATACTTTTCTCCTTTCATCACATTCTCTCTCTTTCTCCCTCTTCCCCCCCCTTATCATCTGTTGACATTCTGGCATGCCTCATCACCCATTTCACTCCTCCCTCCTCATTTGCTCCCTAATTTGTTTAGATGGCAAAAGAGGGAGTGGGATGAGAATGAAAACGAAAAAAGTGACTACGGTGTGGAGGGAGAAAAAAAAGGAAAGAGAGTGTGGGAAGGGAACAAAACATAAGAACTGTAGAGTTGTAAATCAAGTTTAATTCTGTTTAACAGTTAGGGAGTTTCTCATTACGCACTGAGCTCTGAGTGAATGTAGTGACACATCCACATTAATCCCACATGCTACATTGCCTGAAGCTAACCAGCACAGTGATAAGAACAACATTTTCCATTCACTGGGATGACAAAGCCCCCATATGCCACCCGTCAAACATTTACAGGGTTTGGGAATTGCTGCTTTCTGACAAAGTTCCTGTGACCGTTGTTGTGTCAACTGACATTTTTGTTGCTCTTTATTACAGTTTATGGCTTAAATGGTAATCCTCAGGGACGTGTTGTTCATAATGTTGACAGAAAGAGATTTACTGTGTATAATATTAGCAGTATTAAAAGATTAAACTGTGGATTGCTATGAAGAAATAAAGCAGGGGGAAGAAACCAATCAAAACATGTCCTATGTTGTTCAACTAAAACTATAAAAACTTGGTCTGAGTGACATAAAAACACATAAAAAATCATTTTAAGTCTTTGGTGAAAACTCACAACTCAAAGTCCACTTACTGGCTTCTTCTGAAGTTAACCACATCTTCCTGTCTTCCTAAAGGGATAAAGTTTGCTCAGTTGGCATGGAGATGCTGTACTATACAGTAGAGCTATGACAACTGAGCAAACTCCACTAGCTAAATAAGACCAGAGATATTGAAAGATCTGTTAAAAACCTTGTAAGCCAACCTGATTCCACAGAAATACATGAAATGACTTCACTTATCACTGCTTTAAGTGGTGGTGGCATGTACGCTGGAACCACAGAAACAATGCCAATGGAAAGTCAATTAGGATTCTTTGTCGTGGTGAACACTCGTATTTCCTGGTTCAACACAGCCCTGTCTCAAAGTCTGCATAGGGAGGAGGTCAGGGTGGATGGATGGGTCAAACAAAGTTTTTTAGTTAGTATGTTACGTAGGATATGAGATGTAAGTGAAGTACGTTTTTGAACCCAAACCGTGATTTTTTTTCCTTAATCTAACAAAGTAGTTTTGCCTAAACCTTTATTGTTTCTGTGGTGCCGGCACTTAATTGTAACACATTACGTGCCGGCATCACGCAATGCTTTGTCAAGAGGTTGTCGTCATTTCACTGTATTTCTTGAGGTATGATCTTTTTTAAGTTAAACATCAGCACAAGTCATGATTACAAAGTCACATTAAATTGTGGAGATGTAAATTAATATTGTGCTTAAGGTAAGAAAAGAAGAAGAAATCTGACTTTCATGGCTTTGTTATGTGAGTTGCGAAACCACATAAAGCAAATAAACCAGTTCCAAAAGGGCAAAGCAGTCAGTGCCAAGAACACAATGCAGCAAGCCCAAAAAGTCAGTTTTTAAAGGGTGGGACTTTTTGACGGGAGAAGCAGTTGCAAATAAAAGCTCACTGACACTTACCTTAAACACAGCAGTGCAATCAGAATATTATTAACATCTCTATGATGCAGTCTGAGCGTAGAATAATGTACAAAGCAGGTAATTATGAGAGGTTTGACATTCAAAAGACCAATTCATAAAGACATTAACCTGAAGTAAGGGGGCAGCTAAGCTGTATAAGTAAGCAACTGATAACGTAATAAGGTCTGATAAGATGGTTTCCACACTTCTTCCTGCATCAGGTTTGAAAAAGCCAAATGGTGTTCTCAAACCACAGTCTGCTTCCAGATGTTTGTCAGATGGTAGCTTGGCAGCTATCTAATCACACGAGAATCCATTTACAAGGAGTTGTTTTCACTTTTTAACATGCATATGTTGGCAGTTGTGTACTGTATGTGTGCTGCATGTTTGTGAATGTAAGATGTTTGACAGGTACAGTATATTTTTGGTATTTCAAGTAGTGCACCTGAATCTCATTGTATGCATTGACAATAAAGGAATCTTATCTTATAAAAGATCTGATGATTACTTTGTGTGATTGTACAACAGCTAGAGAATATGCATGATGGTATTTTACAGAAGCACATCTGGGTGCAGATAATACAATGCTGTATTATTGGTTACCCTTTGCATGCACAGTCTAAAGCAAGGTGCTTCAAACGTTATGTTGTTAAAGTCAAATAAAAGTGTCATCTCTTTATGCAACTGCTCCTCTTCGTTTCCATTTTATCACCAGATCTTCATCACTAGACGGCATCTGCCCCGCACTTTATCGGATTTGAGGAAATTAACACTCCCAATGTTCCCTGAGAAAGTGCTATGGTTGCCAAACAAGATGGTAGGTCCTCAAGCTTAAAGGCTTTTCTAACATTAAATGTGAAAACAAACTGTTTGAAAACATAAAAAAAATGACAGCTGATCATTTTTCCTTTGGATCCTTTTAATACTAGGTTTAATCCTATCTACATCATGACACAAGAACAATGCCATTTCTTCATTTCCAGGAAAACCTAACAATAAACAATTGTAACAATACATATGAACTCTCCTCCTGTTTATTTCCTCCAAAATATTCTCTAATGAATGAGGAGTCATAGCTACAGTATTGTGGGCTAAGTCATTTTAATAAACCTGTTGTTCCAGTTCCTGTCACTGGCAGTAATACTGTTACTCAAACCTACAACAGAACAAGTCTATAGTCACAGAACTCTGACTTTAAAACAAGTAATGCAAATTGTGTTTATTTGGAAATATCTGTTGCTATTGAACCGTGTAAGGATGATGAGTAAGAGTGAGAGAAAAACAAGAGAGCATTTGGATATGGCTGGTTTGTGCTCAGTAAAAAGGCAAATTCTAAGAAGCCAAGAACCTTGTAATTGTCAAGACCTTTTCTTAGAAAGATGCTCTGTGCATCCAATTCTCTCAGTGTGAGAGTCTCCTTGTCTACCTTTAATATCAAACGTGCAACTTTATCTGCATTATATTTGCCAATACAAAAGTCTGCAGGAATTCCTTTGTCTGTCTGTCTCTTTCCACCGACCCCCTCTTCTCCCCCTCCTCGCTTTGGTCTGCTCTGAGTTCGAGCTTGCCTGAACAGCTTGGCAAATATAACTGTAATACAATCTATCTACCAACAGCCCTGTAAAGTCACATTTTGAGGATTTCAAAACTGCTTAATCCCTGACAAATTGTCAAAATGAATAATGTGAGGCAGACTTGACTTTCAATCAAATATTTTCAGGTAGATTGAAATTAAGGTTATTACACATGCAGATGTAGCAAAAGTGTAAGGAAATTATCAGGTGTGTGAAATGTGGAACACATTCTTTTAGCTTCACTGAGAGTAAATATGAATTGAAAAGTGTTTAAATTGAAGTATTGGTATGTGAAAGAGATCAACAGTGTACACCTAAGGTTATAAAATGCTGTTCTTATGACATGACAGCAGGTACAAAAAGAACAAAAGAGAAACAGAAGGTAACAGACGGCAAGAAGAGCTGTATCATTGTTTAAAAGTTCATAGTGTGTGAGTAAGTACACCGAAGGCTGGAGGGGGATTCCACAAGGGGAAATTAATTTGAGACTGTGCTTACACTAAATGAAGAAAAACAAACAAAAACATATTACAACTGAATGATAGGGGACTAATAAAGTGCAGGGCTGCACCGAAAGGTATGATACTTAAACAACTTACAGAGTATTTATAGCAGTTAAACAACCCTGTAGTCTCAATTACACTCAGTGTCCTTCACAGGAAAACAAACAAAAAGCTTACTAAGGTAAATATGTAAAAATGAAATGTCAACTAAGCATAAATGATCCAGTAATGAGGTCAGTGACTGGTTTTATTAAAACAAATATTACCACATTTAAAGGTCCCCTGCCACACATGTTTCATTACTTTGTGGTAAAGTCTGAAGTTCTACCATAGACTCTGTAACATTTTTTGTGTGGAAAAGATGCCTTGGTTACCTTGTTTCAAGTCATTCTAGCGTGGTATAGAAAGCCTGCAGGAAGACTCAGCTTGATTTGTGCGAGTTCTCATTAATATTCAACGAGCTAATGTGACTCTGATTATATTATTATGAATTCTAATGAGCTCAGGCAACATGGCGTCAGACTAACCACCTTTTATAATTGGCCTGATTTCTCCACTTATTTCTTTACAGTGGCTAGAGCTGACAGAGGAGGTAGCAGTTCATTTTCACATTCATAACACAAACATATGGACCTATAATATTATATAAAATGCAAGTATAAATGGTTTTGTGTGGCAGGGCACCATTAAATAACATTTTAGCTTTAAAAATCAGCAGGCCAGTACAGTCATCATTATATCATTATTTCTACCAAGAGTCAAAGACCACTTTACCAGCTGAGCCGGGACATTTATAGGCAAAAAGAGATTCAAGATGGAATTTCTCAGAGGTGAAAAATAATGAAATACATTTACTCACATTACTGTGTTGAGTAATTTTATTTTGTATTTTATATTTTTCAAGTAGTTTTTAAAATCGGTAATTTAAAATGTACTTGATTACGTTTTGAGTGAAGTATTGTATTTTGCTACATTACAAATCCCATCCGTTACTCAGTAAAAAAAAAAAACTTTGACTAACGAAAACCGAAAAGAAGAAAAATAAAACCGCGCCCCGGAACCACTACAGTGATGAATCAGCATCTAGGCTGCCTACCAGGCGCCGAGTCTTTCTGTACGAGCTAAGTTTTCATGACGAATAGCAAATAGCAAATAGTTTTGTGGCATTGCTAATTTTTGTCTAGCACTAACAACCCGTAGGACAACGTATGTAGGACACTGGCTAAATTAATAAAGACAAATTAACATTTTGACCTGAGGATGGCTCTAGATAAAACATTCAGGGATCACCACAGTTTTTACAGTTCATCCTGAGGGGGGACATGGATGGTTGAACCAAATTTAATGCCAATCCATCCAATAGTTTCAAAACATGTCACCGAAAACCACAAATGTCAACCTTGTGGTAGTACCAAAGGCAGAGTCAGGGGATCAACAGAGTTATTAGGATCCATCCTCTGGGACCATGTTTGTACAACATTTAATGGTAATCCATCCAATAGCTGTTGCACAGTGTTGGGCAAGTTATTTGAAAGCTGCAATCAATTACTCATTATGCATTATTCATTAAAACATAATTACATTACTTTACTAATTACTTTGATGAGCATCTTAAGTACTGTGTTAGTTTTGTTACTCGGCCTAGCTTAGTCAAAATTGGCTTAAAACAATTCCAAATCCTCCACACCCACACATTGCATCGATCGTATTTTATTTTAAATATAAAGTCAGAAAATGGGACATTGTGGTTTAACAATCAGGCAGCTTGATTATTTGGAAGGATTTACTGACCATTCGGCAGCTGGCTTAGCCTCAGTGACCGCACACAGCTCTCCAGAATTCCTCAGCTCAACACTCCCTCTTACTCTGGACAAAACTAGGTAACTCCTGAATCCAGGCTTACCTCTGGCGTAAGAAGAACACACATGTAAATAGAATCTCCACTGAACACAGAGAGCCACCATACTGATATAAAAAAAGACTGAACATTGACCAGGTAGCAGTGCCCACAGCCATCTACATCTTTCCAGATAAAAGAAGAAAATAAAAAATGAATTTCTGGAGCAAGTAAATATTTTTGGATCTGGTCAGGCGCCAGGTGCAACATCACCCGGCTGTGTCTTGCAGTAAGTAAACAAAAAGTAAACTTCTGTATATTTCAGGCACATCAAGGTTTTGCCACCTAATGGTTAAGCAGGTACAACCTGACCTACATGCAGTAAATAGAGTGGTTGTGTGCATCAGCAATTAATCAAAGTGAGTCCTAACAAAGTGCTGCTGTCCCAGGTACTTAGATAAGGGAAGGCACAAGCAATTATGATAGGCGCTGTATGCATCATGCCAGGCGTATATTCCCACTGAGAATTCTGTGAGTGTAAGGTGGGAGGGCGTCCACCTCTCTCTATACATTACAGCTCAATTGAAAGATAAAGAGACATAAATAATGCTTCATCTCTATCTGTCTGCCTTTCCGTCTGTCTTGACATGGTATCTATAAGCCAGTTGATCATTCTATCAAACCTGTCTGTCACCCAGCCACCTGCTTTTCTTTCCTACATTTTCAGCACCTGAAATTAATTCATTTTACCCATACTGCACTTAAGTCACTGCACATTTACTGTTACAAGCTGTTTGTTGTGTTATTGTTTCACTTTAAAATTTTATATTAGGCTTTACATGTAATGGTGCATTTGTTGTGACAATAAGATGAGGGTTTTTCAAAGTGAATGGTTGGGTGGGCTTGTGAAAAATGAATGCCATTTTAAATGCATGAATGTTGTGTGCAAGAATGTATCATCAAAGAGGGGAAGGCCTGAAATGTTGATCTAACCTTGTGCCCCAGCTGTTTTCATTCTGTATTCGGTAGAGTTTAATATTGAGAGACTCTGAGCTGTCAAAACACATCAGAGCGATAGCGCATAATGTGGTACAATATACTCGGTTGCCTGGTAAGGCACATTTTTTCATGTTTTGAGATATGTTGGTGGTAATATCTGTTACACTGGATGGAACCAAAAGTTTGCTAGAATGAATAGCTATGGATGTGGGTATGGGCCCATAGAAAATGCTTTTCTACGGGGCACAGAATTTTGAGCTACGCCCCTGGGGTAGAGGTCTGTTCCTATCTAACTGATCACTTTGTCTTTTTCCCTCTTCTTCTTCTTATTAATCCCAGTACAGCTTTTCAATTTTCACTCAGTAAAGAACTGTGACGCATTTTGCTTTACTGCTTAATTTAAAAGAGTACTGCAACAATTTAGCATTGTGCTCCTGTATTGCTGGACAGTTTGCTGTCTTTTTAATTACATGTGTTCATCTTCCTTGTCAAAATCTGGCGGCTGCATTACCCACAATACAACTTGACTATTGAAAGTTCAGCCCGAGATTTGGGTGTGTTAAGCTGGTAGCGTAAGTTCACTTCTTTCTAACTCCACACCCCCAACTGATGCTGACTCAAGTTACATCACTTGAGACCATTTTCAGATATTATGCAGATCCATCTGGGTGACCAGGTGTCCCAGCTTTATGAGGGATTGCACACCATTTGTTATGCCTTGTCTAGCATCCCACACATTGAGAAGATGCCCCTCATTTTGATTGGCTCTAGTTTTCAAAAGTCAAACCACTGCAGGACAGACGCTTTTCTAAAAATCTGGCCTTTATCCAATGGCTGTGAAAAGAGCAAGGTTGTCATCATGGGCTGTTCTATACCAATCAAACTGTGCACATGTGGGTCAAGTGCAGGTTAACCTCTCACCATCTTTGCTACACCAGATTAATTGTTGAGAAAAGGGAATACATGAGTGCATAGAGACTATCACATAAGACCGTAAGAACTGTGAAACATTTATTTCCTTTTGTGCTTACTGTATTGACTTTAGCTTGGGAGTTGGGAAAGATGCATTAAAACACAATATATTTGTTAAATCCTTCACATACTAAAGGCCTAACTCTGTAACCGGCGTAGTCTATTGTGTGCTAATATCTACCAGAGGGTAAAGCATAGAGATGTTACGAGCCAAGGGGCAGATTAGAAATGTTTATTTTTTTCAGGTAGATAGATGTAAAACCTTTAGAATATCTCTCAGCATTGGTACAATGTTCCAGATTGTACCACACAAAGATACTCTGTCCCACATTTGGTTTGTTGGGATTGGTCACTCTACTCTGAAGCCTCAAAAGACTTCATGCAACTTTCTTTTCACTTTTCCCAGAGCTGTAAGCACACCTTTCCATTTGACAAAAAAAAAGTTTTCAGCCCTAGTCAACATTGTATCACTAATGAAAATTGTTAAATGACAACTGAGTAGTAGAGTGGAAAACTATATCAGATCCTGAGTCAAGTCAGTTCTTTCTATTTTGAACCATTGCTTGGTAGCCAGCCGTTACAGAGTACACTGACAAATGAGGCGAGTCGGATAGTCAGCATAAAAAAACTCAAAGGTTCTACTTCACCTCCGCTGTTCCCTGATTTACTCCCATTAACCCCCCTCCCTTCCTCCCACCCTCCCTTGGCGGCTCGCGGCAGTCTTTGACCTCCATGACTTCAGCCTACTGCTTTCCAAAAGCTATGTCTCATTTTCGGCTCCCCGTTGCCTGGAACCACAACCCATGAAACTGGTACCTACAAGGCACTATGCTCTCTTTGTGAGTCTGTGACTTACACTACTTTAATGACCACAACCTTTATGTTAAGAGAATACTGTGGTTGTCATACATTTTTGAATTTTCAGAAAGCAATTTAATAGGAAGAAATAAACTAAAATATATCTTAATCTGTAGTAGTTGATGAACTGAAAATCCTAAGCCTTGTTTGCAATGAAAGGCAAGAACATTACATTAAACATTCATATGTGCCTTTTCCTATTTAAGCATATTTAGCACTAAACTCTTTTTCTATCCCTATAATAGGAAAAAAAGTCCATTTACTAAAGTGAATTGCGCAGTTAATTTCTTCTCTTATCTATGTACTTATTCACCACCCGCTGACATGGAAAAAGGAGAGCAATTCAAAAGCTGGTTGAACTCTAGGATGAAAAATTAGGAACACTAGCCGATTAAAAATTTGAATGGGCATAAGTTGCATGATAGTTATGCAAAAGAAGTGCATGTAACTATCGAAACGAGGAGCTCCAACTAATTCCAGGCAAGGTGACCGTAAAAAGGCAGCTAAACTTATGAATTAGGTTTAATTTGTCTGGGTTTAACAAAAAGAAAAAAACTGGTTCTAATGGACAATTCTGCAAAACACTGGCTAATGCTCAGTGACAACATTTGTTAATGTCCAGTGCTAATGTTTTAAAAATGTGCACATTTTACAATATGGCAATTATGGCATGGGTAAGGTTAGGGAGAGTTTGCCATTAAGGTCAAGGTATGGTTAAACCTGCAAAAACTTAATTTTTGGCCACTGGGGGGCAGCAAAAACAAGTGTCAACACCAAATTGTTATATTATTAACCTTTTAATGTGGCAGACTTAGCTTATAGTTGCCTACCTACACATCTAACACATAGGGTAAAATGTATTTGGAATTACGTTTATAGCTACCTGGACATCTTCAGTTTTCATACAGAAGATGTCTGTTCAACCTGGACTTGTGCAGTAACTGTCACTTTAAACTATGACTCCTGTCTGCATACACTGATAAACCAGAGAATTACACTGAATTATATCAAATGATTATTAATTAAAGTTACATTTTAACTTCACCTTTCTTCGTCTGCCTATACGGCCCAGTATCGCAAGGAATTATATTGAACAATTCTCTACCTCACAATTTACATCCAATGTTAACATTCACTACCAATTAAGGAAGCATTTTGTCCTTAATGTAATGTATGTTTAACCTTAAAGCAGCTACATTCAATATTTTTATAATAACAATGGATCAGATAATTATGTGCAATGTGAAAGGTGTTGCTTGTAGTGAGAAATCCACAGAGAATTATCAGCTATCTCAGATCTTCTGAGCTTTATAGCTTCGTTCAGTTCTGTTTTTGTTTTGCACTAACTCCTGCAAAAAATAGCTGGTTCATTAGCTGCTGAATGCCTTTAGCTGGTCCATAACTTTGTCCGTCTGCTGTTTGTAGGTGGCCAGGTAGCATACGGTCAGTTTCTATAGCTTTTTCACTGAAAACAGCTGCTTGGAGTGGCCAAAAACAAACTCTGAGAGCTGTTGGGTGATCTAAAATAGTATAGTTGTGGGCAGAAAAACCAAAACAATGAGCTAAAAGAAGCTATAGTCCATGTTGAACAGACTTCTTCTGTATGAAAAGGATACTAAAATTAAGTAAGTGAATGTTTTTGTAATAAGGGTAAACTGAAGGTGCAGCGCAGCTACAGCTACTTCCCTACTTCTAATTTAATACTAAACATAACTGCTTTGCTTCCACTCTGTGACAGACTTTCTGAAACCTCATCCCATCTTTTGCCTCCCATCCAATTGTGTGTGTCCTCTTGCTGTGTGCATGTGTTTGTCTGTGTGAGTGCTGCTGTGTGTTTGTGAGTTCAGTCTTGGTTGGCACCCAGGTCCCAGCTGTCGCAGTAGAGCGAATTTACGCCAAGCCGGATGCCCATGGGGCACAGTGGAGCCAGAGGCTGCCAGCTGGCCCACCACTCTCTCCCCCAACCCCTCAATGACACACACACACACACATACACACAATCCTCCATCTATCTCCCAACCAAAAACTCTTCCATTGACCTCTCAAACCCGCCTGCTTCCCCCTCCTCAATACACACAATTAGACACACTCAGGGTGGGCACACGCCCAAGTCTTGGCATGTCGGAGCTGTAAAGGCGACAGGAGTGTCAACAACATCACAGTGCTGGTACATAATCCTCCTCATCCCCCTGAGCATGCCATTGCAGACACACAGCCTCAATCAATAAATCAGTCCCCTCGCTCAACCCATTTTTAAGGAAAAGAAGGCGTGAGGCAAAGACCGTTCGAGTAATTGCTGGGACAGAAAGTGAAGTCATCTTAAATTTTGGTGGACAATTTATTATGGTCATGCAAAATTATAGTGGCAGAGATTAAGAGGCCGATTTGGAGATGAATGTGAGAGTCTAATGTTTGAGAAAGAATGTAGGCCAATGAGACAATCAAGACATTTCGCTGTGGCTGAGGGATAATAGCTGAGAGTGACTTTTGTTCACTGAATTGTTGTTTATTCACTGTTTTGTTGCCATAGATCTTAAACTGCCCATACATATTGAAACAGTTATTGTTCAACGTTATTTCAGCCCACACATTATGCAAATCTTATTCAAGCCAATCAACTGCAAGAGCTCCGAAGTACTGGTCCTTAGAAACAGAAGAATACTTGTCATCATGGGTTATTGTGCTGGATGGTTCTGAGAAAACTTGATGTGTCTTGCTGTGTTTGTCTGGTGTGAGTTCATCCTCAGATGTGTGGACAGGCTGTCATCTCCTTTGTTGCTTTGACTGTGAGGAACTGATGCCAATTTGCACCAGTGCATGACAGAAAGTGGTCACAGGCTTATACTGGTACACACACAGACACACGCACACAATCGTGCACATATCTACCGGATCACACTATTGTTCGCACACACAATCTCAAGTATGCACACACACACACACACACACACACACACAGTTCCTGCAACTCTGCTACAGTCATGTTCCAAAGTGACTCACATCCTGAATGCAACATCATATCACAACCATCATGCTGAGATATACACTGTATTCAACATCCCAGCCCTTTTCTTGCAACTCCTGGTGGAAACATCCTTTAGGCAGGGTAGGGCACTGTCTATTGTATGTTCAGCCAAGGAACCACCCTTTGTAGAACCTGGCGGTTCTGTTAGGGGCTGTTTTCCGTAACAGGCAATGGTGTTCTACATCAGGAGGCTTTTGGTGATGCAGGAGTATACATTTTACAGTATTTGAGGGAATTCCACAAAATTTCCCTTAATCTGGTCCTACCAGACTCTTGTACATTTAATTTGTACAGAGAGAGTGTTCATTTAGTTGAAAGCGGGTACTCTGTTGAAGTTTAAAACTATTGGATCTACCATAACCAATTTGGTTGTGATGTATGTCATGCGCATGTGCAATAAGAGGGGAGACCGACAAGGCTTATATTTAGTACTAGTGTTAGCCTTAGCCACCTCCTTAACCACTAATTGAGCAAGCTGGAAAATCAACGTTTCCCGAATCCTGTGGGAGGAGGGCCACAACATCATGGCCATCAACAAAACTCAGCAAAGATTGTTCTTGCTCGGGCTTTAACTTCTGGATATTCGGCAGCGTTGCCACAATGGACCAAATGGTTTCGTTCGCATCTTTCTCCGCCGCCATTACAAAACTACAACTCTAGCGCACGGCCTCAACATCATCGTTCTCAGCCAATCCCTCTGTACGCTGAATGGACCGCTAAAAATTTTGATGGAGAAAACCCAACACTATACCGCAAACCCACACGTAGTACTGAAGGGAAATTTGAATTTGTGCTCAATTTTTCAAATTGAGCACAAATTCAAATTTTGCAAATTCAAATTTTTTCAAATTGAGCACAAGTAGGAGGGTGAAGCCACGCTAGAATTTCTTTGCATCTGAGGTAAAACTGTTTTTCTGGCCTTTTTCACCTCTGAGTCAGAGTGCAGCAGTCAGGTCAGTCACTGAAGCTGTCCACCATCTCCACTGAGCACTCGTTGATATTAAGGGAGGCATAATTCCCTCTCTGCAACTTCCTAAATTTAGCTAATATCTCCTAAACATTCTGACATTCATGAGTAGGTTGCTGACACCAGCAGCTCAGGTCCTTTAATTCTTTCAGGGTCAGTCATTGATCATTGAAGGTCAGTCATTTATGTCTGTGATTAGGCCCACCACAGCTGTGCTGTCAACAAACTTGTTGATGGTGTTGGAATTGAAAGTGGCTAGGGGATTGCTCTGGTGTTGAGAATTCAATTCAATTCAATTTTATTTATAGTATCAATTCATAACAAGAGTTATCTCAAGACACTTTACAGATAGAGAATGAGGGTCTGGGGTAGGGATCGACCAGTACTGTTTTTTCAAGGCCAATACTGATACTGGTTATTAGTTGTTAATGAAATTAATAACCTATATTTGGAATCAATATGAATTTACAGTGAAAATGAAAATCTTTAAGTCAAAATTTGGATTTTACAATGTTACAAAACACACAAAAACTGTTTAATGCTTTATATACACTCACCTATAGGATTATTAGGAACACCATACTAATACTGTGTTTGACCCCCTTTTGCCTTCAGAACTGCCTTAATTCTACGTGGCATTGATTCAACAAGATGCTGAAAGCATTCTTTAGAAATGTTGGCCCATATTGATAGGATAGCATCTTGCAGTTGGTGGAGATTTGTGGGATGCACATCCAAGGCACGAAGCTCCCGTTCCACCACATCCCAAAGATGCTCTATTGGGTTGAGATCTGGTGACTGTGGGGGCCATTTTAGTACAGTGAACTCATTGTCATGTTCAAGAAACCAATTTGAAATGATTCGAGCTTTGTGACATGGTGCATTATCCTGCTGGATGTAGCCATCAGAGGATGGGTACATGGTGGCCATAAAGGGATGGCCATGGTCAGAAACAATGCTCAGGTAGGCCGTGGAATTTAAACAATGCCCAATTGGCACTAAGGGCTCTAAAGTGTGCCAAGAAAACATCCCCACACCATTACACCACCACCAGCCTGCACAGTGGTAACAAGGCATGATGGATCCATGTTCTCATTCTGTTTACGCCAAATTCTGACTCTACCATTTGAATGTCTCAACAGAAATCAAGACTCATCAGACCAGGCAACATTTTTCCATTCTTCAACTGTCCAATTTTGGTGAGCTCTTGCAAATTGTAGCCTCTTTTTCCTATTTGTAGTGGAGATGAGTGGTACTCGGTGGGGTCTTCTGCTGTTGTAGCCCATCCGCCTCAAGGTTGTGCGTGTTGTGGCTTCACAAATGCTTTGCTGCATACCTCGGTTGTAACGAGTGGTTATTTCAGTCAAAGTTGTTCTTCTATCAGCTTGAATCAGTCGGCCCATTCTCCTCTGACCTCTGTCATCAACAAGGCATTTTTGCCCACAGGACTGCCGCATATTGGAAGTTTTTCCCTTTTCACACCATTCTTTGTAAACCATAGAAATGGTCGTGCGTGAAAATCCCAGTAACTGAGCAGATGTGAAAACGCAGTGTTCCAACATTTTCAGGCTGGTTTGCAAAATGCAAGACTTTTGTCTGTTCTGATATCAATAGTTGATATTTCCAAAGTAGTAGACCAGCTGACTAACTAACACTTGCTTAAAGATATAGAAAGACTGGGATCATGGTTAAAAAAAACCAACATTATCTGCTGGTAGCCTACGGAATGAATACTGTTTTAAGCTTTTCAACAACCTCGGCAGGTTTTGTGGTAAAAATCTCAGTATCTTTTGCCCAATTAGACAACATTGAAGTGCTCTGTGAGACCAGATACTCTTCACTGAACATGACAGAGCGAAAGAGGCTCCGGCTGCTATGATCGGTTAGGGTTCATCATGTTCAACATGTTTGATGGCAAAGTCACACAACAGACTGACCATCTCATTTATTAGACATAAATGTTGAGAGATCCTCGACTGGTGAAAACAAACAATGAAACAAATGCCAAATGCCAATCTGATTTGCATAATAATGTGTGAAAAGACAATAAGAAAAATTGTGGGACTGTTTTTATCAGAAGATCTATGGTTAACCAGAACCCACATACAAGGTTGCACAACAACGTGGGATGAGGAGTGCTTCTGTTTGTACCAACCACCCATCTATTACTTGCAGCTGTCATGAATTTGGCATAAAAATGTTGTGAAAGGGTCTAATTTTCTATGAGAATGGAATGCAATTGTACAACAGAGCACAATGAATGTCCACACTGGATTAAACATGTTCCTCACGTACTACTTTGTTTGGGTTGAGGTTGCTGACAATTTTCTGTTGCATAAACCTTTAAGACAAATATGACCCGTGACAAACAAGCGGTTTCTGTCTTAATAACAATTCTGGTAAGGGAGCAATTTAGGACACTAATGTTAATCATTCACCAGGGCAGTGGAAATACCCTGACATTAAATATTTACCTTCCAGGCGGGGAACATGGAGAATGAAAAGCCTCTAAATGAATATTGACTCATACACACAGTTATGAAAGTGAGGAGGCCATCAAACAGAATACCAGTCCAGCACCACATGTTTTAATGTCCCAATGAAAACAAGAATAGACAATTTCTCACCAAAAGCAGCATGTTACATCATTTCTTCTGTTCTGTGTTTTTGTTCTTTTTTTCCCTACACGATATCATTCCACAGTAAAGCCATCAAGCCGATCACACACAAACCTGACAGATCAAGGCCCAGCAGTGTGAAATGTGTCGGCCATTTTGGCTCTGTCAGAGTTGGTGACATGCAGAGCAACTGCTCATTAGAAGGCAAGTGTGACAGAGCCTTTCTCCTTCATCCACCAGACGGGTTCGACTTCCTCACCCAAACAGAGTAAGGGGGAGAGCAGAGGGGGGAGGAGAGAGGCAGATGGCGGCGGAGAAAGAAAGAGGAGAGAAAACACGAGCAGGAGAGTGAGTGAAAGTGAAAAGAGAGAAGAGATGGGAGCAAGGGAAAGATACAGTGTGAGAGAGGGCAGGGGAGTGCGGAAACGTGCTGGCGGATATCATTAGGGCCGGGCACAGGGCTGTTTAACGAGCGAGCTCACAGCACCCCTTCATCCGCAGTGGCGCCTGCTGGCTAGAGGCCCCTAGTTTTCTGGCTCCCCAGTAGGGGCTGCCGCCTGTTCCATCACTGCCGAACGTAGTGAGGGGAGATTTATTTTCTCTCACTGCCAGTGAAGCAACCTGCATATTTGAAGACTAGGGGTCTGTTTTTTCAAGGCTGATACCAATACCAATTATTAGTAGATATCTGTAATGTTACCAACTCCAACACTAAATTTTGTTTTAATACTTTAAGCAATTATTTAATAAATTAGACTTAAATTAAACTTTCAACATAATACACAGTAAAAGATAGTCAGATAGTGTTGTGGGCAGGACATTGATACTCTGTGGTGAGTGAAACCGAAGCTGATGGACAGACAGAGCTGTAGCGGAGTCAAAGTAGCGCACTTTTTAATAATTAATTTAATCAGTTATCAAGCAAACAAAACGCTGATACAGATAATCTGCAAACTGTCAAAAAAACGGCTCGATAATTGGTCTATCCCTACTGCAGAAATCAGGCTCATTAAACCTAAGAAACATCCACTTAGGATCTCACTCACAGTCTCACATACACACGCAGCCTGAGGTTAGAAAGGTTTACCGCATGCACTCTCTCTTTTTTTCTCTCCAGTCAGAGGTATAATTGACTCTGCCTGACACATAAACATAGTGGTAATAACCCCGGCTTCCCCTTGATGTTAAGCGGTGGAGCACACAGCTGTGCGAGGTGCTGGGAAAAGTCACCGGGCACCAGGCATCTGCTGGCTTGTTGCATCCCTGCCGTCGCCTGTTCAACAGTGTGACTGTGGTGCCGCTACGGGAGACTGACCAGAAAACATTTCCCTGAAAAAGAGCCATTTCTTATTTGAATAAATCAGTTGAAGGAGGGGTGAAAGATTAAAGTCACAAGCCTGAGAGGTTATGTGAGACGGGCAAAAAGAAAAAGAAGAGAATTGTAACTGTTAAGATGAAACAAAAGCCACGTTTGCGCATCTCTTGGCTATGCACCACAGAATAGACATAAATAGATATGATGCTTTACAAAAAAGCGACACCTACTTAATTTGGTTGCTCTGATGAAAATAACACTTCATATAATATATTAGGCTGTGTCCTATCTGCCATTGCAATGAAATGCAACTGCACTGTGCTCTTGTAATATATGACCTTAAAGAAGGTCGTGATTGTATATATTTTTCTAGTCATCAACAAATCAATTTAAAAGACCAAAAACAACTACGATGTGTGATCTGTGTATCCAACCCTTGATATATCTTATTCCTTGTGCCATTTACTAAAAACAACAGCTCCACTTTGCACAGGCAGACATGTTCTTTGACACTGTAGTTTATTTTGATTATGAGTTGATTTAACCTGTTTTTCAAAAAAATTAAACTTGATATTTGTGCATCGTCTTTACAGTTTTGAATGAATGGACTTGGGGCTAAATGCCAATAGGGATGTCAGAAAGCATTGAGAGACGGACTAACAAATTGTTCTTGATCTCTTCATGGTAGAAGCACAGGGAAGTTTCACACAAATGCAGGGAAAGTGCTTTACAGGAACATTAAATATGTAAAGCCCTGGCTCATTTAGGTGACACTACTTGTGTTTGTTCTTATATGAAATACATCTGTGGTCTGCCGACAAAGTGTGGGATAAGATATTTATTAAGGTTTTTAACATTCTGGATGTCCTCCACATTACATAAAATGCATGCAGCTACCAGCTTTAGTATTCTGTATAACCCCCCCCCCCCCTTCATGATGAGATTCAAATTGTGTAAAATCCAAAAAGGGATTCACAGAAAATGATGCACGCATGCTCCCTACATAATTTGAATCCCACCAGAGAAAGAAGACTCCACAAGTACTATATAAAGAGTCAAGTGTAGAATGCACTTCTCGTGGTGGAAGAAGTATTCAGATCCCTTGGTAACACTTTACTTGAAGGTATTGACATAAGCGTGACATGACACTGTCATGACACAGTCATGACACATGAACCCTAACCCTAACCATAACTTGTCATGACAAAACCAAATGACACTTTCTAAAAGAAGTGTTACGTCATAAACGTTTATGACTTGTTTATAATGTTCATGGCACATTCATGACAGTGTCATGTCACTCTTATGTAGATACCTTCTACACGATCCTTTACTTATGTGAAACTACTGATATCACATTGTAAAATTACTCTGTTGCAATTTAAAGTAAAAGTATGTAAGTGACACCAGGAAAATGTACTCAATGCAGAAACATTCTCTCGTTTTAGAAACTGGAAACGATCCAAACTGTTCTGTCAATCAAGTGTTTAATCGGCTAATGATTTCAGCTGTACTTGTAGGCCTATCAATTATTTGTAGGGTTGTCACTATGAGTGAATCTTTTGACATTACACATTAATCCTGTACAATGTACAATGTCACCCTATATATATATATATTATATATATATATATATATATATATGTACAATATTGATTTATGCAGCTCTAAGGTTTGCTTTAGGAGAAAGCCGGACCAAATGTAAAGGTCTTTTCCATTTTTCTGACCCATTATTTCCCTCTGTCCAATTGAATAGATTTTCTTTTCTTTTTTTTTCAGCCTTCTTGTATGACCTGAAAAAGCCCCCTTAAACTTTGAAATGTTGCCACAGTAAATCAGTGTAACGGAAGTGCACATTATCCTCTGCTGTGCTGACACTGGTCATGGCAAAGCTGACAAGATAAAACCCCATAAAAAGTGGCTGTTGGAGATGAGAGCCTAGGCGGCACAGAGTTGGGGACTGGGAGTTCACGACCGGATGGATGTCAGCTTGATCTATACTGAATCAACACACAGCGAAGGTTGATAAGAAGGCTTAAGCTCCACAGCTGGCGAAGAAACTCTCCTGATGCCCACTTACATGTGTGCATACTTCTGCAAAGATACAATATGTACATAACGGGCACATTGACGCTTCCACTTGCAGATAATGACACATAGAGATGATACACACAAAGACAGAGATGAACACAGCCCACTGAGATCGGGCATGATCCCTGCCAAAACAGGCAACATCAATTGCTTTGAAAGGTTTTCATATCAGTCATATTGAAAGGATCAGGGAGAACAGGATGAAATGGAAGAGAGACTAACAGAGAGAGAGAGAGGAGATGTAGGGGGAGGAGTGGGTGGGATGTAGATGAAAGACAACAGAAGGACGAAAAACAAAGATCAAAAATAAAAGAAAAAAAGTTGAATAAAAGTACAAAAAATGAAAGCAGTTAGAAAATAAAACAGGGGGAATAGACGGGGGGGGGGGGTGTAAAAGCAAAAAACTATTTTGACACAAACCACTAGTTGAAAACAACACGTACTGAGAAGAAATCAAACAAGATAAGAGACGGGGAGAGATAAGACACTGGGAGAGACAAGGAAAGCCTAAAAAAAAAAAAGTGGGAGAAACTTTTCTTTGTGAAAGTGGCAAAGCTTTAGCACTAAGGACAGTTTCTTGCTCCTTCTCCCCTCCAACAATAAAAAATGCAGACAAACAGAAGTGGTAACCCTCGCTGCTCAATGTGATACGGTGTCAAGTATACAGAGTACCACGCGCACACGCACACACACACACACACGCAGTGTGTGGCCAAAGCCCCCTATCTGAGAACAAGTGCTCATCCTGACACTCCAAAGGGGCTCAGCGTGTGCACAGCCTAAGATGTTTAATTCATACAGCCGCCTGCTTGTGCTCAACATGAATGTGTGACGGAGGAGGACGGGAATGCGGAGTGTTCTGCACAACAGCCAGGCCTGAGGATGATGCAAAGCCACAAGAGAGGGAGGCTACATAAATAGAGAAGAAGAGAGCGAGAGATAAAATGCCAATGAATGAAAAAGAAGAAAGAGATGTAGGAGTATACACAGCGACAAAGAATAAAAGGTTATAGAAATAGACGCAGCTGAAAGCTGTGAAGCAATAAAATGAGACCAGAGAGAGAGAGAGAGAAAAAAATAACAAGGTAAGAGAGGACATGTTTGAGATACAAAAGCCAGCTCACACACAGTCAGTGATGGATAGAAGTAGAGCAGTGAAAGTGAACAACAGAAAAGAGGGACAGGAAAAAGTGAGAAAACAGTGGAGGGAAATTTTGCAGACACACAAAAAACTCTGGAGATCTCATGCAGGCAGGCGGTAAGAGCCCGGAGTGCTGAGGGTGTGTGTTGCAGATCTCAGGAGAGGCAGGCAGGGGACTGAGTGCTAGCGATTTTCTGTCATATCTCTCTTTCTCTTCATCCCTCACGCCTGTTATCCTCCTCCTCCTACCTCACCCCTCCCTGCAGCATGTGTAGCAAAAGTACTACAGCGTGTGTAGCATTTGTAGACACCAATTTTATTGTGGGATTAATTGTGATACCTTGGTGTAATTAGTTTCTCAAAATGAAGACCATGCTTCTAATGCAACCTGTTCCTTCCTGTCCTAAAAAGATAGCACATCTCTTCTGCTATTGCATGCCATGCTACCTAGCCTGATGCTTTTATTAAAGGTTATTACACCATTTATGTAAGCTCAAAACAGTTAAAGGCCATCTATGACAACAGCTTTTGGTGGTCTAGGGTGTGACAAATCCCTTTTGACTCATCTGCCTCTAACATTTAGCTAGCTCTTGTCTCATTACTGATCTATAAAGTATTCATGAATTAATTATTAAAGGTTCACAGTCAACACTTTGGGAAATACGCTTATTTTACAAAAAAGTGTTTTCTTTAAATTTTGAATAGTCCCTTTAAAATAATTTCACAAAAACAGTTTCTTCCCCTCTGCACTCAGCCTCATTAACAAAACCCAGGACCCCTACTGACTTTCACTAAAGGGCTGTCCACACCAAGATCAATAACTATAACTATGGTTGTATATATTTCAGCTTTGAAAATGACATGTTCACTATGCATAGCCACTTGTGTTTTAGCTCAAACAAGCGGTAGGTGGAAAGCAGCGGTGTGTTCATCAAACGCACACATTAGCACGTCAGTGACACTCTCCCACACACGCACGCACATGCACACACACGATTTAGAAAGAGCTCTAGTTGGCCAATTACACACACAGAATAAACAGAGAACATAATATACATGAAGATTAATCTGTTTATTGTATATACTCATAATATCAATATCATCATTAATATCTATCATTAGGCACCTTATACAGTATGTAGATAGTTTGGAGACTTGGTCTGCATGCCTGTTAGTTACAAAAACACTGAATTGAAACATGCTGTCAACCCGGCAAAAAAAAAAAAAATCTTAGATTTCCGTTCAGATTGTGTTTGAGGCGTCGCTTACATGTTTGCTTCTACACTTGTTTATGCAAAACTAATGTGAAACCTTTGAGCGGCGGTGACTGTTTTTACTGTACATTTGTGGAGAAATGTGTGTCTATAGTGTCACTGTGTGTGTTTGTGTATTAAAGCGTGACAGCCTGTGTGAAAATTGTTGTGCAATAACGTATGAGGTTTAGTCTGGCGTTCCCTTGTGTAACAGTGAACAGTGTGTATCGGCGTCTATGAGTGCGTGCCAAACCTCTTACAGGTACTGGGAGACTATGAGCTGAGCCAGTTCAGGCAAGTCTTTGTACACCATGGCACAGTTGCCAGATCTTGAGCCGGTTTTACCTGGATATCAGAGCCAGAAAAACTGTAGAAAGTTTCCCTCATGCCTATGGAAGAAAATATATTCCCTCACTTCTCCCCACAGTACTGTAAGAATCAATATTTCACTGCATACACCCAGGGTTATGCAGCCTGGGATAAGATTCACTTACTACAAACACACTGCTACATTTGTTATGTAGTGGACAGCCTGCTAGCAAATTAAGGTCTTGACTACATTAAATTTGTAAAAAAAACAAACAATTGCCTTGAGAAAATACATTTTTACACAATCGCTTTCAATAATCCTTCATAGCCACAAGATGTGCAAAGTTGCAATTAAGTCAGAACACAGACACGGTACTTTCTTTACAGGTCCACTATCAAAAAAAATGATGAAATTCATTGCAAGTGGTTGATATACTGTAAGATCACAAGAAGTCAGCCATGTATTCCTTCCCCGGAGATTTTGTAAATGCACGGGCCTTGGTTTTGTCAGGCTCCTATTTGCAAATTTGAATTATTCTAACCATATCCAAGCAAAATTTTGAGTTTAACTAGAATAAATAGACATTTTGGGGATATATATATTCTTTCTCGCTATGACTTAGATGAGAAAATTGATACCACTTTCATGTCTGTCTGCTAAATATGAAGCTACAGTCAGCAGCAGGTTAGCTTAGCTTAGCATAAACAGGAAAACAACTAGCCTGGTTCAAAATGCAACTTCCACTTTGGTCCTTGTACATATTAACAGCTTTAGAGGTGCTGGTAGGCAGTTAGTTACCTTTGGACAGAACCAGTGTGTTAGGCTAAGCTATGTGACTGCTGGATGTGACTTTGTATTTAATGCACAAATATAAGAACGTTATTGATTTTATAGACCTTCCTCCAAAGGGCTGCACAATAGGGTCTTGATAATCCACACAGTATTCCAGGATGGGAGAAAAATGTGCTCTGGTATTTAAACCAATCACAATTATCATGGGTGGCACTAAGCGCCGGGCCGTGCAACCGGGCCGCTACCAAATAGCCTCAGGAAGGAACTTGTTTTGGTGGAACATGTACGTTCAAAAGTTGTTTTAGTCGTACAACAGAAAACTCAGATTGGACAGATAGTCTAGCTATCTGTCTGGATTTAGCCTGCAGAGATCTGAGGAGCAGTTAACCACAGTCCTCAGAAATCCACCAAAGTTTAAAATTCCAACACAAAGAAAGCGGAAGGTAAAGGACATCCGGCTGAAAATAGTAAAATCTGGCAGAATTTCCGGCGGCACAGAGCAAAATCAGAAGTGGAACGTTGTAGATATCAGTGATGGAAATAACGCAGTATAAATAACGACGTTACTAACCATGTTCTTTTTTTTAGTAAGTAATCTAATTGATTACTCTTCCCATCTTAATAACACTGTTACTGACAACAATGTGGCACGCTACTATAATTGAAGCTGTTTTTTTTTCATCAGACCAACTAGGTCGTTTTTCACTGTTCTTCCTTGGTTAGTGGGCTGCCGTGATGGGCAAGTTACTTTTAAAAAGTTATTAGTTACAGTTACTAGTTACTTCTTCCAAAAAGCAACTAAATTACATACTCAGTTACAAATTATAAAAGTAACTAGTTACTTCAGAAAGCTACTAATGCATTACTTTCAAGTAAATCTTTAATGCTCAAATGTGACCCCACCTCCACCCCTCTTTAATGGAACTTAAAAGACATGTGCATGTTCAATTATTTATTATAAATCTAAATATTAAAATGAAATGGACACTTAATATAGTACATTATTAACAGAAACGATGTCCACACAACTAAACTATTTTAATGTTGCTGTGGGACAAAGTGAGACTAGTTTCCAATCAAATGCCATGTATGTACATATTATGTCTAGTGGATCAATAAAAATAACAACACAGATGTTTTGGAACTTTTGATATTTATTGCCTCTCAACAGGCCATAACCCCCCTTTGATTTCATAACGCCATATCCGTCTTTCGTTGACTGACTCGCTTCTGTTGTTTCGTTATGTGTCCGACTAAGCGTGCTTATGACAACCGCCCAACTTTACCTCTGATTGGCTTACCATGAAATTTTACTCAACCTCAGCCAATCGTCAACATTTATGCGTTTGTCTCGTGCACGGCCCATTAACCAAGGAAGAAAATACACATATTCGACACAAGCTACAGTCAACAAGAGACAGGTATGGCGAGCCCAAATGAGGGGCAATAAATATCAAATGTTCTAAAACATCTATGTTATTTGTATTGATCCACTATAAAAACATAATATCTACATACATGGCATTTGATTGGAGGATATCCTCACTTTGTCCCACAGCAACATTAAACTAATTTAGACTTGTGTACATTGTTTCTGTTACTAATGTTTTGTATTAGTGTCCTTTTCATTATAATATTCAGATTTATCATAAATAATTGAATAAACATGAACATTTTAAGTTCCGTTAGAGGGGGGAGGGTCATGTTTGAGTATTTAAAAATATACTTGAAAGTAACGCAATAGTTACATCTAAGCTAAGTTTCTGGCGGTAGCTTGGGAGTGGAGTCAATCTTCTCATTGCAGCGAATATGTTTCTTTAATAACACCAATTTTCTTTAAACAATATCATGAGCATCAATGTCAATTCATTATACTGATGAAAATAGTTAAATTATAGAGTCAGGGGTCGTTTGAATAAATTAAGTCAGGTCTCAAACTCACTAACCTTTTACCACTGCAAACCATTTCTCCCAGTTCACATGTTGACACTTTCTAATCTGAAATCGAGTAGTGCAGAATTTCCAAACTTAACGGAAGCTTCAGCCCCTCCCCTTTCCTCCTGTGGCCTTGACAGACATGGACACGGCATCTCCAACCGACCGTGAAATAGCCACTTGTGTTTTAGCCCGAACAACTCCATTCCTGTGTGACTGTCAGCACGCGCACGCACACACACACATACCACCCACACACACAAACACACATTTGTACAGTAGTCCTGGAGGACCGACTGTAGGTCCTGAAGAACTGATCAATACTATTCAATCTGCTCACGGGTCATTGCCGCATTACGCTACAGCTGCTATCCAAACAATGAATGGCTGGACACCGCATGTGAGAGAGAGAGAACCATGTCCAAATGGAATCCCATTAAAACGCTATGGCTCTCGGGACCAATGCTGACCCCCTTTTCCCCCATTTTTCCCCCCTTGCTCCATACGCAGTAGCTATTTTGTGCCCCTCTGACTGACAGCTCCTATCCAGGAAGGAAAAATATGTTGTTACCATGACAACAGCTCATGCTACACTGCCGTGGATACAAGCGTTTGATTAATATCACTCCACTGAAATCATCATTTGATATTGAGAGGTCATTATAATGGCTGCAAGACTTTATAATGTATTTACACTCGTAGACATATAGGGAAGAAGAGGACGATGGTCTGAGTAACAGCTGTTTTGTTTCTTGACAGACACATGATTTTAAGTGCAGTTAAAATACCTATAATATCAACAGTGAGTGGCCATTATTCACATGGACAGCAGAGATTGAGTTTTTTTTTATCAGAGATAAAAAAAAATACAGTGCATGTTTCTAAAAGACTGAGACAACATTTCCATAATGAGCTTTTGCGCACAGCACGTCTCCTTTCTATACTATTTTTAATACATCTCATCTAAAAATAGTTTAAAGCTGTGAGATGGCAAGCAGACAAAACAATAAAAGAGTCAGCGATACGTAGGGAGGATATGAAAAAGCCTCTCCTTATTCTTCTTATCTGTGATGCCTTTTCTTCCTTTTCTCTCCTCATCAGCGGTAAAGTTTCAAGACGAATCATCTCTTGGTTTACGAAGCCCTTTTGCTGTGCCTGCTCCTTTTTCTTTTCTTTCAGCCACTTTCTTTCCCTTTTTACGGTGTTTTTGGGACACCTAGGGAATTTCCTTCTCGGAGTTCATCCCTTTCTTCCCCCCAGGTTCTGCTTCAGATTGCTTTTCACAAGGATGTCGTTCATTTCATTAGAGCCAACTTATCAGTATCTAGTGTGATGCCAGGTTCCGTGTTTATTCCTTATGATAACTGTTGGTTGTCTTTTCCCAGTGAGGCTTTCTCAGGCTTACTGTCTACCCTAAGAGAGTGATCCACAATACAGAGAGGGCAAAAAGTGAAGAGACGTTTTAAACACTGTTTACAGGATCTATGCACAGAATGACAGCACAAAAACACACGCATGGTTGTGTAAAATGTGTCACCCCTTTGGAGTTGTGGAAATTGTCTGAGGTGATAAAGAGGAAGAATAAGGGAAGAAAAGCTGTATAGTACTGGTTTTGGGGATAGTCTTTATGTTAACACTACTGAAAGTCCTTAGTAGGGTAGAGCCAGGCCCAGCAATACAAGTTAAGGTGCTATAATGAAGGCGCTAACATTTCACAAACAGACCAAGAGACTGTGTTTGAGTTGGAATGGAGAAGTGGATTGTAGGCCTCAATTATTTACTGTAAGGGTAGTATAGATTTCCCTAGAAGCAAATCAGCAAACACAGACAAAACCATCATCCAGCTTTTAGGAATCCCAGCCAAGGCAAGTGTTGAATTGTTGTAGATTAATTGTGGGAAGGGCTTGGCAGTGGACGTGGATCTTGAGGGAGAGGGAGCAAAGTGATTCTGAGAGGAGTGTGGGAGTTATAGCGTGAGAGGTCTAGCGGAGGTTTAGCTGCAAAGGTCAGAAATGACTGGAGATGGGACGCCTGCAATGGAAAATACTGGTCAGATTCCAGGACACTGTGAGAGATTGTTTGGACTGTGAGGAAACAGCAAGTCAGAACTCGTGGGAGCTTCTCAGGAGTGGCTGGGAAGAAGGCATACATTTTTTTCCCCCAGAAGGGATGAGGATGGAGATCAAAAGTGTAAGACAGAGAGCTGAGATTGTTTCACAAAGAAGTCTTGGGACCACATATTGGGTGGAGGTTGGCAAGGCGGTGGGCATCCACGTCCTTTTGTGAATGGGTAGTCTTCCTTTAAGATCAGGCTATGGTGAAGATGGAGTGCACTCCAGAGAGGCTGCTGGGAAAAAACAGAACAGAAAATTAATGAGAGGAAATAACAGAGGGGTTGGGTGTGTCATGTGTGTGTGTGTGTGTTCGGTGTGTGTGTGTGTGTGTGTGTGTGTGTGTGTGTGTGTAATAGAAAGAAACAATGCTCCCGTTTGATAGAAAGGGTTGAAAAAACCCTAAAATGGCAAGAAAGCAAAAAACAAGATGAAAACAGAAGAGTAAAAAGAGAAACAATGACGACAATCACAAAAAGAGAGGGGAGGGGTGCAAACCCGAACAGAGCTTAGTGACGTAGATGAGAAAGGAAATGAAGAAGTTGAGATCAAACAGGAAAAGAAAAAGAAAGGGCCAAGATAACAAGCATGGGCACAGTGGGGCATAAAAATGGATCAGGGGGATGGAATTAGAAAAATAGAAGAGAGAGGGGGGAGATAAGAGAGACAGGATAAAAGAGAGAGAGAGAGAGAGAGGTAGGACGAATAAAAAGCAGACATAATTATAAAATGGCACAAGAAAATCAATGCAGTGAGCGTCATTGTGCTTGCAGGCGCCGTACAAAGGGAGGTGGAAAGCAGCGGTGTGTCCATCACACGCAAACACTAGCACATGTCAGTGTCTCACACACTCCTTCTCACACACACACACTCTCATGCACACACACACACATCAAATGCGGAGTGAAGACAAGGAGGATGAGTCAGGCAGATGAAGCGGAGAGAGACAAGTGACATTTAGAGCTCAGGCGGAGCATGTGATGACAAGGCACAAAGATGCATCCCAGCCCGACTCTGACAACAGCCTTTGCGGGGTGTGTGTGTGTGCGTGTGTGTGTGAGAGAGTGAGCGTGGATGCAGAGCTCGGTGGAAGGAACCCGATTGCGATTTATATATTCTTATATTTAACTGTGAGAGGTGAGTACTGAGCGCCAACACAGCACTGAGAAGTCATGTTAATATTTTGAAACTTGGAGCTACAGAAAAAGAAAAAGTCTGATGATAAACCTTTCAAGTAGATGTCAAGTAGTAGAACTATTCAGAACCTTCACTTAAGTAAAAGTGCCAATACCATGATGTAAAAAAAAAAAAAACTTTACAAGTACAAGTTACATCCTAGAGCAGAACAATTATCAGCAAAGTGTCAAAAGTAAAACTACTCATTCAGCAAAAAAAAATGGCCCCTGTGACAGATACATTATTATATATTACATTATTAGATTCATAATAATGCATCCATGTGTAAAAAGCATTTTACATACTGTTGTAGCTAGTTTGGACTACTTTATATACAGAAAAATAGCTTAGGGGTTTCAAAACTGGGGTCAAGCACCCTCCATAAGCTTGAAGTGTGTTGTGTACTGCTACACAAATCTGTATTCGTTTTTTAGACTATTCACTAATCTTAGCTTTTTGTGAATTATTGGCATGTTTTCTTTCTTTGGGCATTAAATGGTTATTTAATTGCTATTTGGGTTAACTGCTAACAACTCTTAGTGATCTGGAATGTGACAAGAGGCTCCAACTAGACACTGCACATGTTAAAAGGTCTCCACATTAACAACAAAATATGTGGTTTGTCCATGCCCTCTAGCACAACAAACTTTCTAGCAATTTCTAAACCTGATGGTGGAAAATTGTATTTGTCTGTGCCTCCAAAATGGTACAAATCACTGAGAAATACAATCCGTTCAATGAAGGAACAACACCATGGTTATGGTTTGGTTAGGTTTAGGGAAATCATGGTTTAGGTTAGAATTACTACTTCACTAAGGTTAGCTAGCTTAGCTAGCTAAGGAGCTTCATTGACATGGTTACAATAATATACATGTTGTTGAGGTTTGGTGATGATTGTGATTATGGTTAAAAAAAAATAAATAAAAAAAAACAGGAAACAAACAGCACTCACTCTCCATGTTTGATGCTTTGATGACCCATCCATCTAACCTGACCACTAACCTGACCACCACTCTACCATCACCTCACTTCCTCCTTCACTTTTAGGGCATATATTTCTTGTTTTAAAAGGTCACTGCTTGCTACAAGTTAGCAATCAAACACAACAAAGGTTGTCAGTTAAATTTTGTTTAGAGCTTTGTTTAGAGTTAGCAATCAAACAACCATAAACAGCGAAAACGTTTTTGAAATGACTGCTAGCTTAGCTACAAGCTAGCAATCGGACACAACAAAGGCTGTCACTGTCAATGGCGTTTTGAGCTAACGTGAATCATAGATAGCTAAAACGTGATTCCCATCTTCTGTTATTGTTTGTAATGAGAAAAGTTTAGTGTTTCATGGATTTGGTTTAGAAGCCTTTATTGGGGATTTTTAACTGTGCAAAGTCCTGCTATATAGCTAGCTACTCAGTAGCTCCTCTAGCTAGCTAGTGAAACATGGAGCGAAGGCTGGCCAATCAGAGCAGACTGGGCTTTTTCGAGAGGAGGGCTTAAAGAGACAGGCGCTCCTACAAAGCGTCTCATTCAGAGGGTGAATAAAGGTGCAGCAGCCATGGGCAGTATGAGAAAAATAAAAAGTACATTAAAGCATGTAAACATGTTCTAGTACAAACACAAAATGCAAGTATAATCCTGAAAATGCTATATGATAGTTGCTCTTTAATGAAAAAAATCTATTAGCTATAGCTTTCTGATAAATGTAGTGGAGTAAAGTTATTAGTAGTATAAACTAGCATAAAATGGGAATCCAGTTACCTCAAAATTGTACATTTGTAGAAATTGTACAATTGTACAACTGCAATGCATCAAGTCATTTCTGCTCAAAAGCATTTAAACACCACTCAACACACACACACACACACACACGTTAACTGTATTGCTGCCAGGGCTTATCAGTGCAGCAGGACCACACACCACAAAAGGCTGAAATTCATTACAAGCTGTCGGCACATTCAATAGATTCTTCAAATCCCCCCCCCCCACCCCCGGAGAATGGTGAGAATACTTAAAACTCCTCCTTGTCTACATCCTAATTTCAAGGAGAGTTTGCATTGTCACATTCAGACACAAACTGCTACATTTCCACCATCATATAAACACAAAAATCTCTGTTCTGAATCTTGACTTCATGTGTAATTCACACACACACACACACACACACACACACACACACACACACACACACACACACACACACACACACACACACACACACACACACACACACACACACGCACACACACACGCACACACACACGCACGCACACACACGCACACACACACACACACACACACACACGCACACACACACACACACACACACACACACACACACACACACACACACACACACACACTATTCTGAGGTACTGCTGAACGGAGAGCAGGCCTAGAAGAGCAGTTCAACAACATACTCAGTATTTCCAATTTACGTCTGTGTTAATGTCACTATGCTCCACTTGGCTGCCATCACACACTCTCACACTCTCTCTCTCACACACACACACACACACGCACACACAAAAAGCCGGGATGCTTTAACAACCTTTATGCGAACATATTTTCCAATCTAGTTGAACAGTTGACAGCACTGTAAAAAGAAGAAGAAAGGAAAATGATCATCTTCCAGCCAACACTGTTTCAGTTTCAAGGACAGAAAAGGACAAATTACTCCGGATCTTTTCTTTAACACAATTACTATAATCTGCCCAACCTAAATTAAACAGACCAGCATGTGAATGCCTCCCTGACATAAGTGTGGAGTGCGTACGTATTCCAGCGTCTAACAGAGAATTACAATTCCGGCATGTTTCTGTGGTGTGTAATTGCATGTGTATGTATGTATGTGTGTGTGTGTGTGTATGTCAGAGAACACTTGGTTTGTCTCCAGTTATTAAACTAACTAATTAAAAGACCCACTCATCACGTTTACGTCCCAAACAAAGGGAGAGTTGATCTATTATTAATGTACTTCTTCCGCATTGTAATTCACACACGTATTAGGTTTTATACCCATACGTTCACACATGAATGTTTGCACGCACATCGTACACACACACAAACAGTGCTCCAGTGGTCTGCAGTGGTTCAGTCTCCTCTGCCACCGTACATATGATGAAGTGATTTGCCAGTATTAACGAACGAGCAGCTTTTCAGAGACAGGTAGTCTGGATCATCAAAATCTCTCCTGCTATGCTTCACTCCTTTCTTCATATCTCTTTCTCCCCCTTCTCTCTTTCCATGCATTTGTAATCAGATGTGTCTTGCTTGTTTAATCAGAGCACACCTCAGCGTGCAGCCACATCTGCCACCTCTCCGCTGTGCGCCACGTCTCGTAGTAAAAATGTGAACGAAGGCGTATTTTGCACTGATTCTGTCCATCCGGCTTTGAGGCATCTGTTCTTTAGGCTGAATCCAGGCTTTACTGTACCTGCCAGAGGGGTACCCTGACAGCTTGGCTGCTGGAAACCTTTAGATGATTATAAAGGATATGGCCAGCAATATATTCTATTCTTTTTCTTAGTGTAAACAAATGCCAAACCAGCATGCTGCTAACAAGTATTGCTTGTGCAGCCAAAGCCTGGTAAGCCTTATTCCTCTTTGGCGTTTGCACTTGGTGTTTATCATTATGATGTATATGAATTTTATTTTTAGTTGGTGGCACATATCTATCTTTCTTCAGTTGAAAATAGTCCAAAAAATGCTGGTTTGAGTAACTTTTGCTTAAATTACTGCTGTGTTAGAAAATGATTGAGCCTCTTTTTAAACAATTCCATTTTTACCTAAATGTTTACATCTTTGTTAGAATAAAGGCTTGGCCCTCAACAGGTAAGGGAATGAGGTTGCTGTGAGACGGGCTAACACATGTTGGTTTTGGTCTTTTTTGGGCAGATTTGTTGACAATAAGAAATTTGATTGGATACCTTCATGTACTGTATTAAAGAAACAGTGGGTGACTAAGATAGAAGAGTCAACACATTTCACTTATGAAAAGGAGGATATGGCTGGACAATACTCACTCTTATTTGGGAGTTATAGCAAGTTCTTTTTATGTAGTAGAAAGTGATACCCTGTGAAGAATGGAGTCTGTCAGTTCTAGATGCCAGAAACACAGGTCACACACTGCACCATGTGACAGATCTCACTACCATTATCCCCACCAGGTCAGAAATGTACCAAATAGATGACCAGAAGAAAAAGTTACTCAGCCAACACTTCTTTAGAGCAGCGATTTCCAAACGTTTTGGCTTGTGACCCTTTCAAATGAAGCATAACACCGTTCTTCATTGGTTATGTCATGGCAAAACAACAAAATGTTGCTGGATTTCATTTGATTTCACCTTTAAGGGTGTCACAGTTTATATACATGAGGGCACAAACTACTATCGTCATCACAATGACGTCACAGCCCTGTTGCCAAACAATACTGTTAGTATTGTATGATTCTGCAAATTTACAGACATCCACAAGAACAATCTATGGCCAATTGATTTTTGACTTTTAAAGATAATCTTTTGGGCATTGGAGGCTTTTATTTGTGACAGGACATAAAAGGGAAAAGAGAGGGGGAATGACAGCAGCAAAGGTCCGCAGATCGGATTGAAACCCATGGCCGCTGTATCAAGGACTGAGCCTATGATGACAAGCAACAGACCAAAATGAAGACAACCATGAGATAAACTATGCAAAACAGGAGAATGCTTGTTTTAACTTGATACATTGATTTATGATAACACTCCGTCTGACTCAAGCAGAAGGTACAGCTGTTGAAACTGTCATTGAGTCCAGGTATATCACATTTTCCCACAGACTTGGATCACTAATCCATGTGAAAGCTCAGATGACTTAGGTAAGGCCACTGACACATTCAGTATACGCACACACAGGCGCATACATGTCAATAGATCTTATATATGTAGAATTGTGAGAGCCTTGTCTTGTGTGTGTTTAAAATAGGTCATCTTATTCTGTGACTCTGAGCGAGCACGCCTGCTTCTTCTCCTGCCCTGATTTCAACAACATAAACAACTGACGGGAAGTTTTCCCCATCTCCTTCTCTCCGTCTATCTCTTTAAAGCAGCGCTCTTTATCAGCGTAACCCAGTGAGGTTGAGTAAATAAGTCTATTTTATGCAGAGCAAGAGACAGAGGAATGGTAGTTCTCAAAGTGCTTGTATTTTGGTATTCTAGTTGTGTGTCAAGTTAGATTTGTTTGCTACTGTGCCTTTTCCAGTGCCACCTGCTAACAAACACACACACACACACACACACACACACACACACACCTTGCGCCATGGTTTAGCTTCCTTTAGTTGCTCAGCAGGGGACTGTCAAACTGAGCTCCGTACCATTTCTTTACTGTGCTGCTCTATCATGCAGGATATCTCTCCTGACACAGAGCTGTCATGGCCTTCAGGGCTTGACGATGGCGATGCAAAGGAGCAAAAAGTGGAACAGCAAAAAACAAGCCCATCACTTATTTTAGTGCATGTATGCTGATGTCAGCATGTATCTATATTTGCACTTTTATGTTGGTAAAAGCCCGGTTGTACTGTACGTGCAAAAATTCTGTAGATATTACTTTAGATGACTCAGGGTGTTAAACTGAAAATCCCTAGTTTTACTATGCTCACATTAGTGGTGCGATTAGCCAAAGGGTGTTGCAACATCTCTGGCAGTTGATGGTTTAAAAACATGACCGAGGTTAGAAGTATTTCATCATGACAAATTACAAGGAATTGCTATGATACTGCATCTTTTCCTGTTGACTGAATATAGCAACACTAAACAGGATTTAGCCTGCTGTGGAGATCTTAGAAATTGGGTCATTATTTGGGGAAATTTATTGGTTGCTTTTTTGCTGAGAAGTTATATAATTGATACCGCTCATGGAAGCCAAGAAATATTCGGACACATTAAAAACCCACAACATGTTGTTTTTACACTAAGGTTAAAATGTTAATAGTGAGCTTTAGAAGTGCGGGTGGTGGATTTGTTACCTTTAGACAGAACCCAGGCTGTTTCCCACTGTTTCCGTCTCTGTGCTAAGCTAACAGGCCGCTGACTGCAGCTTTATATTACATGCATGGACTGCAAATGGACTGCAAATAGCAAAGGGCTTTCATCAGTGGGCCACAGGCTCAGTCACCATAGTGTTACCTCATTTGGCGATACATAGTTACTCAGACATTAATTTAAATAGAAATCTTTGAGATTATTACTTTAAGTGTATTATACATTGAGGAACAGAGTAAGAAAGGGAGAGGTGGAGTGAGAAAGAGGAAAGAGAGACAAAACGGGGGACACGGTGAGTAAGAGAACTAGGAACTGCCCTGAGCTCTCAAGTTCCTGCTGACTCGGATAAATACCTGAGGAATGGGACACAGTCGAGAGCATGGCTACGTTGCAATTAACCTTGTGAAACCACAGCATGCGTTGGTGATTAACGACATCCCATTATGTGCTATTAAACAGCAGCGGGGGAGGTTCTCTCCCCCCCTATACCAAAACAGCCAAGGAACTATGATTTCTTAGACAAACCTTCCCTTAAGGAAGTTTTATGGTTGTGCAGAGGCTCCACGCAAAGCTGTTGCCGTAGCCTACGTAAATAGCCTGGTGTTTATACTTGTGCGCTGGTGTGCGCGTCGAGCTGGCGTGTGTGTGTGTGTGTGTGTGTGTGTGTGTGTGTGGGGGGGGGAATAGAGTAAGGGAGAAGTGAGAGAGTGACATGATTAGATTTGGAGCGAGTACCGACTCTAGAGTCACAGTGAGAGAAACAAAGTGTCTCCCGTGTTCTTTCTGACCAAGGTGGGAAATCTTTAACAGGAACAGTTAACCCTCTCCTTAATTTCATGTTGATTATAGAGAAGGAGACCCAGGAAATGAGTTGAGGGGAAATGCAATGCTACCAAGCCAAGGCCGAACGATGTGCGTCGCTGCGACGTGTAGTTACATTTTTCGAGAGGTGCACATCATGCTACGGTGTAGGGTCCGGCGTAGATGCAGAGGGGTCTGCGGCAGTACATTGTTTATTCTATGCACAACCATAAAACGGCCTTTAGCGTGACAACATTCTCCAAAGGGACTAGACCACAAACAAAATCCATAACATTATAACATCCGCTAAGAAACATTTGTTTGCAAGTTGCCGAATGACCCACTGTGGCCTAATATCCTCTGACTGCTGCTTCTTTGCATGCCACTTACATGTTTCCCCTCCCTGTCTTGTTCAAAAATCTGTTATTGTTTGTTACAATAGAAGCCAGTTGAGTCCCCATAGAGGGCTCAGTGATACGCAAAATTCTCTGACACAGAAAGGAGGCTTTTACCATAAGAAAGGTAGAGGAGAAAAGAAAGAAAAAATGAAGAGGAAAAATGGAAACGGATAAAGCGAAAAAAAAAGATAGAAGTGGAGGGTGTATGTGTGTGTGTGAGAGAAAAAGAGAGAGAGAGGGAAGAGAGACAGGGGCGGGCGGGAGGGGAAGATAAAAGCAGAGCTGTATTCCCTGATGTGGCTTCTGTGTGTTGGCTCTTTGCAGCTCCTGCTCTAAGGATTACTGCATTTACTCTTCAGCTTAAAAATAGCCCCGTGATAATTTATTTAGCTGGAGCACGCCATCCAGCATTGTGTTCCAAGAGAATAGTCCCCCCCCCCCCCCGTGTCTGTGTCTTTATGAGATTCTTCCACTCTCTCACTTTCTCTCCCTGTGTGTTAAGGGTGCTGTAGGTAGAATTGTGAAGCTCCAGAAAAAAATCCAACAAATGTGAACATCAACCACTTCCTCAGTCCTTCCCCCCTTTCTGCTAAAGGCCAAATGGTCTCCTATGACCCCCCCCCCCACAAGGGAGAATGAATGTGTGTGCATGAGCAGTGACTGACACACAGTTAGTGCTGCAAAGTTTGTTTTATAAGTCTTACCTATTACATGATATTCTGTTCCTTGACTTTCTCTTAATTTTTCCCTTCCTAAGAAATTCACCTTCTCTCGAGTGTCTTTGTTTATTTAAATGCTGGTTCTTGTTTTGATGTCATTGAACCTGGTTACATGAACCTCTGACACCCTTGAAACAGCAAAAATAGCCCGTTATTAAATATCTTGGATACTCCAGTTTGCACAGAATAAAGTGAATAGCAAACTCTGCGCATGTTTACAACTCACACCAAATATATAAATAAAAATAAGCTTCCTCACTTTTTCGTCATATTTATGAGCCTGCTTGTATGCTTGGTTCTTTTCTGAATCTCAATAAATGTAAAACTGGGCACAGTGTGTGAACATGATCTCCACTACTGTTAACTACATTTTGGCAAGGACCCTTCTTCGGATACACACACACACACACACACACACACACACACACACACACACACACACACACACACACACACACACACACACACACACACACTGTATATATATCCGTGTAAAAAGCATAATAACCGTTGCTTGAATGAACCATAACTATTCATTAAGCTTATTAAACTTGGGAGAAGATTTTGTTTTACTTGGACTGATCACTTATTCTCCTCCGCACCTGTCTTAAAACAGGTATACAAAGATTACCTTTGCTTGTAGGATTAACTACCGCAGTTAGTCATTGATATGTAAATAACCATCTGTTTCTTATCAAAACCTTTGTGCTGCACCAGTCTCTGGACTGTGAGCAGAAATGAAAAGAACAACTAAAGAGGAAGCACAATAGTTGTGATGTATCCAAAACCAGAGACATAAGTGAAATTATCATAACATTCCTGATTCTAGGACAAGTTCCCAGATATACCGCTGAAGTGAAGAAAGCACATGTATTACCATAGTGCTAACCAATTTGCCCTTGGAATATGCTTGTTGAGTGTACTTTGAGCATACTTTGAAGGAAACGATCCCCTTCAAGTTGCTTCAGCGACCTATCAAGACTCAAACAGGGCATGTTCAAAGTCAACAGCACTTAAACATAAGATATAAGAGGCCTTCAAAGTGCAGAGACAAAAAGCCTCAATTGGTATTTTAGACTTTCAGTAGCTGAGGTTAAAGGGTGTCATCCGTCTATGTGGCACAGCAAATCTCATTTTCTGCAGAAATGTGATGACTCGACAGTAGGGACGTAGCAGGGAAGTTGGGCTCAAAATAAGGAAGGGATTGCAATGTATTCCTCTTCCTGTCTTAGTTTCCATGTCTCACACAACAGTTATCCTTAGAGTTGTGAATAATGATGACCTTACTGGAGCCATTGGCTCAGAAACACTGGCCACTCTAAATTCCCTTTGTGTGTGTAGTAATGGGATCTTATTTCTCTCTATCAGGTTTCTGCTCTTCTGCTAACTGTGATCAGTTCTGTGGTTGGAAGGCGGCGCTGCGTGTCAAACTCGACATTTACTAGCCACAAAGTTAGAGACAGTAAAACAGATTGCATGGTCGGGCCATAATTTCTAACTTGCTAGTAGTCTCTATCAACAACGTTCCACTTCCGGGACTGTTGGCGCTGCCGGAAATTCAAACCAGACTGCTCCTCAGATCACTGCAGGGTAAATCCAGACAGCAAGCTAGACAATCTGTCCAATCTGAGTTTTCTGTTGCACAACTAAAGCAACTTCTGAAAACATGTTCCACCAAAACAAGTTCCTTCCCAAAGCTAGGCACTGTTGATCCGCCCAGCGCTTAGCACTGTCCAAGGCAGTCGACTTAAAGAAATGCCAATAAACCAAAGCATGTTTTTCTTCCAACACGGAATACTATGGGGACTAGCTGGACCCTCCTCTGCAGTGTTGTGAAGGAAGGTCGGGCAAAGCGAGACTAAACTTGCATATACCTGAGCCAGATAAAGGATCATGGTGTCAGACTAAACTAGTACATTAAACTGAACAACCCCTCTACCCCTGTACTCTCTCTGCTACTAGGGGATAGAGAGGGGGGTGGGCAGGTTAACAAAGGGCATGGATTTTGGTCATCTTGCTGAATAGAGAGAAGGCATCCAATCTCAAATCGCCTACGGACTATAGTATAGAATAGCAAAGAATAGTACAAATTAAATGTTAAACATGGAGAACAAGGGTGGCTGGAAATGAGGGTGGGCATTGACTTCTCATGAGGGAAAGCTCTGAAAATAGACAAAGGGTATGATGCAAAAGTTGCTTAAAAGTTTCTCATTCTAAACGAATTTATCTTTGTATTATCACTATATTGGTATGTACTTGCATTCAGTCTTCAGAACTTATCTGAGCTTTGAAGCAAAGGGAAAAATAACCACCTGGAAAAATCCCTTACTGCAAATTTTAAACGTATTTTGTTGTTTAACAATCTTTATTCAATGTGACTTTTACACTACATGCACTGTGCCACGTATACAAAATAAAATGACTTGTGCAGAATCATCATCAGCGAACTGATGAAAAAGAAAACCCAAGACATTTTCTTTGTGTTTTCCTCAATTGCCAATGCGTTTGTTCTGTAGGCACCATTGCCACTGATGGCATCATTATCCTTTTTCACACAGCATTTTGATGCCGTTTCCAAAGCGTGCAGTATTCACAAACATATATTCTCTCTGTATATGCATTAAAGCAGTGACGAAGCCCTCACAATTCTCTTTGGGAAGACGTTGTGTATACTCAGCTCGTAAACCTGGATGGAAGTGCAAAACTGGCCTTTCAGCAACATAAACAATAACCATGAAAAGAAAATTTAATTCTCCTCTCTACTGAAAAGTTTTGAAAACACTTTAATTCCCCTTGAGTGGCACTGGGATTTTGAGTATAAAGTAACTTGCTTGTCTGGTAATTAAATAAGAAATCAATTCTACAACCAATTGGTTCCACCGGTGCATGCAGGCTAGTGTTTGAGTGTGTGACTTTGAGTGTGTAAGTGCTCCTGTGAATGTATGTGCATGTGTTCAGGAACATTTTGGAGCGGGTTTGTGTTGTGCGTGTTGTGAGAAGGATCACCTTCTTTGAGATTGACTGCAACGTTTTAGTTTTCTTTTCTCACACATGAACACATTGTGGTCCAAAGAACAATTACAAGCTATGTCTTACATGAAGTAGAAATAATGCAGAAACCTGTGTTAATAATTACATAAATAAGCAACTAAATTCTGAGCTACTGAAGACCTAAAGTAGAACATAAAGCTGTTAAACACTACTCAGTTTAGAAAGTCATGTTATTCACACTGTTTGCTGTTTAAACATTATTTACAAGCAACTCACGTCTCTGAAAATTAAATAATTGTAAGTATGCTAAAGTTACAAGAGAAAAAATTGAGTTTACTTTTCTTGAGATGAAAATGCATTTGATAATTTGAAACCGATACAAATCATTGGATGTAAAATCTAAAATATTTGGGGTTGATGGAAACATCTGTGATGTCCAATGCTTTTTGTCGCTTATTATGAACAAAGTACATTTTGGCAAACACACTCTCACTCAAATCGAGTTATCCAACTCTGCTTTGGCTTTTTTCATAGATTTACCACAATGTGTTTGAACAACCCCACAGAGAACAAGAGGGAACGTGTTGCATTCAATTTCTGTGGGGAGGAGAGTGCAGATACAGATAATGAACAGCAATAGAGTGAGTATCTTAAGGCACAACAAGGGGAGCATTATTGCTTTTACTCAATAGACATGATGTTTTGTGGCTGCTGTGCCACAAGACATGTTTTTGTTGGTGGGAAAATGTGTACCTTGTAGAGTTTCCTCTATACTAGTGTTGAATGTCAGGAAAAAATGCTGAGTCTCCAAAAGTGCTTTTGCCCTTAAAGCTGCACAATTCAATTTTATATATATAAATAATAAAAAATATTATTTTTTAATGTTAAAGTGGTATTTGTAGTGACAATCCCACAGAGAATTATCATCTGACTCTGCAGAGTCTGTCAGCTCACTGTTTTGGTTCACTTTCACAGCTCTCCTCGGTGTCATGTCCAGGTAGCAGTCTTCAGTAAAAAAGCTCTAAAAACCCACTGTATGTACACCATCAACTCAGCATAAATCATACAAACATTGTTAGTGACTAGCTGGTAAACATAGTGGAGCATTAAACAGCTAATTATATACCTTTTCAGGTTGCCAGTAGCTCAATCTGTGGGGGTGTGGCTTGGGACACGGAAGATTACCGGTTAAAGTCCCTGTATGGAAAAGTGTACAGAGAGTGGATTGGTAGAGAGGTGCCAGTTCACTGTCCTGGGCACTGATGTGGTGCCCTTAAGCAAAGCAAAGTACCCCCAACTGCTCAGGGGCTCGGTATCCTCACATGTTTCCATACATAATGCATGTGTATAGGTATTCTTGTATGGTTCTGTAACATCTGCCACAAAACTACTGCAGAATTTAAAACTCTTTACTCCAAACTGGAGTCTTGAGTACTCTTTTATATAGTTTAAGGCAGTGTTCACTTTTCATGTGCAGACACTGAAAATCTTCCGTACAGTCTCTCACACCCTTGCTACTTCAAGTAAATCACTTGAAATGATTGTGTATTCTGTGCACACCGCTCTCCCTTGGTGACTCCGTAGCATTAAACGTGTATTTACCAGCTGGGGGTCTGAATACATGACGAGGCTCCTGGATTCCCAACGGGACAATACCTGGCTCCGCTACACCTTATCGCCCTTGAGCTAGACACCTTAACCTTAGCACAGCACACAGTCGAGAGTACGCATTGCATCAAGCCCGTTCTGTGTAAATGGATATATTGTTAGTGTAAGGGTGTGTAGGTCCCAGTGGATACAAAGGGGACATCAGCAGGCAAAGGAAGTTACATATGATGAATATTAAACATCATATGTGCTGAACAGATCTGGGGAAGAGACTCTTAAGATTGTAGTCAAGTATTACTTGGCATAATCTATACGGTATACATTCATTAGCCATATCAACACTGCCATATCTGCTCCTGCTGCAACAGGGTGCCATGTCCCACCATGCCCTCCAGTCCCAGCACAGCAGTCAGAGCTTTATGTGAGTGCATGTGTGTTCAAATTATACACACATTACACCACCGGTAAAAACAGTGTTCCTATTGTGCAACAGGATAGCAATGCTCTCCGGTGTGTGTTTTTGTGGGGCACACTTCTCTCTCGATAGCATTCTCTCCGGTGCCTACCTGTAGGTTTTTAATACGTCTGGATCAACAGACATTGGGAACGCAGAGGGAGGTTAATGTGAAGCAACTGCCTCACTGCTGACAAGCATCTGCAGTGCTTGCCAGATGCATTAGGCAAGCGCTAGCTGAAAGATCTGCAGAATCATATCCATTTGGAGATTGTTTTCAGACATCTGACACACTTGAGATGTAATCTGTTTGGATTGCCTGACACGTGAAGAACCTCAATATTAAGAGCGCCTCTTATAATCAAGCACCAAACACAAATCAGAGAGCAGTTATCCCTGAACCTTAATCACTCTTCATTCACTCTTCTTTTTTCGAAACTGTGAATTTCTGCCTATAGATAGGCCTGATGTTGGACCAATTGACCAGTGTTGACCTGGTTCCATTAAGATTCATCTTTCCGCGCCAGTCAGAAAAATGGCTACAGAAGTAATGCAACAAAAATGGCAACAAGTGGATTAGAATACATTAAATTGTTGATATTGCAAAAAAATATAGTATTATTGATTATTTTGATGAAAAATGTGTGGATTGAAGAGCCAGGCATGAAGCGAGATAGTTATCATAACCATCATCTGACCTCCATGCGACAGGTAGGCTTTTGTCTAAATAGATAATTGCAGTCAAGTTGTATGGTGAAGTCTACTGGTGTAGGAGTAAAACAGAGCCCTTTTCCCAATGTACTTGAATGCCATGTGTGCCAACTGTTTATTTATTTTATTTTAAATCAAGATAGGTCTCTTTGGGAAGTGAAAGTGAAGAGAGGGAACATTTTCACAAATGATGACTAATTGTCAAAGCTTTCTTCGCAAACGCCCCGCAAATAAACGTGTCACCTGTTTTCACCACCTACTTGACACTGAGTAATCACACAGTGAGAGACATCTGCCATGTTACTGGATGGCAGCTTTGCCTCCTACATCCATCCCAGCCAATTGAGAGGGAGGAACTCATGCCACAGAAAGTACTGAGGAATTAGGGCTTACTCCTTTAACACCACAGGAAGCATCAGATGTTGCAGAAAGCTTTTTGTGCAAACAATTGTGTATTGTATCTTAGCAGCTGATTCCTGAGATAACTATGATCTATCCTTCTTTATTTCATTGAATTAAGATGCAAGATATTCAACGTTACCCCAAGTAGTTTTCCTTGCTTTGCTGTGAATGTAATTGTAGTAACATGTCATGTACAAGCCCTTCCGGCATACAGGAATACCTGCTATGAGCACAAATAATGTACTAACTGTTTGCCAAGTAGAAAGAGGAGAACGAACAAAAAAGAGGGGGCTTTGGAGATAAAAACAACTTCAGGACAAAGTAACAGTGCTACAGATGGAAGCAAGGTAGGAAAGAAGGACCAAGTGACATGGGGATGGTGGGAATGCAAAGGAAAGTATGGATGGAACAAAATAGTAATGGATAAACCTCATAAAAAGCAATACAAGAAGAGAGCAGTATAGCATTTGAAAATGAGTTTAGGTACAGTAATGTGTGTGCCAGATTGTTAGGGTAAAATTAAACAACAAACCGAACAAAGAAGTAAAGAGAGTCAAAGTGTTTCAGCATTTTAGTTTTTTTGTGTTTGTCTTGTTGCAGTAACACCCAACCCATCTAGTACTCTATGTAGGTTCAAATAAACACTGAATAATTTACAAGTGCTATTTGACCCAGGTTTGCAGGAGAGTAATCTATATCAGTTGAATCGGATGAAACTCACTTACACTAATGAAGGCCTATTATATATCCTTCTTTTAAGCCTGGCTCTCTGCTTCTTCAAGTGTAAGGGCGAGTTTGGGAAAAGCCGACTGAAGTACTGACAGAAATTTAAATACATTTTTTATTCAAGCACCCACTGTATGATAATCGCTCTCTCAACAAGAAATCAGGTGATTTTAGAAAACCCGCTTATTCCTTAACTGAGGAGGAGGAGAACTAAATTACAGCGACCAGGAGCATAAGTGTGCAAAAAGAAAAAAATGAAAGAATTGATTATTCTATTTTTTTTCTATGCACTTTAAACCATTAACTGATTTTTGTTTTGCAAATTTGGGGCAGTGGAACAAGCAATGAACACAATATTGACATATGATAACCAACCAAGTGTTGCCTACTGTCATTTTTTTGGCCACTTGATGAATGTAAGTTCCACATTCACTCCCCTTTTAGCACTGTTTTGGTCTCCATTAACTCCTGAGAAAGATGCTAAATGCTTCACAACGTTCATCAGCTAGTCACCAACTTTGCGTATGTGCTCCTTGGTGTTGAACAGTTAGCAAACAACTGCATGCTGCTACTGGAACAAGGCTGAGAGACTAAAGCAAAACATCAAATTTGTGGGTTGTAAAGCGATAACAATGAAGTAAACAACGCTAAAACGCTCTGTAAAGAGGGAAAAGCGATCGTTCTCTGTGGGTTTGTCACTACGAACGAAACCGTCATTTGACTCATTGCTAATAATCGATTGGTGCAGCTTTCATTTAGGATTTTGGAATTGGAATTTGGATATTGGAATTATGTTAAGATTGAACTAGGTGCAAAAGTGGTTTGGAATTCAAAATATCTTAAACATATTTCAAACACAAATAAACAATAAATTACCTTGATAATTTGTATTTGTGGGTTTTGGAATTATGATTCAAAAGCACAAGCAAACAAATCTAATTTGAATGTTACAAGATGCTTTAATGCTGTGGCGTTATGCAATCACTCCTTGTAATTTGCATGGGTAATTACAAGAATCAGAAAAGCTGAAGTAGGTAGTGGTAGCGGCCTATGCATATACATCCGTGCAACTATCCATGTGCATGTGTGTGAGTTTGAATGTTTGTGCATGCGTGCGAACGAGAGCCATGAGGCGGTGTATGAAAGGCAGCAAGCTAACAACATATGCTTGAATGACTCTTTAAATGAATCATCTGTCTCAGGGAGAGAGCACAAAGCACTTAAATAAAATCCACTTGGCCTGCTCTAGACGCAGGCAGAAGTAAAAACAATTGTGTGCTAAACCCACTGCCATTAAACAAAAGGATTTGATTCTTCATTACCAACAGGGGAGAAAATGAGTTTGTCTTCATGGATCAGTGGTCACAAGGCAAGCAGGTAGCGTGCATACCACCTTCGCACCTCACTCTGACAACCAAATAAACCACAACGGCTGCAGAAATCTAACCCAATAATATCCCACACAGCACAAGACTGGCAAGATAACTGTGAATCAGCCTGTTAGTCAGTTAGTGGGAGTTGATGGACAAATAAAGTTTACAGCCCTTGTCTTTTTATCTCCTTGTTCTGTTTAAGACTGAACTTGTGAGATTGATGGCTGAACGCTGGTCTTAATTCATAGGAGGTAAAAAGACAGGGGTTACCCCCAATTTCCACCAGATGCGTTATTTCTATTAAAGTCAATGTGTGTATTTCCACAGACTGCAGAACGGCTGTGTCCCAAATCTGTTCCAGCTCCCGCGATCTGCAGCCCTCCGGAGCAGATAGGCAGAGCTTCTATTTTTGCCGGATGCCGGAGAGCTCCGCAGCAATTCAGCACACGGCAGATAGTGCGGGACAGAAAGTTGAGCCCAGAAACAAAATAAAACACCTGGTTAATTTTCAAAATAAAAGAGACCGTGCTCAAGGCGGATCATATTTCCATGCACAACACCTTGAAAACCTTGGTCCTAATGCTCAGATGCTTCATTTGTTCGCCATAGTGATCAATGCCAAAATCTGCATTCAGATGCTTCCTTTTTGTTTTCTTTAACGTCACTATCTCTTTGCACAAAAGTGTCCAAACAAAGGTAATCAGAAAACGGTATATCACTGAAAACACCAGTGAATCATTCATTCAGCTTTTCTCCTCCACACCCGCCCTCTCTGGGGTCTCAGTCACTGAGCTTGTAGATAATTTCAACTGTAAAATTACAAATGTTATTGAAGCCATTGCTCCCACGAAGGTAAAAGCTGTCTCTGGTAAGAAAAGATATCCATGGAGAAATGTCATACTGGTGAGAACAGAAAAAAGCTGAACAAAGGTGGCGAAAAACTAATCTCCAGGTCAATTATAACACCTATAAAGAGAGACTTCGCATTTATAATTTGGAACTGAGGAATACAAAGGGGTCCCTCTTCTCTAACATTATTGCCAGAAACAATAATAATTCACATGCTTTGTTTGCTACTGTCGATAGGTTAACAAACCCTCCGTTACCAGTAGCATCTAAACTTTTATCTACCAAGGCCTGCAATGATTTTGCTTCTTTCTTCAAAGACAAAATTCAGAAGATTAGACAAACAGCCAGTGCCTCCATAGGATATGTGTTGTCACGGTGTTCAGGCAAAACTAATTTGAATGACACAATTTCATACGATCAACCATAAAAACCTCCAGGACATTATACAACATCTGAAAACCTCCTCTTGTTATCTTCGTATTCTACCAACGGGTGTTTTCAAAAATATTTTGAATTGTTTGGCTTCTGATCTTCTACAGATTGTGAACAAGTCTCTTCTTTCAGTTATCTTCCTACAGGCCCTGAAAACTGCAGTAATCAAACCACTCTTAAAGAAGAACAATCTAGACACGTCACTAATGAGCAACTTTAGGCCTTCTGTTTTTAAGTAAAATCATTGAAAAAGCATTTTTTCAACACCTCAACCATTTCTTGTCACCATTTCTTGATACCTTTTAGTCGGGTTTCCGACCACACCACAGCACTGAGACGGCTCTTGTCAAAGTCTTTAATGACATCCACCTTAACACAGATAGTCTCAGTATTACTTGATCTTGGTCGACCATGACATATTACTAGACTGATTGGAAAACTGGGTTGGCCTTTCTGGCTCAGTACTAAACTGGTTTGAATCCTACTTAAAAAATAGGGACTACTTTGTGGCTATAGGTAATATAAAATAGGTATGCATCTGAGCATACAAATATGATGTGCAGAGTTCCCCAAGGCTTCATTCTGGGGCCTCTTCTGTTTAACATCTACATGCTTCCACTGGCTGAAATTATGGAAAACAACAAAATAAATTACCATAGTTGTGCGGATGACACACAAATTTACATAACCTTATCGCCTGGGGACTATAGTCTAATGCAAAAACTGACTAAGTGTATTGAACAAATTAACAACTGGATGTGCCAGAACTTTCTTAAATTAAATGAAGAAAAAACTGAGGTTTGTTTTAAAAGTGAGCGCTTAGCTTTAAACAACAATGTTAAAAACAACAGACAAAGCCAGAAATCTTGATGTAGTCTTGGACTTTGACTTGAATTTTAACAGCCAGATTAAGACAATTACAAAGTCAGCCTATTATCATCTTAACAATATATCAAGGGGTAAAGGAGTTATGTGTCAACAGGTTTTGGAAAAACTAGTCCATGCTTTTATCTTCAGTAGACTTAACTACTGTAATGGTGTCATTACAGGTCTACCTAAAAAACATCACTCAGACAGTTGCAGCCGATTCAGAACGCTGCTGCTCGAGTTCTCACTAAGACCAGGAGACTGGATCACATCACTCCAGTTCTGAAGTCTTTACACTGGCTCCCTGTGCCTTAAAGAATTGTTTTCAAAATACTTTTGCTAGTTTTTAAATCACTAAACGGTTTATGGCCAAAATACATTTCTGATCTTCTACCACCCAGACCTCTCAGGTCATCTGGGACAGGTCTGCTTTCTGTCCCCGAGTCAGAACTAAACAAGGGGAAGCAGCGTTCAGTTTTTATGCTCCACATATTTGGAACAAACTCCCAGAAAACTGCAGGTCCGCTGCTACTCTGTTCTTTTAAATCAAGCAAGCTGAACAAGACCTTTTTTATGTTGCTTTTAAATGGTTGTTGATTTTTTAAATATTTAATTTCTTATACTGCAATTATTTTTTTAAAATTGTTTTTATGTAAAGCACTTTGACTTGCCCTGTTGCTGAGATGTGCTATACAAATAAAGCTGCCTTGCCTTTTATTGTTCAAGATTGTTTCTGGCCTGATAGACATTTTGTCTTTACTCTCAGAGAATATGCGTATATGTTGTCCAGGTTTTGTAAGCCAATGTACACGAATAGTATGTGTGTGAAGAAGAATAGAATAGAAGAGGAATAGTTTGCATTTGCAAGGAGCCATCCCCAGTGAAGGTTTGGAAACGTTTCATTTTCTTTTGAGACATTTTAGGGGTTTCCCCTGCCACAGATGAGACAAGTGTCACTGCTATAGGAGATAAAAATCCTAACTCTAAATTGGAAAAACGCAGGAAATTTTAACCCTCTAAACCTAGTTTGGCTTATAACTACATTGTTCAATGTCATCAGTTGCCATCTTCCCTCTAAATCCTCCATTACTTCTGAAAAATCCCTCAAATTCAGTTTAGAATCCCTCATTTTTCTCACCAACAAAAGAAAGTTCTTCCAATTCGCCTCATCTCTTGTTTTTACTAACACTACAACTGCTGTCTTCATCATACTACCTTTCACTCCTCTCTCTGTTGCCTCATTTCCTCCTCAAGCTTTCCCCTTTTCGTCCCCGGGGGTCTTGCATTGTGGTTAAGACGAGTACCTGGCAGGTAATTACTGTCACAGCCTAAAGATCTTAATCAAGGTGTAGAAGACTTGGTGACCGTTTAAGGATCATTTACGGCACACTTCTCGCTACACCGTAGCAGAATGATTTGTAATCACTCTTAAGATTATGTACAAATTTGTATGTACATGTTAAAAACTGTGTCTGTACCAAAAAAAAGCGCACACACAAATCATGTGCATGCTGCTCAAACCCACAATTACAGAAGCAGCCACATCAGGCAATTTGAAAACAACTGAGGTAACTAAGGTGTTTACCTCATAAAAACGACGCTGCACTCAGGAAAAAAAGGAGAAATTAGTGTTGTTTGTTACATGTCAAGATTAAAGAGTGCTGACTTGAGTAAACTGTTTCTTCATGTGATACTGATGGAGCCCTTCTTTACAGCTCATTACCATGTGTGAACAGGTGAAGTGGGGGAAGCTACAGGATTGGGTTTGTTTTATATCACAGTTCAGCAAAGAGACAACAGAGGGAAAAGCAAGTTAGCAACTTCTTCTCTGTGCAGCGTGTGGAAAACGAGACCAGACAAACTGGGATTAGTGCATGTTCAGCTGTAGATCACCCGAGAGGCACTACAACAGCACTACCACACACATCAAGCAAGTGCTGTAAAATGTTTTCCGCTTAGTTGCAACGTATGAAGCCATTAAACTGCAGTTGATTTAACAATGCTTTGCATTTTTGTCTTGCTCTTCATCCCTCTCAGCACTGACAAGTGCAATGTTCCACTCTACTCCTGTACTGTCACTGTTTGCTTGCAGTGTTTAACTGCAATCCAAGTGTATGTGCTGTATAACTGGTAGCAAATTGTGCCAGTTCACTAAATACACATTGCAGAGTAGTCTATGCATTTGAAGTGATTAACGTGCCGGACCAATCTCATGAAATTGCGTATGTATGACACGCCAATTCTAATGCCATGTGTGCTATCAAGACACATACTCGCTTTTTAGCGTGTTTATCAACACCGTTTGGCCTCAATTACCTTGTGATAGCGTGTGAATTTACGCCATAGCCAGTAGTATGAAAGGGGCAAAAATTCGTGTAGGGAGGTTGGTCAGGGTGGTGTATGGGTGAAACACAGGACTTTCACCCAGGAGGCCTAAAGTCAACCCCATTCTTCTTTTCCTAAACCCAACCGGTTCTTCTTTTCATAAACCTAACACGCATCTCACGTTTCCTAAACTGCACCGTCACTTTCTCCTCTCGATAACAAGCCAAGTTGGCGTGTGTTTACGCAAAGTCATGATGTCATATTAAATGTGGCTTGTGCAACCCACTTTCATTCAAGTCAACAAAACTATCTCACCTCAAAGTCTGTTTGGAGCTTTTTCAAAAGCTCTAAAAAAGCTACTCAAAGTACCCAGTGGCATTTTCCAAACTTTAATGATTTAAAAAAATCATTGTCTGTTTTTTCTCCATTTATCTTCATTCTTGCTGTGTAAAGCACTTTACTCTGCAATTGTTGTTCTGAATCCAACAACAATGCCTTTAATTAAACCTGTAATAGCTGATTTCTTTGGCCAGCTGGGTTGCGGAAACAAGCTGTGAACACAACATTGACATATTATTACCTCATCACAAGTTGATGTAAGCAAACAGCTCTTTATTAACACATCCAAGTGGAGAGATACGGAGCAATTTAACATGGAGTCGTGTTTTCAGAACACCTGAAGAATGTACTGTAAGTCCAATATTCGCTCTTCTTTTAGCTCTGTTTCTAGTCTTCAATAACTTCTGAGTGAAATATCTGTCTGCTAAACGCTCCACTGTATTCACCAGCTAGTCGCTAAACGTTTCGGTCTGCTGTTTGGTGCAGAGCAGGTATTGTACAGTTGGTTCTTTTTAGAGTTTTTTCACTGTCAACAGCTGCCTGCTTTGGCTGAAAAAAAAAAAAAAAAAACATTAAAGTTGGGAACTGGAAAATCAAATGAGCTGAAAGATGCTATGAAGCTCAATTCAGGTGAGGGCCCCTGCGGAGGTGGATGTGGATTTTTTGTGTGTTCATCACTATGAGTCATTTGATCCATTATTATAAAAAACATTGATTAAATCCACTTTTTTTTTTTTAAAGATTATTTTTTGGGGCTTTTCCCTTTATTAAAGTGATAGTGTATAGTCATGAAAGGGGGAGAGAAAGGGGAATGACACGCATCAAAGGACCACAGGTCGGATTTGAACCTGGGCCACTGCAGGACTCAGCCAACATGGTGAGCTAAAGGCCGCTCCTAAATCCATTTTAATATTATAGAAGATGTGTGCCTTTGCGTTCTTGTATGTGTGCCTTTGCTTATTTATGTTAACATTTATTATAATTGTGAATAAAATCATTTAGCATATCTCTGCTGTGTTGCTCGTTGACACAAGCACAGTGACAGAAATATGTATTTAAATATTACTTTGATAAATCCTAACAACAGCTGATGATCTCTTGCCCTTTAAAGAAAATCCTCTTTTGCAGCCTACTGAGACTTATTCCACTTGTGTCTTGGTATACGGCTGTAAACATTTAGATTTACTGTAGTTTATGACCTCAGGAGAGAAATAGACTCAGTGCTGCTGCCATGCAAGAGTCATACAAGCTCTCAGCCTAAGTACATTTATTCCCCAGGAGGAGGTGAGCTGATGTTGCACGACAGCGACATTCTGTACACTCTGAGGAATTTGCCAGCAAAAATGAGATGCCACTATGATTAATAACCATAAAGATATATGCACACATTCAACTTGAGGTGACAACAATATGGTTGCAGTGAAGCGAACATTGACAAAGTTTAGTAATTTCTGTTCCGAAGGTGCGGCCATGCGCATCTTGGGGTGGCCATTTTCTATGAAATATAATTTTCAGCAGGAGCATACAGTGTATAGGTATTTCTAGAGTCCCAGTAATCATGCAGAACTTCTTCCAAAACACAATTGCAATCAGAGTGGATTCAGAAATGTGTGCATGTGAGTCAGTGTTTGTGTGTGTGCATCTACTTGCAGGCGTGTGTGTGTCTGCCTCCTTCACTATTATTTATCAGGCTGTGTGCTGTCAAGCGGTGTTGTATGGCGTAGAGCCATTCGATCAGTCACAGTGAATAGAGTGTGTGTCTGCAGAATGGAGGACAGCCACCACTCCTTTCCCAGAAGCCCGTTCACTTTAATTGAAGCTCCACTGAAACACAAGCGCAGGCAGTACAGTAACTCACACAACACTGTTATCTCCAGCATCTCTGTCTCCCATAGAAAAGGAATTAGAATGACAGCCACTGGCCTGCAGAGCTGCAGTGTGACAAACACACACAAAAGAAAGAGATGCACACATGCACAATTATTAAAACACTCTCTTCCAAACAAATACACTCACATAAAACAGCACACACACACACACACACACACACACACACACACACACACACAAAAAGACAACAGAGCTATGGCTCCATCAACCAAGAAATCTCATATTGGTCTGCATTATATGTTGTCTCGAGCTACTGTGAAGGAGAGAAAAAGACAGAGGGTGTGAGAGGAAAAGACGATTGAAAATGGGAGGATCAATGGAAGAAGAGTGAGTGATGAGACTGGGAGAAAGAGCAGGAATGAAGGAGAGAGAAAAAAAAAGCATTTGGGAGAAGACAAGGAGAGGCATGTTGAGGGCGGTAGAGATGAAGAGAAAAGGAGCACAGGGCGAGTGTGTGGACAGAAAATTAATAGTTACCCTCTTTGTGGTTTTCACTCTACCTCCGTGTTCAAACCGGGTTAAGGCTGAAGGTTAAGAGCTAATCATTGTTTAAGGCTGAAAGCATGGTGATTTCATACAAACTATAAATGGCTGTATAAATAAACCTGTCTACTCTCAGGAAGAAGCTTAAAACAGATCTGCAAGTTCCTGTGAAGGCAGGACTTCTACTTCATACATCGGGGACTCTTTTTTCACTTAGCGACAATAAAAAAAGTATTTCTTAATCAGATTCTTACAATGACTTCTCTGCCCTCAACGTGCCTGTAGTTGTCAGCTATGCAGCAAAAATAATCAGGTGCTGTAATGTGGTAACAGGGTCCTTAAGTAAAATTATTTTTTAGACCTTGATAGAATTTGGTCACATTGATAGAGAGAGGAACCTCACTTAGCAACAACTATGATAAGTAACTAATTATTTAAGTCATATATTAAGCAAACATGATGATGTGATGTGATGATGTGCTGCTTTTCTCTCTTTTTTATGATTGTAAATTGAATATTTTTTGGATTATGAAGTGTTGGTTGAACTAAACAAGCAGTCAGAAGATGCCATGTTGGACATTTTTTGGCTGATAGCAGATCAGCTCCAGTTGATTTGTAATGCCTTTTGATTTCACACTGCCAAATGCAATACAAAGAAGCATGGCATTATTAATTAACCTCCAAACCCTCTGGCATTTCCCTTGTTCAACACCATGATCTGAGCTTCTGCAAGCCAAGGGCACATGGTACCAAGGCATAGTCACATTTCCACATAGGGTGCTTCATCACCCTCCCCCCGATTTAAAAATTCACATGCTTCACTAATGTATTCCCAACATCAAGGCTTGCATAATGAACAGCAGGGCACTATTAAGCATGCAGTAAACACCTGCTTAGGAACCCAATCATTTTTCGTCATCAGCAACTCTTCCAGAGGATGGTGTGAGAGTTACAGTGTCGAGGACAGTGGGAGCAAGAGGGGCTATTTGTATTCTGCTAATCCTCCACTACAGTGCTGCAGAGGGTAATAGGGGTTAACAGGACTTTCACTTTAACGTACCCTGAGCTCCTTCCCGTTCCCAGTGAGTTTCTTTGAGGCCAGAGGAAGGTGTGCCTCCAGATATAAACCCCTCCATTGATCTGTTCACCCGAGACTGCCCTGGCTCTCTGATGGGGTTAGGAAGGTGGGGGTGGATGGGAGGAGTGAAGATGATGGTGCATCAAGTTGCAGTGGTGGTGTGGTCAGGCTAACCTATGTAACGGAGTGTGTGACAAAATGCAAAAACACACTGTCACTCAACTGCAGTGGTGGACAGTATTTACAGTAAATTACTCTTAAGCACAAGTACTACAAAATTATACTCAAGTAGGCTACTATAATTCAGTTGGAAGTGATCATTTCTTCTCAAGACAAATAACAACATCAGGCATTTTAGCAAAGGCCCCAAAACTGCAAATGTTCACACTCAAGTGAAAAGCCCTCTAGTGGCTTTGACTATTGTCCATCAGGCGGTCAACCAAACAATTGACCACTACTTCCTGTTGTCTATCAACAGTCAATGATTTTTTCTTTTAACTGTGACCACATTTTGTTAATTTGAAGAACTTGTATTCAAAACTGTCCAGAAGAAGAAATAATCATGTAGTTAAAATGAGTTCCACCTCCACCTCCACCAGCTACAAGATCAAAATGCTGCTACACACACACACACACACACACACACACACACACACACACTTTATACAGCACCTAATCTGCATACATACATTTCTGGAGACTAAAACCAAGATATATTCAAATGAAGCACATCGCCACTGCATGTACATTAGTAAATGATTGATTCTGAAATTATAGAAGATTCTTTCCCTAAATCCTATATTAGTCTTACATTTGCAAAATGTATTTACTGATCAGGCAGTACCTTTGGATTATGAATTCATCCAGTGAGAAAATATTTGACCCAAGGCCTGCGGTAGAGTCATACGGCCCATAAAGAGAATATTAACTCTAAGAGAACATGAAGTTCCAGCGCTGCTGCTGATGCCATCACCCTAAAATCCTATATCATTTTTATTGTGTGACAGTGTGTTCACTTTTTCAGTGTAGGAGTGAATATTATAGTCTTTTTAACACTGTTATGATGTAAGCACTGTAAATTATAATTATAATATCCATGTTAATATGAAGCTCAACTCAAATTTTATTGCACTGTTAAAAATAAGGCAGACTAACAGCAATTACAAATCTTAAGTAAGAAACTTCTTTATTTTGGTTTTTATATTACACAAATAATTTTAAATGTGTCCTGGCTGTAAATAAAATATTCCCACAAGAATAAGATATTTGAACAAAGTTAATGTTTTAATAGTTGTTAATAATGTAATAGCTGCCTTTTTTGTATGGATTTCTTTCCATTTTTTTACATTACTTTTAATGTCTTTCATTTACAATAAGAGGTGGATAGAATTAAGAAAGAAGGAGAAGACAATAGAGATGTCAAAATCACTTTCATATCCACAGTGTGCATGTTGGGAGGAAGGTGGCACAGCGAGTGTGAGTACAGCTCTTCAATGAAGGACCAAGGTTCAAGCCCCATGTTTGCAAGCATTTACTCTGCTGAAGTGTACTTGAGTGTACAGTGAATTCCTCTTAGCTGATATCCTCTATGAGACCCCAAACCCTCACCTCCCTGTGGATTGGAAAGAACATTTCATAAATAAAATATCAAATATAAAAACATTACTTAAACTTCTCAGGGCAACTGGACATCTGGCATTACTATGTATTTTCAGCGTGGGCATTCTGTCCTTTTGTTGCCACGGATATATGATTTAACCCAGCTGACTGCTTTCTACTGGAACAAATGTGATTAGCTGCCCCTTCCATTATTATCATCAAGGATTTCCTGAAGTACACTGGCAGCTATTCATTTATTAAAATCAGTTTACTTGTCCGATGCTGTGTGGTTTGTTAGGCCTTATTTTTGTTTCACTGATACACTGTGATTTGTTTAAAAAAAAATTTTTTTATTGTTTAATATTGAGTCCGGGAAGATATAGCAACGTCTTTGAAAAGCTAATCAAGATCTAAAATTAACATAGAACTCTTACAAATTAGCGATCGTTTTGGTAACCTTGACTGAAATCAAGCACCTATTATTTAAACTAACAATTTCTGGTGGTAAAGTATCATTGTAAAGTAAATATATGCTATGTGAGAATGGAAAGCTTGACGGGCTTAGCAACAGTATACTAAAGAGAGTTGGAAGAGCATTTCATGAAAGCTGCAAGAGGAGAGTAAGGGAAAGCAAAGAGCTGTTAAATATATACAAATATTGGTTATTAGTGTAAAGTGTTTACACCATTGCCCCCTTCAATATTTTCTTTTGATCATTTACTGTTCTTGAGTCTCATTTGGAGACAGAGAGAGAAGAATAAACTTATGAGAAGACAAAAAGAGATTCACTCTGCTGATGGCCGCTGGTGCTTGATTGCTATGACCGTGGAAAAGTAAAGTAAGGAAGACAGTAGAGTACACATCCTCAAGATGCCCTCAGGACAATATGAGAGAATAGTAAGACTTTTTAATTTAACCCAGGCTGTGGACATTCATTAAAATGACAACAATGTCAAATGAGTGGTAACTAATATGACTCACAGGCAGTAAAGGTTATTGTCAAAGTAGAAGTATATAAAAAAATGTATACATTTTTTTTCCTGACTATTTAGTTTGTATTGAAAAACAGGCCAAAAAAATCTATCCCTCTCCTTGCTCTCCAAGAAGAAGAAAAGCTAAAGTAATTCCTTACACAGAGTGCACAATAAGAGACGAGAACAAGCGTTCCAGATGAATGGCATGATATTTCAAAAAGACTGAACTCCCCATATTGAGCATTTTATTCGTACTCTCTGCCACCAAGAATGCTGACACCGCCTTAATTCAGGAGGTATTCTCCCCTGTGCTTCATGAGCCCGATTCATCTTCTTCACTACCTTCGTCTATCGGTGTTCTGGTGAAACCCTTAAGGGGCACAAAATGACTTGTAAGACTCGGTATTTCCCAAAAGAGTTTGTGAAATCACCCACAGAAACTTGTTCGGCCACAGAAAAACTTCATGGTAATCTTGCAACTAATATAACTTACTACATTTAACTTTTTTCTTTTGTAATCACTACTATTATTATTACTACTACTTAATGTTTTTAACTAGAGGAAATGAGGAAATTGAACCTCCTTTATCCAACAGCACAAAAACAATGGTCATTTCAAGTTGAGGCACTATAAGTGGAAATGATTTCAGCTCCATAGAGCTATTTTGACTGCTCATAGTACAATAACATTGCATCTTTAAGCCCATCAGCTTCAATTAAAACTCAAAACAATACTACAAAACAATAGATAAATGGTTGAAAAAAAGTTTTTTCTTTCCTCTTTTGATAGCTTCTTTACATTGTCATTGACTGTATCATGAACATTTTCTAAATTTTCAAATTAAAAAAATATAGAAGTTACTATGATAATCAAAACACAAAAGTGTTAATATAAAACTATGAGGGCCCTATTTTAACAATGTAAGCGCATGTCGTGAAGCGCCTGGGCGTGTACAAATCTACTTTTGCTAGTTTAAAAGGTGGAAGAATGGTTCCATGCACCTGGCGCATGGTTCAAAGGGCTTATACTTGGTATCTTCATTAATTCATAGGTGAAAGCGTGCAAGCATATCATATGATAACACTATTTCCCATTGTAATATTTTTATTTTTTAATCTTCTGCATGTTTGTGTGCTGCCTCGCATCCCTGTGTGTGTAACATGCATAATGTGCATGCGGAGTGCACGAGCCTAAGCATATTTTACTAATGTGCTGTTAAAAAAACAATGAAATGCTGCATTATTGACTTTAGATCAGGTTTTTGTTGGTCCATGGTGCAATCACTGTCCACATCCTCAAGATAGCAATATGCCAAGAATGCACCTGAACACACCTCCCTGTAAGACCAGCACGCACAGATGGGCGCACAGATGGGCGCAGGTACATTTGCTATTTAAACCACTTGAGCGCTCGACGGAAAAAACGGACAACTGCGTTGGTCTTAAACTAGCAAAGACACATGTGTCGGACTTTGACTTTGTGCTGTGCTGCGCCAGATGCAAGACAGGGTCCTGTAGGTTATATATTTGGATGAAGAAACAACAATCTTCACTCAATGTCCATTTATAGGTTTTTCCTGGAACTTTTAACTGCATCTTGTTTAAAGAAGAAAACATATATCGCATATATAGACAGCAATTTGTCAGCGTCTTTTCTGTCTCTCCTCATCCAGACCTTATTCCCAAAAGCGATTCTTTTCTATTCTCAGACTCCACCCTGTATAAGGTCAGCAATGAGCCTTTCTAGAGGTGGTGTGTGGAGGTAAAGGTCACCTTTTCAAAAAAGAGTTAGAGCGCTTCAGTCACGCACTATGTTGTCTCTTTTAGACTCTGGAGAGTCAACATATTCTTACTGTGTTTGCCCGCTATGCCTGGCTCTATTGCCTCTCTTTTCAATAAGTCAGAGTTAATGCCAGTTTTGGTACTTTTATATAAAATCAGGCTCTAGCCGGGTGCACACATCCACAGAAATAGCAAGGGATCTGCGCTCAATATCTTTGTCAGATAGTATTGTAATTGTGTGGGGCTAAGGTGGCAGGAGCAGAGTGTCTTGGTTTGGATATTGCCTGGTTAGATTTCCCTTGAGCCTGATGCAGTGTAAGTAGTCTCTCTAGGTCTCTCTCTCTCTCTCTCCCCTCACATCTGTCTAAACCCTTCTTGCCCTTCACCTGTCTCTGTGTCTTTTTTCTTGCTGTCTCACCTTCTGCACCGTTGCAAAAAAGCATGTCCTGCATCAGATAAATACGAGAAAATGAATGTGTTAATGCATGCACTTCTGAAGAGGCACACACGGCTAACATTTTTACCATTTTGTGCTCTAATAATTCCACAACCATTCCTATTTCCACAACCACAAAATAGAAAGTTTGCCGGTGCCTTCCTAAAGACACAAATGAGCATCACAAAAATGATTCACATGTTCATGTTGTCATCTCCCACCTAGGCAACTAAAACTACTTGGCTATGGACTGAATTATTTTTATCCCAAGTGGGGACAAAATGTATCCTCCCCTCAAAGTGATCACTGCTACTTCACCAACAGACCCTATTATATACTAAAAATAGAAGTGTTTTAAACTAAGTAAAGCGCTGTCAAGTAAACAATCTATAGTGCCATGGAATGATAAAATCGAGCAGCAGTTGCTGGTTGTATTTATCCACCACAGAGCTCTAGGACGCCGGCTAAAAGCAGCATTTATTTAGCCGCCAAAAGGTGACTGTGAGCCGGCTATGGCTACAGCTGTCAGGGTCAAATAGGACGTATAAAGCACCCTTAGATAAATTGGTTTAGATCTGACACTAAAGGAGACTTTTTATATAACAAATAACAGGCACCTGACTAAGTGTCTGTATTTTACAGAATGGGAGAGAGAATGTGTTGTAATCTGGTTTAGAGATGATAATGTCACCACTTTAATCCATCCCTTTTTACACTTTCCTATCTCACTTTCTTTGTCGGTTGGTGATTTCTTCCTACTGCTCTCCTCTCTCTTTCTGCCTGTATACACTTGGCTGTAAACCGAACGGCCCGGACGAGCCGTCTTGAGACAGAGGGCCATTTTAGGAAATAGGATTAAAAGGGAAAAAGTTCAGAAGTTCACAAGTACAGGAGAGGAATAAGACAGATAGGGACAGTGAGAGGAAAAGGGATTATAAAAAGAGATGGAATGTGTGGGAAGGGGTCTGACGCCTCTCATGTTCTTTTGGAGAAGGTGAAAAATGTTGTGCAAAGATGGGAAAGTCCGACAGATTGGCTTCAAGTGCCTCTCTCTGTATACAGTCAGGGCTGTAAAAATGGAGGTGATGAATAAGTTAGCATCGTTGACTGCTTGTCAGTATTAAACTATGCTGCATACTTCCATTTTGACTGATGCCAGATATTTGAAAAGGTCACTTGATGGACCTCTAGTTTCAACTGACAAAGGGCTAATTTTTCAAAGGGCTGCCAGTAAGCGAAATCTAGCTAATGCATCTTCACAACATCTATAAACGACTGTGTATGGCGGTTGTAGTTTGAGGTCTTTGCACAAAGGGTAATGTGTGTGTGTGTGTACATGCACGTTTAAATGACAACCTCCTGTCATAAAATAGACCGTTGTGATGAACTTTGAAGCATGTGTCTGACATTTGCCCAGCATCCCCATGTGATGGTAAATTAGGATGGATAACATCTGGATCTGAACATAACAGCTGATGACTATCATCTTTCTTGGTGTTGTGTGAAAGACACATCTTCCTGTTGTGTTATTTGTCACATTACTGTGTTCCCTTTCTGGGGAAGGGCACTGAAAAGAGTTCAGTCTAACTTATCAATAACAACAAAAACCCTAAAAAAATAAAGAAATACATTCGATAAACAGTCTACAACTGATTCTTGATTAAAAAAGAAAGGGAGGGGATATCAAAAGATTTAGCAGGCTAGTGCTGCTTACATCGGTAGATGTCAGCAGATTTTCTGAATTGTGTTTCCCTTTAACATAAACATTCTTTTTATCCACCTTTATTAGTCAGCTAAAGTATCTTAGAAGACCAGCCAAGGTGTGTACAGCAGGGCAATGATAATATTACATGCAGCTACCGTCATTAGATAAGCAATTGCACTGACACTGCACCCTTTAATTTTGAATAACAATAAACCTGCCTGTAAGTCTCACCTTTTAATAACCTGGCAAATTATGACAGAGAATCATAACCAGCTCCTCAGACCGAGACCTTAATTACACAAGCCTTGCTTTTCCGTCATCTGTTAGAAACTCCCAGAGGACAAAAACACAAGAGGCAAAATGAAGCCTATGACTAGACAAGCCTCAGCCGGTGAGTTTGAAGTTTCCAAGAATAGCAGCGGTGAATGTGATGTAAAATATGGAGAATTGTAGGCCCCCAGTTTATTTGATGTGAATGTCATTACATGTAAGTATTCACATACATAAATTCACAGCCTACTGTGAGGAACATAATATTCATGGGGAATTCTCAGAAGAGAAAGCATCATCATCGCAGAGGCAAACCAGAGGCAATAAATGTGCCAATTTACACCTTGAATCGTCTCCATTTAGCAATGTATGAAACCCACACAATACTTCTCTGAACCTCAAGATCCAAATACATTTTATCTGTCAAACATTAAACATGTAGTCATTTAAAGGTCCCATGACATGGTGCTCTTTATATGCTTAGTCCTTAGTGGTCCCCTAATACCATATCTGAAGTCTCTTTCCCAAAATTCAGCCTTGGTGCAGAATCACAGCCACTAGAGCCCACAATGAGCTTTCTTTAGTATGTGCCATTTCTGAGTCTGTAGCTTTTGAGGAGGAGAGAAGGCGGGAGGCAAGGTGGAGGCTGGGAGTGTGACCTTGACCAACTGCCACTTTGCCCATTTGAAAGCCATGATGTTTCTCTCTCATGGGTGGGCCAAATACTCTGGGCAAGCAAAAGCAGAGAAAGGTAAGCTAACAAGCACACAGTAACAAGATTCCAGATCGGCCCATCTGAGCTTTCATTTTATTAAAGGCAGAGCAGGATACCCAGGGCTCGGTTTATACCTATTGCCATTTCTAGCCACTGGGGAACCATAGGCAGGCTGGGGGAACGCATATTAATGTTAAAAAACCTCATAAAGTGAAATTGTTATGCCATGGGACCTTTAAGAATACCGTGGGCTCTATAATGGATCTTTTGAAGCTTGTGTTTTCAAAGATTGTGGAAAAAGATAGCACTCCGCTGCTAACAGCTAGCCATGCTTGTGACAAACAGAAGATGTACACACTGATCAATCATTTTGACAGTGGGTCACAGCCATCTTTTAAACGTCAAAACATAGATTCATGGTGGTTTATTATTTTAAAAGTACTGCATTCCAAATTTAAAGCTGCTCTTCTCAATTTTTTTCATATCGACAATGTATCAAATGACCTGTACGTGAAAAGGGCTCACTTGAACTGACAAACAAACAAAAACAGAATAATCAACCGAGTCTGCAAATAAAGAAATAATTCCGTAAACAGTCTACAGCTGATTCTTGATCAAAATAGAAAGGGAGGGGATATCATTAAATGCTGAGGGCTTCATTAAAAATATTCAGTCAAGTATAGAAATAATGAAGATGACAGCCAGTAACACAATTCAAACAATTATTGTGTTGTTAAAAAAAAACAGACATTCAGTCGCACACAGGAAAACCAAATAGGTAACAAGTATCTGTATTGACAAACATAAGAAAATTTGGACTCCTCCTCAAAAGTTCCCCTCAGTTCTACAAAGTTTAAAGCTCTAAATCTGCCTGTGCGCTTCCTGCCCAGCACCAACAACAAAGTGGAGCACTTATGAATTGGTGGAGACTAAAAACAGACTCAAAAGAGATTAAATATTGGATTTACATTCGCCAGATAGCCAGAAACATTAATCCATTTCAATGCTAATGTTGCTTCATGTCTTCTCAATGTTTAACCGTAATTCCTCAAATAAAAGCCATCTCTCAAATAATGGCCAGGGGTGCGGTTGACACAAACAGGAAATGGATACAGTAAGTGTTGAGTTTGTATTAACAGCATAATGCAGCAGTAACAGGGAAAACAGGAGCAGATCAAAAAGAGTCTTTGTGCTAAAATATTAACCAATATACTTATCTAAACAGAGACTAACACAAGACTGCTTCAAATAAAGGCCTGCTACCTTCTGCAATTGAGGTAAATAAATGACCCGGTCACTATTGCTAACAATTTAGCCATATCAAGCTTGTAAGGAGACAATGTATCCGTGTTTTCTTGTTTCAATTGCCCTTATGTGGCCAAACATCTGTTAATGGTTTAAACAATAAGGCAGAAATTCCAAACACCGACCGACCAGTCTTCTAATGGAAGGGCCGCCATCAAATAACAAAGACCACTGAGTTACTGTTTACTGCAATAGTATAGTTTGAAAACAATTGAGTAAAACAGGCCAATGTGCTAAATTATGGTTGAGAAGAACACATAATGGGTATTGAATATAGCTGTAATTTATTTATTCAAAAATACTGAAGATGTCTTTAAACTAAAGCTAAATTTAGACATAATGTAAATTGTTATTCCCCTTCCGAGAGGCTTGCTATCACCGCATGAATTAGATTGCTGAAGAAAACCAGGCCAATGATCCAAGATTACCGTTTCTTATTCTGGGAAACTGAATGCAAGGTCCTGTGGGTCCACAGCCCAAATGAGTATGCACGGATCAACAATGTGCTCAACAGAGCAAACCGTGACTCACTCACACCTACTTCTCGGTTACCTTCATTGTGAGACGTTCATGTGTGACAGGGAAGCAAACAAGCTACTTCTGCTGCTGAAGAACAACCTTTAATCCCAGAAGGGTTAGCAATGCGATGTGGGCGTAAAATAAATGAGATGCAGCAGTGAGGTTTGTCATTTAGCAAACAGTACATCTCATATTCCAAGGGGCCAAACTGTTCGGCAATATTTATACAAGCAGACCAGCAGAGAAACTAAATATGCTGTTAATTCCCATAATCTATTGAGGGAACCAATAAACTAGTGTACAATGTGGAAACTGTTGGATAAAAGCCATGATATCCTTTGGGATGTTCTTTACTGTGATTACGGGTACTTTGTTGCTGACGTTGTTCCTGTTCCTATTGTCCTCTCAGGTATTACTGCTGTAGTCAAACACAAGAACCAGAATGCCCCATAAAAGATCACATAGCGGCTATATCCTCAAAAGAGTGGTCTGTTCTCCACTGGGAACCAGTTAAGTAGCAATCTGTACCGTGTCTGTCAGAGTCAAACAGACAGTGTTAGAGTTAAAGGCACTCAAAAGTGAACTACTTCCAAGCCACTGTGGTAATGGGTAAATAAAACTCTGAAGCAAAAACAGGAGTTCTTGTTTTCAGGCTCTAGGGTGGAATCATACAGATGGAAAAAAACAAAGAGGGAGCACTCGCCTAATATTTCAACTGATGATTTAATGTGTGCATAATGAAAAATAATATATCCCTCATAAATATCTTCTGGGTGGATTTGGTGCCATGTGCCCCAAGTGTGCACTGTATCAAGATATTGCTGTGTCAGGGTAGTAAATGGCTGGCATAGCAGAGCATAGCCTGTCTGCCTCATTCTACTTCTTATGGTCTCTCTGTGCCCATTTTATAGTGGCAGCACTTAAAACACTGACATGCCATAAGTCTACACTTTCTGTAGCCAGAAGCTGGAACATTGATAGTCTAGAAAAGGTGGAGATGGAGCTGAGAAGAGTGGAAGGACAGGACGTAAAATGTGGCAAAAATCAAGGAGGGGACAAAAAGGGTGTGTGCATACATTCATGTGTGTTGTACGTTTGTTTTACATCCAAATGCTTTTGTTATGAGTCATTGCTCGAGGCAGAACAGATTAGTGTAAATGGAACTATTAGCAAAACACAGAGGGTGAAAGTAGGAATTCAAATTATAATGTTGCTTGCTAGCCACTAACTTTCTCTCCATCTGCATAATTACAGTTAGGACACCAAGCAGCCGTGTCTGCGTGTGTGTATGTACATCCAACCGAATATCAGAGGTCACAGAGGTTCTCTTCATTTGCTAAGGTAATAAACACCAACCGTGTTTCCCACCATAATCAGCATACAAATAACGAGTGGTTTTAATTACAAAGAGCTTGTGTACATGACAGATGAGCAAAGGGAGCGAGTACTGTACAGTGTGTCTACGCAAGCCAGTCCATACCATTTGGTGGCTCGTACACACACACACACACACACACACACACACACACACACACACGTTCTTGAACACAGTATTTTATGCATGTGTGTGTGCGTTGTATGGTTGACTAAAATCTAACTTACATACAGACATGTGTGTGTGTGTGTCTGAAATGGAGTGGAAGTATAACGTAGCATAAAATGTGAATACTCCACAGGTGTCTATCATTACATGGTGGCTCATTAAAAGAGTCATTGGGTAAATGTGTTGTGTGTGCACAGGTCTGCAGTGTGTTTGTGCCTGAGTGCGGTGATTATAATCAAAGTTGTTGGAAAGCCTGTACACGCCCCCAACAGGTAGACTAGGACACTGCGCTTTAATGACTCTTCAGAAAAAAAACTGACTTGTGAGATTGTGAAGATAACGTGAGTACATGTAGAGCCTGTTATTTGTATGGCTGCAGAACAAATATGTTAGTTTTTTTTTAACTTTATTGTTTGAATGATTCAGATCGTAGACTTGTTACACGAGCTATGATGCAAGCCTTTTTTCCCCCTTTGTGTAGTTTTCTCAAGGTTTGCTATTTGGCTTAATCATCGATTACTCTAATACGTTATCACCTCAGTTAATGTCACCGCCTGAGATTTTCTCTGAGTGTTATTATGTTAAAGTTCAATGTTAGGTCTATTCTAGCAGGTTATTGTGTAATGAATCTCCATTTCTGTCCTCTCTGTGTCGACTGTATTGCAATTGAATGCCTCATGTCAGTTGAGCTAAAGCTAATATTGTGCATTAGAAGGTTATGGCTGTTGTGTTTTTTTAAGTTAGTGACTTCATTAACACCATATTCGTTATCATTATTATCATTATTATTATAGTAATTATTTTTATAGCTGTATCATCACAGTCATTATTATAATGTAGCTTATATTATTATTCTTCAATGTATTCTTACTTATTTTTCTTATTTCTTATAGACCACAAACACCAACTCAAAATACCTAGTCTTGACATGATCTGCAGCAAATGAAAATCAGCTCTGTGAACAAGATATATTCTTCTCTGGAGCCTGATTCTGTGACTGAAGTCAAGTCTATATCTTCTGCCAAAATTAGATAAATTGTGGAAGGTCCTAACCCCTCTGTTAAACAACTTAAATGTTTCTTTCTTGTTCTGGCTGTTACCTATTTTTCTAAAGGGCTACTACGCTATACTGAAAAACTACCTAATCAGTTAATGTGTGATATTCTGAAGCGGAATACAATGCAAAAGCCACATGCTGTAAGGAATGGCAGCTATAGCCTTGAAGATCAATTCATCGGATGTCAGTGAGGAATGTGAACAATAATGCATATGCACCCATTTTCAACTGTGAGAAGGTGAATCATGTTGAGGCGAAAACATATGCAAACATATAGAGTTTACCACCCATATAGTATATATATTCAAGAAAACAAACACACGCACACATACATGATTCAGTCAAAGCAGTGAAAGCTCATAGAGGTGTAAATAACTCAAGACAGGAGGGAAAATACTTTATAGCAATACTACTCAACATGGGTAGGAGCATATTTCTTCTTGCATCCGCTGCATTGACAACTTTACGGTCCACTGGTTAGACACCTAAAGTCAATCATTCCAATGAGAAACGTTTTGATTGACAGCAAAGGATGGTGTATCGAGCGGCCGTTGGCTCTGCTGACTGAGGCACGATACGTCTTTTGGTTGGTCATAATTTAGCTTTTTGAACTGAGTGCCAAGCATTCACAAAGTTGAGGATTTGCTAAATTTTTCTATTTTATTTCATAGTAAATTGAATACCTTAAGAGTTTGGATGGTTAGTTGGCAGCGGTGGAAGAAATAGTAGGTATTTTAAGTAGAATTAGTAATACGTACATGCATTAACAATTTTACTTGAGTAAGAGTACAGCATCAGTGTTAGTATCAAAACACACTTGACGTATCAAAAGTACCCATTATGCAAAATGGTCCATTTACAAAACAAAAAAAAAAAAGATAATGAAAATTGAAGCTTTACTTAAAATAGCCCAAAGTGACAAATGAATAACTAAGTTCCACAGTTATGGGATAGAGAATTGAAGAAGTATGATGCAGAAGCAAAAGAACATTCTACAAACAAACCCTTCTAGTGACAATCCTTGAAGCTACAGTAAGAAGGCAGTAAATGTAGGGTATTTATGCACCGTCCCCTCCCATCATACAACAGTGCTCTTGAGTGTATGTTGCCATCTGTGCATCTCATTAAGCAAAACTGTGATTATTGTAACCATGTCTTCATTTTTGTTTTCAGAATGTGTTACATGTCAGCCCTTAATGTCACATCAGAGTTATGTAGTGTGATGCCTCATGTAGGGCTGTGGTAAAAACAATTTCCACATGAAGAATGACACACATACCACTACATTACTGCTAGACACACGCTGCTATTTAGCATCAGCATGCTTTCTGCAAAAGACAGCACGATAGGTACATCAGTTGTAGAGTAAACTTCATTAGTTAACGTTTCCTAATATACAGGAATTCAGCCGCAGGTATGCCCTGAGTAAAACAATAAATCAAGGTGTCAGCCCGCAGTGGGAAACAATAGGCGTCCCTCATTAACTGCAGCAGTTGTAGCAGCTGGCAGGCTGGTGCTGCATCAGGCCCAGGGCATCCTGCGGTCAGTATGGAGGATAATCAAATGTGTAATTATATCAAGAATGTCCCTCAAGCACAGTGACAGGCAGGGGCAAGGGATCTCTGACCAGTATTGGACACAAAACATGGAAGACTTACAGTACAGGTAGAGACAATGAGAAACAGAAGAAATATAAATGGAAGAAAAAGAATGAAGTAAACATGAAGGAACGTTTCAAGAAAGCTGCTGTTGGAGAGAAGCACAGCTCTTGTAATAATGACAAAGCAATATGGGAGAATTAGAGTGACAATCGTGGAGAGACAATGGAATACATCAGACACTGACATGTAAATAGATAACACAGGCACAAACTTGTTGTGAAAAAAAGACAAGGAGACCAGCTCGGTATTCATAGCTGGTGTATGAAAGAGGGGTGGGGGTGGGGTGGTGGAGGAAGATCAATCATGTGGAATAGCAAAAAGACCTTTCAACAAACTGTCTTTCATCTTCTGACAATGCAACAAACTGGTCCTGATGTGAAACTTCTTCCTGAGGAGCAGGGGCCCCTGCCTCTAATAACTCCCCTCTGTGAACAAGCTAAATCTTTAATGGAGGGCAAGTTCAACTAAAAATCCCTCTCCTGTAGCATGCACAAAGCACGCATGGGCAAAAGGCATGGGAAAGTTAAAAGAAAACAGAACCCGTTCTGAATAGAGCTTAGCGGGAAGACGTTGTTTGCAAGTGCAGCACATATACAGCAGCTATTCACAGACACTCACTCAATTATCAAAAACACAGAGAAAAATGGCTATGTGCAGAGAATTATATCATGAGCTATTTAAAAAAAAAAAACATGATTTATATTTCAGTCCTCTGGCAACACTTGCCTCTAAATATTTATTAAGCAATTAAAATAAAAGTTAAAAAGCCTCTGAAGCTTGAGATCCTTTGGTGGTGTTGTGGATAAAAAAGGACAGCTCAGTTACAATTAATTCTGTTTAAAAGCCAAAACTTAAATGAATTCTGTCTCAAATACATTTTGGGAGTGTATTTTGAGATGCTTTTCAATATCCCGCATTTTTGAAACATGAATGCTTTACTAGCTGATAATGTTGCTACTAGAGGGCACTTTACCCTCATAAATGACCTGTACAATCTTAACCTTTAAAGTCGAAGACAAGTGTTGCTCCCATGTATTTATATTTATAGATGCCAAGCACTTGCCTGTCAGAGAACTATTGAAGCTAAACCATAGTGTATATCCACGAACAACTAAGGGCTATGCTTGCTGCTCTGTAAGGATATAATCAGGCACAGTGGTGCTTTGAGCTAAATGCTAATGCCAGAATGCTAAGATGGCTATGTTGCAGATATAATGGTTATCATCTTCATTTAGCATCTTAGCATCCTAAGACTTTCTAATTACCACTAAAACAAAATAGAACTGAGACTGATGGGAATATCATTATATAAGCAAGTATAGTGGTCAGTAACCAAAGTATAGGACAAACCAAAAATGTGACCTGATGATGAGGCTAGATGCTGAGGGATCACTAAATTAGTTATAATCCCTCCTCTTGTGAACATGAATGTCTGCATATAATTTCATGGCAATCCATGGAAGAACTGTTTGAACCGACCAATCGTCTGACAGGCCGACGGTCTCACACGCACCACTGGGAGGAGATTTTGCTATAGTTGTCACACTTGTTATTGCAACACACAAGCATGAGGAAACAAGTGGAGGCTCTTTTTTGCTTATGCGCCCGGTGAGCAACCTGCATAGGAATGAATGGGGCACCATAAACGCAGCATCGATTTATCTATAATATATCCATGGACCAACATTACATCACCGACATCCCTCGAGCTACACTGCTCGTATTACTAGGCTAGAAGGTGTATTTGATGGCAGCTCACCTGTTGAGATGACACATAAGATGTATCCCTATCAAACCAGCTACCTTCATATACCAAAAATCTGTTGGTCTACAACATCTTCTTTAACTTATACATGCTCTTTCCGTTAGTTAATTCAAATTTGCCGTGTATATTGCTGTATATTTAGTTTAACAACACTCTGTATGCTTTACTGAGAGGCTAATCTTCCACCAGGTCAGTCAATAAACTGTTGAGCATGAGTCATTCAGGACATAATGTCATTTCTCTGTCATGTTTAATTGCTTCCATCATGACCCAACACACAGCGGGCACAGTGCTGTGCAATGTTCGGGAATAAGTACCTGCGCTAAGGGTGTGCTTCACAGTAACAAGCACCGCTTCCCAGAACTTTCACCACTAGCTCAAAACAAACAATACAAAGTTCTCCTATTTGGCACTGAGACAATCACTTTTAATTACTGACAGTTCAGGGGAAAAAAAGAAAAGAAAAATGCGACAAGAGGGAAATAGATAGGCTGACATTTTGGCAGGCAATCAAGCATAAAACGACTAATGGCACCAATTACAAGTGATGTGGGGTGGGTTAATCAGTGTTTCTTATACAAGGCTTGCTTTTGATTTTCAAATAACTTTAAAAAAAAATTGTTTTACAGTGGATCGCTGACATGTATGCTTTGTCAGTGATTGTGAGGGGAGGGCTATAAGAGTGTTCAAGAGTACAATGACATTATTAGAGTAGAAGTCCTCCATGGGTGCAGTCGCAATAAGAAGTTTTGCTTATACTTTGACCCTGTAAAAACTAATTAGGGCACAGAGAATATAGGAGCACAACACAGAGTACTAAAACAAATGTAAGAAACTGTTCTCACTGTATACATTCCTAAATCAAATAACAAAGTAAAGTTGAATGTGAATATTTGGATAGAAAATGTTCATTTAAGAATAAGGGAATGTTTCTTATTTGATTACATGTTTCTATTCTCATTATGAAATAATAATCTTTCATGCTCCCTTGATCCATTTTCATTGGTAATCAGTTGATGAATGACTTTGAGACAATGCCCAATTGCAAACACCACCTTTTTGAATACTGTGTGTCACTTTTGTGGTTATAACAATTTCAACCCAAAGTCATTAACAGTTCCCCATCAATCATGTCTGACCCCAAAATGAGAGATGTTACAATAATAATGAATAATCAGGTGTGGTTTTGCGCTGTTGCTAAGTACACCGCCATAAATCCTGGATACACAAATTATGATCCAGGACTGGTATAATATACATCATTTCCTTTTATGTACCTTCTCGTTGCACCCCATTTCTCTGAAAATGTCCTTGGTATCCCTCTCTCTTTTTACTCAACGCCTTTCTCTCTCTCTTTTATGCCCGTATTAATGCATCTATGGTACCGTGCGGTCTGAGGTGAGGCAGTGAAAAAATATTATTTCGTCACTCTTGCTCCTGGCAGCTGGCTTTGTCTCACATTAACATATAGCAATAACTCGCAACGGAATGAGTCTTGTAATAGTTAATAGCACTAAAATATTGAATTTTAATTAGAGCATCGGCATTGTGAATTTACCTGTAGAAAGCGTTTCAATATGTCAGATGTAGAGAAGTGCTCACCTTTAAACCCTACTGTCTGCCTGAACGGTATAAAGAAAGATTCTTTTGAAAGAGCAGAATATTGAAGTTGAAATATTGTACACTAGAGACAAACTAAAACCAGTGTATGAAACACAGAGAGTTTCAGACTAAATGTTTTAACACCAAGTGCCCAGAACAGAAAACCTCAAAATCAATTATTTTCTATATATAGGCTACTGCAAAGTTTATATGCTATGTTGAAATGTCAACAGAAAATGGGACAGACTAGTACACTGGAAGCTACTGGGTCTTGCTGGTGCCACAGCTGCATTAATGTTATACCTGTGTTTCCCTGATATTTTTGAGCAAACTATAAATACAGGCTAATTAATACATTAAACCTCTGCTTCTCCACAAAAGCCTTTTTAAGTTAATTAACTTCACAAACATAAAATAGTCACAATTAAAGTCCTTATTTACTAAATTGAAAAATAGAAATAACACATGAACACATTTTTTTCAAGTAAATTACTTCCACTCTTACGTTGTATGTGCAAAATCCCTAATTGACTAAAACTATTATTATTGTAAGTGTGCAAGTAATTGTGTTCTAAGCACAAAGTAGGCTGGGGTCATACAAAACTGTGGCATTATTTGAAGTTATCTCAGGTGAAGTATCAGGGAACAGTATTGTATAATATTAACACATTATGGTGTCTGCTCTAATGCATTTAACTAATAAGCCCACCACCACAATACCTCAAAACTGCATAATGGTCCCCCTGGCAACAAACAGTGAGCCAAACTCTTTGAGTGTCATTTTTCTCTTCTCCATTACACGTACGTACAGTAAGTCTGGAGCCAGTGCTCAGGCATGTTTATGGGGTAAGAGCTAGTCTCAGAGTACTGTAAGTGTCCTATGGCTATTGATCCAGGTTGGTAAGATTGTAAGTGAATGCTGGGAAGCAGAAGGGGTGTGCTCAGGAGTCTGGTCTGTCCACGCCGTCTGGGCTCCTGCATGTCCGGAGGTGGTCAGGGAGGCTAGAGACAGCAGCAGACTGAGTGGAACCAGCGGCGACTCATACAATGACTTTTTAATAGCTTCTCATATCACTATAAACTAATGAATGTGTCTCTGTGCAGTGAAACCTTACCCGCTGCTTCTGGTTTAAAAAGGCACAAAAGAGCAAACTATTGAGTGCTGGGGTTTCATCGACCAATGGGGTCAATTTTGTTATATAGAGTTCAGGATGTGATTTCACACCAACATACCATTTTATAGCTCAGTTCGGCAAGATGCATGAACTTCATTAAGTTTACATGACTGACGGGATCCCGGCTATGCCGAGACCTGCCCTTAGTGGCAAACAGTGTATTGACGGCTAAGCTCTCTGCAAATTTCCCTTTCTTATTTCGCATTATAGGGCTCGAGCTACAGTAACGCCTCAAACCCTAGAGGGCATCTGGCAGCCAAGGACTCTCCGGAGACCTGTCAAAGCAATCTGCTTTCCTCTACCATGGGTCAGAGGCCAGAACACTGAGCACGCACGCACACACAACATATCACATATGACTAGAGTGCCAGTGCTGTGCCTCCAGCTACTCCACCTGTGCAACTATATCCCCTCTGCCTCTCTGTTCATCTTTCATTATTTCGCTTTATTCCTTTCCATTTTCTCCCTTTCTTCTGTTCCCTCACATCGTTTTGTTTATGCTCTCTTTCCTTCAGCTTCATTAAGAGATCTGCACATGTTGTTCATACTCTGCTGCATCCTGCTCTGGTGTCCTTGACAGCCAGAGTTGGAGGTAAGAGTGAGTTTGTTCTATTCATGCATCCCTTTGCTTCTCCCTGGGTAAAACTAGATGAAATGTGCTTCGACTAACCTTGACGTTGCTCAGCTCCCTCTCTGATTTTTTTTCCCCGGCAGAAAAAAAAAAAAAAATGGCCGACTGGTAGTCCAGTGTGAAGCACTTGGAGTAAAAAGTCTGTAATTGGGGGCCCTGAGCAGGGAGTCATCACTGCACGTCAAGGAGAATTATAGCTTGAGGTTATGAAAAAAGTATTTTTGGGTAAGGGGGGGATGCTTTTCAATATCCCGCATTAGCTATGCTCATTTTCTTTCTCCTTTCTTCCTCTCTCCCTCACTTCTTTTTTCAAAATACAACTAGGCACCCATTCACTGATTGAATGAGTGCCACATCCGCTATGGGGATTCTCCTCCACCTTCATTACCAAGACCAGTTTTAATTCATACCTTAATGAAAGGAACCTTTGCTTTCACAACAGGGGATGCTATTACTCTCTATATTTCATTCCATTATTACCATCTGAGGTGTGTAGTTATGTTGTGGATGTCTGCGTTTAGGCTTTGTGAACCCTCAGAGACCCACAGTGTTAATGAGCAAGGTTAGGGCACACTGTTTTGTCAGAGCAGTGAAGCCATTTGCTCCTGAATGACATTTCCTTTGTGGGTATGAGCCCATATTAGCTCCTAATGTGGCATATCACCCAAGGCCCAACATTGTATTCATTTTTTTAATGTAAAAGTGAAACTGTGGGAGACTTTATTAACGGTGATATTACCATACACTTTATCTATCTATAGATAAGAAAAAAAAAAAATATTTTACTATTTCAGACATAGGTATTCACTTCGTCTTCACCTTAATCACATCTTTCAGGCACAGAGCCATAGATGGAGTCTCTGAGGGAGGAATCTCGCTGACAGGAAATTATGAAAAAGAATTAATTTGACCTTCGCTTGCAGCAAGAAAAAGAGGAGACAGAAAGAGAGAGCAGAGATAGAGGGGAGGGTGGATGAATGGAGTCGAGGGAGGTTTACGGAGGAAGTGCTTCTGCAGAGGGCAGGATCCTGAGGAGAGCTCGGATAATGAGAGCTCTCAGCTCCCCACACACTGGAGCAAGACATCTGATTCACTGGAAAGCCAAAAGGAAGGACAGAAGTCACCCTCACCTCCTTTAGTCCTCAGAGTGAACGGTTTCAATAAAGACTTTGAGAGTGCTGTTGGCCTCCCACATGGCTCCAAGTGACTGAATTGTGAATATTTTTATTCAATTATTGGGCAACAAATCTGATACAGCATGAGCTATAAAAGGTTTAAACTGTTTCAGACCCACTGTTCACACAAGGCTTGCTCCTAAAGTGATTGGTGCCTCTAGCCATCAGTCAACATATCAATAACGCTAGGCTATCAGTCCTGATTGCAACACCTTGTTACATGTTTTTATAGAGGTACAAGCAATGTGTGTGTATCAAAGTTTGATTTCACTCTTCATAAAAAGGGAAACACTGTAATGAGTCCCTGGATTTCAAATAATATGCTGTTATTTATTGGTATTATTCATATTACAGATATTGAACCTTGCCCTTTATGAACTACTCTGTGTAAAGGTTGTTGTACTTTATACATTTTCACCCTGTTATTTAAAATGGCAATATTATGAAAAAAAAACACTTTTTCTGGGATTTGGGTGCTACTTTGTGTCTCTGGTGCTTCCACACGCAATCAAACAACAACAAACATATCCATGCTGTTTTGAGTAAGATAGGGGTTTCTGAACGTGTCCTGCCTTCAGTCTTCGGGTGAGCTGTTCAAAATCTGCACAGCTTTCTACGTCACTAGCTGAGACGAGGTGGCTTACCCGTAGCATGCAAGCGCTAGCATGCTAGGTCGTTCTCAATGGCAAAACACTGCTACAACACACACTAGTTCACCATAATCTACAGAAGAACTACTCACATGTCCCTGTTCTGCAGGTGTTCCACAAGTGCGCCCTCGTTTAGAAGAAGTATCCCGGCTAATCCTGCCTTGGACTGACGGTTGTTGGAGAAAGAGCTAATGAGCTAATGAGCATGGACAACTCCCAACAAAGATAGAAAAGAAGTGAGATGTCTCACTCTGTAGCTAAAACAGAGACCTAAACACACAGGGAGAAAAGAAGATCTGCAGCAATGCGCAGGTTCAACAAAAATGCGGTGTTTTTTGAAAATGAAACCATGTAAACCTATTCTGGTTCAACCTCAAAATACAATTATTAACCTGTTTCATGCTGTTGAAAGCCAATTCCTCCAAATTGCACTTTATATGAGAAATTGTCTAGGCATACCTAAAGTCTACCTATAATTTATCATGAATCTTATTTATTTAAGTATTTCTTCATTTTCAAATAGCCCTCAAAAAGAAAACGTGCACTACATTAATATTTGAAGCAAATACAAGACTTTGAGAGTCAGATAAATGCACAAAAATACAGTTTTTGGCCTTAGACTAATAGAAATAAAGGCAAATTGGATTTGATGGAATATTTCTAAACTATTTAGGGTCACTTTCAAAAGTTCCAATTAATTATATATATATATATATATATATATATATATATATATATATATATATATAATCTTTGAAGATCAACTTAAACTTTAAAAGACAACTGAAAATTTGTTTTGCCAGAAAAGCCATCAGTACAGTACATAGCCAAAAATAAGATAATGTGTTGTTAGATATCTGCAAAGTAAATTTTGTTTTCTATATGTACTAATAGAGTAAATTATATTTTGGCAGATATGGTGAGATAGTTCTACAAATATTCTCACATGCTCACACAGCATTACCGAGGGAAGCTAACAATGTTCTCTCTTTAGACCTGTTAGTATTTAACAGTTCTTGATTTGGCTGCTCGTTATCCCACAATCACTAGACTTTAAAATGAAGTGTTAATCTACATGTAGCTGGGGAAAACGTAGAACCCAGAGTGTGCAATTCTTTCCTTTTTTGTGCTTAACACAGTCAAGTTTCCACAGTCACTCAAGATCTTCATGTCAGCAAATGCAACATGGTAAACTAGTTAAAAACCATAACAAATAGACAGAGGAGGAAATCCTGTTCAGAGAAGCTTTCTGACTGTAGAGATTTCCTTTATGAAGCCATGAAGCAGAGAGATAATTCATTAAAGTGCCTGGAGCAAGGGAAGCAGGGCCTACTAAAGCACAACAGGAAAGCTTTCTTCATTTACTGCCCTGGGGCCACAGTTATCTACAAAACTTTTGAACTTTTTCACCCTCGGAATTGAAATCTTGACTACGAAATTGGGACTATTGTGACTGAGATTCATCCTTAAGAAAATGACTGCAGCTCGTTATCTTGAAGCACATTTAATAACAACACCTACACTATGTAAAGAAAAAAAAAAAAAAGTGCTCAAAGAAGACTTTTCATTAATTATAAAAAATGTTAATGTTTGCTTCTGTATATTCGGCGATTGATTGGCAACAGCACTGCAATATTTTTACATTAATGCTACCTCTTCAAAGACATGCATAATGCTTTTTTGTCTTTTCTGACCTATAAATGTTGATATAATATTGTACAGTCATTTTAATCAATACCAAAGGGTCAAAATAATGAGGTAAATGCATTTAGATGTGAGCCCTGCAGGCAGCGTGGGTTAGCACTGCCCAGCTCTGAATGCTGGGATCTAAATGGGTCTCATTGACTTTACTGTATTTGTCTTAGTCAATGAAATGGACTTCCCTACATGGTCATGCTGCTTCAGCTCAGACCTGGAAGATGAGCAAGGGGAGGAGGAACTTAAACCAAGCTTGTAGAAAGTGGGTAAGAGTTTCCCGACAATCTACATAGTTCTTTGTGTGGTTGGAGTTCTAAATCAGAAACTAGGACCAGAAAGGGAAGTTTGATACTGGATAAGCAGACAAAGATGGATGGATGGATCAGAAAGGTAGTACATTAGCTGCTCGTTAACATTTAGAAAGTACCATAAAAGGTAAATCATGGATTGGAGCAAATCAACTTCTCATCTTCTCAACTTCTGATGGACAATAACAGGCACAAATTCACAAAAGTGAAGGAAAGTGAAACTGTGAAGCATCTATGTCTAATTTCTTTCAAAGTTGTCTTCGTCCTCTCAATGAGACTCTGTTACAGTAAATGAAGCATAAACTGCAGGGCCTGTGTCTACAGTCACAGATTAGCGCTATGTACTCAGAAAACCACTTTCATAGAACTCTGTCGGCTGTGTAATTTAAGTTTCTTTTAAGACTGATGATTTCACAAGCCAGTAATAGCATATTTACTGGCATAGGAGTGTTATTGAAAACTCTGAAATAGTTATATGCATGAAATTGAATATAGAAGAAGAGTAAAATGAGATTTTTTTTCTGAGAAGTGGAGAAATGTAACGGCTTAACGGCTTCCAATCTTTGTATTAGAATTAATTCAGAGAGATTCAGCGCAGTCACTAGAGGCCTTTACACACAACTATTTGAACAGTTAAATGCCATTATCAGGAAAACAACCTAATTAATCACAACATTCTCATTTCGCCTTCTCCACTGTCTCAAAGCCTGACTTTTTAAGCTGTCAGAGGGGTTAATATGAAGTCATAACTTACTTCCATTTGCTAGAAGAGAGACAAATGCTAATGTTTAACTCCCTGCTTTCTACATTTTGTCTCAGGTGCAGAAAGATTTCCATTTGTTTCTATGGATACACATATTGGCATATATATAACAAAGAAGCTAAATATAAACTGTACAATGAATGTCAGACATTTACAAAAAGCAAACACCTACCGGTATCATGTTTGAAATCGTTTATTTTCTTCTATGTGGTGATCTTTTGTTAGATGTCCTTCCTTTTCATATTTCCCTTGTTTTGTTTTTTTACGTGTTTTATAAAAGTTTTTTTCTTTTTTTTTTTTTTTCATTTCCTCCCTGCAACACCTTGTTGCAAGAGCTTTTCAACAAAAGAAAATCTTCCCATTGACTGTCAAAAACAAGGTTTTATTTTACATCATAAGACGCTTTAAGGTATTCAATACTATTCTGGAATGAAAACTATAACTCCAATTATGTTGATAGTTACAATAACATCAGCAGGATGTGCTCTTTCCCTGATGACTTTAGGATATATGGCAACTTTTAAGATGTCAATTTGATGTACAAATTGTAGTCAACTGAGAATTATAAGGCTATTCTTTTTGCATTTCCTCAGAAATTTAAAAGTTAAAGTTGGAAAAATGTCACCATTGTTGAAAACAATTTAACATTTGAATATATTTTCACTTGATGTCATTCCAGCACTATGACATTTCAATATGTGTGTGTGAAGCCAGCAGAGTTAAAGCTTTAGTGTGTAACTTTTTAAAATGAACGAACATCCGTTCCATTCAAGCCATTGCCAAAAGAGTTGCTAAAGCTAATCAAGACTATCTGCTCCACACAACTCTCCTTGTATTTCTCTGTTTGGATATGTTCAGACGATTGTGTCGTCACTCGAGTGAAGATAATTCCCTCTTCTGAGGAGTCCATCATGTTTTTTAATCCCCTGTGTCCTCCTTGGCTACTAGCAACTACGTGGAGGAGGGGTGGGGGATTGATGGGGAGCGATGCTTTGGTCACCAAAGGCTTGTATCATGTGGACATTTTGAATTCCTCGTGGGGGAGACAGAAACTGTGCGCTATAGCTTTAAATTGAATGCTATTTTATAAACACATTATCAAGAACAAATGCAAAAAACAAATGTTTCCTTTCACCGTTGCAGATAAGAATAAGCAAGCTCAAGTTAGCTTCAGTTCTTAAACACAAGCGGGCAAGTTAGGCTTTGTCATGACAGTTTTGACTGATGCGTTTGCTTGGTACTTTTATGAAACTTTTTCACTATGTATATTTATTATGTCAAGATACCATGTGCAATCAATGTTAACAGCACTATTGATGTCATGTGCAATTAGTGTCCAAATTCGATTAAATATTATAAGTGATAATGGGGCAGGGCCATCACAGAAAAAAAGAAAATTAAACGAAGAAATAAACTCAAAGCTAAAAGGGAAAGTCACAGATGACAGTCTGGCTTTCCACAAATGGAGACACTTACGGGATGTAAATGATTCAAAAACTACCCTGAATTGGCTCTCAGGTATGTAATGTAATGTGGCTGTAAGTCAGTAGCCTACATTAAATATCGTCCCCCGTCCATTAAGCGCCCAGTTTTTGTTTTGCTTCAGTCCGTGTTTGTGTTGTATTTTCTATCCCTTGTCCTCCTGTAGTTGTGTAACGCGTCCTTGGGTTTTATGAAATGCGCTATATCAATCTAAGTTAATATAACGATGGTTGCTACAACAATCTCTTACTGCTTTGGCTCGTGACACTGTGCCAGTGATACCCAGTTTAGCTCATGGTACATCCAAAGTAGGCGTAGTTAACTGTATGCAACACCGGAAATTCAATGCAGCATCTGTAACGTATTCTTTTATTGTAAATGAAGGATTTTCTGTCTGAGCAAAACATTCATCGCAACTATGTGCACTCTATCTAATGCTAACTACAGCACAGTAAAGAAAAGACCTTTACGACACCAGGTGTGATAAAAACACTACGGCTTTTGTCCAAAGCGACCGCTAGAATCAACACAAAAAATTTTTTTTTTGTAACTTCCAATTACAATGACAATTCAACAAGCATGCAAAGCAGTGATTGAACTAATTGTGTAGATGAGAAAGTAAACAATGTTTGACCTTCTTTATAAAGCTCTATTATGTCACTCTCCACACAGATACAGTACTTCTGTCATGACTAAGCAAAGATGTAGTCGTGAAGGGAATGGTGGAACTAAGTGCCCTTGCGTTGCACCCTGCACTGCCTCCACAGTGCCACTATCAGGTCATCCACGCACAACTCCAAGGCTGTTGTTTGGGTATCACTTCCTATTTGGAGTGCCTCGGCCCTTCTCTGTTGACTGTAAGCAATAAGCCTCCACTCTGCCATCCCCGTGGCAAAAAAAGAGAAATTAAGACAGAGAGAGAGAATGAGAGAGAGAGAGAGAGAGAGAGAGAGAGAGAGAGAGAGAGAAGAAGGGAAATCTAATTATTTCCCTCCCATGGCCCAGCAAGCCTTAAAGGTTAATCACTGTCCGTCCAGCTAATTCTGTCTGGGTACACTACAGTAATTACAACACCTCGTTCCCTCTCGCCTGCTCTCTCGCCTCTACCTCTATTGTGTACCTTGCTCGCTCCGGCGCTCTCCTCTGTGCATTCTCTCATAATAGATAGTGAATGTCTCTGTCTCCCAAACTGTATCATGTTCGTCCGTCTATATAGACGCCACCAGCACCCACCACCTCCGCAACATGCTGGTTGAGAAGAGAAGCGTCTTTAGCCAAAGACTCGTATAGCCCCAGGGTGTTTCACCGAGCAGCACAGGAGGTCATTCCTACCAGTAGCCATCAAACTTTTTAACTCACCCCCACTATGTGTGTCGCAGAATGGACATCAGTGGACTAAGAGGCTGCTGAGGTCCTTCTGGACGACTTACTGTACCTGGACAATTACATTCATTGTAACTCTGGCAATAAGCACCATTTTGCACTCCTAATGCACAGCCAATGTGTACACTGTATTCATGCACATGTTTAAAGGGTATACTTTTTCTTTTTACAGTCATATTAGTACTTTACCACAACACTAATTCCATCATTACAACAGCATAGTATCTGTTCAACACTTTGCCGAGAAGTTTTACTTTTCAACATAAATACTGTTTTAACTCACCAATTATTCCTGCTGCTATTACTTAGCTGTTTCTTATTTACGGCAGATAGGTGTGAAGGTAAATATGGTGCAAAAGGTGAGAGCTCGTAGAATACAATGTGAGAACTTGCAGAACAAAAAATCTGAACTTGTATGCTAAAATTTGCACTTGTCAATGTTTCCTACTTAAAGCCTTCCAGTGGCTCAAATGGCATAAAAGCCTGGGATCTTTTAAATCTAATCTCATCTACAGGAAGTGGTTGGTTTAACTGACATCAATTGAAAAAAAGCAGAAAAGTAATGCTTTTCATTTGGTCTTTATTAATTCAGCCACTATTTGAGGATTTGCAGAATATATAGATATTTACACATATAACTTACATATAGTGTATATATTTGTTTGCATGTATTTCTCCGAATGATTTCTATATGCGACCGGAGGATGTTTTCTAAATGAGTTTGTGGTGTCTTGTAATCCCATGTGGGATAGGCCAAAAATGTTTGCAAAGTGAACTAAAAACTATAGATTTTTTTCGTAGATACACTATTTGGATGTCCTGTACAGTATTTGGAGCTTTCCACGGCATGCATTGATGCAGCACCAGGAGAGACGCTGGACACTTGGGTGAACATTGCTGAGGCTGTGAAGTTTGGGCTGTAGCCGTGTTTGGTTCCTTATCTTGTGTCTGTCTGTGTATATGTCTGTTTGTGTAGCTCTGTTTCTGCATGTGTTGTTTTTGTCTCCCTCCCTCCCGTCTTTCCTCTCTATGTTCTATTGTATCTATTTTTCTTTTATTTAAAACAAAAAAAAATTGGGGGAGGAATTCTGTCTCAGTGTATTGTTTGTAATTGTTTGTTGCGGTTTCTTTTTCTGAAAATTAAATAAAAAATTTGATCACAAAAGAAGGTATTTCGTAGACACAGAGTTGCACTTCCATCAGTTTGCAAAGGGAGGAGGGTTTCCTTTTCTCACCTCCTCTTTCTCCCACTCCTCACTTTCCATTTTCTCCATCTTCTCACCGCCTCTCTCTCCTTTTCTTTATCATCCTACCTTCTTGACACCCACTGTCTCCCTCTCCCCCCACTCTTCTCACCATTTCTCCTGCTTCTTTCTTTCTCTTCATCATCTCACCACCACTACCTGCCACCTTTTTACTTTGCGTCTCTCTCTTGCTCTCTCTGGCTCAGCTTCCTTCTGGTTACAGCACCAGTTACTTCTAGCAACAGCTCGAGGAAGTGCGTCTTGGGCCTGGAAATACTCCACCATCTTTTCTTCCAATTTGTCGCTCCCTGCCAAAAGCCTCTCCAGGAGCGACGGCTTAGGAGACTTAAAATACTTCTGTTTCCTTCTCCTCCTTTTCTGACTGTACCACAATATCAACATCACATGCATTACATTCGGTGAAACAGTTGGTAAAGACAAGAAACTCCAAACAATGGATATTGTCAATGACTAAGTAGTCAAGGAACGCAGGCTTTAAGTTCAAAAAGTTGGGTTTATTTCCCCCGAAACAAAGATTCACATGCAAATAAGGCAATTACTTCCTATGATGATTCTTAGAAGTGTTTACATAGTTCATGTCATGCAAAACAGCATGTACACCCACTTTTCTCAAACATTAAAAAAATAGATGCGCTTCATTCCTTCTCCTCGACATCTTCTCGTTTACATTTCCACATTTCAGAAATAGTGATGAAAGTACCACCACTTTTTCAGCCGTTTCTGTCCCTCTGTCCTTACTCCCCGAGGCCCAGGTGGGCTCTACTAACAGGCTGCTTCCCGCTGAGGCCAGCAGCCTAACGCTGCTGAGGGAAGGTGGGCTGTCGCTTCCCATATCATCAATACAGAGGGGAAAAAGAGTGAAGATGAGACAAAGACCACAAGGAGGAAAGGGATGGGAGGCTGAGCGTAGCCCTTAGCAAAGTGTCATCACTCAGCTAAACTCTCCCTTGCAATCTCTTTCTCTTTCTATTTTCCACTTGCTAGGGGACCAAAACAGTGGCGAGGGATAGAAGCTGCTTTATTACACTCCAAATGTTTTCCAAAATATGGCAGAGTGACAAAGATCCCTAGAATCTGTTTCTCAGCCCCTGCAGTAAAGCCCTGCTCGAGAGTCTGTGGGCAGACGGGTGTTGATTAAAGTAGTGGTGGTGGTGATGGTGGTGCACCGGCTGCTAGAATTGCTGAGGAGAGACAAGGGAAGCTGAGAATCCCGGGTAGAGAAGGAGAAAGCAAGGATAGCCTGACTGTTGTTCTGAAACATGCTACAAAGGATGCATTGTGCAAAGTGTTGTGCAGACAGCAAAGAAATCAGGGTTAAAGTGAGAAACTGCAAGATGCCCACACTGCACATAGGCTAAAGGAAGGATGATCCCTTGTGTGACAAACACGTGTTATAATGAAATGTTAATTCTGTAAATTATATACAGCAAAGTTAATGAGGAAAGATGAATGTTGTTCAAGTCCATTATATATCTTTGGTAAAAGGTCAAATTCAATAGAGCTAATATGTAAATCAGTTTGATGATAAACAAAATGTATAATATGCAATAATTATGGTTTGGATTTATACTTATTGACAGTGGTGGAAAACAACAAAGTAACCTAAGTAACTACATTTACTCAAGTACTGCCCTTTGGTACAGTTAGAGGTACTTGTGTATTTTCATTTTATGCTACTTTATACTTTTGTCATTTAAAATCCTGTTGTGTCCAGGCCTTAAAGGAAGATTTCACCGTTGGAAAGGTGAATATATCTTTAAATTGGGTCACTTATGTAGTAGAAATGTGATTTCTTTTTTTTCTTTTTTTTTTTTGAAAATTGGTGCCTTCTAGGCCAAGAAAAGCCAGAAAAGTTATTTTTGGCTCATGTGGATGAAAGACACCAAATCCCAGAATGCACTTGCTTCATTGCTCAAAGAGTCCACTCCCAAGCCACGCCTACAGTTTACAGACAGACTGTTGTATTGTTATTTCAACCATATACACAAAACAATGTTTCAACGTGGCTCAAATGGAGTTACACATTTTATTTATATTATATATATATATATATATATATATATATATATATATATATATATATATATATATATATATATATATATATATATATATATATATATATATATATATATAAAAAACAGACTATGTATAAATAGGTTTTTTTCCCCAGACACACAATACAGAGATCTCTCGTCTCAGGGGGACATGAGAGAGGGAAGTACGGTATTTAGAAACTACTACCGGGTTTTTACTGATACAAAGCTTAATGCTAATTGGTGAAGTAATTATGTAGCAGGATATTCAATCTCTAAATGGCAGCGAGACATAACTGTGGACTTTAACATAGAGTAGTCAGCATGTATTGACCACTCTGTCATCACTTTACACCAAAAGATACCAAAAACAAAATCTGTGCATGACTCTTGTAGTTGCATAATCAATTCTGATTTATCACTTCCTGCGAGCTTTAAAACATGCAGAGATTGCCATGACTACAGATGGCATGCAAATACAGTAAATGCTGCCCATTTAATGATTTGAATATTATCAGAATGTGAGAAGTCTGTGTCCTTGTGAATAATTTCCCAAGAGGAATGGATACAATATGTGCTCTAAAACCCTGTAGTATTTTGGAGCTTGTATGTGCAAGTTATTATGCTGAATGAAACAAGTAGCGTTATTGTGAAACTTGTACAGTGTGTTTTTATAGATTGAGTTTCCAAATGGGTGAAAATGAGTCTACCTTGTGTGAGAAGTTGAAGGGTCCTGACTTCCTCCCGGACACGAAGCTGCAGGACCTGCTGCAGGATGTGCTGCCTCTGGGCTTCCTGCATGATACCCATTCTTTCCAGCTTTCTGTCTGTCAGTCTCATCAGAGCCCGCCCTAAGCACAACAAAATAAATAAAAGTTAACGGACAGAAGGAGCAGGAAGTCAGTGGTAATTCATTATGCACAGCTGGAGACACTGTAAAAGGGTACAGATAAAGCATTTATATCATTGGAAGAACAGAGTGAGGAAACACACACAAGCAATTGTGGTCAGTGATTACAGCCGCACTAATTGTGCATTGTATGTTGAGAAGAGAGCTTGCAACATGTTACTTGCATAAAAACTAATTGTTTAAAAGAACCATTTCCTATTATGCGAATGTCAATTAGTCGTAAACCCAGCACAACTCAATGAAAAGCCCATTCTTATAAACGCAGCACGCTTTACATAAATATGAGTACTATATGTCCCTTGGCAAGAGTCCCTCACATATCCTTTCTTAATTGCAAATCCTTGTATAAAATCCATAATTTAATCATCCAATCAGTGTCGAAGCGGGGGATTTGGGCTGCTAGGAAAACCGAGCAGAGTATGGTGTAATTATTAACGCTTCTTATGAGTGCCATTGTAACATGTGGGATGGTAAGCAGATAGGCTGATGATTCAGGGTAATTACAGGCGTTAGGTTGAACCTCCCTTCCCGACAGCTCCCTTTGTTCCTTTGCCCTGATGACTTCCTGGCCTAGAAATGGGCTCCTATTGGTTGACAGCCGAAGGGAAAGACTACTCCTGATAGCCTCACAGTCTTCTTCTCCCTCATTTTATCTCTCCTCTTTTCATCATTTACCATTTTTAAATTGGTGTTCTTGCTCTTATTCAGTGACCCTTTTAAAATAAATACAAGCAGAGAGAAGAGACTTTTTAATTCTATGTCTCTTAACTATTGTAGATGGTTAGAGCATGCCGAGCCCCACACTACCACTTTGCTACCACAGCACAATAGGGAGTTGGGGAACCTAAGTACCCTTAAGTGTTAGTGGTATAACTTTGACTGTGTTAGTGGTATAACTTTGCCAATTTTCTCCCGCCTTTACAAAAGCAGCTCTTTGCTTAGTTCTACAGCCAGAAGGGGGTAAAATGTCAAACACAGTTAAGATGCTTCCATGTAAAATGGCTCTGATAGTATCCATTACATGAACACTGGGGAGCAAAGTAGAGTCATAAAGACTCAGAAGTGAGAGGAGCATACTAAATGTGGAGATAGAAAAGAAAAAGAGTGGTTGAACGACTGATATCAAAGGCTGAAAAGTTGGGGAGAAGAGGGGGACGTACAAATTGACAAAGAAAAACCGACGTGCACAATCTGTTATGAGTCTATAAATATTGCTTGCCATCACTTGGCACCTCATCCTGTAACCAAAGATAGATTGGCATGGCAACAGAGGTTCACTTTTTCTCAGCTTCAGTAATGTCTATCTTAAATAACAGCAGATACAAGACATGATATATCAATATAAATTTTTACATGTTGATATTGAAACAGTGTTTCCTTAAAACTTCTGTATTGCTGAAATTGGCATTACTTTTTCATTGCTACAGTTTGTTTAAAAATAAGGAAATGATTCCTGCTTTATAGATATATGGGCTATGCATGAAAAGATATACACTTCACACCTTTTGTTTGACAAAAAGTCACAATACCATTCACCGCTTAAAAATCACTGTATTTAAAAGGAGAAGTTGTACTTATTTGCTTTATTTTCAATATTTAATTTAGAAGAGAAATACCACTCTGTTTAATATGAAGCAAATCTAGCAGCCAGTTAGCCTAGCTTAGCATAAAGACTAAACAGAAGGAAACAGACTGGTTCTGCCTAAATGTAACAAAAAACACCTACCAGCACCTTTAAAGTTCACTAGTCTCATATTGCCAGATCTCCACAGCGCTGTGTCCACACTCGAGTATGGTCTGGCTATAATACTTATCTATTGTGGTTTTGTTGGAATTTTAAACTCCTGTTTAAAATTCCAACAAAAAAGAAAGCAGAAGGAAAGGGAAATCGGCATCAGGGCAATCCCAGGAGTATAACGTAAAGGATATAAACTAAGGTTAAAGAAACCTAGTTCCAGCTACAACATAGAATTGGTCATTAAAAGTATTAAGCATGAATATTTTAAAACAAAAAGTGCATTAATGTGGGCAGGTAGAGTACAGAGGATGACTGGACTATAAGAATCTCGCCAAAGACAGCAAACAAACTGCCAGTTCTGGGCAGTGGGTGCCAACACAACGCTCCTTCCAGTCAGCTAGGCAGTATCAGCAGGGTGGAACAGCTTCTGAAAGGTGTCCAAGGTTTTACTTTCTTTCCCTGCAGTTCTGAGCCATTGGCTTTGACAATCCCACCAAGTATCAGCTGAGAATTTTTCAAACCACAATTAATACACTGAGCAGTGTAGCATGGCCAGGAGGAGGAGGAGAAGGAAGAGGAAGGGGAAATTGGTCAAGAGGAAATTAATGAGGTAAGAGAGGGAGGGATACTTGAAGAAATGTTACATGTCTAGAAGTGACAGAAAATTAGCAAATCAGCTATAAAAAGCATCACAAATGACAAAATGGTCTGTAGAAACAAACTATGTCAGCTTGCCGCATAGTTAGTTAGTACAAGATTACAGCGTGAAGATAGAGCACGGGCCTCAGGTCAACACAAGTAGATGATGGCAAAAACAAGACATGGCAGGCAATCATTAACTCTTGACCTAAAACATATATTCCACTCTCTCACATTGTCACACTGTTGTGCACTCCTCGCTTAACAGCAGGAATGTTAAGACAGGCCTCTATACACACGTGTTAAATCACAGCAATGTGCACTTGATTATTATTATTTTTTTTACCTCATCCACTTACTCTTTGTCATAAAAGAAGCTGCAATGACAGGACCAGAGTATTTATTGGATTCAAATTTCTCTCTCCTCTCTGACACCTGACAGAATCTCATCTCTTGTCTTCTCTCCCACTTTTTCCAATGCTGTGCAAGTTTTGAGCAAATCTTTTACATTTGGACAAAATAAAAGATGCAACCCATGTCAATACTGTAGTGCATCAATATGTGACAATATGGCATAATTCTCTTGCTCTTACCACTATTAAATGGACCCAACTGATCTTATTTATAAAAAAAGGAAAACCAACAATTTTGAAAGAAGCTTATGTTTAAGGGTTGACAAGTAACATTTGCTATGATCTGTTGGTTTAGTGATTTCAGCCAGAGAAAAACAAAAACCTTCTGGGGATAATAATTATGAATGTGTCACAAAGTCACTGGGGTCAATTTAAACAAGCTTTGCCTCTAAAGCTCAATCCATGTTACTGGACTCTGAGTATCCTTATAAAATTCCCTTGTTAAATTTGCTTCCATCAGGGCAGAGGTTTACCAGATGTGGCATGTTGAATAAGTGTTATTTGGCCTTTTACCAGCTGTGTATGCATCAAGGTGTGTCTCCCCTGTAGTATTTATTATTGACTGCCACCTGTACTTAAATCAAACATTTATACTAATGTACTGTAATCTACAGTACTTTTTTTAATTAACTGAACACCAGTTGCTCTGATATATTATGGCATTTCATTCTTGCTATGGTTTTTTAAATTAAATAATCGCTTCTGATTAATGCATATGTTGTGTTTTTGATGAGGCTGTCATGATAAAAAGGGCTCTTTTTATTATTTATTTTGCTGGCTTTTTGGTGGAGTGGCAGCCTGTAACTCTAAGTGGCAGAATGGTACGCATGCAATGTCAAGTTGTATTAGGAAAATCTGTTTCCATCAGTTTTGTTCACATCTTCTCTTAAATTGAAAATGTGCATACAAACAAGTTGGTGGAAAACTACTGCACAGCTTACAAACTAATCTACATACTGCACACACAAGAGGGTGAGTGGATTCAAACTCCCAGGAAGATGACTTGCTGTTATTACTGAACTCTCAACAATGTCTTTCCTCAACCTATTTCCTTGATGCTGGTGGTTACCTGTAGCACATTGCTCAATGATTGGCATCCACGAAATCTGTATTTTATTGGACGCAAGATTTGCTTCAAAAAAACACTGCATTATTGGCTACTGAATATCTTTATACAACCAAGCCAAATATGTGAACACATGTATACCGGTACACACATACTTTACAGAAACTCATAAACACACTGTCCCTGGGAGTTAGATTAATGAGTTGTGTGTGAGCAGCAGTGTTGAAGCAGATTAATCTACAACTATAGCCTGGCACAGTCAACCCCGGCTTTGATGAATGGGAGCTTAAAGTGCATTTGCAGAAACAAACACACAAACAGACCCATCAGGGAATATTTGCCAACTGGTCACATATAACCTTGCACTTAATTTTGCACATGGAGCTAAAATGCTACGCTAATTATGGGGGTGTGTGGGCCAGCCACAGGTAAGGAAAAAGGCAGCAAATAAACCTTCCTCTCTCTCAAACTTTAAAAATCCCACTCTTCAGCCTCAACATGTTTTAGCAGCTGTGCTTGAAGCCGTTGATACGATTCAAGAATGAATTCTATGACCACTTCTCTTCAGGTAAATCTTCCAAACGAGTCACACTTATTTCTCAAATCTCCCATGCAGCTGTGTGCCCATGTGTGTGTCCTCTGGGGTTGAATGTCACTGAGCTGCATCTGGCAAACTCCACTCCAAACCTGCACTACACTTCATGAAGAACAGAATAACAAGTGGCATAAGTGCTGACCACTGGCTAGTAAGTATTCTTCCTGCTGCCTTATGCCATAGGATGCCCCTCAAGAATAAAAGTGGGATAACAGCTTTGGATTCAACAATCTGATGATAGCAAAACATAGACTGTGGCAGTCCTGGGCAGACTCTTCACTGGTATTCACTATGGAGCAGCTTGTAGTCCTTTATGTAAATGGTGACTGATTTCCTCAGTAACAGAGTTGCTTGTAGCCCTGTAGCTAAAAGGCTACTGAGCCACTAAGCACCTGTGAGCCAATCCTAATGCTATTCCTGGCTGTGGAGGAGGCCAGTTATGATCCTAGAGAGAGCAGGGTTCAGTATTAGTAATGAAACTACAGTCAAGCCAGTCAGAGAGGGAGACAGAGACACACAAACACACACACAGATAATAATGCACCTCAGACCTCCAGTTGTCACAGCAGCAGAAGTCATATGCTGATTTCACCACTACTGATCTATTTCAATCGGTGGATCATTATACTGCACCTCTGTTGGTTAGTCACAGCTAACAACCTGCAGACAGCTCACTGAGACTCTATCACTGTGGAGTCTGTGGAGATTTACTGTAAGGTTGACTGTGGAGCTAACTAGCTGTCCTGAGTTAAACTGACCACCCTGAATTTCCGTGGTCAATATGGAAGGTCTTCTAGTTGTGATGTCAGAGCTTTAACATCCTGTGCGCACACTTTCTGGTAACTTAATAACTTAACATAACATGGGTCTCACTAGTGAAGTAAGTATGGCTGGGAGAGCATTCAATATCAATATTCAATTGTCAGCAGAATTATACATGGGATGATATGATAAAATATCAGTAAACTTGTTGGTTGTCGTATGTGTAAATGTGACTGGTTGTTGTGGCTTTTTTTGTTTCTTTGATAATTACATTAATTTGGACTATATTGTATGTGATGCAGTCACCGGCTCAGCCACCGTGTATTCATGTCTTTGCAATAGTGTATTGAAACTCTTTAGGTGTTGAGCCTTGTGTTAAATCACTTTAGTCCACATGATAATGCCCTACTGTCATGGTGAGGTTATTCAAAAGGTGCTGTAGGATAGTACTGAAGGCCCCGATGTGAAATACACAGCCCACCACTAATACTAGTGACAATCTAGTGGGATGTACCCGCACCAGTGTGAGAAGAAGAATAGAGTGAATCTCTAATTTACTTGCTATGATTATTACAGCTCACCGAGGGCATGGCCTGTAATGACTTGAATATCATGAGGCAATTTTTCTCTTCTTCAGGTCAAGACCTTTCTTCTTTATTTTTAATGATTACAAAGGCAGACTTTAAAATCTTTGTTCATCATCAACATTATCAGTATAGCAGTGAAACTAAGAGTGTGTACAGTAAAATGAGTCTAACTACACTTTGTTTAGAAAACTGCTCTATTGCACGTCATTCACAGTCTCCGAAGAATCATTTCCAAACTCTCCATATGGAAAGCAAGGACGACATTTTCAAAACATGCAATTGGCAGAGCAGTAATTCATTTCATAATACACATCGCTATATAATCACCTTGCCTATGGCATCATTAACCACAAACTCCTTCTGTCTGCTGATCAAATTGTCCCCCAAACAGCTCATCAGCAGCGAGCTGTTCAAATTTCCCTTTTAGAAATTACACAAAACAATGGCCACCGTTGGAGATGTTTTGTGGCTCTTGAGTAGATATGCAGCTATGTTAGTCCCTTGGACTCGTTCACTATTTGTCTGTTCCTCAATTACACAGCAGCACTTTTATGAAGGCAGTCTGTGGCGCCTGCAGAATTCATTGTCTCATTACTCAAGTGCTGTTTAGGCCTGTGTTGCTGGGTGTCCTCGTCTTGTTTTTTTTTAAAATAGTGTATGCCACCTTTCATCCTTTTCTGCAGCTCATCAATATACATTTTGTACCCAGTGTAAGACCTTGCGGTGGATGAGGAGATCACGGCCAGACCTAAACAGGCTGCTGTTATTTTCAAAGTGGAGGGATGATAGATCCGCCAACCAGAGGGAGTTGAACACAATCCTTTAAAAGAATTGAAGTGGTATAGTGTGAGCTGCTGGATACAGGCTGCCGTTCATTAAAGCCCTAATATTACAGGCTATTAATTATTCAGAGTCGGGCCTGATGAAACCATACATCAGGGGTATTATGAACCTGGCTATTCATTTATCGGAGTGTTCCTCTGTGAGGAAAAAACATTCTAGCCTATGGATAAATAGTAGTATTCCTAATTCACATTGCACTGTGTTTCAAACAAAGCTAAATAATTCAAATTTTTCACTTTCAGTCTGGGTGTCTTGCTCCTATGTAGAAGGAGTGGGGGGCTTTTTATACATCCGTGTAAAAATAATATATAATCTATTCATGCATGTGGGCTATTTTGAGTTGCAAAGAACAGCTATTTATTGATATTATTTCATATTAGAATATTTAAAGTATGTCAGGATCTGACTTTCCAAAAAATGATGTAAATGTCTTCTCTGGCAGAAAATATAACTTAATAGTACCTCACCTTTTTTCCCCTCTTCCCTTCTCTTGCTTTTGATTACCTACTGTATGTCATCCTACCTTATGCGCTGATTACATCTAAGGTATCGGAAATTGTGTTTTTAACAAATTTTCATGCCACTCTACTCTCCCACCAAAAGAGCTTCGTCCCTGCAATTACAACGGATTAGGGACTAATATCCAATTATGCTTTAATATGCTTCAATGCCTTTTTAATGACAGCTGGGTGTTAAAGTCAAATTCACCGCTGTCTCTGTTCGGGGTGAGAGGTGAAGATTGAGGGAGGGAAAGGGTTTCTTGGCAGCATAGACTGGAGGAAGGATGGGAAACATTGATTTCCTTGGCTGAGGTTAGTGGATCCTAGCAGGGAGCCAACTGCTGCATACTGAAGTCATTCAACGTTACAATTTTGCACCAGCCCCAATACGCAGTAGAATCCATTTCCATTGCCCCTGTTTTATATCAAAGGAGGAGGACTCAAATGCCCGTTTAAATTTTGATCTAGTATTGACACCGTTTATTGATTTGGTGCTTTATGAAGGGATGACTATTTTGCCAAGACAAGTGAGATTGGAGTACCGCTGGCAACCGAAAAGAGGGTTGAGTATTCTGTCGATGGATTGGACAGAAAATACAGTAAAGAAACGCTATGGTCTGGAGAATCCAATGTTCTGCAAGTCAATCCATCAGATACACAAACAAACACACAGAAATTCCTAATTTTCAAGGGTATAGCTAGTGAATGACAAGCACACTGAACAAATAGATATTCTCAGATGCACAACTGCATGCCCTTATAAATGTATTCATACTCACTGTTTGTTTGTCTACGCATGATTGTTTTCCACAACAATATTCCATTCATCATTTGTTCCCCTCTTGTTTACTCTAATAGGGTGTAGGAACAGAAAAAAAAAAATCTGCATAATATTTCAAAGATTGATTGGGATGCAAATTGCCTTGTGTGCCCAATTGGTGTGGCTTGGCCTGTTTTAATTGGGTTCTGTTAATTAATGCTCGATGTGAAGACAAACTGAATTACTTGCAGGTTTTGCGCATGTCATTATCTCCTAATTGTGCTAGTAGGAAAGTGTGTGTGTGTATGTGTTTAGATGTGTTTTTAGTGTATGCACATGCATATTTTGGTTAACCCTTTCTTCCCCTGTAAAATCATTACACCTTAATAACACACATAACACACCATAAGTAGACACAGTTCTAATGTTGTAATCACTGTAAGACTAAGAGAAAATATAATTTTTTTACATACTATAACTGAATGCATTAGGCTCTTCAAGACCCAAATTAATAAACTACAACACGTGTGTAACAGATAGGTCATTGCAGCAGTGCTTCTACTTTTACCTTTAATGAAAAGAAAAATAAATATTTCAAAATGATTCCGCTTGAAGATGGATTGAAAATGTAGCAGCAAGTATGCAAGGAACTGTGCGTTATCTCCTGGACCTCCGTGCTGCTGATGAGATATATGTGCAACTTGAACTGAGAAGCAGCAAGCTTTTCAGACCATTAAACAGAGCATCCTAAATCTCAAAACCCTCCATGCAAACATATACAAGTCAAATTGCCTCAAAGGGTAAAATGGGAGCGTGAGTCACCAAGACTGCCGAGCGCTTTATGCCGTCAAGCATTCACTGAGTCGAGGAGGTCCTCGAAAGCAACAAATAAACATATTAATGTGATCAGTCGTGCTCTGAGAGAAAGAGTGCATGGCAATTAACGGTCGTCTGTTACTATGCCAAGCGGAGTCTCGTTAGTGCCGGGGTGACCTTGAGGAGCCTCATTAGGGAAATGATTGACATGGCAACTGTTGTCAGTGGTAACGCTGACAGTGGGAAGGAAGGGATGGACAGACGGGTAGGCCGGGTGGCAGTGCTGCAGGTGGTAGACAGTGGGTGCAGAGCGCACCTGGGATGTTATGGATGAGATCTGGCCTCCTCAAGATGAGAAATGCCAAATACAGCAGAGTTCTCAGACAGAGATGAGCTGTGTTGCTCCAAGTTTTCATTGCAAATTAGATTTGAAAAGCATTGTTTCGCTTTAGTTTTGACTGTTCCAAATTGCCGATGATGCTATACCAATGTCACAAAATGTGGATTGGATAGTCAGATAATTTCCAACACTGTAAATGCAAGCATCAAATAATTACCTAGCAACAGTGACAGAACACATGGCAATAACTGGCATCCATGATCCATGAAAAAAAACAGGTCAATGCAAGCGCACAACGGTACCTGTGATGTCATGCTGTTTGAAGGAGTCGCCGTAGATCTGATGCTGATTGGGACAGTGTTTTTTCAGCCATTTGCACACGTCCTGTTGGGTCCACAGGGCCACTGGCTTGGACAGCTTCACATATCCTGGCTGAGACAAATAAGAATTAAATTTAGAAACATTTCATAATTGGTTATACTGCTTATATTTAAGAATCAACACACTTTGACAAGTACTAAAACAGTTGTATAAGTTCCATCATTTTACAAGCTGATAACTGTGGTTCTGTTGTTCTTGTTTAGAGATCCCTTATGTATGAATATGTAGCATTAAAGCCTGGGGGCACTGTTGGTTAGGGCTGGGAATTGGTACTTGATACCTTTAAAAAAAAAGGTATAGACTGAAATAACCCAGTACCAAATACTGAAACTTCTCCAGTCAAATGATACCTGCATTCCTTTTTGTACCCAGATCTAGAAAAAAATAAGATTTATATGGTTGTGCTCGCAGCTAGTCTATATCCACGACGTTCCACTTCCGGGATCGCTAGAGTGCTGTCGGAATGCCGCATGTCCCTTTCTTCAGCCGGTTAACTGCTCCTCAGATCTCTGCAGGGTAAATCGAGAGAGCTAGCTAGACTATCTGTCCAATCTGAGTTTTCTGTTACACGACAAAAACAACTTTTGAACATACACATGTTCCACCAAAACAAGTGGACAAAGCGGCAACGTGGATCTGTCCGGTGATTAGCGCTGCCCCAGACGACTGATTGGTGTAAAGAAATGTCAGAGCATGTTTTTCTTCTATCAAGGAATGATGCGTGGACTAGCCAACCCCTCCTCGGCAGCGCTATGGAGAAAGGTCTGGCAATGCAAGATTAGCTCGCAGCTAATCACCACAAGCGTTCTTAGATTTAATGCAATTAATGTGATTGGCCCACTACCGCAGCAGCTACAACCCATACAGTCTGTGTGGTAAGCGTGTTGATATGCTTTAATTCACATGATGGGTATCAAATAAAGTAGAAAAAAGGTCATGTGTTACCTTCCAGCTGACTGATTTTGTCATTTACTATTTAGTGGCTGCTGTGTGACATTTTCCCTCAAGGATCAATAACTTTCAAAGTAAAAGAAGAGCAGTGATGGAAATAATGGCGTTACAAACGGCGTTACTTTTTTCAGTAACGAGTAATCTAGTTGATTACTCTTCCCATCCTAATAACGCCGTTACGTCGCTGGGGAAATAACAGTGGGATTCCAACTATTATATTATTTATTTTATTTATTAGTTATTTCCCCAGTTGTAATGGATAACCAACCAGTTGAACTTGTGCAGCAGTACAAATATCTTGGGTCTGTGATTGACAGTAGACTGTGCTTTGAGCCCCAATGATGCTGTGTGTAAAAAGCACATCAGCGCATGCACTTTCTCCGTAAGCATCGCAGTTTTAATGTAAACACATTTTTATGAAAATGTTTTACTCCTGTTTTATCGAATCAGTTCTCACTTTTTTATTTTTATCTGTTGGCACGGGTCACTTTCTATTAAACAGAAAAATTGCATGCAAGGTATTGTGAAGGTGTGCAGCAAAATTGCGGGCAAACCCTTAGGTGACCTACATGACCTGTATAAGGCCAGATCCTTGAAGAAGGCGAGAGCCATCCTGGCTGATCCGAGTCATCCCTTGTGGGGTAAATTCATGCTGCTCCCCTCTGGGTGTAGGTATAGTTTGCCGCGATGCAGAACCAATAGATTCAAAAGGTCATTCATCTCGAGTGTTATCCCACTAATAATATCTTGAAAATTCAAATTCAATTCATGTTGTAGTCCTATTGTGGTTGTGTTTGTTTATTTTTTGTTACTGCTGGCTGTAAAGCAAATTGCCCCTCTGGGATAATAAAGTAACCTTGACCTTTAATCCAACTGCACAATTTCATATAGGTCATATTAGAATAAATGTATTAGTACATACATACATACATACATACATACTGTGCATGCACATCTCTATTACACTGTACTGCAAAATTCTAGTTTAAATACTTCAACAGTAGGCAGTGCAGTAGCCTACCAAAAGATCACTCTAGAAAGTGCTGGCAATGCTTTTGATTTTGATTGAAGGGCTACTAAAATTACAAACAGAAAGAGGTGATTAAAATTTCACATCCACACCCTTTCACACATCAGCCTGCTCTCTGGCTGGCGTGTGGTGTGGCATAGCAATGGAAGCCCTTCTCTTCTCCGCCCAGAAGACAGCAGAATAACAGGTACTGGCAGCATTTCCTCTGCTTTGCCTTCTTGTTCCCCCCCCACACATCTCTCATCTCTTCCCCGTATTCGATCTCGCTCAGTCCCTGTCAGATCTATCACATTGTCTTTCTTACTTCCTCTCCCCACATACTGTAGCTCTCATCTTTCCCATCTCCCTCTCTCACCTGTTTCTTATAATATGGCACTACCTCATTCGCTCCTTCTCTATGTTTCTCCATCCACCTCCTTCCCACTCACTCTATATCTAGCATTCCAGAGAGAAAGAGAAATTGGGGAAGATATACATGCTTGTTTTGGCATGTGGTATATACAAATACATACATAGGCAAAGTGACAGACAGTGAAAGCAAGCAGGTAGGCAGGTAGGCAAGGCCAATGCTCTTAATGCAATTGCTTGGCAACCTGTGTAGATAGATGAATCTGCAAGGAAGGGAGGGAATGGTATTGCAGGAAAAAAGCACATTAACCATTAAACACATCTCAACTTAATTAATCCTGACTAGTGGCCTGAAGCGACAGGACAGAGAGAGGGAGGCCCAGATGGAGAAAGAGTGAGGGAGAGAAGTGTGTGTGTGTGTGTTTGTGTGTGTGTGTGTGTGTGTAAGCATGCAAGGAAAATGCAGTTTGAGAGAGTAGAAGTAGCAGAATGGTAAGAAGTGGATGCTGAGAGAGTGGAGGATGGCTGGACTAACAGATGAGGCAGAGGAATAAAGAGGGAGAGCAGAAAAAAAGATTGTGCTCCAGAATGGGCTCAGCAGAACTTGACATAGGAGACTCGCTCATTTTCCATGAACCCATTTGTGAGTCAATGGCCATCTGTGTTTTACATTTTGCATTGATTTAGCCCATAACTGTGGTCCCGTGGTCGGGTACAATAGGTAAGCCGGTGCCTTTCTGCCTGCCAGCCAGCCAACAGAGCCAAAGGGCGGAGAGAAAACAGCAGGGAGAAGAAAACAGGAGTACAATCATGCTCAAAGAGCTGTGTTCAAGAGACTCCAGGCCAATTAGAGATTTGAGTGACAGCACAGGGGTGAGAGGAGAAGCGTGTTTTATTTTTAAGTGGGATACATCTGGGAACGGGCGCACCCACACATACATACATCCACATGTGCAACCCAGGCACAGAAACTAAAAAGATACTGTACATGAATGCAATGTACACACACGTACCGAACCATCTGATTGCCATGTGTGTAGTGTCAATGTCCTTGGCTTTAATTGATAACTGAAAGCCCAGTAACAGCTCCCAGTATTCTTCACGTTACCTTAGCAACAGAGCAAGGACAATCTCAGAAATTAAAGACGAGTAATAAAGCCCTTGGGGGAAAAACGCACAACCCAAACATGTACCAGAGATTGGAATAAACATCCACACATCAATGACCACAGTGGAAAACTATTACTTACATAATGAAGCATGTAATCGCGTTAACACTGATAAGCATTTAAAGATCCAATCTGAATGTACTTGCCTAAATTAATCAAGAGGCAATCACATGGCCCCTTTGTGGAGACAGTATTGGAATACAAAAAGGAGCTGGGAATTAAAAGCACTGAAAAGCATTCCAGCTACAAACCCCATGCGAGGGAGAAAGTAAATTTGGCAGTTGTGTAGAATACAGCGGAAGTTGTTTCCAAAGACAACCCCTTTTCATTTAGGCTCCAAGATTTGTAGGCTGTTTGGAGGGTCAAATGGCTTTACACTCAATTAAAATGTTCACTACAGCAGCAATTAGTACATAACATTTCTTGTCAATAATTTACTGTATTTTTGTATTAAAGTGGCAACAAATACACAAATAGACATAGTATGGTTTACTTCCCAGGAATAACTACAACTTTTACTTGTAATAAAGGGATAACATATAAACATTCACAACATGTTAACTATTCAGCTTTAACCATAAAGCATATTACTGTGATTCAATACATGGAGTCAGTGGCATACAGTGGTAAACAATTATCATGCAATTATTTATTGCACAGAATTTCTATTCTGATTCTACTTTTATGTTGGTATGTACTTTTTATGTGCATTTATGTGATACATTTTTGAGAATACCAGAGAACCTGTGATCCTTTCCTTATTTATTGAACTTACTGACATTACACTAGTAACATTCGCTGTTACATACTGTCCTCTAGTGTCTAAACGTAACACTGCAACCACTTTTTGAGTTTGACTGGACAAAAAAGTGCCAAGAGAAGGAGGAGGGCCACTGCCATTAGTGTCATGTTGACTGAGTGAATGGCTGTTTGAGACAAGGAGCCCAGTGTCGTCTGCCCTATCTCCACTGCACAGCTAATTAACAGCTCTGGCATGCTCTTTCTCACTTTCCTTTCTCCGTGCCTCGCTCTATTTCTCTCGGCCAGAGCTGGCATGAGATGAAAATCTCCTGCATTAATTAATCTGTTACAAACCGTAATGGGGATGAAAATGAGATGTGCCTATGTGTGCGTGTGCATGTGTGTGTCCAGGTAGGTGTGGATGGCGAATAGAGAATAACACGCTATGCTAGATAAATTAATAAGCCTTCATAAGGTCGCTCTGTTTGCCGACTTTACTCAAGCACATCAAAGAAAGTGCACAAGACCCCTTCACTGTGCCCGACCTTGGGATTCGGCAGGGTCCATAAAGCATTGCAGGGTGTGTTAACACCAAACAAGATATAAATCACCTTGGGCTTGATAGTGATAACAACTGAGATGAGATGATTTGTTATGGATGTTAGAGCCATCCACCAAGTCTAAATGGCTGTTTAATGCGTTATGTGTAATATGTGGTTAAGCCTTGGCACGATTACAATTCCAGCCAGGCACAAGATTTAGCTTTAATCAAATGTTTAAAAATGCACACTGCTGATATGATGAACTGAAATTACCTATAGTTTGCTTTTCTACGGGTATGTACTAAGGTCTGAATTAATTATGTCTTCAGATTTATTCACAGCTAATTGAGGCATCTTGCTCTACATGAAAACCAAACAAATGAGCTACAATGTTTTTGATTTTCCAATAACAAAACAATCCTCAGCATAGTAACTAGAGATGGCCCGATACCATTTTTTACCCCCCGATACGGATTACGATACCTGAACTTGCGTATCAGCCAATACCATGTACCGATCCGATACCAGTGTGTCATAGATTGTATTACGTTTTAACAACTGTACACTGCTATCCCTGTATGGATGTGATTTCTATCTTTGTCGTCGGTCTGGCTCAGGTTAAACTCTGAAACATAAACAAACACAAACAATGAATGCCACATAACTTTATGTTATCCGGTTTGACGGAAAAAGAATATAAACTACTTTATCGTAGATTTTCTTTAGGACTTTATTACGTGGTATTGGATCGGTGCATAAACTCCAGTACTCCCGATACCAGCGTTTTAGGCAGTATCGGAGGCAATACAGATACTGGTAGCCTCTGGTATCGGTACATCTCTAATAGTAACAACAGTACCTTCATCTTAGTCAACAGTCCTTACAAGAACCAGAAGGCTGAGGAAATTTCTGAAAGCTGCCATCAAATGTGTTCAATGTCTTTATTTATTTGATGAGATCGTTCCTGATTGAAAGTAGGGTTTCTGGTACAACTTTACTAGCAAGGTGCAGGTGTTTTATTGTGAAACCAACAAGTGTTGGCTTGTGGCATCATATATATTACAATCGTTGCTAGAGTTCTTTACACCCCAATTATACCCAGCCCACATATTCCTTTTCACTTGGAAATACTTCACATCACTTCATTGCTTTACGGTTTATTCCCTTTTAAATGTTTATTGTTTACCATATGCACCTAATACACCAAGAAAAATTCCCTGTAAATGCAAACTTGCTTGGCAATCTGATTCTGAAGCTGTATACACTCTAACGGCTATTACACTGACTTTTTTTTTTAAGAGTGAAATCCAGTGGTGCAAACTTCCCATCTAGCTCCTTATTAAGCTCCTATCATATAATATTAATAAATACTATCGGCCCATGCTTGTGTAACATGATAGAATAGTTTGCCTTAGTCAGTCTTTATGCACTTCATCTATTTTTTCCCCCAAAGAGAAAAAACAATTATCAATCCAGTTACAACACTGAGTAGTAAAACTTTCACAGGTTTTTTTCAGCTCTACTTCCTCCAGGTCTCTACTGCAATTCAGCTACAAACAGAAATATTCACTGATATAAAACTAGGCCTACTTGAAGATACCTAAAAAAACAAAAACACAACACAGATGTTGACTTTTTTGTCATCGCAGAATCACCACCTATCAACTTATGCACAATACAGAGCATTTCAACTGTAAGTGTGTGTGTGTGTGTGTGTGTGTGTGTGTGTGTGTGTGTGTGTGTGTGTGTGTGTGTGTGTGTGTGTGTGTGTGTGTCTGCACTAATTGAATGCAGACCTGGCAGTCTGTTTGGTATTTCATTGAGAGTTTTCACAGAGGAGTTTGTCTGACTCAAAGTTCTTCCATTTGCATTGATTGACAGCTGATTATCAAAATAAAAGAGAATGTATGTGTGTGTGTGTGTGTGTGCGTGTGTGTGTGTGTGTGTGAGTGTGTGTGTGTGGGGGGTGCACAGATTATTTTTGGAGATGGAGTGAGGAATTTATTCTGCATTGCTGACAATGGATCCTTTGATCTTTTATCAGAAACACAGCTCGTCTTCCTCCTTTATTCCCTGTTAAGTTATGTGTTTGTACTGAAGAGGTAGATGTGTGGAACACAGAGGAATATTATTCTCTATGTGGTGGATTTTGTTGTGTGTGGGAGGACATTTTTGACTGTAATCTGACCACAAATACAGTCAATTTAGTATAGGTGTAAAGTGAAGTTAGATGTTAGGATGATTGTGGTGGTTTCATTTTATGAGTGTGATTAATCTATGTGCATCTAGGCTGTGTTTTTAACTAAATGCTAGCATCAGCGATGTCAATGTGTAGAAGGTAAACAGTTTACCATGCATTGCATGGTGGTTTTCATTTTGCAGGTATTTGGTCATAAACCCAAGTATTGGACAAATTAGAATGTTGAATGCTTGTTTTGGTTTTACAGCCAGCAATTTCACTGTATTGGTTAATTCTTACCATTAAAATACTGATAGACCAATAGTATGCTACATAGCACTAAGCAACATCCAGCCAAAGTTAGCAACCTGCTGGTAAACAGAGCTGAGCATTTAGCAGCTAAAGAGACAGATATATGTATGTATAGTGTGTACATTTTCTGCAAAATTCAGTTTGTTTACAGCTTGTTCTGCCACCCCCAAGTGGCCAAAATAAATAATTAATAAAATAATCCCATTTCAAACTCTTTGGTTTATTACCGCAGGTGTCTAATTCTTGTTTTGTCGTGGTTACTAAGACACGTCGTATACTGCTTTAAACAGACTACACTCATTTTGTTATATAATTTGAAGGGAAAAAAATGGAGAGAAAAAAAGTTTAAGCTATCCTGTAAAAAGATGTCATTTATTGTTTGTTTTTTTACATCACTAAAATTAGATTAATCTGGAAGCTGCTATATTAAATTTAAACACTTACATATCATGGCCTTCGACTGATTTTTTTAACAATTAACAATTTGAAGTCAATCAGTTTCCACTGGAAATCCAAAAAGGTGTCACATTATTTGTGATGAGGGTGGACCGCACTGGCATGAACTAACACTGACCCTTCCTGTGCATGGTGCTCTCGGACCAACTCTTACCCGTGACAGCTCAGACTCAGAGACAGAGCGGTGTGGTGGCGAGCGGCGCCGGTATATGGGGGGGCTGACGTCCTGGTAGCTCGTACTGTCATCGTCCAGCAGCAAAGGACCATCCACAGACTCCTCCTCTTCCTCCAGCTGTGACGTCATATCATCCGGGCACATCTGGTGGTCGCTGCCATTCTGGCTCAGGTTGCAGTGAACAGCTGTGTCGGCAAGAAGGCAGAATAAATGACTGAATGAGCTATGGTTGAATGGGCATATTAATCTCTGATGTATCAATAAGTAAAATTGCATTAAACTCAAATTATTTATACTTTACTGCAGAAATGCCTAAATATAAATGCTTTTCAGTAAGTTTGGCTTGCTAAATAGCACTATATATCATGCTTAATAGTATCCCAAATATATTTTGATGTTTTTTTTACTTGAGGTGATTTTTAACTGCTTTATGATTTCATGTTACTATGTCTACTGATCTCCGTCTACTTTCCATCTTTGCGCATGCTGAATCACACTAGGTCCTCTCACACTGAATGCTGTACTGCTACAATTCCACTAGATGACAGCAGATGATCCATGGTGGATGAGTAGCCCTTGAAGCAGAGTCTCAATTCAACCACATACTAATACCATTCAGCTTGCAATGTAATATACTGTCTTTGCATATAATATAGGCTACAAGAATTCAATGTATTGCATTGTGAAATGACAGCGGCAAATCATACTAAATATATACAAGTCATTTGCTGAGAAATTAACTCATTTAAAGTGGGCAGTTACAAGTTACAATGCACTTTCAGGGATATTTATGGAGCTGTCTCACCACTGTCTACAGTTTGTTTTTTAAGTTTTAAGGAGTTCCTCTATTTCATTGCAATGTGAGACAATAGTGATCACATTCACACAACATCACAAAATCAAGTGAATTTAGTTTGCATACTATCATCTTTGAGTACTTTTTCAGTGTCAACACATATTTATATAAAACTGAATTAGCCAGCGGTATGGAAATGAGAAACAGCAGCAACTTCAAACACAAATATAGTACACTGTTTGTATAGATCCTGTGGATGTTTCACCTAAAGTGAAGTTTGCAATTTGAACCATTCAAAGCCCAAAAAGGTAGCCATCGTAACCCACAATTGATAACAAGCAATGAAACAGCAGGTTTCACTTTCAGCCAGAAAGAAGCATCTATTCAGCAAAAGTGATCGCCATCGTGTTTTATCAGAATAAAACAAATTGCAGAAAAAGTTGTGGAGTTGGAGAAAAAAAGAACAAAAAACAAAGCTGGGCCTTGGTGGGAGATGAACAGTTTTACAGCTCAAAATCATAGAAAACTTTTACTTGGCAGTCGATTTCCAATCTCAGGCAGACAAAAAAAACAAAAACAAATATAGACTTACAGCTTTAAATCCACCAAATCAATTCCTATACAAGTAAGGGTGACTTTGTTTCAGTGGAAGCTGTATATTAGACCGGAGCTTTAAGAAGATGAAAGACAACAGTCATTATTAGCAAGGGCTTAAATTCCTTGTTATACAAGGAATACAATACAGTGCAAACTACTTGGACCTTTTTCTCCATGAAATAATTATTTTGTTTAGTTTTTGATAGAAGGCGTCAGCCTCAGGCACTATTTTAGTCTTATCAGCCACTGGTGCAGGCACAGAAGCGACAGCTAGCAGTGAGTTGTGAGGTGTCACCAACTGAAATAGGCCGTTTGTCATCATGCAATCCGCCCACTTGTTCTAAAAACACAGACGACTCATTTATGTGGAATGGGAGCCAAAGACCCTTTTTTATCACACCGGAAAACTGCTGTTGCAGCTGCAGATTGAAGGTTGCAGCAACGTGTTTTAACATTTTAATATTATTAATACAATATATAGTATATGCTCCCATCTCATGCCCTCCCGTCTGTTGCTGTCACTGAGTTTTTTTCAAAATAAAAGCATGCGTCTAGCCCGGTATGTCTTTGTACTTTGGAGTTTTTTAACTAAACAGTACAGTTAACGAATACAACTTTTTCAGCAGATGTCTTACTTACAACACAATGGAGTTAGCAGTTTTGTGTTTATATGTTCAGGCGGGATTTATTCAGTTTGATAAATCCCACGGTCTCTATAAAGCTCTCTCAATGACAGGTTTACAGGGAGGGACTAGAAATCCTGTCTGTTTTTTTATTATTTCAAGAGCAAATTGTTCCAGAATATAAATACAGATTGATTACTTATTTTATTACTAAAATTAATCACAATATTACACTTGAGGAGGCCTACACTTCAGTGATGCGCCTTTCGGACGAAATTAAACCCTTTCATGTAAAATGGCTTAAATAAACGTCAATGTTAAATGCTGATGCAGTTTTAAATGTTTTATTACCATAAGTTTACAGACACATCTCTGCTGATTGAGTATCACCTGTGACCTGAGCCGAGACACGCCCACCAAATGAGAGAAAACATATCTCAAATATAGACTTAATATTTGCAGTAGCACACCGTTTCACACAGACAGTTAAAGAGCGGTTTCACACTGTTCTGAGATTGAACGTGTCCCGGCTCACTCTCGCCCTCTCCCGTGTGGTTGAAGATCCAGCTGTTCCACTTAGCGCTCCCTCTAGAGGCCTAGAGATCTTCTGGTTTTTTGTTGCATCTGCTTTTCTTTTTGCATAATTTCTGTACAACCGGTCAGTGTTCGTTCCTACCCTCACCTATGGTCATGAATACTGGGTCATGACCGAAAGAACGAGATCCAGGGTACAAGCGGCCGAAATGGGTTTCCTCAGGAGGGTGGCTGGCATCTCCCTTAGAGATAGGGTGAGAAGCTCAGTCATCCGAGAGGAGCTCGGAGTAGAGCCGCTGCTCCTTTGCGTCGAAAGGAGCCAGTTGAGGTGGTTCGGGCATTTGGTAAGGATGCCTTCCTGGGCGCCTCCCTAGGGAGGTGTTCCAGGCACGTCCAGCTGGGAGGAGGTCTCGGGGAAGACCCAGGACTAGGTGGAGGGATTATATCTCCAACCTGGCCTGGGAACGCCAGTCGGAGCTGGTTGATGTGGCTCGGGAAAAGGAAGTTTGGGGTCCCCTGCTGGAGCTGCTGCCCCCGCGACCCGACCGGATAAGCGGATGAAGATGGATGGGTGGATGGATGGATCATTTCTGTATTTGCAGCTTGTTTGTGTATTTGGTTGTGTTGTGTGTATTTGCAACGTGTTTGCTAAATGCTGTGCATACGTTTAGTCAAAGTGATGAAGTTTTCCTAATTTGCTTGTGTTTTGTCTATTTTCACGTGTTTTCTTAAATTGCAGGGCGTTTGCCCCTGTCAGCCACCGTATTTTTCTCCTGGAACACGTCAACACATTCTGCACTTACTGCTGCGCCTTGTGTTGACTTGTGTTGACTACATATCTGTGCTCATCATGATATGTACATTGTTTGTACTGGTGTTATTGTTGAATACATATTTCTAAAATTGTATGTTTTTGTTGAGTTATTATTACACAATACTTTTCCTGACCTTTCGAATCCCCCGACAAATAACCCATATTACAAAAGAGACCAAACTAATAAAAACTAAACTAAAACTAAGCAATTTAAAAAAATAAAAACTAAACTAGCAATCCCGCTTTAAAAACGAATGAAAACTAAACTGAATTTGAAAAGAAAAAGTCAAAGCGAAATAAAAATAAAATATAAAGAAAAACTATAATAACCTTGGTTTGGTAGGCCTACTTGCCAATTTGTTCTCTTTTGTTTTGTCATGGTCAAAAGAAATCGTGGCAGAGAATCGTGATGGTTACTTTTTCCCGAAGTGTGCAGGCCTACATGCTATTACAGGCAATGAATTGAATGTCCCTGATGGACAAATTGGTGTTGGCTGGGATTAAAAAGATGACAGCCATATATCAGCCAAACAAATAATTTCAGTCTAACTGCTGGCAGGCCCGGGAAAACAGCCAATTAGGGACTTCTGTCAAGCCACTAAGCAATTACAACAACTCTGACACAGTTCAGTATGATTGGAACGACAATAACAACAGCAACAACATCTGTGCTGTCATTTAACAAGAGCAGGAGGAAGAAAACTACCGTAGGTGGTCCTGTCCTCCTCCGATGACATGCCCGACACCATACACCTTGAAAATGAAGTACGAACCCAATATGATTTAGTGAATGAATGTGCCGCAAGCCACATTTATTCAAAGCAAAAAACCTCTCAGACATACGTCTTCCCCCAGGATCTTAAATCATGCTGTCCTCTCAGGATTGTAGTGAAAATGTTTTACTTCTCTACACTTTCCCTGATTATTCTGGGGACACGGTGTCCCCAGTCTGAACCCAGAAGGCCTCAAATTGGAGATTATGGAATAATGTACGCCTCTGAAGTCACCACTGTCGGAATTCGAAAGAAAAAAAAATAGAAATACTTTACTCAATTCTTAAAAAGTTGGAGTCTGTGATTCTGGAAAAATATTGTTGATATTTGAACTAACAAACCAAAGAACTATCCCTGTTCCATCAGTGCTCCTTCCGAATGTTTGCATACGCCAGATGTACTGTCCCTCTCGCTACCACTGCCTTTCTTTTATACCTCCATGGCCTTTCCACTGCCCTGTCGTGTGCAGGACCACAAACCGGATAGTATTGTGTGGCCCAGTCCGAGCCATTTTGTTTCCCATTTACAGAGTTAGGGCTGTGTATGAAGATTACCAGATTATTTTTGTCAGAACACACAATGGACAACTAGCGGACCGGGAAGAAATATTTCCTGAGTTTGACAAAAAGTGTATTGGATTAGAATCACAGAATCCACCTTTAAGTAAAAGTTGTTTGAAAAAGAAACTCCACTATATTTGACAGATATTGTATATGTGTTACTTTTTAGATTTTACCTGACAGACATATGATTTTTTTTCTTACTTACTTCTTAACATTTTTATTTATTTATTATTGTAGCTATGTTATTTTATTTGCTTTATACTTGCTCTTTTTTTTTACCTTGAATGTGACTGTGAGCAACTGCAACTAAATAATTTCCCCGAGGGGATGAATTTCTAGTATTCTGATTCTCATTCTGATTATAATAATCTTATAAAATACAAAAGATTTATTTTGGGTTTGTGACCCCTTGCAAAAACAGCAGTGCCACAGTATCTGACTGGGTCATGTTTCAGATGTCTATGAGCACGGAGGAAAAATTCTCTATTAATAATTCAAAAAAACAAGCAAAAGTAACCACATTAATCATCTGACGATCCCTCAGTTTCTTCATATGACCCACTGAAGGGAACCCAGCCTTTAGGTTGTGAACCACTGGACTAAAAAGGACTAAACTACCAACAGTAAATATTTAAAGTAGTTAGTGTAAAACTAGCTCCACCTCGATCAGCTTCAACAGTAAATGCTCCTTATGCAATATGCACTGATGCATTAACAATCCAGAAGGCTTATATAATAATATCAGCCCCCGTCATGGCCCTCACAGGGGCCATTTTTCTGCAGAATGAGTACCTTTACTTTGATATATCAAGTACATTTAGCTGACAACACTTCTATACTTAAGGTTTGTAATAGAGTGTAAAGTAAAAGTAAAAGATCTGCATATTTCTTTCACACTGTCAAAGAAATTATTACTTATGCACTTTTCTCTGTGAGGTGAACAAGATATACAGAATTGAAACCAGCACACCTTGAGATTTTGTTCTCCAGAGTCAAATGAGTATTAAGAAGAATAACACTAACTAACCGGTTAAATTGTGGATCAAAGTGCACTATTATAAAGTAATAATACAAATATGGCACAACTGCAGATCTGTTCTGGCCTGATCCTTGATTAACAGTTGCCTTGAGATGTCCCCATAGAAAACAGACAAAATAAACATGAGTGGGCCATGTTTTAAACCAAGCCAACTTGTGATGCGTAGCACGAAGCAATGCTCACTCACAGCCTCTTTATTCCTTCCTCCTCTCCTCCCAGCTCCCTCTTTCCCCTCTTCTCCTCGCCCCGTCACAATTCTTGACTGGTGTGCAACAACTCGGGAAGTGAAATGAATTATATATCCTCTGCTAAAAGCATCTAAAGAATCGAACCAGCAAACTAAATGGATAGATGGACGACAAGATGATGATAGGGGTAAGGGAAGTGGAGGCACACAGCATTTCGCTCGATCCTTTAAAAAGGAAGAAGGGTGGATAGGGGCTATGAGACACAGAAATTATATTTTTTTTAACAGCAACAGTTACTATAAATAGCACCATTACATTCTTTGCTCTCTCCTCCCTGATATACGCCACGCAAGAATTGTGAGGGAAGAGAGATAGACGAGGGACAATGTCTGCCTGCTTTTTTCTCTCAATGACATTCAGTAAAACAGGAGGGAAATGAGGGGAGAAAATTAATGGAGGTGTTAAATAGTAGCGCCATCCATGCACAACCAAATGCATTCCTATTTCTGAGAGGAAGATTAATAAAGGATTGGATTAGTCTCTGTCTCTCTTAATTACTGGACATGGTTTTGAACAAGGAAGCCATTACAACAAGTCAAATTTGAAAAATACCATCCGACAAAAACACTGTATGTCCATGTGAGAGGAGCATGTAATCAGGATATTCTGCCTAATCATTTTAATCTTGTATAGTTACAGTTTGGTGCTGGACCAGACGAGTGCTGCATCGGGACTTTCTGTGCTTTGCCAGCGACCACCGAAAAATACTGAATATCAAGGTTTTTTTAACCTTTATTTAGCTTTGCTGAGATTTTGCTGAAGGTCATTAGGTCAGATCTTTAAACTGCACACTTAATAGGGGTAATAAAGTGGGGGTAGTTATATGCATTATACTGTATATATTTGGGCTGATATGTCTCCCTATACCTCCCCCGTAAAATTGCATTTAAGGAAATGGGCAAAGCCAAACGCTCTGTTTCTCTGTGCTACGCCAGAGCCTGTGTTTCACAGCCAGAGCTGGTTCAAAGTGAAACCAGTAGTGGGTCCATAATCAAAAGTGAAGTTTGCTCTGTGTGGGCGCTCAGGCTCATAGTGATCGCTTTCTCTTTGGCTGACTCTCAAAGTGGAGCAGAATGAATTGTTTGTGAATAGAACCAACTCTATGACCCAGAAGCCTGGAGAAAGCAGCCAGGGGAAAGCCAGGCCAGATGACTCTGCACTGAATGCCATGAGACTTTTCTTCTTTTGCCTGCTTCCGGGACATTTGGTAAAAATGTGAAGCTTATAAAAATCTGCTAATAGGCATGTACACGGTACAGGAAGGATGGGAGTGAATTCATTCCTAAAACCAAACTGTGCCAACAGATGCACTTTTTGAATTTGAAGAGGTGGTCTGGCACCAAAACTGACAGGCTCTCAGTAAAATGACATTTCAGCCATCTGCGCAGCTGTTACTCTTTTTTATATGTTAACAGTGACTTGGAGCTGAATCAGAAATCAATCCCAACACTGAAAATAAACAAGTATTCAGGGAATGAATGTGTGTCTCTCCAATCAGTTCTACTCTAGCGCCTGCATCCGCAATAACACTTGTCCACAACCCTGCATGTACAGACAGAGATGCTGGGAAAAGGCCTTCCTAACACTGCATACATTGCTGATTCTCTCACACACTGCTTTGAGAAGTGAGCAGATCTACATGAGTGTCAACAGAGTCCGTTCCCTGCTCTCCAAATTAGAAAGAATGTGCAAAGAGTGTGGGGATGTGCAAGGAGAGTATGTCTGCTCAGCTGTCTACCCTGAGGACCTTGGACAGATTTCTCCATCAGTGGGGACAGAAGAGATAGTCAGATCCTTGTTACAGGCTTACTAAAGTACCAATTATAATATCTTGAAGGGTCAAAGGGAGAAGGGGAGAGAAGCGCATCAACTGAAATATACAATGTTTTGGACTGTAGAAAGAGTTTATAGATGATCTCTTCTTTGTTTATTCGTCTTTCAAAGCTCTTTACAACAAAAGTCTCTCATGGGGTCTTAGTTTGAGTCTAATGATTAATTTAGTAAACTCTTTGGAGATGACAATTAACGGCAGAACGCTCGCATCATTAGGGAATCAAATATCAATACATGTGTTTCTCAATATGTACATAACAATGAGTATTAAAAAATGTGTGCCAAAAGCTTATGGTCAAATCTTGTTTAAATATTGTCTAAATATTGTCTAATATTCCTTATTTAAATTAGTTTTAAAGGCAGAATAAAATAAGTTAACGTTATGTTGTGCTCACACAGAAAGGCATTGCTCACGTGTTTTTATTGAACCATTATTTAATTGTAACAGCATGTTGGTCCAACAAGGGTTAAATTCAATGCTGTTGCATAAGCACAGTCTGGTTTTATACATGTAATGAGCCATTAATGACGAGACATGACATCAAGGGAGGAATTCTTGTCGAGGTCCTTTTAGGCTTATTGGATTAAGTGCATTCATTAACGCACCTACAAAGCCTACAGAAGAATTTCACTACTCTGAACTGACTGAGAATTCAGGAAAAACCTGCCCAATGACTGGACGACTAACAATAAAACATACAAGCACCAGTGTTATACAACCAGCAGTTGTTACCACTCATAATTCTTAAAAGACACATTTTGGTATTGTTGTATACTCAAGTATTCCTCTTTTGTGCATTTTAGGTTTGCTTATCTGTTCAATGCCTGCTGTTGAGATAAAGAGGATTGACTGCATGGCAAACTGTCAAAGTGAAGTCCTGTAGCAAGTTATCCGGCCAGATAGACTATGTGGGGCTCTTAATTCACCTTGACATCCTATCAAAAGTTAACTGTGCTCCAACTCCACAGACGGCCCTCTCCAACCCCGGGGCTTGATCAGCTATGATTGGTTGGTCCTGTGTCGAACAGGTGCAGATGTGCTCAGCTTTGAACATTTCTCAGATGCAGAGAGCGAGGGAGGATTAAAAAAAGAGAGGGAGAGAAGTGAAGTGAGAAAGGATAAAAAGAAAAAGTTGTAGGGATGGATAGAAATTGAGAACTAGAGACAAAAATGAGTCAGTTAGACGGAGCCAAGAAAGAAGAGGACAGAGCAAAATGACCCACTTTACAGCGCAAACACATATGAGCTAAATATAACTGTTCACTGTGAAGCATGTATTCCAGGCAAAAAGCTTTTAACATGCTCTGCTTCAAAGGCAGACAGTAAAATGAAAAAATAGATTGTCTTAATTTAGAGCTGAGTAACATCTATAAATATTTGATAAGAGACACAAACTTCCTCTATTTGGCAACCACAACAGGAACTATAGGAATGTAAGTAGCAAGTTCAGGTTTTCTGGACAGCTATCCATTTTTTAAACATGCTGCCTTTACCAACTTTAACCGCTACAGACTACAAACTACAGACTAATTTTCACAATTGTATGCTCTTTTAAACTATCACAGATCTCAGTGTTTGTTGTTTTTGTTTTACAGTGTAAGGGGAATAAATATGATCAATCACGAAAAAGAATTGCAGTTTTAGCACGAAGGCACAGCACAATTTTAGTTCAAAATAAAAGTCTATTTTTGGCTATGTCTGCATATATTTTTTTCCTGCAGTCTAATTTTGCAGATTATCACTATTAAATCCAGATTACTCAGCAACTTAATTATCTGTATTTGCGCTATTAAACCTCACTACATAAATAAAGTTACAAATAATAAAACAACATAGTGTACATTGTTTTACCAGTTCATTTTCTGCACATCCATATTTCTCATTCGAGTCCTGCCAGATCAGATCTGCTATGCTACTCAGCTTTAAACAGTCCAGCGTCTTGTTTCTGCCTCACTTGTTATGACCTTTTGACTGTCTTTGCCCTTTTTGTTCTGGCTACCCGTCTGCTGCTGAGTCGTGTTTTTGTTTAGACCGTCAACCCAGTTTACTTTTGGTCTCTGAGTCATGCATGGGAGTCCTCAGTATCACAGATGATATATACTTAATATTCAATTCAATTTTATTCATAGTATCAAATCGTAACATCGAGTTATCTCAAGACACTTTACAGATAGAGTAGGTCTAGAACACACTCTATATATGAATAATATGAAAACACCATAGCGATGAACCTTGATTTGTGAATACACTCAGAGTTTTGCTTTGATGTTCAAGCACAAACAATGTTTGTAGTTAATAGAACAACCGAACAATGTTTTGCTGCAGAGTTCACATGAACTGCTCTGAGCTCACCCCTTTACACGTTTTGCTGTGCTGATTAAAGATCTGATTAAATTAGTAGTGTTTGTAATTAACTCTGCAGGCACCACCTCTCCAAACACATGCAATGGAATAATATATATATATATATATATAACTGTTTGGTCTGCCATTTAAAAGTAATTTCAGACAGCCATCCAGCTGACAGGCATCCAACCAACACGTATAAGCATTATTAGCGTCAGGAATTAGATACTGTACATGTTCCACCTTTAAAGTGCTCATATTATGCTTTTTGCTTTTCCCCCTTTCCTTTGTGGTGTTATATATCTTTTTTGTGCAGGTTATAAGTTTACAAAGTGAAAAAGCCCATAGTCCACCCAAAAGGGACTTAGCATCTCCAACAGAAAACACAAACTGCTCCAAACAGCTCTATTATAGTCCAGCCATTACTTCCTTGACGTTATAATGCTCACCTAGCTGCTAGCGTGGTACGCCCTCATACTCTGCAACTGACTAGCTAGTAGTCCTTACCTAGGAACTGCGCATGTGCGACTCCCAAGAAAGATGGAACAGAAGTGAGATGCCTCACTCTGTAGCTAAAACAGAGAGCTCAACACACAGGGAGAAAAGAGGAGCTGTGGCAATGTGCAGTACGGCAAAAATATGGTGTTTTTTGAAAGTTAAACCATGTAAACCTATTCTGGTACAACCTCTAAATACAACTGTGCTTTTCTACACCATGCCACATTATGACTGTCTTCACTGACAATGTGTCCCTCCATCCGGGCCAAATAAGTGACACACATACAACCTCAGATCTGCAGCTTCAATCACACAACGAGAACAGAGCCCAGAGAATCTCATCGTCATCAGGGACCGGATCTGATAAGCTGCCAAGTTTCTGCACACAACACAACAGGGTGCCAAAGGATGCAGAATATTTCACAAAAACCACAAAGGTCGACGTTTGTGAGGGAGAAGAGATGTGCCCGCAAGGTTAGAAAGGCTTTACAATGGTGAAGTGATCGATGAACAACTGGAATATTCAGCAATATTTATCTCTTTCCCCCAGTGTTTAATTTGCATCTTGCTCATACGTCATGAAGGTCATGGTACTGTGTACTGAATATTTTGTTCTGTCCTGTTTGGTAACACAGACAAGGACCTGCATTGTCAGCCAGGTTAATGTTGCAGAGCATTACAAGTAGTCCTAAATAGAGGTTGGACAATGTAGAGGATTTTCATAAAACAAAGACAACACAAATCTAAACTCATCATTTTGCCTTCACTCATCTGCATATTCATCAGATCTAAATGTGGAAAATCTGCACCTTTTCCCTCTTTGCTCACTGTGAATCTGCCTCAGCATGTGCAAGTGTGTCAAGTGCAAAAATGGCAAGTGGCTTACATTTCAAGTTGATTGAGCTGTAGCACAAAGCATCCTGAGGCTACAGGTGACATTTTAATACAATGAGTGAGAAGGCTTAGTGCATGTGTGACAGGAACATGAAAATAACTATGATTCGCAATACCAGTACTTTGAAATTGAATTGGTCTTCTCCACTGGGCTGTAGTCAGTATTCTGGGCTGTGGTTATGGAAGTGTATTTTCTTTTTTTTTCCAAATCTTAACAATGTGGTTCTGCCCCAAACTACAAAAGTATTTTTTCCTCTAGACCCAGTACCAATTACATCAAACTTTCTTGGACCGGCCCTTCAATAATTTATGTTATTACATGGCTTGGTTGATTTCTAGGCATTCTGCGGTCTGTTATTTTCATGATAACAGACCGTTGGTATCAGCACGACTATTGCTCCGCATTGAAGAACGAGGAATATAGAATAGTTTTGAAATAAGCATTTTAGGAAAATAAGTTTATTTGCTTTCTTGCTGAGAGTTAGATTAGAAGTATGACACATCTCTCATGTCTGTAAGTTAAAATGAAGTTAAAGCTGGCAGCCAGTTAGCTTAGCATAAAGACTAGAAACTGTTAGCATTGCTTGTCAAAAGGCAACAAAATCTACCTACAAGCATATCTTCAGATCACACCACATCCACATATATCATGTTTGACTGAACTGTACAAAAATGTAAGTGTAAAAAGACGTTTTAAAGGGGCTAGCTGTTTCCCCCTTTTAACAGTCTGGGTGCTAAGCTATCTGGCTGCTAGCTGTAGCTTCAAGTTTAACAGAGATACTGTATGAGACTGCTATCTCCTCATCTAACTCTCAGAAAGACACTTAATAGGCATAGTTCCTATAATGTCACACTGCCATGCAACACCATAGGTCAAAGACATCAGAATTTTATTTATGCATAAAACAATACTTCTTTATAGAGCTGCAACTGACTATTTTCAATATTCGGTAATCCACCGATTATTTTACTCGATTAAGCAACCTATCCTTTGGTAGTTAAATAGTGAAAAATAACTATTACAATTTCCCAAAGCCCAAGTCTTCCAAAATTCTAAAATGAACTAACTTATATGCCTCTTTCATTTTCACATCACAGGTCACAGTAGGCAAAAGCACAGGTTTAAATGATTGAATTCTATTTAACTGCTTTGAAAAAGGCGTCTACTTTGACACTTTTCAAGAAACTCATACAATAGAAGTGACAAAACTACTCAAGTTAAACGGTCAACATCAGATTAATTGTGCCTTTTGCTCAGTGGTTGATAGATGTTGCCTTGGTGTCAGCTTTTTTGGTGTTTTACTGGCATCCATTTACACAAATTACGGTTAAAATAAACTACCTTGAGTTGTTTGAAATCAAATAGTCTGTCAGGTTTTTGCACCAAAAGTACCCGACTATATTGGCTTAACCTTCCCTTCTTTTCTCTCCAGCTGACATTCACAGACACAGTGATGCAAGCTGAAGCACTCAGGCCTGAGACAGATCCGAATAGAATTGTAATGAGTCAAACCCCTGACAGATTCTCTTCAGGTTAGGGATTGACCGATATGGATTTTTTAGAGCCAATGCAGATTTTCGATCAGCCTTAGCCAATATTTGGAGTCGATACTCCTTTTGCTCCCTCAATTTACATGATAAAAATGTAAACCCCGCCATACTGGATTTGTTTTCGGAATCTGCTTTGCTATTTCTTTAAAAATAGCAAAGAACACAGATCAGTGTCACTTCTGCAATCATGTTACATTCATATTACCCAAATGATCTATGCAATGTGCATCATATGGATGGATGCAGTGCATATGGTTATCTGTGCAAGGGTAAAAGGCTTTCATCAACATCTACAGCACAGCCTTGATGATGCATTGCTTGCTGACATTTAAGACAGATATAATCAACACATTTAAATAATTTAAGAAAACAATAAACCTAATAAAAAGTAACCATTGAAATAAAGTGCTTGATTTGTAATTTAAGATTGCCATGGTGCTAATGGTGGAGGGGCAGCGCATGGTCTGCACGTGAACTACAGCGTTGCCAGCAACACAGAGCTGCTTGTGAACACCTGTCTGTAAATAATGCCGGGAGAAAACTATTGGCGAACGCAGCAGCCACGCAAAAAAAACGCAAATATCGGCCCAATATATCGGCTGGCCATTAATATCTGAAGAAAAATGTTAGGAGGTACAAATACGTATGTTGATGAGAGTCAAAGTCTAATATGTGAATTCTGGCATTGCTACATGACAATTCTTCTTTTTTTTCCTTCTTTTTTTTTAAAAATTGTATTATCTGCTTAGCCTTCGTTCTAAATTCCAGGCAGCAGCACGCTAATATACTACATCAAAGATGGCTTTAGCACCACTCTCCAAAGACATTTGCTACATCTTCTGTCATCTTAATCCCATTCCTGCTGAGTAATGCCGTAGCAACTCCTGATCAGCCCGACTAATATGTAATCCTATTCCACCAACTCAAATGAACATGTTTATTCTACTAATTCTATTTGTAGGCCAGATCCTGGGGATGGATTTGAAATGAGTTTTCTGAATGGGTGCACAGGCATGCAGAACAGGGCAGGACATATCAAAGAGGCTAGAGAAGAGAGGGAATGAAATGAACTACCTCTGCCACGGGGGTAAACACTGCTGTGGTTTAACATGGGGTCCAGTTCTTGGCTTTGTTTTCTGTGTTTGCATATCTACATCCAAATACACATGCTTATGTGTACCTATAAGAAACCTAGCTATTCATTATTGCCCTCTGGTCATATAGCCATTTTATAACCAGCCAAATATGACATACAGATTACATAAGCATGCATTCAGACTGAAAATAACAAAGTGTGCTGCTGACCCAGTGGTTTAGATGCATTCCATACATAGAGGTTTAATCAACATACTTGTGCCAAAAGAGTAAACAATAAATAAATAAAATACAACCACCACAACATCAGTGGTCTTATTCCACCAGTTTGTTGCATGTTATAGCCCCTCCTCTGTCCTGTTTGTCTCTAGGCATTTTCAAGCATAACCTGGACCTCAGTCAATATACAGTAGATAAGGCAAAATATAAGCAGTCATTAAGTCATTCATATTAGCTGCTATGAAGCAACAGTACGTAAGAATATAATGTCTCCAACTGTGCTGAGGACTTGAGGCAGGATGATCAACAGCTTCGTCACCAGGGGCCTTTTGTCAAATATGGAGTGCAACTGCTGTGCCTAATTAGCACAATTATGAAGCTGTATTTGTATCTGTGATGAGTTGGGTGTTCCAAGCACAAGTACAGCTGCATGTGATGGTACATGTATGTGTGAGGAGGTTTGCTACACACTTCTACCAACTGATGATGTAATCCGTCTAAAAGAGTGCATCAGAATAACTGTCCAATATGATGTAACAATCTCCAAGACTCTTGTCTCACCGGGTAAAATAAATGTGTCAGGGAGAGTCTCACATTTTCTGACACTCCAGCATAACATATTCTTCAAGGTCTTCATTTCCAGGCTGGACTTTAAAAGAACATGCAATGGGGTTTTAATTTTTTGCAAACAACAAAAAAGATGCTCAAACAAAGAAGCAATAAACAGATTATGAAGTGGAGTCTGAACTATTAGTAGCGATTATGAACTTGCACACTATATAGAAGCTGATTAAGCCTTTCTCTAGATTGTCAATCAAACCACTTGTCAGCATTTAAGGATTATCAGTACTTGTGTATTTGTGGAGCTTTGTGTTGTCTTCCACAGACAGAGAGGAATTTGCCAAAACAGCTAAGTGAAAATGCCTTCCAAAGTAACGCTCAAATGGCAAATAGCACTCTCCAAATATGCGTGTCTCAAAGAGCTTATTGTCGTCTCACGTGTTATAAATTATTAAATCAATGACCTATATTCTCTTGTCTTAGAGCGGTTGGTAGAGCACTGAACGGAAAACAGTGACACTGCAGAGTTGTTGTGATTTCTCTCCCCAACCAAAGTGATGGTGCTGCAGTGAACTTGGTTTGAACTTGAAGAAATAAACAACCAGTTTTAATTAGAGCCAAACTACAAAAAACAGAACTTTCTAGCTAATTGTGGCAAATTTAGAGATGGAGATTGGTTTGCGCTATGGAAATCAGTAAGTGTCATCTTAGAGGGAAGGGGATAGGAGCACAACAAAAATAGGAGATTACACATGGTTATACAGGCCAATTTAATTCTCATTAATTTCCTTTCAATGAACTTCTCAATTTCAAAACAAAATCTAAATCATAAAATTAAATGATGCTTGGAACAATAATTAAATCCTTTACTCAAGTAAGAGAATCAATACAACAATGTAAAACTATTCAACTAAAAGTAGAAATGCAACAATCTGATTTTTTCAGTCCTGACACTGATTCCTGGGCTTTACAGTATATGTTTATTTATAAATATAGAATGTATTAGAATTGACCAAATATATTGGCCCAATTGTTAATGATACCTGATCCAGCTATTTGAGTCAGTATCGGCCCGATATCCAAGATCAGTATTGCATCGGTGCATAAAAGAAAATCCTCCTTAAAGTAAATAACTATTAGCAGTAAATGTACTTAAAATGTCAAAAGTTAAACAACTGAAAAATGGCCCCTTTGATTGAAATACTAGTAAATATGACATTAAGCTATCAATACTGTTGTTCCTCAAAAATCACAACATAAATTTGAGGGGTCGTGAAATGATTAATTGGGAAGGAAATTAGAAACTCTTTTTTAGGAAATGTTGGATATTGTAACCTCTTTGAGCTGTGAAAGGAAGCCATTTTAGAATTTTGGTCGGTAAATGTTTCTTTGCTGAAGCTGATAACAACTTACAGACATCTGATTCATGACAAGGGGGGAAAAGTCACAAGCCAACACGCTAATGTAATATTTTTTTATGTATCTAAATCTGGAAAGTAATGTGAAATGTAGTGGCCTAGACGTTTAAAGTAGCAGAAAATGAAAAAGTACAAGTACCTCTATGTACAGTAATGCATTATTAGATTGACACTACGTTAATGTAAATTCCACCACTGAATGATATCTGACTTACTTTTCTCTGAGAGGCATGAGTACTATCAACTATTGCCACAGTAGTGGGCTGTATAGGATGTTTTGGCTGCCCTTGCTAAACATGATCACCTTGTGTGTTTAGAAGTGTTGTTTTTCTCCTTAATTCTGGCAGGCAAATCAGTTATAGCAGCTTCAGGGGATAGGGATAGGGACATCACTCATCTCTCTCAATGACAAGTCAGTGAATCGTGATTGAATGCTTGAGTTGTCCTATATTGTAACTCCTTGAACAGCTCAAGTCACAAATTGTATTGATGCTTTATTTCAATCTTAGTTTTTGCATTTCTGCAACAATGACAAAAGAAAAAAAAAGCTTTCAATAAATTACTGCTAAAATGGCAATTTTGCATTACACTATCGCTGGTATCTTACAGTAATAGTTCTGAGATTATTTTGTATGTGAAATAGTTAAGTTTCAATGAAAATGACATGGTCATATGAAAATCGTATGAAAATGGTCATATCATATTTTTTGAATGTCATGGTTGTGGAGAGGACGAAGTATTTTTTTCCATAACTATTGTATCTAACAAAAGAGATACAAACCCACAGATTTTATTCATCTTTGTTAGCCTGAACAAAAAAAAAAAAAAAAAAGATGAGAAAGGGATGAAGAAATGGATGAAACTGGATAACTGATAAACCATTCAGCTCTGCTACAAAGTGTTCAGCAGCTTCAGCACCCACCCGCCCCCCCTCCTCCTCTTCACTGCTTTAAAGGACGAATCAAGAGATGCATGAATGAAACACTTCTGGAAGGATGGCATTATTATAACTGCTGCACTCACAGTATATCATTAAAGACATATTTTAAGTTTTGAAACAGGTGACAATAACATTTACATATGGAGGTCAGCACCATCAAGAAGGTACAACATTAGTGCATGAATAGCACAACTTGTACATTCATACATACAGACACAAACAGAGGCTGTTAGGGATCCTCCAGGGGAGCTTGTGAGGCTTTCAGGTGGTCTTCAAGTATAACATTAGTCTAAGGGCGCACACCTCAGCTGATTTGCCCCTTTCACACAGTAGAAATGTTAGCACTAAAATCAGATTCATATCAAGAGACAGAGACCCTAAATAAAGATTTGGAAAACAAGAGTTTGAGCTGTTCTACATGCATACTTGTGGGTTCTTAACATGGGAAAACAGGAGAAGTCATAGAGCAGAACAACAATAATGCTCTTCATACAGCTTTAATATGTGCCATCTTTGCCAGAACTAGTATACTGACTGGCAAACACAACATGACAGTCTACAGCCCACTTTTATAAATCTCAGAAGAGGAACAGGAGAGATGGGTTCAGGTCAAACAGCACCATGTGCAGGTAATGTGTGTAAAACGTCCTGTAAATGGCTGTCAGAGATGAATAACCTGATCTAGGGCAGGTATGCAGGCGTGCCACAGCCTCATTCCAATCGTACCTGCATGGACAAACACACACTTTGAGGGGAGAGCGCTAGTCCCACTGCATGCATGTGAAACCCAGCTCCTCCAACATACCTCTCATTGGATTCTGGATCCACAAGATGCCCCCGATAAGGTGAGGAGATTGGCCGAGCATCCCTGACAATCACTTTTACCACGTCCAATGTCCGGAGCAAGCACCTTATACCAACTGTTTACTAACAATCACGGACAGACATGTCGCACCACCAGATGAGCAGCTGCCAGATGAGCAGCCTGAACCCTGGGCTGGTCTTGTGGAACAAGCTTGGCGCACAACACAGAAAAGCCCGGTAAATATTATCTACAAAACAGATTATCAAAAAAATAGTCCTTGGTATTAATCTATGCACTATGGCTCCAGTGTCTTCCAGAGAAGACAGAGTGCACAACGGAGATGATTATGCAAAAGAACTGACGCTCCTGAGTCATAGACCTGTTAACCAGTGATCGTCTCCAATCGCAGAGTTTACGACCAGCCGCGCGCACACACACTAGCAATATAAATGCAGAAAGAGGCTGCGCGTTAACACTGGTCTTTATGGTGTGAGATTATGTACCATCACAGTGGTAGACTATCGTTTCAACTGTACAGCGCAATAAAACAAGATGACAGTGTAATACAGAGAGAGCAGAGGCTGCAACATCACCCAATCACAGGCGTTCACAGGTGACTCGACTGTGTCTGGGTTGAACCATGCGCACCATACAGCTCCCATTATCACGGCAACTAAAACAAATTGTCGGTTATCTTTAAAACGAACACAAAAACGGAAGTGCCATCGTGGACAGCACAGGAGGGTGAAGCGCCTTACCTTCGACAGCCATAGTGCTACTCCACAGATCTGGGCATCACTCGCAAGGGAGCAGGCGAAATGTAAAACTCAGCGCTCTCTCATTGTACCTTGTTTGGCGTGTTATCATCACTTTGCTGCGGGCAAGCCGGAGCGCACAGCTGCTGCGCCTCAATGGATTCTGGGAAGTGTAGGCGCAGCGCTTTCTGGGATATGAGTGAAAAGCAAGTTTAATCAGTTTTGCAGATAAGGCAGTTTGACAGCATCTTTCTCTCTCTCTTTCTCTCTATCTATCTATCTATCTATCTCTGCTCAAATGGAAAATCCCTCTTATAAAGCACACTAATATCCCAAGGATTCTAAGGAATGATCATTTTATCTACATTTCATATCATTTCACTTACATTCAAAATAAAGTCACTCCTCACTTTGGATTGAAATCAAGACGAAGGTTGAAATCAAAGAGAAAAAATGCGTTGGCTACTCCTCTGTTTGTGTGGCCAGGGCAGAACGTAAAGCCATGAAACCTGTCTTCCATTAACTGGAGCTTCCCCTCATCCACAGATTCAGCTTCGTGGATGCTCCATGCTTTTTGCACTCCATGGTGCAAGCAATAAAACAGCTTATGTTTTACAATAACTATGTCAATGACTGTGTCAAAATGTGCTTACCATAATTATCAAGTCCTGACAGCCACTGAAAAGATGTAAATCCTCGTTGGTATGCTAATTGAAGTGAGCACTTTGAACATAACACACCTACTCTGTGTGTCAATTGAACATGCAACGTTTCTTCCATGTAAACTCTGTCTGTAAACTTACTTTATTGTGTGATATTATTGTTATGTTTATGTGTGATATTGCTGATAATGACACGGGAGCGTGCATATGAGGTGTATCAAAGAACCAAATCAATGTACCTTGGTCATAAGGTCATTACATTAAAGTTAAAGAGGAATAGAGACACAAGGAAGTATGTGCAGCATCTGTGAGTCAGTTAAGGATATAATATCTTGCATGCAGACAAGCAGCACAGGTATTTCAGGTAGTAATCTTTTACACAAAACCAATTGTCCCACAGAGCCATTACATGCCTGCCTGTGTCAGAGTATTTGACATTTTCATAACTGATATCCTTGAGTGATAAGCAGATAATGTTCTGTATGTGACACTGTGAGGAAGTCTGTTGTTTTAAGCATAATTCTTCTGTGTTGTGCATAACAGGCGTGTCTGTCGGTAAGCACGTCTGTGTTCTTCCTGGTGTCTTTGTTCTAAGGTATGCTCAGCCTGTCTGAGAAGTTTCTCTGACTTCGATTGATAAACATCACATACAGTACGTGACGTAAGTATGTGTGCTTGCTTGTGTGCTTTTGTGTTTGAGTGTGTGTGTGTGTGTGTGTGTGTGTGTGTGTGTGTTCGTATCCCCATTATTTGAGTTTTGAAAAGGGGAATGTAATAAGTCATAAGTTCAAGCATACTAAAAATAGAGGCACAAAAAATCAACAAAAAAAGGGTAGATATGACAATTATATATATATATATATATATGTGTGTGTATGTATGTGTGTGTCAGACAGTGAGCTCTGTGACCTCGGGTCATGCCAGAGACAAATCCAAAGTAATATCAAACTACTATGCTGACACACTGTCACCATGACATATTGATCAGAATAAATATAGGGATCACATCAAATTTCTAAGAGTTGTTTATTTTTGGTGAGTGTGTTGGCAGTCTTCATGGCAAAAAAAACCCAATAAGAAAAGTCAAAGTTTGAGTCAAAATTAAAGGAATAGTTCCATAGTTCGATATAATAGAATAGAACAATTTTGTAGACTATTGGACAAATACAATGTGAATCTTGTCTGTCTGATTTCTTGCTTTCTCTGTGATCTCTGATATTTAGCAGATCAGGTCACTTTTGTTTGTCCATAATGATAATCTTCGGGATTAGTGGAAACCACAAAATTATCCTTACAGTTCAAGTGTGCATTCATGTTAATGAAGCGTCAGCATCAGTGTGTACATCTGCATTCTCCTGAAGTCTACCTGTGCAGTATTTGGTTCATTTATAGTGCTACTGATTTGCATTGTGGAAAAAAAATCCCTTTTATTGGTCCTATCTTTAAGCAGGGAGGTGGGGGGGGCTTTTCTGTTATGGTGTGTCAGGTATTTCTTCACAGCCAGCATTTTCATAATCTGACAATCAGTGAAAAGGGAATCATTGACTAGTCTGCATTACCCTAGTTTTCCCACCTATGATGCTTGTTTTGGGCCAAAAATAAATAGAAAAACTATAATCAGCATCGCTCTTGTTAAAGGTACCTTGAGACTTTTTCATTGTAGGTTACAAACACAGTGTTTGTTATAAAAACCCATAGTTAGCATGGATGCGAAGCAAGAGAAGAACCCAAATGCGATGAAGAACTGGTGCGGCAAAATCATTCAATAACTAAAGGCTTACAGAGTCCAAAAACAGGCAGGAAACAAACTTCAAACATCAACGAAGGTAACGAGTAGAAAATCAAAAACGAGGGGGGAAAAACAGAAACATTGAAAACAGGAAACTTACGCAAGGAAAACAGCTGGTACTTTAGACACAGGAGAGTTGAAAAACTGACAACAGACATAGGGAGCACACAGACTAAATACATAAGGCAACCAGGATGGTAACGAGGAACAGGTCACATGAGGGCTAAACAACAGATGAAACATATCAGAGCAGGACAATCACAAAAAGCGTGAAAACAGACAAGGCAGGAAGTGAAGCATCTGAAACGAGCTAGGTCAGAATACAAAATAAAACAGGAAGTAATAATTGATAAGTAGAAACATAATCCACTGACAGGATGTGACAATAGTGTGTATCCTTGAGGCATAGCAAGAATGAAAATGCATTACCATATAAACCATTTGAAAACCCTTTTAAAATGTTTTGAAAACTGCATTTACCTGTGGTCTTTTCTGTTCTTCTTCATCAAAATTACTATAATTGTTTAAAAAAAAATCTTGCTATTTTACAGCAATTTTCTGATACTTAATAACCATCATATTTACAGCTGCACAATAATAGCGAAATTAAAAAGGATTGCTTGGGGCAACCTCTAGCTCACCCAGTAGAGTGTGCGCCCTGTGTAGGCTGAGTCCTTCTCAGCGGCCCGGGTCCGAACCTGACCCGTGGTCCATCCCTCTCTCTCCCCTTTCTTGACATAAAGCTATCCTGTACATTAAAGGACAAAAAAGCCCAAAACATAATCTTAGAAAGGATTGCTTATGTCATTGTTGATCAAATTGTGTGACTCTAGTTACAATAAACCAGTGTAGACAACTAACATGTGAAACTGGCAAATAAAAAGCTGTTTTGTGAGTTTTCTACACTAAGCTTATTTTTGTTTCCTTATACAGTCAACTATTGAGTCTTCATGGTAAATTAGTTGTGCTAACTTTCGTCTTCAAGAAATTCCATATGCAGTATGCAGTCTGTGTCTATTGAGTTTGGTCTGGGTGTTCAGTCAATTGGAAGGTCGTACTGCGTCCCCACAGGTGTCCCATTCATCCAATTCAACTGCAGCAAATGAGACTCGATCTGTCCACTAAAGAAAGCGAATGCATCATTAATAAGAATTAATGATGCATTCGCTTTCTTTAGTGTGACCAATTCATGCGCTTAGTATTCTCACAGAGAATTGACAAGCTCAGTCTAAACGCTACTGGACATGTGTTTTGCCTTTTTGCTTTTATCTTGACATGACATGTGTGACGGGCAATACCCGGTCATATGATTTTTTTCTATGGGCTGTGCATACCTCATCTGCATTTACTTTACTTGTGGATGTGTTTGTAAGGACTCCTGGAAACCAATTCATCAGGTGGAAATTATTCTTTAACCAGCTGTTTTACACCAGATGATTTGTGATTCCCCCCCCCCCAATCTATGAGCCATTGTGGTCCATTGATGGACGATCCAAAGTTATTCATTGTGTGTTACAACAGAACACGGTAAATATGTTACTATGTGAAGAAAGTATTTTATGGATTACGGAATCTGAAAACACAAAATTATGTAAATACCCACAAGATATTCAAATACATTTTGATTTCATATGAGCAATTATATATTGTTTCAATTGTTTTATTTAAAATGTACAATATATATTTACACTTACTGGCCACTCACAACACCATGTCAGACAGTTCATATCAGATCAAATCAGAATGTTATGATCGATATGGGTTAGATGGGAAGCACCACACTTTCTTTGAATCCTATCCTGAAACAGGAGTGCCTGCACAAGCATGAGAAAAACTATACCCCTGCACATGTAGAGATACATATTGACGCTTTTTAAGCATGCTTATAACAAAATACCAAACAGCAATGTGAAAACAATGATATCACAGTGATCACAGTAAATCAGACATTGTCACCTGAAGTTGCAGCTCCCCTTAGCTTTACAGAGCTTTATGATATGTTTCAGCTCATTGCCACTCTCAACTCTCTCATAGCGTCAGAGAGCTGTTTTCAGAGGAAAAACTCACTGCGACACTACCTGCTCAGCACCAAATAGCAGACAGACACAGTCAGAGATGAGCCTTTAGCAGCTAAACAGACACCTATTTTGTTCAAGATTTGGTACAAACCAAAAACAGAGCTAAAAGAGACACAATCAGGTGAACACAACACCCAAAGAAGTATAATGTTGCACCAAATCTGCTGAATGTGTACATAAGGAACTGTTCATAAAACACGTTCACCATGTCAACTTAAAAGTTGATTTTGTGTCAATGTTGTGCTTACAACTTGTTTCTGCTGCAACAAAATCCTAACTTTGATGTTGATCTAGTTTATACTAAGTACTGTAGATTTATGAGAGCTTTACTCTACTTTAATGAGAGTGTAAGCAAATTCCTATATGAAAAATGTAGATAATTGCTCAATCCGCATAATTTCTGCTGAAATTGTTTTTAAAAAGAACAGTTTACCTTATTTGTCAAACACTAAAATGATATGCTAACATTGTTTTTGTATGATTCAACAAACTCTGATAGATTCTATTAAGACTAAAAAAATGGATGTGAAAAGAAAAGTTTTTTCTTTTTCCCCAGACAGTCATAGTCCCCCCTTCACATTAATCATTACAGACTTAGTCTAACAGGCCATGTAATTTAAAGTGCTGTGGTGTGCTTTGTTTCTCTGCATTGTGCCCGGTGCAGTATAATGACTGCTGAGCTGCAGGTATTCAGGCAATGAAACCCAATCTGTGTTACTGCAGTGCACTGTACTGCAAAGCTGCTGCTTATTTGGTACATTAATACAAATGAAGTATCTCATTAATATACTATAAACCATAAAGAAAGTGAAAAGGATACATGCATGAGAACCAACACTGAATGGAAACTTAAGCAGCCAGCATCTAGAACTTTAAAGATAGCAGATTTGTGAATGACAGCTACAACTCAAATATACACCACACAGAAAGAAAGAGCACAATAATAGCATCAGAATATTCTTTGGATAATCCCACTCCACTCCATCTTTACATTCCTTTGATATTGTTCTACAAGTGTCCACTAAATAGACCCAGGTCAAATTGTCTTTTAAATCCTGCTCTTAGCCCTGCTTGACAATGACTAAGGTTAATTCACAAGTAGTTGTAAGAGGATATCTACTACAACTTTGACCTAGGTGTTAACATCACACCAGCAGAGTAATGACCACTTTATCATCCTGGCCTTGCCATAGCATCTCCCCTTCAAACGCCACCTTCCCGTGTTTCCTAGCCCTCATCAGAATCCCCACCACCTTATCAGAGATCCGAACATATCTGTCAAACAGCTGTCCAAACGTGACGCGGATCTCTCCGTCTGGATCCGGATCAGCCATAGTCCTGATCACGTAACACATGTCGGCTATCTCACGGTGGATGTGTTGCTCAGCACGTTTGGCTCTCTCTGCTGTTTTGGTTCCCTCCTTGGGGCGACCGTAACCCTCTTCGCCCTTCTGGAGGCGGAGGGACATGGAGTAATCGTGGTCGAAATATTCACTGAAGGGGTTCAGTTTCTGGTTAACGTTGTGCTCTGAGGCCCAGTTCTGCCAGCGACTCTTGAGGTTTCCCACAGTGCTATATTTCTTGGAGAGGGCGTTGATCTTGTTGACATCCCTAGCTTCTTTTTGTACCTGGGAGGGAAGTCAGATTATATTACAAATAAATAAAAAATATACCAGACACTATCTGTTTTGAACCAAATTGTCAACAGTGAGAAGTTGGAACCTTATATTCTTGGTCTTGAGGGCCAATGCAGGCCTAATTGACGGGTTTCCAAATGAGGTAAAAATCCTCTCATGGATCTTGCATCAAATTTGTCTTTGGCTTTAAACTGCATGAATTACAAAAGTAATACCAGTATTCAATATCACAAGAAGGAAACCTCCCTTTTTGCTAATGCGACCATGGCTGGAAACCAAAATACTATAAGATAACCTTATTTGACTGTGTTTTTTTAGGTTGTCATGGAAGAGGAACTCGATCTTTGTGTGAAAATGCTACTTCCTGGAAGACTTCCCATTCTAATCTATGACTTCATGGTGCACATAGAGAGTGTACAACAAATAAAGTCATCTCAAATATTTCAACAGTCCTGGCTTTCTGCCCATCTTGTCAAATCAAGCTGCCCTTCTCTCTCAACTAGTCTTAAATTGCCAGACCTCCACAGCTCTGAGGAGTAAGGTCTGTCTTTACCACACATATATTCTAGGATAGGGGAATAAAACACTCTGAGTTGTCTGCATTATCTTGCTAAAATGCAGTGCTGAATTCCAGACCAGCGACGGTGGCTTTGCTAAATAATCTCGGGAAGGAACTTGTTTTGGTGGAACATTTCGACCCTGCAAAAGAAAACACCTCATTAAATAATAAATTAAGTCAACTGTTCACACAATACAGTAAAGTGAGCTATTTAAATAAGCTGGATAAATGGTTAAACGTAATTTGACTTTACCAGTGTATTTCCATGTGTGAGCCAATCAGTCCCAAAACATCCCAGTTAGTAAATGCCATGAACATTTATTCTCTTTAAAACCTTGCTACCCATTTACATAAAGAACCAGAGTAGAGAAGGGATATTGAGAACGACAACACACAGAGAACAGAAAGGGCCTGGCAACCAGAGACAAAATGAAGCAAACTGATCATACTCACATTGGGGCCGGGGGTCTTTTAATCCTCAATGCTGACTCAGACTCTCCTTCAGAGTTGTTTTGCTCTGCTTCTTTCACAAAGCTTGTCCTGTGTGTTTGATCATCCTCTATGTCCAGCTTCTTCTCTGCTTCATGGAGTCCACTGACGTCTTCCTCACCACCACAGGTGCGTCCCTCTCCTTGTCCTCCTGCCTCTTTTTTAAGCTTCTGCTCTTTCTCCACCTGCTTCCAGCTTTTGGTCAGAGATGATACCATGTTAGAGCATTTTCTGTGGCGTGTAGGCGAGCTTTTCTTTTTCAGAAGCCGGTCAATCTCCTCCTCCGATGGCAGAGACTCCTTCTTGATCCTCTCGGTCATGAGCCCGATGCCAGCACTTTTCTCCTGAACCCCGCAGGTCACCGGCTTCACCCCTTGCGTTACCATGATGCGAGATGGTGGCTCAGCTGGAGTCTTGACCTTCTCAGTCTTGGTGGCATCTTTGGTCTCTTTGTGAGGAGTCTTTTGAGCCTCTCCAGATCTGATTATGTGATTTTGAGAAGCTTCTGTTGGTTTGATCTGAATGGGAGGAGGCTTCTTAGGTTCCCATGTCTTTTTTCCCACTGGTTCTCCAAGCAAAGATGGAGCCCAGCCGCTGGGTTCACTGGCCTGCTTCTTCTCATTCTCCGTGACCCACTGCTGCCAGCTGCCCGTCAGGCTGCACACCTTGCTAATAGTGCGCAGCTTTCTGATGTTGTTGTTGGTGGATGGTTTCCTTTGGTGGGCCTGTATGTCAGACATAATTATGAGTATTAATGTGTCAATTTAGGCACATTTAATCCTGCTAAGTGATCTTCCTTAACAGCTACCATGCAGGTTGGCCTGAACAGATCCATATCCTCTCTGCTCAAATCTTTGTTTTCTGTGACTTTCTTTCCCTCTGCTGCTTCCTACCCTCACACTCGCAGCTACAGCTCTAAAATGGTGAGAGCGTACAGAGGAAGGTATTTGAGTATGCTACTCTCCTGATCATCTTTCCCTGACACAGGTCACCCCTGCGGACTCATGTTTCATCACAGATTGCAGAGCTTTTAACTAGAGGTAAAGGCAGTAGTGGACCACAACGTGCTCAGCTTAATTAGTTAGTGTACAGATACAAAGACCATAAAAGCCACACCACTTGATGTGTATTATCCGGGATAATCCCTTATTAACTTTTAAGCTTCACCTGATACATTGAAGCATAATGCAAATATATGTGTTGGAAAGTATACCATCTCAGTGTTGACAGTTATTCACCTCATTGGTTTTTCTGGACATCTCCACAAATTTAGATGATGTTGTACTGTATATTGGGAGTTAATGAACTGATCATGCATCTACATTCTCTTTGTGTGCTGTAGCGCTGTCATTCCCAGTGATAGGGCGAGGTACTCAGAGCCTTGTTTAAAAGTGAGACCATGTAACTCCTGAAAAAAGAAATAACACATTCCTCCTCATACACGCAACAGGTTGAAATCAATAAAGCAATAAACACACCCTTGAATTCGTCACTGTTTTGGGCTTTGCTGTTACAGCTTTACTTGGTCTGGTATGACCACCAGCTTATGGTGGTGAATGTTGCATGTGGTGCAGATGTACATGCATTTCTTGTGTGATTAGCATTTACATTTTTTTTTTAAATTTTATATCCCTTTGGGTACTTTAATCTAAAGTAATGCATCACATTATATATGCGTGTTGTCGTGTGTTTTGAAGGAAATATCTTAATTTGGTAAGTATATACAGTATGGCTGTCAGATAAATGTAGTAGAGAAAAAGTATAAAGTTGCCTCAAATGGAAATACTCAGCTGTACTTCAGTACAACACTTACTTACAGTACAACACCTTTAGTAAATGATCTTTAAACATTCCACCACTGGTCCTCCCTGTTGACAGGTTTGACAGTAAAGTTTTAATTAACTGATTAAATGATATGATGACCATTTGCCCAACATTTACCAACAGCTGCAACAATGCAGAAATACCAACAAAGTAAGAAAATCCCAGATATTATTTTTTGAACATTTGGAGCACCAGTAGGAAAAGGCTTTACAGTAAACTATTCCCTGATTATTATTTTCAGAAACTTTAAATACTGAAATAATTCACAATGTATGCTTACATTAGAAGAAAAAACCCACTGTTGTAGCTATTTAAGAGAGTAGAACACTATCAGAATCTACTACATGTGGCCAGGAGTTAAACAGAGAGTATCACAAATACAAGGAGACATTTAATCTGAAGGGAGAAAAGAAAAAAGAGCTTCTGACCAGGAAAGAATGTGACACTTAAGGAGACATGGATATCCTGCTTACACATGAAGGGGTTTAAACTTGCAATGCAGCTGGGAGTGAGATGACAATTCAAACAGCATGCATTCTGACACTAGCACGATCAACATCAATACTTTATGCTTTGTCTACATTAAGTTTTGATAGAGGTGTTGGGTGCTGTTTTAAGAGCTGTGTTTTATGTGAACATCCATGAATATATACAAATATATATATACAATACAAAATTATCGATTTTATGTGTGTGAAGAGAAGGCTAATTTATAAATAGAACTTGGCACACACAATCACACGGATAGGAGGTTGCAGCTGTTGGCAGTCTGTCATGGAGAATGGAAGTGACTCTTGGAGCATCAGCACGAGAAGTCTCTTCAGATGAAGTCAGAGTGGTTTCACATTCTGCTCTGAGAGGAGAGTTAGTGCTCCACCACAAGGGCAAACAGGCTCATTACACTCTCAAGTTGGGGTGCAAAATACACATGGATTAAACTTCTTTTTGCACCTGAAGTGGTTAATGTCTTTAAATGAAATCAACACATTTTATTCAAAGGACACTGTTATAAAATACACATACAGCAAACAGCTATACAAATCCTGAGAACTCAAGAAAGTATAAATAGTGAATGCAGTATATAATATTCTGTAAACACCAGGTTTTTCCCTCGGTTATTACTATACACATTACACACAGGCCTGAATTACACACACACATGCCCCAATGGAGAGATGTCAGATGAGGGGTCTGCAGCTGTTGATGGACAGCCACCCTGACCAGTTGGGGGTTTGGTGCCTTGCTCAAGAGCACCTAGGCAGTGCCCAGGAGGTGAACTAACGCCTCTCCAGCTACCAGTCCACCACCATACTTTGGTCTAGCGACCCTCCAGTTCCAAACCCAACTCCCTACAGACTGAGCTACTCCCACCCCTTTAAGAGTCTTGCTAACATGTTGTGACGTGGTGTCAGTGAAGGAAGACAAATAGACAATGTTTTATCTCCAGTACCTCTGTTAGTGTTTTGGATTCTATAATAATAATAATAATAATAATAATAATAATAATAATGGCCACACTAGAAACACACAGTCCATCTGTCACATCCAAGACAGCCCTCAAACCCTGTTGCTTTTTGTAAAGCACAATTTGGAGCTTTTCCTAAATTTACCATTTCCAAGCAGCGCTGGATATTTACCTTGGGGGCAGCTTGTATTTTTATGTGACAGCAGACCTCCGGTGACATGGATCACTTTTGATGGCAGTGGTAGCACAAAGAGTACCATCACTTGGTGGCAAAAGAAGGATTATTTATCTTTCCTCCTTCACAATTATGTCACAGCTAAAGAGGTGTTGTTAATCAGGAAGTAATGTTGCAGTCGGCCAGTAGAGGTTGCTATTATTTTATTGTTGAAGCACTGTAATTCTCCACGAGGACACATACGTAGGTCTCCTCAGCTCATTATTTAGTGTTTTACTCAACAACCCCAGTATGCTGTAAACAAGTTAACCTTTCTACTAATGAATCAACAACCAGTCACACTGTTCATTGAAACAAGAGCACAGTGATGTGCACTTTACCACCACAGTTTATTATATTATTTTAAAGAAATTTTTGTAATTGTATCCCACTGTCTCCCTGTTTGATTTATTTGCCTGGAATTAAAATTCCTAATTTTAGAGTCAAGGGCATCAAGGGCTCTGAGATGCATTTTCTGACACACTGAATACAAAATCAGCACAAAATACGAAATGCTCAAAAATAAACCAACAACGCTGGATCCATGGGTTCAAAACGTAAAGTTCATGTCCATTACAATGCCATTAAGCATCTGCAAATTTTTTAATTGAGACTTTGCAAAGCAGTCATGGCAGCAGTGGAATTGATGGATTGATTGATTTTATTTTGAATTTGTAAAGAACAGAACAGCAGACAATAAATTAATTAAAAAACAAAACAAATCAATAACAACAAATAACAAGACGATAAATTAATCATAATAAGAACTTGTGAACACTTGACAATCTGTTAACATATCCAAAATGGAGTGGGAAGACGTATAAACTTATTTAATCCCTAAAGAATGATTCATTCTGTTTCAGTCTCTAAAGTATACGTATGCTGCAGGTGGGAAGCTAGTAGATGTCCCTACTTGGGTGATTTGGGCCAAATAGGCCAGGTGGTCGACCCCACTGAAGGCAGGACGTCTAAATGTGGAGCGAACGCACCTGTGTTTCCTGGTGCTTATCTACATCTGCACTGTTGCTGCTGCTCTGTTTCCCTTTCACTGCTCGTTCTGAGGCTGTTTTATTTGGCCGCGGGTCTTATTGTGCATTAATTGCGCAGGAATGTATCTGTGAGGGTCTCAGCTGTTTCTCTGACCTCTGTATGTGATGCTGATTTGTGTTATGCTTGGGGTGATCTTTCACATAATTGCAATCCTGTCGTTGTTGTTGTTGTTGCGATTCAATCAACATCCTAGTGTATAGGAAATATTCTAACTATCATCTTGATTGCTGCAGTGACTTGGTTTATTTGTAAAATGAGTAAATGAAACAACTGTAACCAGGATTCAGAGGATGTTTTTTTTTCTCTTCTCGCCAGCGGAGTTTGGTGGTTTAATGTCTCTTCATTTCCAGGCTAATCAACAATAACACCTGAAACAGTCAGACATGTGGATCTTGACAAATCATCTGAAATACTAAACTGAAGTACAGTTTTGATCCAAGTGCAGAGGGTTGTTGCCTTTCAACAATGCTGACCTTAACAAAGAGACCAGCCGCACAAATCTGTCCTGGCTCAGCAAAAGTAAACCACTATGTAATCCACTAATACTTCCTTCCGAAGCGGCTGTGTGTTATTGTTGGGCCGAGCCACTTAAGCCCTGATAAATAAAGATAGGAAAGACGGTAAATTAAAGCAAGTTCAATACAACAAGGGCCAGCCAGGAGACTAAGAGGAAACCTCGTCCCCTGCAGAGCACCCGACAGGATGACAGAGAGCACAGCTGGAGCCAGACAAAGTCATTGGAGGCTGAGGGAGAACTAAAGGTCCCTGGTGTGGATTTATGTGACAGGCTGCATGACAACGTTTTACATGATGAAGAGGATGGAAGCAGAGAAGGATGAAGTATGATAAGAGATAAAACAGGAGTTGTTTGGATTGGCAAGAGTTTACAGTTATAGAGGCTTTAAAATGGCACTGTTTTATGTTAAAGATGTTTTTCTGTGTCACTGTCAACTTCTAATGGCTTTAAATAACATTAAGAGAGGCTGTCTGGGCCCAGTGGTGCTTTGAGCTAAACGCTAACGCCAGCATGCTTGCATGCTGATGTTTAGATGTTATAATGTGTACCATGCTCAACCATGCTAATATTTGCTAATTAGTAGCCTAGTGTATATCCACAACGTTCCACGGCACCCTCCGCTTTCTTTCTGTTGGAATTTTAAACTGCGGACTATTTCAGAGGACTATGGTTAACTGCTCCTCAAATCTCTGCAGGGTAAATCCAGACAGCTAGCTAGATTATCTGTCCCCTCTGAGATTTCTGTTACACAACTTAAACAACTTTTGAACGAACACTTGTTCCACCAAGACAAGTTCTTTCCCGAGGCTATTTTGCAGCGGCACCGCGGCTCTGCTTGCCCATGTTGATTGTGATTGGTTTAAAGAAATGCCAATAAACAAGAGCATGTTTTTCTCCCATCCCAGAATACTGTGTGGACTAGGCAGACCCTCCTCCGCTGTGCTGTGGAGGAAGGTTTAGCAAAGCTGTGTTTGTCTGTCTGTCTGTGTCACTGAGTGTGTGTCTGTCTGTCTGTGTCACAGTGTGTGGGTCTCGCTGTCTATCTGTCTGTATTTCTGTCTGTCTGTCTGGCAGTGTCACTGAGTGTCTGGATGTCTGTCTGTGTAACTGAGTGTGTGTGTGTGTCTGACTGTGTGTGTGTGTGTGTGTGTGTGTGTGTGTGTGTGTGTGTGTCTTTTTGTCTGTGTGTGTGTCTGTCTGTCTGGGTTTAAGGCTCTGTGCTCTGCCGATGACTCATCCACTCTAGCTCGCACAATACACAATATATACATAGATATACATATACATAGATAGATACATAGATATGTATATACATACATATATACAATATATCAAAATATATAGTAGACTATGAATAGCTGAATATTTCGTGAATGGTTTAAAGTTGGAATCACGTCTGTAGGTGAAAGAATATAGGAGGAGATACATTTTGAAGCAGAAGAAGATTTGAGGGATTTTAAGATTGTTTAATGTTAAAATAAAATGTTTAAAAGCTTAATATTTGAAAAAGCATAAAGAGTAGAACAAAAAAGAGCACACATGCTTTAAAAGCTGAACATTTTAATAGAATGGAGACTGAAAAACGTACAGAATAATAATAAAAAACAGGATAATAATAGTTGGAATGCTGCTGAATCAGCATTCCCATTAATTAGCAACAGTCTGTTTAATGGCTAACAGTTAAGAAAGCTGCTAGCTAGATTGTTTTGCGAATCCACATCATGTCCCCCTGTGTGAATATTCTAGCATGCTAGGGTTATGAAGTGCATTTCAAACTATTATATTGGTCATGTAATGTGAAATCTTGTCAAAGTAGCTTGCTAGGTGTCATTTTAAAAATACATTTTATAATAGGCTGAGTCTGTTTTGGTTTTTTTAAGGCATTTTAGGCCTTTATTTATAGGACAGCTGAAGAAATGAAAGGGGAGAACCTGCAAATGAACCTGCTTTCTTTGGGAATATCAAGACTGTTCTGTAGGCGTGGATGCAAACAGAAAGACATTCAGATTTTTATAGGAAGGAATCACTTAATTAGACACATCGCGTGCAATTGTTACTGACCTTTGTAAAATGGCTATCACAAAATTAGCCAGATTTTTAGATGATTCCTCATGATTTGCTTCATCTACTGTATTTTAGAGATATTGAATGTGCTAGTAAAACATCTGGTGGATTTCTATAGAGACATAGTCTTGTTACCAGAGATCTTATAAAAAACAATGTTGCTATTGGCTTGCATCGCATTAGTCAGCCATCACACTTCATTACTTTAGACCGCAGCAGCCTCTGGAGCAATAATTGGCCCCACACTTCTCACTCGTTACATCAACTTCTATAATGTTACCAACACCATCAAAAGCCCAAAACAGGACCTTCACATTTATTGTTCCACTCTTCTTTTATCCAAAGTATCATACTTTCTGACGTCCATACTGGCTTCCCATGTATTTTTGTGTTTTTTTCCCAGCATGACACAGTAAAAGAGACATAAAATAACACTACACTTCATGAATTACACAAACAAGTAAATGCTCTTTAACTTCAACTTCCCAGGATGTCTTAACGTGATTTAAAGTCTCTCTGGGATCCATCTTAGCCGATCCATTCGGCGTTTACTCACATCTGAAAGAGAAAGATACTTTTAAGCTCTTTTCATCCAACTAAGAAGCCTTCATGCTTTTATCAGTCTGAATGGCTCCTGCCGGGACCTGCAGCCTCTCTCTGCTTCACACCCTTTGTGTACACTAAGTGTCATTCTCACTCCCACAGACCATCAATCATATCCAGCTCCTTTGGAGTTTTTCTAGATGAGGAAGTCCCTTACCTTAACTCACGTTTACATTCTTATTTTACTCTGTTTATTTTGTTAAACCACATGAGTTTGTACTCACACCAGCATTATACATTCCAAAATGGCTTTTTCCCTAAAGTTGGACAGAATATCTCAATATGCAATGTGTGCAAATTGCAACTATACTTGTTATAAAAGTCAAGAAACTTGCTGACAAAAGTTGACATTTGGTAGTCTCTAGAAATCCAAGATCAGAAAACAATTTCAACATTAAGTTGACATGGATATTGATACAACGCTCTGCACATATAATACAAATAAAAAATAAAAAGATGATTCTTTCAGTGGATAGCTTAATGCCAAATCTTAACAGTTCTGCAGAGACCACACAGTTGGTTTGGAATTATAGAGTCTGCTGCAGTGAAAGCAGGATGACTTGGAGTTGCACCCAATATAATGATTTCAAGGTGACTTGCATCTGATGGAATTATGAGTTCATTCCCCACTGGCCTTTTAGCTTTTTAAAATGTTTGCTTTATCGGTGGTCAATTCTGTGCCAGTTATGTGGTTGCACAGATGATTTCTTTAGTTGCTTGTGTTGGTGACTGCCCTGCAACATGAAAACATTTAAGACCCAGTCACTGATTTAAAGACGTGCAAAATTATGTCACTGTCAGAGAGAGCCAAAATATGGGGTTTTCTTCTTCTCTCACAATGCTATGCAGCGAGCTAAATGCTCTTCTAGTAAAGTTTGAAGCAATTGGCATCTTAAGTCTGTACTGGCGGCAATTGTGAAACTGTAACAGTTTCGGAAAAACACAACAAACTCAATGAAAGAAAGAAATTGAGATTGAGATTGAGAACACAAAACCAAATGAGAAAATTGGATTCACAAAAGCAGCATATAATGCTTAATTTGCACAGTGTTAGGTCATAGGGAAGAAAATCATTAGTAGGCTGTTCACACATTATTCCAAGACCATTTAAATAGCTACTTTAGCTGCTTTAAATGTTGGATCATCTGGTTTATTAGCCAGTGAACTACATACACTGAACATCTCCTTTTTAAAGTATGCTAAGAAAGAACACAGTTTGGCCATTGAAATATTTAATCTAAATCTAGTAAACAAACTAGAGTCCACAAGAGTAAAATACAGTTAGCTGTCACAACCTGGCTCAAGGCCACGAGAAAAGAGGGAACGAGACAGCGTAAATTATAAAAAAAGTGATTTATTTAACAAAAGAATAAACTAATGTGTGTCTCTGTAACCTAAATACACCAAAAACAAGATGTGGGAGGCGAGGTGATCAGGCCATGGCTCTGGATTGCAGTGAAGAGAGCGTGTAGTCTGACCAGATGAAGCTTTATCCCCACTCACAGCTCACAGCTCCACCAAATCTGTCATCAACTCAAGACAAAGATAATTAATACCAGTGAGGTATCACTCCCACAGAGTGGCCTCACTGGACCAACAGTCACTTAGAATGCATTAGAAACACATACAAATAGAACCTGCTGTACAGACACTGCTACAACAAGGGAAGATAAAAAGATGCCTGTGAATAGTTGCTTGCTCACAGATTTGACAAAATAGTGGATGTAACCATTGCCATATAACAGATATATTTATATCTATGGATGTAACAATGTCAGTTAAACCGCTGTAGAACCCTGTCAGTGGTGGCTTCTACAAGCAACATAATGTTCAACTGAAACCAGAATATGGTGGCGTAATAGCTTTTCACTTTCAAATAGAGAGGCGAAGTCCAACCCCTTCCGGTAGACCTCATGAGACCCTAATTCGGCAAAAATATGAACAGTAGTGAACGGGGGAGAAACAAATTATTTTTTTTATCCCGTTTGAATTGAGACATGGATTACAAATATGATGTTCATCAATTTCAACTGAAGAAAGTCTTAGTTTGTTGTATGACCACTTAGTTTTGTGTGAAACCACTTAGTGAACTACATCCCACACACAATTTACGTCACCTTTCTTAATACTCGGCTTGCTCGCTAGCTAGCTAGCTTAGCGCTGTTCTACAACACATGTAACATTAGCTTACCTGATGTGTTTCACTTTCATCCAGTGAAGTTTTATCAGCAGAGAAGCAAAAGAATGTGAGATCCTCTGCTCGTGTGAGTAGCCTCGGTACCAAACACAGACATCGTAGCTTCAGCGAGATGGATCCATGCCACTTTGAAGTGTGTAGTCTTTCTAATAACGTATTTTTAGTACGTTTAACAATATACTGAGACTTTCTTGACTTCTTGACTAGAAAAAATAAAACATAGTTCTGTACTCTTCGGTACTGCAAAGTGCCACTGTTTACATGTCCCAAGGCTCTTCCATCACATGTGACAAATCTGTTCTCAATACACAGCCAAAGAAGGGGTCCCAGATCTGGTAAAAGTTATGTTGTTGATGTTTTATTGTAAATGTAATTTTCCAAGGGGGGGAGCTGTAGATAGCTCAGACAACCACCTGCTTACACTTGTACTTCTGCTGTTTTTCCATGAGAGGGCTACTGCTCTCTTTGCCATTAACACACTTAAGTCTACAAATGTCCATTGATATTTCTTAATCTTCAAATTATTATTGTTATAATTTTTGAGTTTGGTGTGTTCTAATGAAATTTCTCAACTGTAGGTATTTAAAGGAAATAATGAAGGGGTTTGTTAAATTTATCAACCATTTCTCCAAATGTCATCAAGACCTTTTGAGAGTTGTAAAGGTCTCCTATTTTTCCCAGCCCCTTAGCAACCCAGGATTTAAAACCCCCGTCTGTTTTACCCGGAGGGAAGGAGTCATTTCCCCACATCGGGCTGAAGACAGATAGTTTTTAACTTGATGCCAAACTACAATCATGTTTTTCACAATAGGGTTTTTTTGTTTTCTTTTTAAGGATTTTTGTTCTTGCTGAGTACATGGTTTACTGGAAGGTTCACACTTAGCTGGAGTTGCTCCATTTCCTTCCAGGGAGGAGTATCACTTTTTATGCGAAGTAAAACAGCAGTGTTCTTAATTGAGCTGCCCAATAGTACCTGAGAGGGTTGGGACACTTGAAGCCCCCCTCTGTCATAAGAATATGATTGGTATGTACCGGAGAAACATGAATATTGTTTGCCATTGGGATTATCTTCCCTCCAGACATCAATTAGACTAATTTCTTTCATGAAATAATGAATTACACCCCTGCTTCTCGAATGTGACTGGTCCACTCCCAGACAAACCTTTGTCCTTCCGTGGATCTAAGGTGCAATTAAAATCACCTCACATAATACAAACACCAGATAAAGTAGTAAGTAAATAAGTAAAAAGTACGATTTGATTAGATTGTAATGTTTTGATTATGTTCATAACTTACTTGACCTTTTTAGTTTTTTTGTAGCCATTTGCAGTTGCAGGATGTAATTCTAACCTTAAGATCAACAGACATATGGACCAACTGTTTTGAATCTTCCCAACACTTTGAGTAATTTCATATCTCCGCCATTATGTCCAGGTAGAACCTCACCGGCTGATTCTTGTGGAGGACCGGTCTTTTCACCCATGGCGCTCTGATCACTGCTTCTTTGTCTTTGTAAATCAGAAACTTCATTATGAGGGTTCTGGGTGCGGAGCCAGTCTTATGTTGTCTTCTTGGTCCAAGACTGTGGGCTCTTTCCACCGTAATTGTCCTTCGGAGCGGCGCTAGCTCCAGTGCCTCCGGTATCCAGCTCTCCAAGAATCCACAGGTGTCTTCACCCTCCGCGCCTTTACATAGATTAACCTGCGGTACAATGGAGCAACGTAAACAAGTTTCCATTCCCAGCATTTTCTATTCAAAGTCTTTATTTTTCCCCTCTAGATTTTTCTTTCTTTTTCTTCTCTTGGAGCACAGTCACATCGTATTCTGTTATTGAGATTCTCGTCTCCGCCTGTGTGAGTCTGTCCGAGCAGTCTGTAATGTCTTTTTTACAATTTGGGACGTGGACACGATCTGATTGAATTTGGATGAGACATCAGTCTTCATGGTGTTAATAGCTGCCAGTACTGTTGTCAAAGAGGTACCAGACTCTTCTCTGGCAGTAGAAGCTCCCTCTAGCTGTTTTTCGGGGCCAGAGCTAGCAGCGGGGCCACGATTTGTCTTTGTTTCTTCTGTATTTTCTTGAGCCTTGTTGTTGCAGTTGGGCTTTTAGAAGGGATTTGAAGGGTTGAATCGGAAGTCCTGCAAAACTACCTTTAAACTGACGAAATTTGTAATCCGTTGCTCAATTCAAACGGGATCAAAAATGATTTGTCTTTCCAATAGACAGTTAAAGAAGTCTTTCCCCGTTCGTTCACTACCGTTCATATTTTTTTCCGAACTAAGGTCCCATGGCGGTCCACCGGAAGGGGAGGAACTAGGCAGCAAGATATTGCAAATATTTAAAAGTATCAAATATTTACATTGTTTTAAGAGCAGTACTACTGTGCTGTACTTTTCTTTAATTAAAGTTACAGATCGGGTGTTATGACATTTTTTCATTAAGGGTAAATAGAGCATTCACAGCATTCCATATGCACCCTACAGGATTGAGAATTGTGGCCTTAGTTACGTTCAGATTTCTTGCTTTTAAAGCTTGAAAATTCTGGTTTTGACAAAGCCTGACAGACCTTTTTAGTCTGTAGTGTTGATGATAATCTTTTTTTACTTAGACATCAACATGCATTTGGGTTAAGTTGACTACGCTAATTCAGTGAGTGTACACAAATGGATTCACCTATAACATTGCAACTGCCTGTGTGGGACTGAACAGGTCTCAGACATAGTAATTCACTGTAGATGTCAGGTTTAACTGATGACAGAAAACTCTCTACTCACACCAAAGATGACCAACAAAAACAAAAGCAAGTTGACACTAAAGATGTATTCTCAGTTTATTTTCACTCATCTTAAATATTTGCCTGTACTATTTATAATTCAGTTCATTGCTTCACTTGTTTTAAAAACTAAATCAGTTTTACTTTTAATGTATTAACCCCGTATTTCTACACAAGGTCTACACACTGAAAGAGGATTATATCATTGGCTGTTAAACTTTCTGTCTTCTTTGCTTAAGTCCAACAATCTTAGTTTGAAATAAGAATTTGTGCTAGTGCAAATCCATTTGTACTGAATTAATAATACTGAAATAAAGAGCACATTCTTATAGGGCATTTTATGATTAAATCTTACATGAAGTGTAGAGCTAAAGACAAATGTTCTATTTTTATTATCACTTCCTCTCTCTATGTATCCTCAATGTTTTTATTCATTTCCATGTGAGCAGGTGGTCTCTCTAGGGGGATTCAATGGCTGAGTGTTCATACTGCAGGTACTGTCTTCTGTCATATCTGATTTGGTTATGGTCCAACGCTGTTTGCCTGACTGCACCTCAGACCCACAGGGAGTCCCATCGCCTCGCCAGCCCTCTGCTCTTCCTCAGTTAACAGGAAAGGATCCACTTTCAGCAGAGCAGCCTGGCTGTGGACGTGAGGAGCTGGTCTTGTGTGTGTCTGTGCATACGTGTGGATGTGGAGATGACAAGTGAAACGCCACTTTGCTTTGACACCCTGAATGTCCACTGGAGACGAAACTTCCCCCAGTTTAGAAGTGGTTCTTGGTAGCTCCTGTCCTCACACCAACAAAGGACAAAGCTTCAGACTCACATAGGTGTGTGCTAGCGTGTGCGGACTCTCTTCACACTCCACTGCTCCAGACTCTCTATAGAACACATTCCAGTGAGGGTGTTGGGTCAGTGCAGGCGCTGAAGGACACGCAGTGGTTTGCAGGCTGCACTAATTTGTTTAACCTCTGATTAGGCCTAGGAATGTCAACTATTGAGGAGACACTACAGGTCCCGACAGAATTGTTTGACACTTTGGCAATCTGTCATTGCCACAAGCAAGAAAAGCGAGTCCCCACTCGAAACAAAAGCCACTCCACTGCCTGGGCAGAGAGGGAGTTTAATGGCTTGGTCCCAACAAGGCCGGAAGAAAGCATGTCTATCTGTGCAAAAAGCTTGCTTTGCATGACATACAGTATAGAATTTGTATCAGATTTAAACTGAAGATATTATCATGAGACCAAGCTTTGTTTTCTTTTTGTTTTTTTAAGTTAAAGTATGTCTCCTTAAAGAAGGATGTAATGAAGGACATTTTGGAACCCTGACCATAAACCCATGTCTATCATCACATCAATTTGGCACCAAAAAGTGCAGCCTAGAGGCAGATTGAAAACATTTTCTCTTTTATTTAATCTAGCAACACAACACTGACCACATGTTACAAAAGATGTTTAAATAAATCTGCAAATCTGGAATTGAATGAGGTAAAAGCAGAGTTATCAAAGGCACATTCTCCAGGGTTATTATCTTAACTTCTATGTTTTATGCTCAACTTCAAAACACCATTGTAGACCTGGCAGAGGAAAAACAGAAACAAAACAGCTTTCCTCAGGAAAGCTGCTTTATACGTACACACACATTAAATTATACATTTTTAGTATGCTAATAAACATGTTGATTGTAGTCTTACAAGATCCAGATACACTTTGTCTTCTCGCCACATGTACCTTTAGTAAATACTCAGCACAGTAGATTCTGTTGTTATAAATCTGGAAGTTATGAAATATGTGTTCACATAGAACACTTGGTGGAATCATTCATTTCATGCTTCATGTCTAACTCCAGCTCCTTTTTTTTCAAAGCTGCATTGATGAGAAACAGAAACTGGCTGGAATATGAGGCTGTCATGTTGATGTCTGTGAAAAACATGTTGCATGTAACTTAATGATCTGCTATTTGGCTTAAGGTAAGAGATTAGGAACAGTCATAAAGGGGTTTTACAATGTCCTTTATATATAGAAATACAATTCAGTAATATGAACTTTGACCTCATTGTTTGTGGGCTTGATAGATGTGGAACACCAGCTTAATATAAGCATTAACATCTTTGTGAATATGGAAGCATCATGACGTGGTACTTCCATCATGACACTCAGGAATATACTGTATATATCTGTGCAAAAAATACACATTACTTGTTGTATATGCAAACGTACATTCTAATCCCCAAGGTGCACACAGCTGTAATTGATATATATATATATCACTAATTTTATGCATCTGTATTAATGTCCTTGTTTTTCATATTCAGCAGAAAGTAACGTGATCACTCACAATCTAAACTTTGGCAGGTATTAGTTGTTTCTCAGCCAATAACAAAGAGGCAAAAGGATCTCTGTCCAGAATCTAATCCAATAATAACCTCACATATTAACTCTAAAAATAATCACTCTCTCAAGACGGCTAGTGTGCAGCAAGTGACCCTCGTAACTATTACCAACTCATTACTGGAATTTCAAGGTTACTTTAAAACAGAGTGTTTATACATAATGCAGATAGAAAGGCACCATACACTGTACAAAAATTCATCCCACGTTCAATATCGTATAGAGTTGATACAAAAAAAAACAATATATAAAACATTCATAATATTTATGGGCTGTGTTCTGTTTTTAATAAAAAAAACAAAATTTCTCATTTGTTCCAGATAAGTTCTGTTCTGCAGTTTAAGGAGTCAGTCTGTGGTAGTTGCTTTCCATTCAGAAGAGTTCAAGTCCTCCATATTATTACAATGCAGGTCCCCAGGAAAATGGAAAAAAAAATTGTGGTTTGACATCATGTTTGAATTTTCATAGAAGCTGACCTTATAGCATGCGCAAAATGTGCACAAATTCCCAGGCATTAAATAATCCACCTGAAAGCATTTGTCCCTAAATAACGTCAAGTTTGTGAATCTGCTTGTAAATTAAAATCAGTTCAGGTGAATCTTTGTCTTTCGTCTTCTTCATGGCTGCTCTTCAGTTCATTGAGGGGAAAGGTTATGAGGCAACAGCAGAACAGAAATAGCTGTTGCTCTGGGGAAGCCCCAACAGAAGGACAAGGTTGAAGTAAAACAAAATAAAAAGATTCATTGGATGACTCCCAGGGCCAGCGAAATGAGATGAGACAAGAGGATAAAATGGGCGGCGTCCCTCTAATGTGCTACATAGCCATTTTGAAGTATAATGTTCAAAAGACTAGGAGAAGTCCAGAGGGCGGATCATCATGACCGTGGTTCGTAGCGAGTAGCTGGGGCCCTTAAAGTAGTGCCACTTGATACCGTTTAACTTCCCTACATGTTGTCCTTGGGTAAAGTACATGCCGTTAAGGTTGGACGGGCCACAGGCATCAAACCACCAACCTGAATAGAGACACAATTTAATATTAGTTGCAAATCATCAATGCCGTTTAGCAGAACAAACAAGGGTTTGAGTAAGTAGTGTTCTGTCAAGGTAACATTTGTGTGTGTTACTGTAAAGGTTGAACGTTTCCCATGGCCTCTCCCACAGGGCCATGGTTCTGACACCATTTCACTGCTATCTGCTCAATGTGTTACTGTCACTGAGTTCATTGGCATACCAGTACCTGTTGCTGAACACTTTCAGTACCTCTTCTATTTAAAGCAAAGAGTGCATGTGCACAAGAAGAGTTGTGCATGGCATGGGAAGCTTTTATTCTATTCCCAAGGTCACACATTTCATACTTTTACTGAAGTGAAATTCAGTTTTCGTTTTAGGTCACTGCAGGCTGTCTCTTCATACTTCTGTGTCTCATTATGGACCATAATCTGTCAAACAACCTGCCCATAAATTTCCATCATGCAACTTCCTTTCTTAATCTGGCTTTTAAGCAGTATGTGTCCTTACTTTATAAAATTTTACTGAAACTGTATTTCCATTCAATCTTATTTAAATGTTATGCCTGCCACTTTTGAAATTGTGTCTTAATGCTTTTTTAAATACACAACTTATGTAAATGTATGTTTGAAAGGTGCTTTACAAATAAAGTGCAATACAAATAACGGTATTATTATGGTTAGTACTGTATATTTCAGATGATAGAGATATACTGAACATAACATATATTCCATCCTAGTAATCTGTCATTGAAGTATCATATCTGAACTAGTGAACACGCCCTCACTGATACAGTCAGATATAGAACATATGCGAGGCATGGCATGTTTCAGTCACACAGTGACAAATGGCAGCTCTTCTCTCTTCTGGCAGACCTGAATACCACAGCGGCGTACAGAATGACATTTCACAAGACCTGCTGTCAGTAATCAGGAGCAAAGTTCTGCTGGCATGGATCACACAGATATAAATTTCACATTGATTGCTGCTTCATCATAACACACACACACAACATAGCAATGAAACTTGTGGGCACCTTACATTTCCACAGCTGCTTATAGTTTTAGGATGCTGGCACCAGTGGAAATCAAATATGGAACTGCACTTGCTCTGCTTACATTTATTTGTCTGATTTTTTAAAAGTATTCCTTAAGCTGGAGCCCTTTACAGGACACACGGTACCTGACATTTTTAGAGATGGACCAAAGTTGTGAAAGCTTAAAGCTGCTATAGTCAGTATTTAGAATTGAACAAGGGATTGAATGATTATGTCTAATGTAAGAGCTGTTGCTTGTAGTGACAAACCTACAGGAAAATTATCACCAACTCTGCAGTTTCCCTCAACTCTAGGGGGCATTTTGTCATCTTTTAGATCATTGTTTTAGTTTTAGAGCCCACAGCTTTGCTGTTTGAGTTCACTCTCACAGGTGTCGTCAATTTGTAGCCACAGCAACAGCTGTTCTCAGTGAGTAAACTAATAAACAACAACAATGTACACTACATGCCCTGCATCAAATGACAGAGAGACAAAGTTAACGATTTGCTGGGAAAAAAGTAGTGCATTTAGTAGTTAACAAGAGTTGAGCAAAACAGAGCTAAAAGGAGGAATATTGGACTTAACATTTGCCAGGCTGCTATAAGCTGGTTAGGTAAATAAGCAATAAGTTTGAAATGTCAACCTAAAAGGTAATATGGCAATACATGATGACAAAGAATAGGCTAGATTTGAGCAACAATTGAAAAAAAACCCACAGTTGAGTAGTAGACTGTACCAGCAGAAAAGCTGGTGGTAATGTCTTGTACTTGATACAATGATGGGATGGGGTTTGGTTATAGCATGTCACACTGTGTGTTGTGCAACCTGCTGTTTCATTTTATTGAGAAATTGTTTTTCCTTTTAAACAATGAAGCAGAATACAGCAAAAGTCACCTACTTGCTATTCCTCATTTGTTGATTTACCGCAGACCACACAATTGTGGTCACACACAATCGCGGTCACACACAAACATTTAGTGTGCACAGCAGCAATCCTTTGGGATTTATGATCAGTATTCTCTCTGTTTCCAGGTGAGCGCTTTTTACAGACTTGTAAAAACAGGGGGTGTCTTATTTTGAAAAGAAAGACCCCCTAGTGCAGTTCTCATGATAGCGGGATCTCCTTCGCGTCTTGTCAGTGCTGTATCCCTACTGTATGTTGTAGTACTGTGCAAATATATATACATTACAGTATGTGTGTGTTCAAACTACATTCTCCTCCGTATTCTTAATACGGCATGCAACAGTTGTCCTCATAAATGTAGCAGAGAAGTATTTTCCTCTTGTATATTCCAGACACTTACATCATCTGTAAGTGTCAGCCCTGCTCTTGTAAATGCAGGGTATAAATCAAATGATATACTGTACATAGTGTAGCACAGTGCTGGGTTCAGCCCAGCCTTGACTCCGGCAACATGTTGTCATGCCTCTCCTTTGTGGCTTGCTATAGGCAGGCTATGAATCAAGCAGAGTAGGGGTGTTGATTAGTGATCAGATGCCAGTTCCCTTTACCCCACTGCATTCACAATGACCTAAGAGGTAATGCTTAACTTAAATCGGCACTTAGAAATGCTTGATTAGTACCAGGTCAGGACTTCACGGCAGTAGAGCTGCCATGCGGTGACAGCAAGGGTCACTGGGCTCCACTTACACAGCAGGAGAAGCAGAGTCATTTTAAATCTCTCTGACACTTGGTGCCGCGCCCAGGGATTTTTATAATGTGCTTGTTTCCAACCACAGTGCAACTGGGAGGGGATGCAGAATATAGTTACATTACATATTGGTAGAATGACATTATAGCCAATTATGCAGTTGGGGATTTAGTGGTTCATCAAGTACATGAGGTGGACGTAGGTGCAACATCTATGATTGCAATAAAAAGAACATTTCAAAAGGAATATATGATATAACAGTTGAGCCTATCTTTCAGTTTTGGAGCAATAGGTATGAGACATGAGGGAATTCTTTAAAACTTTACCCTGGAACATGCCTGTCTGAAAAGAGAGAGAATTTTTTTCACACACCTCAAGGGCTAATGTCATATGCTTGAGTCTGGAATAGAGGATTTTATGTCCTGTACCAGTAATTTTTTCAATAAATTTCAATAGCCTAATAGATGCAAACTGTCAAGTGGCCATGTTAGCCCATTGCATGTCTTGCAAGAGCAAGTTGTGATCCTAATGACCTGAACAAATGACTGGGCAATGAACACTGAGGTTGGTCATAAAGCTAATCAAAGGTTATTACTTTTTGAAATGGTAAAATCATGGCCATTGTTTTCTCGTAAAAGCAATTCTGTATAATTCTTATTGGTTATAATGACAATGTACTCCCAAGTTAATTGCTGAGACCTGAGAGCAAGAACACATGAAAAAGAAGAGCTTCTGAAAAGAAGTGTGATGGGAAAAGAAAGATGAGAAACTTAGACCATCAGACAGAGATAGCTAAACTTATTTGGAAGAGGAAAACTAAGGCAAATTATTAAATTATTACTTAAGATTGCTATAAATGATATTTATTCATATTAGAGTGGATTAGATGACAATATATAATGTCAAAGCTCTCTTTTGTTGTGACCAACCCACGGAGAGTAGCAACTTACTTCGAAGATCCCTCAACTCTGTGGAACGTTTTCCGGTCATTGCTTTGGTTTTGCAGCTTATTGGGCAATATACAGTAGTAGCTAAAGAACCAGATATATATTATTTAAATTTATGATTATCCTTAATACAATGCAGTCTTAGGCTACACTTACCACCCGTGAGCATGAGGGCACACTTGCACAAGCAGTTGTCATTGTCCATGTCCTTGGTGCTGAAGTCTGCTCCGTGGATTACGAGACTGCTCTGTCTGCCTGCAGTCCCACTGTGGCTTTTCAAGAACAGCCTGAAAGACATAAGGACGAGGTAGAGGAGGGAGTCAGGACATGAAAACACATCAGGGGGAGGAAGCGGGTGAGAGGAGTATGGTGGAGTGAGCAGTGTAAGCAATAAAGACAGCAAGAAGACATAACATGCTGCAAAAGATGTCTCCTGAGAGAGATTTATTTTTTGTTGTGATTGAATACATATAGAACACCTGGAACAACATTAACATGGTGGAGAAAAGATCAAATAAACAATGAAAGACAGAGCATATGAAAGAATAAGCGACAGAAAACGAGCGAGAGAGAGAGAGAGAGAGAGAGAGAGAGAGAGAGAGAGAGAGAGAGAGAGAGAAAATGCAGTGTGAGGAATGTCTGGGAATCACATTTCCATCCGCAGAGCCAGAGTACATTAATTTACAACACAAGTACTGAACTTTAACAGCTATACACAGTGAAAGAGCAATAAGCAATCTGTTTAACTTATCATCCATCCATAGCTGGGCAGGTAGAACACCGTCTCAAGTCTTTGGTATCCAGGTATGCTATATTTCTCCCTGTCTTGACTTCTTGTGTTTAATCAAACAACTCCTACTGTTCTTTATCTTTTCATGAGGTTTTCATTCTTTAAATCATACACACAATTTTTGCTGCTAGTATATATATATATATATATATATATACAGTATATATATATATATATATATATATATATATATATATATATATATATATATATATATATATATATATATATATATATATACACACACACACACACACACACACATACACAGTGGGGCTCAAAAGTTTGGGCACCTCAGGTAAAAATTTGTAGTAATGTGCATAAAGAAGCCAAGAAAAGATCTCCAAAAGGCATCAAATGACAGATTAGACATTTGTATAATATGTCACAAAAAGTTAGATTTTAATTCCATTATTTACACTTTCAAAAGAACAGAAGACAAAAAATTGGCGGCCCAAAAGTATGGGCACCCTGCAGAGTTTATAGCATGCACCGCCCCCTTTGGAAAGCGAGACCTGACAGTGTCATGGATTGTTCTCAATCATTGTCTGGAAAGACCAGGTGATGTCAATCTTAAGGTTTTAAATGCCCAGACTCATCTGACCTTGCCCCAACAATCAGCACCATGGGTTCTTCTAAGCAGTTGTTTAGAAAACTGAAACTGAAAATAGTTGACGCTCACAAAGCAGGAGAAGGCTATAAGAAGATAGCAAAGCGTTTTCAGATGCCAATATTCTCTGTTCGGAATGTAATTAAGAAATGGCAGTCATCAGGAACAGCGGAAGTTAAAGCAAGATCTGGAAGACCAAGAAAATATCCGATAGAACAGCTCGCAGGATCGTGAGAAAAGCAAGTCAATGGAAGAGTCATCAGAAGCCTCCATGAACCTCTTCTACATCCTCACCACAAAAATCCCCGTTTGAAGTTTGCAAATGAACATATAGACAACACGTTCTGTGGACCGATGAGGTTAAAATAGAACTTTTTGGCCGCAATGAGCAAAGGTACGTTTGGAGAAGAAAGTGCACAGAATTTAATGAAATTAAAGAACTTCTGTTTAACTGTTAAGCATGGGGGGATCAATCATGCTTTGGAGTTGTATTGCAGCCAGTGGCACAGGGAACATTTCACGAGTAGAAGGAAAAATGGATTCAATAAAATTTCAGCAAATTTTGGACGCTAACTTGATGTCATCTGTGAAAAAATGGAAGTTAAAGAGAGGATAGCTTCTACAAATGGATAATGATCTTAAACACACCTCAAAATTCACAGTGGATTACATCAAGAGGGCGTAAACTGAAGGTTTAGCCATGGCCTTCACAATCTCCTGACCTCAAGTAACTGAAAATCTATGGATAGACCTTAATAGAGCAATCACTTAAAGCAATCAATTAAATCAGCCTCACTGTGTATATGTATATATATATATAAATAAAATTCCAAGACCAAGGATTTCAGAAGGATGCGAGTATATAATAACTAGAGTACATGTTGTGCAGAATATGTTAGTCCCAAATGTGTCTCCTTTTTCATTTTCTTCATGAGAACCTTTCTATAAATTAGCCAATTAAATATCCTAAAACAAATTGGTATATAGTGCCATATTGCTGATATTTTAGTTCAGAGAAAATAGACTAAAACCACTACAATGATACTGCTTTGTGGGGATTGCCTTTGTCTGTTCAGGTTATGCTACCCAGCCATCTTTTCACGCTGAGGATTATTCAAACAAACAGCACATCTATGGGACTGATAAGATGTCACTCCCAAGCTGAATTCCTCTACACACTTGGCGCTCAACACACAAATTGAAAACTAATATGTAGCTTGGAAGCAGATTTCTTTAGGGCGTGTCATACTGGGAACTCATTCGAGGTGTGAATGGGAACTGCTACATGCAGATCTGACAATTCCTTCATCCCTTTGACAGCTCTTCCATTACAAGCACATGACTTCCCTTAAACTGCTGCATCACACACTTGCCTCCCCCCCTTTTCATCTTGTTTCTCTCACGCCCTCTTGTTTTCACTTTCTCCCAATAGAAGAGATTGTAAATCCAAAGAGCAGGACTGCAGCACCAAGCCAATTAGGTCTCTATTATTAAGTATGGTTCACTCTGAGTGAAAGCAATTTCCTGAGATCATTTCTTGACAACAAGGGACCATGGGCGTGTAGTGAACCTTGCACCTAGTTTGAGTTTTCCGATGAGAAAGTAACAAATATAACTAAAGCTGCAAGTAGCGTTGATGGGCCCTTGCTCCTCTGCGTGCGTCGGGGTTACCGGCGGACGTGCGACCGTGCATTTGCGCGACACTTAGAAACCGCAAATCGTCACCAATGAAAAGGGAACTCCATGCTGAGTTCAATGATACATCACACAAGACTCTACATCATACAGTTCATTATCGGTGAAAGGGGCGTGGCTAAATCATAAGGGGTGGGTCAAACCATGACCAATGAAAACGGAATTCCCGAAACACTTATATAAAATACTAAATAAATATTAAAATACTTAAATCTTCACCAGACTTGATTGACCACCAATTTTGGTGATTGATTGAGTATGTTAAGCCCCTCAAAAAGGCACTTAATTTGCCAGAAGAAAGGAAAGGAAAGGAAATGAAAGGCAAGAAAGAATTCTTTCAGTTTCAATAGGGCCTCTGCTGCTGTCAATCAAAATATTTTAGGTTTTGGGAGATGTTGAACACCATGCACTTCAAGCCTTTGTGAAGCTTGTACCTCTGAGGCATCAGCCTGCATACATAAAAGAAAGAGACGGGTAGACTCCCTGGGATGGAAAGTCATTTAACGTGAATGACTTCTGTATTTGGACAGCTGTGTAAATGGTTGAGTTGTACAGCAGAGTAAAAAACGTGACTGTGGGTCACAGTGGGGAATTCACTAAGCCACTAAACCAATATGTGTAATCCTACAAGGTAAGGGTGAGTCATGTGTCTAATCAGTGGCACCGAATGACCACTGGAAATGGCACTTTGGATAAGGCCCTGTGTGTATATGTAAGCACTTGGGGGTGCATATAAATACTGAAGTATTAACTGGTGTCTACGAGGAAACAGATGTCTCCGGAGATGCTTTCCAGTTGAGAGTAAAGTCACACTACCTCACTTACGGGTAGCATGACTTCTATCAGCTAATTCCTGATTCTGAGGAATAAAACATGCAATGTCAAGGATGAGGTCTGCTACCGCTCTGATAAAGAACAGACTTTGCTGCACATTTACACTCCATTTTCCAAAGCTCACAATCTCTGCTGTGCTAAGAAATCGCCAAGGCACATCATCAAGAGGGATTTTCAGCATGACACTTTGACAGTCTGCTTTAAATTGTCTGTGGCTGTGTTTACTGGCTGCGGTGCATATTTACCAGACCAACAAACCCCAAGTCAACAGACATCTGCAGTTCTTCCTGTCAGGATCCATTATGCATTCAAATGATAAGTGGAGTAATGTAAAGATGGGCCAAGAACTTAAGAGAAAGAGATGCTTCTTCTGAGGCCTGTTTCTAAGAATGAAAGAGAAAAAGACAGAGACACAGAAATTAACAGAGAGACGGCGTCTAATAGTTTACATCAATAAAATTATAGACATCTGCTCAGCCCTATCAGGAACTTAAAAGGCAATGCATGCTAATCTGATTGTTCTTGTTGAAGTAACTTAATAATGTGATTGGTCAAGGCTCATTAGTAACCTAAATATTGAGCTGTGAGGGGAATCATTTGGTTTTACTCAATGACACCTCTGGGGAGGGAAAATAGTGTCACGCCATCTAATTCTTTCAATATTCACCGGGGACGACGGTTTATTTGTGATCTTTCAACATATTTAGAAAGTTAAAGTAGCAACAGTGCATATCATCATTAGGGTCTATTCACACAAATTACAAATAACATGTTCCCTGGTGGTATCTTGTCATGCATATTTTTTTTTTACTTTTACAGCTTCTAATCTAAGACTTCTGCTGATCACAAATACCACCCACTCAACTTTAAACTAAGTTTACTGGTTTCATAAAAGAAAGGAAGCCAATTCATACAGTATTTTGCAATCACGTGATCACCATGGATACCTAGTGGGCAAGAAACGCCAACAGACAGTGGCCAGCCTGAGAAATTGCAGCCTTGCAGATTTCCAATACTACAATCAATCAACTATTTAGAACATATGTCACCAAATGTTAAAATTAGATATCATGAAAAGATTAACATGCTCAGAACTTGTGATTCAGCACCCGCTGATGTTTTCAGTGCTTGATCATATTGATGGAGCCTTTTTTTTAAAGCTTTAAAAAAATTTGATAAAAGTTGTTGTCTTTTGTATGTTTGTGCGAGAAACCGCATGACCATTCCCATCTTAACCCATGTGTGGTGTTTAGGTCTGTGGGACCGGTTTTCAATGTTTGCTAATTATGCTATTTCTTCTAACTCACTGCTATGAAACTTAATGTTCTTAATGTTCTCCTCCTACTAAGCCTGCTGTGTGTGTGTGTGTGTCTTTGCAGCTGTACAGTATGTGTAGGTTTCTGAGTCTGTTAGTTAAGTTTACAGTTAGGCTTTACACTTTGTTAAAAACCTTCTATTCGCTGCCTTCGTTCGTTATTAATGTTTGAGATTGCACATAAAATCTAAAATAAAATAAAAATCAAAACAGTTTAACACATTTTGTTAGACCTGCCACATCAGGCTCAGAATGTAGGAGCTGTTCACCCTAGAAAGTACCTTAGAAACCTGAGTAAAACAAATCAGCCTTCATATTTCCAAAAACACATTTAATTTAAAGCAGAGAAATGTTCATGGAGGACTACCTTAGACCTGGCCCTTTCCTAAATGTGTCCTCTCCTTCCCACACAGAGGAAAGATGTGTTAGATGTGTTAGCAGGCTGGGATAGGCATAGGGCCTCAGATCTGCAAAAATGTCACTTGTTCGCAGTCTCACTTTTATCGGACACTTCCCATTTCACAACACACTGTTACTCTGAGCAGAGGATATTGCTGTCATACAGTGACTTTATGATAGAATGTCTTCGGAGAGGTTAAGGGAAAAGCCGTAAAACAATATGTCTAATGCAATGTATGTTACCCTGTTCAAAGTTCAAGCGATTTTCTAAAGAATACAGCAGAAATAAAATACAGAAATGGTTTTGACGGGTCACAGTAATGTGCACAAAATCTTTCTTGAGACTCAAATGCAAGTGTTTTTTAAACATATGCCACTTTTCATCTTACGACTGACAAAGCCAAGCTTAGCCTGCTTTGTTTTCTTTCATCTTCATACATGAAGGAGACACCCCAGTCAGCTGAGGGTCCAGCGCGTGCTGTTACACACCTGGCAGTAGTTAGCCTCCTGAACTGCAGTCTGATTGGCCCATTGCAGAGGTTAATCACCCTGACCAATGGTTCACTTCCTACTGCAAGGCCGCAGAGGTGTCTGGCTGGCTGAGACCTGCTTGACTGCTCTCTTGAAATTAGGTGTCATAATAATAATAATGTGTTTTCTGCATTACTGGCTACGGTATGGGAATAAAGTGTCCACATTCAGTCATCTTCTTAATGTCTCATGTCCATTAAAAAGAGGACAATATACTACAAGGAAAAGAGCTGTACCACTCGCCTTTGAAAACCTCTGGACATTTTAATTTGTGTCCATTCAATTTGAAAATCATTCTTCACTTGGATATCTAGCACAACAACTTCAACTTAAGGCACACTTACTAGCTTTTTCCACAGTTTTCAACCCAAGCTGTAGTTTATTTAGCCACAGAGCATGTGTGTGTATTTCAGGCCTGTGTGTAATGTGTGTTCTAAAAATAAAACATTGTAATTTCCCTTGAAAGTTTAATAAAGTATAAATTATATTATTATTATTATTATTATTATTATTACAAAAATGATGGATCTGTTGGTATGCAAGTTCAGCAGCTGATTGCAGCAATATCACTTTAACTTACACAGATGAAGAGTGGTGTGGTTAAAAGCTCGTAGATGGACCTTGAGTTGGGATTGTTTTGTGTGTGATCAGTATTTTCTTAATTTTATGCTATCTTAATTCCTTGGATTTTCTGTTTACTGTGCACAATCAACTTCATGTCATGTTTAAGTGTTGCAGCCTGTAGCTTTAATAATCATCTCTGTAACATTTGAAACTGTGAAACCTGAAGCTTCCAGGGATGGAGTTCAAAACATAACTTGAGATATCAAAGATTATCTCAGTGTAAGCATTGGAAAATAGAGAAGTTACAGTGTTTTGGAACACAAATCTGCCAAATGTTTCTCTAAATCCTCACATGAAAAACATCTATCTGATTCCACGGGGAAAATCCGGTTATTACCATGTGGAGAAATCACTGGATTTAAGAAATTGGCTATCTTCTGAACAGGAAAGGATACTGAATAAATATGTAATGGCCCGTTCACCTGGGGGGCTTTGAAAGTACATATATGAAACATTTTTCCATGTTAACCTCAACTTGTATCTGTGCATATATTCCACAAGTTTGGAAATTACGGTTCTCAGTTCTCAGTGCCCAGGGTACTTCTCTACATCTTACCATGCACATTAGTGTTTTAAGATGCATTACACATACTCACACATTCCACTTCTGTGAAGTAGTTGCATGAAAATTTAAATTCTTAATCCTAGAAAAAAGGTTAGCTATACAGACATGGTCAGGCTTTGGGCATTAATCATTAAGCAAAGGGTTTTTAAAAACATCTTTTACATGAAAACAGAAACAATGTTACATGTTAGAAAATATATAATATATAAGATTTGTTTAGGGTTTAAGTACACTTGGGTGTAGAATGGGCCGGACATGGCATCCCACATTACAAAGATTCGTACTTTCAGCTTTACAGATATCGCACATCACATTTCAACTCACGATGACGACTACTATTGTCTATACTAAACATTATGCTAAAATATGAACACTATAGTCGCCATCAGTGGGCTTATTTGCCAACGTTAGCTACCGTTACCTCCGAAAAATCCAGCAAATAGATGGTACCCAAGGATAACGTTACCTAAAACAGATTTAACGTCACTGCTGAGGGAACATTACATAAGAATGTTTTTCATGTTGGTTTTGAGCAGTATGCAACCCCACTAATCTGGAACAGTAAGTCATTACAGCATGTTGGGGGGGAATACAAAGGCAGAGGGGCCGCAGCATTAGCTAACGTTAGCTTCCTGATAAACAAATTCATCAAATTCAGTGTCCCTAATGCTATTTTCCAATATGCAGTAGCTATCATATTTCACATTTGTCACTCTCCATGAGAAACTGCTACACTCGCAATGTTGTTTATTTGGTTGCCATGACTTTGTAAGAGAGGACGTCCTGTCAGTTGCTCTCCCACAAGTGGAGAGAGAGAGGATGACTGTTCGCTTATGTTCAGTAAAGCAGACGGCGCTGCAGAGTTGTTTAATTACACCTTCATGACTTTTCATAAACAGCTGAAAGAGTGTCGGTATGCTGCTTCTGTATATACCGTGATCATTGTCTTGTCAAAAACATCTTGATGTAGACAATACTGTTTTATACTTACCAATTGTGTTCAATAAGAACAATTGCCTCATGAAACAACAACAAAAATAAAACAATGACAAAGCCACGTATAAACTTAGTCCTCTGTATTTCCAGGACCATTCTCAAAAATCACTGTTTATGTGCCTGAAACTGTTTATCTTAGCCAGCATTCATCAGTTAGTTCCGTTTGTGGGTCAGTCTTTTTCTTTTAAAATAATTTAGTTTTATGCAATTTTCTTTAGTCTGTGTCATTATTTCCTTGACTGAGCACTATTTCATTTTTCATTCCATTTACTCCAATTAACTACTTTTTTGTATATCTTTTCTGCCATTTTCCCTCTTCTATTCATATTGATATGTAGCACAAAGTCCATTTTTGCAGCAAAGAAACTGTGATAAATGAGGGTGATTAACTGAATGTGTTGATCTGATGGCTATCATTACAGCAATGTTTGCAGGTCATCAAATTATATTTGATTTTTATTATTTTCTTTTCTGCAACCCATGCTGTATCACAGCAACCAAATTAGGCTTGCTGATAGGAGAGCTTTTTTCTGTTGTTTATGAAGACAGTAACCTCCACAATTATGGTAAGCCCAGTCACAATGAAGGGAAAAACTCAAGAGCTCATTTCACAATATTATGAGGTTGTGGTTCAGTGGGAACTTTGAAGCTCTGGTCAACCCAAATTTACCCCTCAAAGTGTTGTACACAAGATGTGTTTGTTCGCTTTAAAACAACATTATTGATGTCAGCTTACACTGTGCAGATGTTGCCAGTGTATTTCTTCCTTTATTTGGCTGCTATTTTGGTGCACTGATGTAGGCCCCTTGATGTGTTCCTGCTCTAATTCTCTACTTCTAGGAGCATTTTTCTTTGAGTTTTACAAATCCAATGCATGTTGTGCATGATAGATGCAGGTGCATGATAGCTTTTTTTTCTGTTTTCAGAACTGCATTGAACAATAAAAGTTTAAGTCAGAGGTGCCTAAAGTTGGCGACGGTTATAGTCAAGCCAATTGTTTTTTACATATATTAATTTTCCATTAATTTACACTTTATTTTCTCTAATGGTATTGAAATAAGTAATGATCTTTCCCAACATATTGTTAAATTGGAAGGAAACTTGTTTATTGATGCTTAAACTGGTTAAACTGGACATTATGCACACACACACACCTATCAAAACCATCTAAATATTATTGGTAATTTTTGCCCCTTATTGTATTCTAGATCCTTAACTACCACTATTATTAAATTTTTTAAATCATCACATTGTTAATAATGTACTGATATAACAGTTGTATTATGCCAGAAAAAGCCAACAAGATGTCAAGGACTGCATAAAGATAAATGGCGCGTTTATACTTTTAGTGCACTGGTATATGACATTTATTCAGTGTACGTGACTTCATTTACAAAGGATTAGGACCTTATATTTCACAAAGGAACAATTGCACACTTACATCCCTCTCTGCAGATCAAGTCATTTCTGTTTTTACAGTACTGTATACATACAGTGAGGAAAATAAGTATTTGAACACCCTGCTATTTTGCAAGTTCTCCCACTTAGAAATCTTGGAGGGGTCTGAAATTGTCATCGTAGGTGCATGTCCACTGTGAGAGACATAATGTTAAAAAAAAATCCAGAAATCACAATATATGATTTTTTAACTATTTATTTGTATGATACAGCTGCAAATAAGTATTTGAACACCTGAGAAAATGTTAATGTTAATAATATGTTAATTAATAATTAAAATGTTAATAATTGGTACAGTAGCCTTTGTTTGCAATTACAGAGGTCAAACGTTTCCTGTAGTTTTTCACCAGGTTTGACACACATTGCAGAAGGGATTTTGGCCCACTCCTCCACACAGATCTTCTCTAGATCAGTCAGGTTTCTGGGCTGTCGCTGAGAAACACGGAGTTTGAGCTCCCTCCAAAGATTCTCTATTGGGTTTAGGTCTGGAGACTGGCTAGGCCACGTCAGAACCTTGATATGCTTCTTACAGAGCCACTCCTTGGTTATCCTGGCTGTGTGCTTCAAAGCATGATGCTACCACCCCCATGCTTCACAGTAGGGATGGTGTTCTTGGGATGGTACTCATCATTCTCCTTCCTCCAAACACGGTTAGTGGAATTATGACCAAAAAATTATATTTTGGTCTCATCTGACCACATGACTTTCTCCCATGACTCCTCTGGATCATCCAAATGGTCATTGGCAAACTTAAGTCGGGCCTTGACATGTGCCGGTTTAAGCAGGGGAACCTTCCATGCCATGCATGATTTCAAACCATGACGTCTTAGTATATTACCAACTATAATTACTAACAATTGTTAGTAGTTGGATTCTTACTGATTGTATGGGGTGGACAGGTGTCTTTATGCAGCTAACGACCTTAAACAGGTACATTTAATTTAGGATAATAAATGGAGTGGAGGTGGACATTTTGAAGGCAGACTAACAGGTCTTTGAGGGTTAGAAATCTGGCTGATAGACAGGTGTTCAAATACTTTTTTGCAGCTGTATCATACAAATAAATACTTGAAAAATCATACATTGTACTTTCTGGGTATTTTTTTTAGATTATGTCTCTCACAGTGGACATGCACCTACGATGACAATTTCAGACCCCTCCATGATTTCTAAGTGGGAGAACTTGCAAAATAGCAGGGTGTTCAAATACTTATTTTCCTTAATGTAGATAAAACCAAGAAGCTGGAAGCAAGACAAACATTTCTTGGCAATGCTTAATATTGTTTATCATAAATGGTGAGTCATATGCATTGTTGGACTTGGACTATTCCATTATTATATCTGGTCTCAAAGTGGTCTGTTTGTGGCCTTGTTGATGTGCTTTTGTTCTTTCAAGCTATGTGTGCGTGTCCGAGAGAGAGAGAGAGAGAGAGAGAGAGAGAGAGAGAGAGAGAGAGAGAGAGAGAGAGAGCGAGAGCGCAAGAGAGCAAGAGAAATATTTACGATGACACGCGCTGACGCAGACTGTATTCCAGTAAACCACCACAGATGACATAAAATAATCCTAACCAAACTAAAAGGCTGGCCATTATTACTTACAGCTATCTCTTATATTTTAGAGCAAGACATTTAAAAGCAAGAAGCTGCCCAAAGCAAAAAACATGGCAGCAGTGGTTTGTTTTGGGCCCCGCCATCTGGTTTGTTTTGGCCCATGTTTCAGAGGAGCAATGTGTGATTATCATACCACAACTATTTTTCAAGAACAAATCTATTTATAGAGATCAGTGTTTCGATTGGAATCCTAACAGTATGAGCCTGCATTAAAAACAGGCTGAAATGGCCAGGGATGCCCTTTGTCTGCCGCAGTGGAACAAAAAACAATTGTTTCCACAATTCAAAACAACAAAAGGTTAAGCGTGGGATGTTAAAAATGTGTAAAACCCATGAAAGGATATAAAAGCAAATATAAATGTGTGTGAAAGTGAGTTAAACAGATATGGTAGAGTAGATTCTGTATTGAGGCTTGATACCCAGTCCTAAAAATATATGGGCCTGCACTTCACATATCTGTGTACCATGTACACCAGCCTAAAGTCTGTGCGTGTGTCCTGCCACAGAGCCAGAAATAAAGACTAAAAGGTACAGTAGCAAGAGATGGAGTTTTCTCAAATCTCAACTCTGCGTACAAAATTAAACAAATACCAAAAACAATGATCTCTTCCGCTTGATTGAAATCCAATTCTCCAGTCAAAACGACGAAGCCCATCCAGGTACGGGCCCCTTAAGACGGAAACCGTGTGAAGTGAAACTTCTGTCATCGCAAGACAATTCTGAAAATTACATTTGGCAACAAGCCAAACTCCCCACCGCTGCAGGGAAACACAGAAAGGAATGGAATGATTTAGGTAAAGCCTTATAAGCCACAGAATCTCGTTCCCTGATTCGTCATTCAAAGCTGGACACAAGTTACTTTGCCACTAAAGGGACCTCTTATCAGAGAGAACCAGCCATCCAGTGAAAACTGCAGAATTGGAGATGTCAGACCCAGCAATTGCTCGGAACTCTTTGGAATTTGCAGTAGTTTTCCACATCTGAGAGGGCCAAGCATCTGCCATGGTTTGAGGCCTGTTATCATTAACCCCTTCAAAAGAAAACAGAAACTTTCGCCCCCGCAACACACAGGGACAAAGCGTCAATCAAAGGAGCGTTTGTAATGAGTAGACGACAAGTGATAGATTTGGTTTGGAAGGAATTTGAGATGAGAAAAAACTTCACCACAGACTTATATAACAGGATCGACATTATTGAAGTGTCTGGAGAGCTCACAATTACTAGCCATGTTTATAATGTTAACACTTATGAACATTTTGTCTTTCCATTGAAGTATTATTTCCTTACATATTACCTTACTTCCTTCCTTTCAAAAGTAACATATGCTAAAGCTTCACAATCTTGTGCAATGATAAAGGCTAACGATGGCACTAGATTAAAGTTCAATAGATTACCAAGGCTATTATAGTTCATTCTGATTTATCCAATATTCACTCTGGAACAAAGTAGTGGATAGACCGAACAACACTGCCATCGAAAGAGCAATGCAACTAGCGTGACTAAAAAGTATTTGTTTCATTATTTGTAGAAGACTGAATCACGTTAACATGTGGTGCAAATATTGGTTCACAACCCTACTGAATCCTTAGGAAGACAGACAAATCTCGCTGTCTCTGTGTTTCTTGGCCTGAAAAACAAGGATGACTATCGTTGTCTACTAGGAACAATACAATATGATGATGTCTTACCTGTAGTTTTGTTTCTCACTGCCAATTTGGAAGCGGTCATATAGCGAGAAGGCCTGGTGTGCGTCCCAATCGGTCAGCTCTACACGGAGGGCATTCTGTCTCTGGCTTGTCAAATGGTAAACATACTCATTCCCCAACCAGTGCTCTGCAGACAAGCTGCCAAAACCCTGCAACAAAGGAAGAGAAACACAATAATCAGTGTGGAGACAGCGTTCCAAATCCTTTTTGTAAATCATAGTGTTATATCCCCTATTTTCCGAGAATACAAAAAATCTCAACACTAGAGGATTGTGGAATGGATGGAAAGGAATTTTGTCATTTATTTACTCATTTGTTTTTTGTCAATCAGAAATTAGACCAGAACAAAACGGTTCCTGATAACAAGTAATGTGGCTGTTTATCCACCAGCAGAACTGTTTCTGTAGTGTGTGTGTGTATATATATTTCTCATAGCATTCTTTTCCATTCCTCCAGAACTCAGTGATAAAGTCACACACATTACTCATATTGTGTATTAATGTATTTTAGGCTTTCTTTTTGGCTTGATCTTCCACATAGATAGACTTACCTACCTATAAAAGTGCTTAAATTGGTACCAGCTGAAATAGACACACACCTTTTTCCATTTCTTTCTTCCTCTCAAGTCACACATGATAAAGTAATTATTAACTAAAGATTTCTTTCCATAAATATATACTGTATGCACGGAACACTCCTTTAAACAACAGCAAACGTTTGTATTTGATCAGATTGCTCCTGGTCACAGGCAAAGTGCTTCTGACAGCAGCAAGAGCAGTGGATTGCAGAGGGGAATATCACAAAGCAGGATGACATTACAGCTCTGACAGGGCAGTCTGGACCACTCCATTAAATATTGGGAAAGAGGGGGGTGGGGTGGGGTGGGCTAGGAAGGCAAAGTCAGGGAGAAGTCTGTGTTTGTGTTAAGTGTGTGTGTGGTGATGAGGAATGGGAAGGAGGGAAAGTAAATATGGGGCATTCCTTGAGCCTTAGGCATGTCCTGCCGAGTGGGTGGAAGAGAAAGTGTCTGGGGCCCATTACCGCTTTCTCTCCTTTTATCTCTCACTTTTGCTAGAATTGATCTCACTCCTGATGAGATGTTCCCCTCTGACTGTCTTTCAGCTCGGTCCAACACCTCATACTGTGACCGTGGCTTATCTCAAGAACACTGGCTGGAGAAAATGCTTGGAGTCAAGCTCTGTTGACAGTTTTCCATTATATAGTTCCGGTTCTTCACGATCCTTCACACGCAAACCTGATCTACATCACTCAGCTCAGAAAAGATGAGAAGATGGTTAGTCATATTTTTGGATATAGTGATTGGTTTACATTTCAGTTACACTTGCTAAAATCACTGTCTGGCAGAAAAAGTAATTGTAAACATTGAGCCCTGTAAAACTCAAACTGTTGTTACAAAGATAAACTAGACTCAGAGAGTCCAATACTCTACAACCCTGGTTCTTAACCGTTGTTGTCTGGCCTAACATCCTCAGCACCAACCTTTATGTTCTTATAACTGGATTATAACTGAATGTTATTTAATATTTTACAATATTACTTGTATGTTACACTACTTTATTTTCTTCATACAATTAAAGTGTCATTGTTTAGGTTGCTTTTGTCATACTTGCAATTGATTAGGTTCTAGACGGGCTCTCCTGTCCTTTTGTAACCTCTCTCTCACACAAACAATTGTCGGACATTTTGTGAATTTTTTAACTGTAAACCATTTCTGCTTCCAGATTGTGGCCGGAAAGCACAGAGAGAGACTGTGTTTTGCCTCCAGGGCCGAAGTTCATTCTTACTTCGGGGCTAAACCCCTTCACTTTACATAGCAGCTGGGAACAAAGACAAAAAAAACAAACAAACGGGATCTTGAGATGTTGCAGGGGTAAATTGAAAATATAGATTTTGAAATACTAGACTTTTTTAGACTTTTTAAGACCCTGCAGAAACCCTGACTAAGCTCAGGGCTGTTCCTTAAGCAGCTAGCTCCGTTTATAACATGAGGGTAGCCTTCCAGAACTCCCTGTTATTGGTCTGAAAGTCCAAACCATCCAAAAAATGTTTTTACACTAGAAACAAACCAAACCATGGTTTAATTAGATCCAGACTAATAGTGTGCCTGACTCAGTTTAATGGACAGATTACTGGTTATTGTAAACTTACTAGTTCATTACTTGATCTTTCCACTTACATCATGGCGACTGCCAAGTAGCCCCTGAGGTGTTTGTAGAGCAATAGTTGGGAACCATTACTCTACAAGCACCATTTTCACATGCTGATAAGAAGAAAGAGTAGGTTGTGACTTTTATTTGCAAGGTCTCCAATGATATGTGGTCTCCTGGTAATGTAATAACAAACATTAGATGGTCTTAAGATCTCATTTTAACAAATGCACTACTGTACATCCCTGCTGCCAAAATTCTCTCCATGGTCCCACAAAGAAACACCATGTCCGTTATAACTGAAGGATTTACAAATCCTCCATGCACATTAAATTTGTAAGCACAAGCCACTAGAGACCAAGAATGAGAAAATTAATAACACAAAACTCCATCGATCTCCTCCCGGCTATTCAAGCAGAGGTTACACTACGCTGTTGGATCAGCACTGTACTGTAAATGTCGGCCAAGGTCCATGCATGTGCCCTCATCTACTGTAATGCATTCTATACTCTGTATGACACCTGTTCAAAGCTAAAGGGTTTCCACGTCCATCTCATTGTTACTTACTTTTTAGGCCTCACATATATTTATTTTCTTCTCCCTTGTGCTATATATGTCTTTTATTACCATTCAAACCTTTTACCAGTGTTTAGTTTATTTGATCTAACTTAAGAGTTCTCTGGTTTATAATGTCCCACAAACTCTTTGAAATCATTTCCCATTACATGGTAAATTATACATCAAGACCATCGGAAAGAGGGGAAATAATTAAACTGGAAACACAAAGCAGATTACAGGGGATAGAATGAACATAGTCCATTTGACAATAAACTGACAGCTTGTGGAAGGTATACACAGGTGACTTGCACAGCAAACACAAGCAATGCAACTGCCAGCATTAATAAAATCCAATTTACCGTCTAAACACAGCTTGGGTTCTGAAATGTTAACACCCTTAATGCAAATATGCATACATTTCTCCTTGATGACAAACAGATGAAACACCTGGCACAGTGCTAGAGAGACTAAACACGTGTGTTGTTTGCAGATTTAGGTAAAGATTTCCCGTTGGAAAAAAGGAAGAATAACAGCATGTCACTAAAGCCTCGGCTGAGGAGCGGAGCAAGTCTCAAGACACCCTTGACAATATAGCTCATGCAAAGACGACGGGGGAGTTATTGCTGAAGAGGAATGACATCTGGATCAGTGGCTCTGCCTCTTAGTTTTCAGGATGTTCAGTCAAGGCCAAAAAGCACAAACTATTTGTCATAATCCTCTTGCGGAACTTTTTTCGCACAATTTTGTAATTTATGCTTGATGGATGTGGATGAGAGTATTCTCGCCATTTCTGTGTGTTGACTCACTGTCTTGTGTTTAAAAGGGCCACCATTATCATCTTGCTTTTAATGGATATGAATGAGTGTATACATGCCGGGCAAGTGTCTGTGTGCACGCGTTTGTCTCCTCTCACCATTTTGTACTCCTTCCACGTTCTCTGGAAGTCCACACTGCCGTCTTCTCTGCGCTGGATGACCGTCCATCCGCCACCAGCTGTTTCCATGTTGCAATACACCTATTCATTTGAAAAGAGAGAGCAAACGAGGGTGGGAAAACATGTGTATGAAGAAAATGGAACAATGAGAGCACCCCTATGTCTTCAAAAGAAATGAAACTAACAAGCTGAGTAATTCAACATTCAAGATGACTCTCGGCGGCATTCACAAACAATGAAGGGTCATTTAGATAATTATTGGGTTTACAGACACTCCCTTTTTCCAGCTTTCATTATGAGTCATCTTTGGGAATGCAACGTATCTGTGTCCTTCTCAAACTTAATCAGCGCCTCCTTATCCCTCACCAGCTCCCCAGAGATGTTCCTCATCAGGCGGCCTAGTTTCTGCAGGATCAAAGTAGAGGTCCTGGGTGTAATGTGGCCCTTAACCTTGGACCTCAGTGTGTGTAAGCTGATAATGCAGGGCTAGTGCTCTATCTGCAGTGTTGCTCTTTGTTTTGAGGAGAGCCCAGGGTGGAGTGGAGAAGGTCTCTCACCTCAGTCAGCCCACACAGCTGAACACACATGAACACAGCCTGGGTATGATTAAGGTTAGAACCCTTGACAGAATCGTTTTCCCAAAGACTAGCTCATAATTCATGTTAAACATGCACAAACCTACTTATGTACTTATTACAAATAGAATGTGGGGCAACACAACGCGTATGTGGGAGCAACCATTGACTCAGCAGGTGTCGGAATAACATGAACAAAAAATGACGTCACACCTTGAATCAGTGCTAACAATACATAGCCAGACTAGGATTCACTAGCCTCCAGTCAGATAGTGAAAGCTCCACCCAGAGGCTTGAAGCTCAGATGCTTCTTTTTACAAATACTTTCAAAAGCTGCTCCATTGTCTTTAAAGTATCTGCCCACATGAGGAATTCTAAGTAATGACAACCAAACTGTCGGCGCCTCCACACGGTACACACCTTCCGTGATCGTGCACCAACCCCCCCACCCCCAATGTAAAAAAAAAAGAAGAAGTAAATTGTCATTATCTTTACTTGAGTTTCTCTACGCGTGAAAGTCACCGGACAACACAATCTTCTGAACATAGCCATCCTGAGAAATACAGAGAGCATTGTGTGGAGCTGATAGTTTTAATTAGCCTTCCACCAACTAATTTGGCAATGACTTAAATGTAACGGACATTCATTGATATCTAAAAGTTACGCACTAAAGCTTTAGAGAATGTAAAATTATTAACAATAGCTTAATAAACAAGATAGTAATAGTATTTTCTTACACAAAAAGTAGAGTTCATATTTCTGTGATTAACCCTGCAGCACCACGCTTAAGTTTCAGACAGAAATCCACGCACACAGACAGTCTGCCAACCTCCTAACTTATTAAATCATCACTCCCATTAATCAAGAGTATGTAAGCATAGTGTAGAGGTTAAGAACACACACATCGACACTTGCACAATTGTCACCATCCTGATCAGCTCAGTGTCCGGTTTCACACCTCACCCCCCCAATAAACCTCTTGCACTTACAAAGCTGCCAAGTGTATTTTCAGCTTTCGGCATTCATACTCCCTGTAAACCCACTATAAAAGAGCAAATTAGAAGTGATGAAAAGGGAGATCTTTAAAATTACAGTTTACTTGTTGGCTGTGAGATATTGTGGCTTCCCACCTTTTTGGTCTCCTGCGGGTTGATCTGGATGGTGTAGACTCCGTTTTTATGAAAGCCAGCCTGGTAGAGGTCGGCACAGTCCCGGAACTTCTTCTCTTCAAATGCAACCTTTGTGCTATTAGGCACAACTGTGGGTACAAAAGAAATTATGAAAACAGTGTTACACAATTTGACGTTCTACAGTATCCAATCAAGCGTAAGTAAACCTACTTGCAGCCCTTGAGCACCTGGGTATTGCAAATTGTTTTTGATCTTTACAGCTGAGAATCTGTAGCTGTTATGTGTAAGGAATAGTTTGACATTTTGGGAAATATGCTCATTCCCTTTCTTGCTTATAGTAAGATGAGAAGATTGATACCACTCTGGTGGTGCTATCAAGCTAACTCTTTTACCAACATGTCAAACTATTCTTTTAGGCCACTATGTGAGACCTACACTACATTTTGTTGCTACATATTCCAGCTGCCGGATACACAAGAGGACCAAAGCTTAGGTGTTAGTGCTACAATATTTTGCGATAAAAGAAGGGACCAAGTACACACTTACACCAGCTACAGACACAGGAATAGCACTGTAAAAAACAGTCCATGCTATAAAAACGGTTACCCTTCATGCAACCTTGTGTGTCAGACAAGTATGGTTTTATGAAATCACAAATTGCAAGTACACCCTTAGCGGGTCAATTTATCATATTTCAAATCTGGACATCTTGGGGGAGAAAATATAAAAGGAGTTTGAGGCAGAAGCTGATCAGTGAAGTCTCTGTGTGTGAGTGTGAGTATCTTGTAACGGCCAGATTAAATCTGAGGGCGACTAACTTATTAGCAAGAGAAAAGCAGTCCATCGACTGGATAATCTCCTGCTCCAGGAGAAAAGCCTCCGACTTTGACAGACCAGCTGCATCCATTTCCATCTGTAGATAATTATGGCGGCACTATTTTGAAACCAAGCAAGAGGCTAAGGACAAAATACTACAAGCTATAAATTTCAAGTTCCTGTTATAACAAGTGGTTTATATTTACCTTCCATGCCCTCGTTATATTGATGGAAATTTTCCTTTTTTTCTCCTCTCTTTCTTTCTCCTTACTTATGAGGGGTTCATCTCAATTTACACACTATTGTTTTTATTATTGGAATTGTTGAGTCAAAGAAAATGTCAGGGAAAAGCGAAATGTGTCAGCGATCTTTGGCCCTCGCTTTGATCCCCTCCCTCCTGAGTGGAGAACATCCTGGTGGAAGCAGGACGCTTATTTGGGTGTACTGTCTGAGCATTTTGACAAAGTATTGAGTGTCAGCGACAAGAATCTCCTGCTGTGACAGGTTGACAGCCTTGGCCCTCGCACTCCGGACTCTAATACAACAAAGAGCGGTCCTGTCAGGCGGTAATTTACCCCAAGCAGGCAGACAGCGGGGCACATTTTAGAGGCCACAGAGATCGTTTTGGTATTCGATCTGAAACTGTGTGGACAATCATTTCACAATCGTCTTTGAGATCTCCGTTTGGTGGAAGAAGACTTTCTGCAGAGGGACTTGATGCTCAAGTGTAGGAGCGGCTCCCTTGAACAGCTTGCTGCCCAGCTCTACAAATATTATTTATGTCCCAATATTTATTTACAGAAAAATATTTTGTGGTTCAGTGGGGACTCGTATTCAGTAGGGGGTTCATGTGAAAAGACCAGCAGGGCTTGGGTGTTTGCATAAATCAGTACCCTTGCCAAATGAGCCCAAATACTCAGGCTAAAGAGAGTGAGTAATAGAGCTAAATGGACTGCCACAGACATCACTGCTCCCATGTGACTATAATCAGTCGCTAAATGCCGCTGAGAGTTTAAGTGATTCCATACAAGATCCAATTAATTTCTCTGGTGTAGTCATATATGAAGGAGGCAAATCTCTATAAAAAATACCGGTTCATTCCCACAGTATACTTTACAACAAACATGTGTAATTTAATATTATGGTTATTTTTGGGTAATCTGTTTCATTTCATTTGTGAGATTCAAGTTACATTTGTTTAATAATAGAAATCTACTTTCTTATACTTCCAATGTAATGCTGATGCAATACATTTGGTAGTAATCATATGAAGGAAAGGTCTTAGTTAAATATCGCAAAGTCAACACTGAGTTTAAAGGCAATAATGCTTCTTTGAAAACAGAATTTGGGAAAGGAAACTTTTTGTAGCAGATCTTCACTTTAACTATGCTACTGTATAAGGTCTGACTATACACAGTACTGTAGCCCTACAGTTTTAATGGATTGATTTTGACCTGAATTGCCAGGTGAATGCAATTAATTCATTCATTATTAACCTACCACCTCTAATGATTGGTATTGGTATGTACTGTCTTGTTTAAGGGGCTTCATATGAAATACTGAAAAAAACATCAGACTGGGATTGCATCCATACTGTTCTCACAGACCTTTTACCAATACACGAAATATCCACGTTTTACTAATGGCCACATTCATTGACATGCACACGTGGCCGGCAAGCAGAACAAAGAAGCTCGGAACACACACAGAGGGAGTGTGACTTCATTCTCTTCTCAGGACGCCGTTGCTCCACTATCACGTTTATGCCCTTTAAATGGCTCTAAAATGTACTGATCCCTTCAACAGTTTTAACAAAGCGTGTGCATATACGCAACATATAATAAAAAAGTCTAGTTCCCTTTGAGAAAATAAAAGGGTTAAGGAAGGTCACTAAGGTGACTCGCAATAACTGCACACTTTATAGGGTCTTAGCAACAATAAGTGTCAACTCATTCTGATAGTCATTGAAGCACATAAGAAATCATGTGCAGCAGTCAAACATTTGGTCTGGATCGTAAAGCAAAGTACTTTAATTAAGTGGTTTAGGCATTACAACCCGCACATTTTTTTAATATCTTAAATAATCCTCAAATAATTATATTTTATTTGACTCTGAGTAAGCAGCTGTAAAAATGATGAATGTCATTCATTTAGCTGGATAATGGAACACTGTAAAACAAAATCATATTTAGCAGCCAGACATTTTTGCAACATGTTCCAAAGAGGAGTTAAATTACTGGTATTGTTAATAACGGTATATAGCTCATTGCGTCCTAATGATGATGTTTGGGTAACTATTACAACATAATCAAGAGCTCCATTGCCGCATCAAGCTACATCCAAAATATCTTCCCGGTCATCAGTTTGTACTGCAACGGTAAAAAAAAAACTGGAAACCTTAATTTTAAGAAAAGCCATACATGGGCAGCTGGTGAAAAAAGTAAAAGTTTATGGAGATTTAATGTTCAGACCCTTTTCTAAGTATCTGTCATCTTGCCCAAAACAAAGTCAAAGATGATTTGAGTCCATGCTTTAAAAGGAAATGCTCAGGCTCAGTTTTCAAAACAAGTACTAACGCAAGCAGACGCCATTCCATGGCATGACATGCTAACCCTTTCCTCAAATTAAAACACTAATCCGTTTCTCAAACAAACAAACCGTACCCTGAATTTGGAATAAAAGAGAGCTCTACTGCTTCTCTGTTTAAAATGCTGTTGAAAAACAGGGGCAGTACGTCAAATGATCAGTGAGATCTACCTACTCCTTCACCTCCTTTTGGACGGGGTGTCCCTCAGGAGCTATAACAGTTTGACTTATTCAGGCTGGGGTGAAGAAAGCGGAGACCTCTGACCCGCACGCCCGCTTCAACCTTCAACACCAGCATGGAAGAGGAAAGGACCAACCATGGCGCTAAAGCGGCCACGTTCCATTTCTTTCGCCTCTTATTAAGGCAGCTACCAATCATAGACTGCAAGACTGGCTGTGGTACCCTGCTCTACTGAAAAAATAATGTAAATGTAAATGATACATAGTGACCAGTCAGGTCAAAATGGCCTTATAAGAGCTCTGGTAATTAAATGTAGACAGACACAAATCCAGAGTAAACAGATGGAGGGCGTGTGACCTGTGACCTTTATCGCATGGAACATTAAAATTACAAAAGGGAGAAGCATGATAAATCAAAAGCAAGTGCTAATCATGTGTAATATTTATCCACTCATGACTCCTACATCCCTTCATGCCCTTGTTGCTTCCTGTCTGATGGGAAACCTCAAGAACCCCTGTGGGGTCTTGAGGCGTCTCTGCAGGAAATCCACAAATGGAAATGAAGTTGCAACCAATCCCCCGACACAGACATTCATGTCAAATCTCCTGTGACCAATGGGATTTAAGGCCAATGTTAGGATCAAGTGGGTTCGGCATTTAAATGGCTGAGAAAGGGGTAAATGAGTTCAACAAGAGAAGTTGCATTGCTGTCAGGTCAAACGTAGGGCCAAAAGGGAAATCCCTTGTCTCATATTAACAGAAGGGAGAGACTAAGAGGAATAAAATGAGCCCATTACTTTCTAACCAGTCATGCTTTCAGTGAAGCCGTGTGCATAGACTTTATGGTGTTAAAGCGTGAAAAGTGATTGTTGCCACATCAAAAAAAAAAAAAAAAAAAAAAAAAGAGCACCATGCCGGTTTATGAGAGGCACCAAACCTTTTTAACAGGAGCACACCGGGTTAAAATAAGAACCATGTTTTTTCATCCATGCTGCTCTCAGTGATGGAGGATTTAATAGCCAATGCATCCCTGTGTCTCTCAGTATGGGGTAAGGTTTATAGAACTGGTGTCATCATAATTTCATGAGGATTGTAAAATCAAAGATGTTGTAGCTGTAACATATGACCCGAGGAAGTTAGCAATCCAAAACAAGTTGAGTGCTGCCTCATAGTTCCAACCTCAAACAGCCAATCCACAAATTTTGCATTGCATATTGTGGTCTAGCAAAGGGTCAATAGGCATTTTCTTGGGTTAGGGTCATCGCTAGTGGAGGTAGACAAAATGTGGCTCAGTATATAACCAATCAAGAGATGACAAGCGCTCTCCTGCACTGAAACATAAACATTAACCTTTCTTCGCCTGGTCGGACCAAGCAAGTGCATGGTATAGTTGATTTTGCTTCAGGGTTTCAAAGTGAAATAAGAGTCTGCAGACATTCTAATGGCACTAAGTGAACAGTCAGGGGATCAAGAAAGTTCAAAATTATCTACAAAATGTCATAGGAACTTATCCAATAGTTGTTGAGACATTTCACTCAAAACCACAAATGCCAACCTCATGGTGGTACAAGTGGTAAAGCCCCAGGATCACCAAAGTCAAGAGAGTCCAACCTCTGGAAACCATGAATGTTTCTACAACATTTCATGGCAATCCATCCAGTAGTTGTTGGGCCAACAGACAGACAGACCATTCCTAGCTCTAAAAACATAGCGGTTATTTTGGAAATATCAAATTACAGGTAAACTATCCACTGCCATCTCACACAGAATAACTTTTAGGTCATGCTTTATGTCCATGTTGTCTTTATTTATTCTTTTCACTAAGTTTAAAAAACAAAAAACAACACAGCCTTGATGTTGTTACCATCATCTTAACCATTGCTGGAATTTCACTGATTGATCCAGCTTTGAGCTGCTGGGCTCAATCAATTCTCAGTGGATTTTTATCAGACTTCTCAACTTGGTTAAACATTTCCTTACACTTCTAATTGGTTGTGACTTGAGATCTCCATGCTCAGCAACATACGAATGCCAGAATGTGCTCCTCGGTATGTCAAGGCTAGGGTTTAAGACCATATTTACACTTTGAATTGTGGATAAAGTTACAAAATTTCTTAGCATGTGAGGCTTTGATTCCAGTTAGCTTACCTCCATCTTTTGAGCAGAGGCTGAGCAGGTTATGGACGGTATCCATCATCTCCTGCTGCTGTCTCTGCAGAGCTGTGCTGTTTCCTGTGGCCCGGCTTAGCTGGGCTTCTAGCTCTCCGATAACACTGCTCTGCCTCCCCACCAGGACCTGGAGACTGCCCTTCTCCTGCTTCAGTGTCTCTAGCTCTTCATGGTGTCGCATCTCCATTTCTACCATCTTCTGCTCCATGAGGCTGAGGAATAAAATAAAAGGAAGACATTGCTCCCTTTACTTGAAAACTATTTTCCAGAGAGTGATGTGGTAATACAAATACAAGAAGTGTGCATAAGATAGAAATACAAATAATAATGTCTGTAGGTTTGGTTTCTATGCGTTTTCCACACAATATAAACATACTATTCATGATGCACTTTGCAAACTCATCTGAGGTAAATGAATAAGCCATGTCAGTATGGTAGAACTACCACTGTACAATCGAATGCCTGAAAGATGATATAAGCTGACATCAAAATCATTAACTGATCATCTGTTTCCCTCTATTATGGAGTTGGTGAAGGAAAAAGTACAGATGACACATACAAGCTGGAATAATGTCATGATTGCTGTAGCTTAGGGAAATTGTCCTCCGACATCCATCTCCATAAGGCTCAAAGTCAGAATCACCAGAGACTGGGCTTTCAAATAGTGTCCTTTTTTCAAAATTGATTGCATGGAGTCTCTATGGATACTGCAATGAGAGATGTGGACCAAACCCGTTTAAACACTACATCATCTAAGACAATCCCACAGCACCAATCACTTTAAAGAACAAGATTTGGAGACATGAAATCCAAAAGCCACATTTTAATTGCCCGATTTTGCAACAAATGCAGTGTTTCAACGTTGAAAGCATTTACAGAATATCACAGAAAATACAACCATCCTATTATGTTGTTGTATATACAACTAGATATTGTTTTGGAAAAATGACAAACTATGTGGTAGTCAACGAGAGCTTGTAAAATGCTTTTGATTTGTTTACGCAACCCTGCAGAGAAAAGCAGCATAGACTGGCTTGTTGTTTGTCCATGTCCATGTTTCTCTCTTTTCTGCAGTATGGATAGTATCTGGTGTGTGTGGTTTTGTTTGCTTCAAGTGTTGTCTGTTTACCTGTTCTTTTCATGCAGCTTGCTGATCTCATTGGTCTGGACCATTAAATCTTTCTCCAACTTGTTAGTGGAAAGTGAATTTTCCAGCAGCTGGATCTCAAGCCTGGATGTCTGGTTCAGAACCTGCCATGATTAGAATAACAGATACACAATACAAAAATAATAAAGACGATATTATGCCTGCCATGTATACTAGGGCTGAACGATTTGGGGAAAAAAAAATCTCATTGCAATTTTTCAGCCAGATATTGTGATTAGGATTCGATTTGAGTTTTTTTAGCTACATATTGCACCTCCGTTGATCATGTTAAATAAATAAATATAAATTCACTGAAAATAGAACATTTCTTTAAACAAGCTATGTTATGTAACATTATTCCAGCATGTATATTATGAAAAAAAACTGTAAATATAATGAAAAGAGGCATAAAAAATGTTTAACCGAATGTTACACCAAATATTCAACTTAATAATTGGCACATAAAAACCATCCACTTTGTTTTCATTTCGTCAAGTGTTCACACAACACATGGTAATACTTAGTATATCCTTTTTTCTCCTTTGCAAACAGTTATCTTGTTAGTGCTTTAGCAACAATGCCCTGCCGCAAACTTAACAACTTACCATCGCCTCCTCAAATTTCTCCATATAAACACTAAGAGGAACCCGAACCAAATAAGTCAAAGTATGGATAGGCATTTATATAGCATCAGTATTGTCTTTGGCCAGTGCGCTGTAACCTTTTTGGGGCAGTTGACCATGGAATAGTTGAGTTAATGGAGCATAAGGTGGATCCTCTTATTGTTAGAGTGTGTGTGCAATAAAAAGACTTTATGAGAAAATGGAATGGGAGACATCTACAATGTTTGAGAGCATTAGCTAAGTGGGTTTTTCGAGGCATTACCTGTGTCTCAACGTCAGTTAGCTTGCGTGTCTGTTCAGCCGTCTGAGAAAGAAGGTTGGTGCCCATTTCCAACATGGCTGCTGTGTGGTTGTGGACGGCGTTCTGCTGTAGTTGAGCCATCTCTGTCTTCATGCTCTCTTTGATGTAGTTCTCAATCTGCACCAAAAAAAAGGTTGCAAAAATAGGACTAGAGATTACAGACATACAGAACACAGCACATGTTTTACAATATACTTGCAGGTTGGCCCAATTAATGTATAAATGTAGAAAAAATTTCGCAATCAGAATCTCAGATCCATTAAAACACAATTTCTCAATTTGCCTTTAGATTAATGTCATAAAGGCAGCTTTCAACACTAACAAATATATGAGCTGGGTACACTTATGTAATATCATCCTGGAAGCATTGTTTTTGTCTCCACTTGTCCTACTCTTATCTCTAACATATTCACATTCACAGGATGCCATATAATGTATCTTGATCAAGATACAATCAAAATCAACATTCCTTTGGTCGCATACTGGAAAGATTATTATGTACATCTGAAGTAATGCACAAACATATTTCTTCCTTCATTTGAGTAGCACTCATGTATAGAATTGGTTTAGTCTATATGCACAGTCAGATGTAGGTGGTTAGCCTGTGATGGAAGAGGCAGAGATGAAAAGATATTCACTGAAGCTTGTCTAGAAAGGACTCTCTTTCATGCTTATCTCCTAACGCAACCAAATACAAGATGGAGGTTAGTGTTGGATATTATTCTTCATATAGATCAACTATAAGGACCATCTGTGTAATGCGCTTGGATTCTTTACTTTATTTTCCTTCCGGTGAATTGTTTTACTAAAAGAGTGTTTTGTTTTGTTTTTCTGAGGCTTAGGTAGATAGGTTTAGATAATCCTACAAAATCTTACTTACTTTCTTGGACTTTGTATCCTTATGTCTTATTTTTACATTTGTTTTACAGAATTTTGTTCCCTTGGTTATTGACTTTAGATATCGAAGGGCTAGTCTGTATATGGTTACTTCTGTTTTATAAATACATCTGACTTGATTGGATTTAGATTGTCCACTTGTTCGTCTGGGTGCTGAACACACACACTGAGGTGTTTCAATAAATCGGCCAGTGGGGAGATTCTCAGAATGGCTTTGGATCATCAATGGGTTGTTACAGCCATTTTTCAAGAACACATCAGCCAAGGCAAATCGGAGTCAAAAAGCATAATATCACGTGTTGGTGTCCTTAGCAACAGTTCATCCTGTACTGAAGCTATGGGCCAAATTAAACTGTTCACACACTAAGAAAAGAGTCTGTGGAGGAAAATGCTTCATTGCAAGTTATGAGACCCTTCCACAGAAATCAGCTGGTCGCAGTACGTAGTCTCAATTCATCTTTTCATCCGTCTGTAGGTACATAACCATTACACCATCGTGTTAGTCATGAGGTCCGGTGATTTACCCCCACTGACAGTAGTCCAGTGGTTCCTGACCTTTCTGTACTGAGGTACCCCTCACATACTCACATACCCCTTCATCGATTCCCAATGGATGTTCCAAATGTATAACACTATATAAAAGTGGATATAGTATATAATATATATATTTTTTCATACAATTGAACCGTCAACATAAAAGGTGGTTTGGTCAGAATTTGTACTACTACTAGCCTACTTTTAGCTACCTGTTTAAACTTCTGTGCTTGCTTGCTAACTAGGTTTCACACACTTTTTTTTATAACTGCAACATGTAATGTTAAGACTAACTAGTATTCTTTTAATCAAATCATAATTTCTATATTTGTTCAGATTAGTGGAGTTACTCTACAATCTTTCCATGTACCCCTTGGCAACTGTGGAAGTACCCCGAGGTACAAGCACCCCTCGTTGGGAAACACAAACTCAAAGGGAGCTGTATGCACTCCTATGAAAGCAAACTCACAAAACAAACAAAAAACAAATAAATATCAGACAAACAAATAGACAAAATAATTCCCACTAGTCGGCCTTTTATGCTTGCCATGGATTTGAGTGAATACTTACTAAAGACAGTTAAAGCTTAGTACGATCTCCAGTTGTTCAGGGCTTCCCATTATGGGCCCAATCTTGACAACTGTATGTTGGGAGTGCCTCCAATTTACATTTAATCTAATGGTTAGATCAGTGAATTAATAAGTTGACAAGGTTGACTGAGTATAGTTCATAGTGTATGTATTGGTTTTGGACCGTGTTGGCAAACACAAAGTTTCTAAAACTAACAGAGCACTCGATATCACAGAATCTGCTGGCGCAATAGAATCTTGATTCATTTTATACTATAGATATTTCTAGTAAAACATTCACTTGCAGAAATAGAACAGCCATGTTCCTGCTTTTATAAAGAATAGATGGATAGCAGCAATTCAATTGATCCCAGGTTGACAGATAACAAAACAGTCAGAACAGAGATGGATCTATTTGCTCATCTACAGAAACAGCTAGCTCTCAGTCATTTGAATAGGTCTGCCAAGTTGAATTAGCTTTTCAATGTAATATCCTCTCTTGGCAACGATATTATATATCGGCCAGATTTCAGGCATGATAACGCTTCCCCTAACTGTGAACTACACAAGGTTGATATAAGTGTCACTTTCCACATAACTTCCAATAGTCTGGCCTGAGGAATTGGAACGAAAACAGTGAGTCTGGAATCCACAAATCTCAAGAAATGATGGATTACTTTGCCTGATAATGAACCAGAGAATATGACATTGGAAATGTTTTTTCTAATCCATCTAGAAATGTAAAATATCTAAACTGTGTAGATGGTGTAGGTTGTTAATACGTCTTTTAGACCAAGGTTCAAAACTTCAATTTAAACCTAATTTCTTACAACAGCATCTTTGCACTTCTGTTTACTGTGTAAAGGTAAGAGATATATGGCTGACGGAAACTTAAGCGTCGCGATCACTTCATGGTTTGTGGCCTAGGCAATGTGGCTGACTTATGGCTGGGATCTGGTGGGGGTCATAAATGGAAAGTACCAAAGAGAAATAAAATTACGCAAACACGCCCAATCATCTAAAATCACCACTCAGGAAACTGTAAAATGGCTCTATGTGGGTGTCGGGTTATTTAGATAGTTTCTAACCTTGGCTCCAGTTAAATGCTGTGCTTTTCTAGTCAGTGAATAGCAATAGTAACAATTGTCAGGAATGAAAGCAAATAGGCTTTTTTGTTGTCAAAACTGAAATGCAAATTTGGGTCAGTTGGGAATGGGGTTGGAATGGTGAAATAAATATGAGTGCATAATGAGAATGCAATGGTTGTGGTGCTTTTTTAAGACACATGGTTCTTATGCCAATTACTGATTTTCTCCAGGATCTATTTTAACTAAATAATGAGAGTCAAAAAGCTAGTAATTTTGTCAGTTACCCAAGAATGTCACAAATTAGAATGTGACGAGAAACAGGTTTCAGACCAGTAAACATGGTTTATGGTTTGGTAAGCCTCTAGGTGGAGTCCACAAACTCAGGGTTAAACTAAAAAAAAAAAAAATGGTGGTCACCCTGAACCGTACAGTCAGGTGTAACAAAACTAAGTGGAATATCCTCCACAAGATTCAAAGAAGTAAGTAAACTCAAGCTTTCAGATATAAAGTCACATTTTTTTAAAACTGCATCTTTAAAGATTGTGAAACTTCTGCTATAAATAAGTCAGTGAGGATAAAGTGAAAAGCATATATGATATGATGCTCAATACTGTAATGTAACAGCACCAGTGAAGTGAAGAAGAGTCATAAAGTTATGCAACAATATTTACCTTAAGTTTGCCAAAATTAGCCACCATAAGGTCAAATCAGACCAAATAAGGTAGTTGCTGCATACCCCCTGTGTATTAAGAGGAGGAATGGCTTGTTGTATTGCTTATAAATTCAAATTTTCATTTGTAAAAAGATTTTGTTCTTCTTTCAAAAGTCTGACTTTGAAATGTAACGTTAAAAATACTTTTGTAAATTCCCCTCTGTGTGCGTACATTTCACACTTTGAAAATTGAAGGACATTAAAATAAACTCCACTTTCGTCACATAAAAAATCTATTATAAATTTATAGGGGACATTCCTGAATGTGCAATAACACCAGGCTCTGCTTTTAGGAACAACTAAATCTAGCCTTTGGTTTCACAAAATCACTGTTTGCTAAGTGAGAGTCACATGAACACAAGTTTATTTTTCCCTAAGTGCTATTTTACACCAAGGCATAGAGGTTTTAAGTTGGTGTGTTTGGCTCAATCTGGCTTCATGTGAACTGCCTGTGACTTTAGTAATGATGCTGCCCGACGTCAAAACGACAGCGATCCATTAGTAACTTAACTGCACCCTCCCAATGCAGCATACTGCATGTACATACTGGTCCGTTAAACTTTTATGAGCTACAATTGAATGCAATCACCGAATAAGGTGCTTTGGGCCATCTGGACCATAAATGACAGGCTGTACAACATAAAGCATGTAGCAGCATAGAGACTGTTCATCATACAGAGAGACATTTGTTCACAGGCAAAAAAAGCACACAATCCGTCGTGGTGCTAACTTCCCATTGCTTGAAAGCCAAGAACACGATAATCCCTCAAGATGATACTCCCTGCTATCACTGTTACAGATTACTGCAAATGTTTACCACTTTACTGACATTTAGTCATTCTAAAAGGGGGTCTTGATCTTTTTCTAAACAGCAGCAGGGGGTGGTGCTGAGAGACACTGTGAGAGTTAGAAATCAGTGAGTCTGGACTGTATAAAACGCTTACTACTAGAGCTCTGTCACATCTCTGCTTATCTCCTGGCGGTCTGGTTTCTGGGATGCATCCCTTACGCTCAGACCTGGATTCATTTCAAACCACTTCAGTCGAGTAGAGCATAGGTGGCTGTTACCCACTGTCCCCCATCCCCCAAAATCAGCACCTCCTGGTGTGTAACAATCAACTTGGAACGTACACCAGCGGATCACACTCACGCCTTCTTATCACCAACGTACATTTGACACCCCTCTTTTAAACCTGGGTCTATAATTCACTCTGGTAGGGCTTTAGGAGGTGTTATCCTGACTCTCTTCAGTATTTTATAATATAGATATGGGCAACCTCTGTACGTATTTTTGAAAGCTGTCTTACTTAGTCACTGGCCTGTTTGTTTTTAAATCCACCTTGAAGGCGTTTTAAAACTCATCCGTCTTAAACTCTGTCAAGCTTAGGTGAGTAACAACTCAGGCTGAACTCACAGTTGACCTCTGTGACCTTTGCCCCCGTGGTCAACATCCAGGCCTTTACTCAATTGCTGCCACATTGGCAGACAGACAGACAGACAGACAAACAGACAGACTTAACTCTGAAATGGGTATTTGAACCATTCGCACAATAAATCCCCCAAAAAACAATTTTCTAATCATAGATTGGCTATTGTTACTCCAGGCCTGAAATACTGAGAAACAGATTTCTCAAAATAATGAAGCGGTGTGCATGGATCAGCCTTTCCAAAACCAGTATTCAAGAGTGTGTTTATCTAGTCTTTTAGCACAACATCATGTATGTAGCCATCAAGAGCGTTCAAGTACATTTAAGGCCTAGATTCTTGTCAGTAGAAAACAGTAAAAAGTCAGTGGCCCTCATTTATCAGCCTAACTTAGAAACCAGCGCAGAAATCCTCTTACGACAGGCTTCACGTGGGATTCATGAAACGTTCGTATCACACCAATCAGAGCGTAAGAATGACCGTACATTGATAAATGCAGTGGCTGGAAACGATTGTAATTTAAATATCACGCCCCAATATAGTCTCGGTTTTGAGGCCACGCCCCTACTATTTACAATATGGCCAGATGTAATTCGGCTAAGAAGTGGCACTTTTTAGAGGTGAAGATTGAAACCCTGACATCTCAGTTTAATTTGCACTAACATGTGTCCTATTTGGCAGCCTTGAAACTGGTAGGCTGTAGGAGGAATGCGGAATAGAAAGAGATCACTGATGTGGTCAACAATGTTGCTCTATTACATTGGACTCCAGCTGAAATTTATTTCATTTATCCATCCTTGACATATGTATACTACTAATAGTAATATACATATTTTACTATTACTACTCATAATATATATATATTTTACATGTAGGCCCAAGAGATTGCAATATAACCCTATATATAAGCTTATACTGCAATCTCTTAGGCCTACATGTAGGTGTACCTATATGTAAATAAACACACAATAGCGGAGTTTATGCAGTGTTTTTTATTTTACTTGTGTTTTTTTTTCGTGAGTCAGAGCCAGGCAACAGCTGTGAGGGAGCGTGCGTGTCCTCCGCTCCCCCCCCCCAGCTTTTGTCTGCCTCTGTCTGAAATCATGACCCATTTTTTAAAAATTATAAATGAATTTGAAAGATAAATCTGCCATTGTCATCATTGTAGACTTCATATGTACAGTGCAAGAGTGGAAAGCAGACAGGCCTAGTAACAGTAAGAAAGGGACGTGTAGCTTAGCGAATGGTCAAATATTATCATACTGTACAGGGTAGAAACAGGGATCTGTTGTGAGGTGGGTGGTCCAGCCCCTGCTTCATCTTGGCTTCTCTGTCCGAATACTGCTGATCAGGGCTTCCCTCGGCCGGATAGACTGACTGCCATCTGAAAAACAACCCTGCTACTGCCAGCACCCGCCACTCTATTTTCTCCTTCTCCTCTTCAGTCTGTTTTCCCCCTTTTCTTTCTGTCAAGATGCTATTTTGTTGATGTCCTTTATGTTTTCGGTTGTGCATTTCCACATAATGAGCCTTGGTCCACAAACTGAAAAAACAACCGTTTCTCTGTATAAATTATTGGGTAAATCACTGTGCTTACTGGGAGGTGCCAAAGATCAATTAGCCGGTTCAGAGGCACAGCATTTCAAAGGTTTTCTGTCACAATGGTTTGTCAACAGGGCATACAATGAAAGAAAGTGAGAATATTCTGCCAATGTTTCTATGGGAAAACACGTGAGAACTGCCAACCCATTTAGGGCCAAATTGATTTTCCATATTCAGTTTGTTAAATGTGTGTGACCAACATGGCTGTTTAAATCATTATTCAGTTTTAAGAGTTTAAATAAACCACAAATTATAAAAAAAAAAAAAAAAATTGAGTGGAAAATGTGATGTTAAATTCTGATGTGTTGAATTTTTCAAATGATTAATGAGCTTTATAAATGGCCAATTTACTTCAAGTTACAACAATAGAAAACCACAATAAAATAACAAAGCATGATTTCAAGGAAGTCTGGGTAAAATATGAAGAATGTTGTGCCAAATCATCATTTCAAAATATAAATTGGCAGTAATGTGGCTCAAACAGCAATTTCAGATTTTATTAAGATGAGGTCAAATATTCAAAAATATAAAAGCCCTGAGAAATGAAAAGAAACTGGATGTACTCTGTTTTTAGTTTCCTTTCCTTTACTAATGACACATTTCAAAATCTGAATATGGAAAATGTCCCATTTGATATTTTACGCTTAGCTTTCTTCTATATGAAGACTAACATAACATTACTAGCAGAAATGACACTACATGAATGTAGCTTCCAGCTGAAGAGGTCTTTTTAAATCAAGGACTCTGACAGTGTTATGTCTACGAGACAAACCTCTTAGCATCAAATAAGAGATGGACAACATGTTTTGCTTGAACTTGAGTTCTTTAGCACTCTGGAGCAGGTGTGAGCACATCCAACAGAAATGTTTGCTTTTCTGTTATTGACATTGATATCATAGTGTGAACACTTGCTTGTTTTTACGATCAAAATTCATTCCGGAAATGAGTTTCCAGAGTTGGTCCAGACAGGGATAAGCCATCTTCATTCCAGTAGCAACAGCTATAACTCAAGTCACTGGTCGGAGCTTTCTTTGAAATCTCTATAGACAAATGCATGAAAGTGGGAAAAGATCGCTTTTTTTAATTTTTTCAAAAGCATTCAAATATATTGTACAGGATTTGAGCCAATCATTCTGACAATAACCCTTGTAAAGCAAACATTCCTGCACCCAATTTTCCCTAATAAAACCATGGGCAGAATTTGTTAGCAAGCTTCTAATTTTTATATTTTATACGCTGTATCAACACATATTTTTGAGTTTGCCAAACTGCAAAATGGAACAATGTAAACTCTGCCATAGATGTTTTAAAAGTTGCGAAATGAGGTACTAGAGCAAAATTGGAGCGTGATGGGGCGGAAGATAAGGCAACTCTTCTACATTTTAGAACTCCGCTCTGCGCTCCATCCAAAACCCTCACGCTCCTAGCTCCGCTCACATGATTTTAGGTACATCCCATGTTCCTTATTTGATGGCTCCTGGGTCCTTGAGCCTTGGCTGAACAGGGAAGTGCTTCTGTCCCTAATCCACGTAAATTACTTAAGGACCCATTTGACCCCTTCCAAGACAATCCTGGCTCAAACACTGTACTAGTTTGACTCGTACTTTAAGCCGATGCAACCATAACAACGTCTTGTGGTTTCTTTTCATGTTAAATAAAATACTGTACAGTACAACTTAAGCATGAATGTATATTTTCACAAATCCTTCAGCTACAATTGTGCTCTCTGATGTCAAAATGGGCACAAAAATGAATCCAATTAATTATGCGTATCTGGCCGTATGGGAGAGGAAGTACTTGCGTTCACCCAAGACATGGGAATGCGTAACGAAACCCAAACAACCAAACAAACTCGGACCTGCTCATTCACCCAGAGGTCTTAAACAGTGAGTACCAGCAGAGGGGCAGTCTGAAGTTAATGTGACGCAAGTTGTTCAACATGGGAATCTTTCCACAGGGACACATCTGGGCAGCAATGCCCTGGATGATGGCTTTTTTGTGCCAATGCTACATGCCATGTCAGTCTCTTTTACTGAAGCACACAGGGATACCACAAACCCACCATCCCACGGAGAAAGCAATTACATCCAAATATTTGATATAGCATTCCAGTGTACCCTCAAAACATCACAGCAGGGGATTCCTATGCTAAAAAGATTTAGAAGTAGATGCAAAAGGACATATTTTGTTTTAAGATCGGCCATGACAGAAACATTAATGCTGTATGTAAAACCTCCTAGACAGGCAAAACTTCAGGGAAAAAAAGGTTCCAGTGTTCCAGTTTCTGTGCCAGCACCACTATCTATCAAGCTGGGTGTCTTTTCTAATCAAAAACGAATGGGCGTTTAATGACAAGGGCTGTTTCCCTTAACGCCACTTTCATGTTTATCTTTCATGCTAACATCCCATTAAGCGAGTACTTCAGAGTTTATAAACCATCACTGCAGTCGTCCACGGTTACAATCACCACAGTGAATGCCAACCACAGCCTTACAGTTTTTCTTACTCTCTTTCTGCCCATGTTTTGCCCTCCTTCTTTCTTACAATCTCTGCTTTACATTGCTTCGTCAAAGAAAGATGGATTGACGCTATTGCATCAGGCCCAGATTATGTTACTCACGACAAGTCATTTTCCACTCTCCCACTGTTGCTTTTGCTAGGGGCTAACACACACCAGGCTATATATCAGTACAGATGGTGGAACATTAAGGCAGCATAGAGCATGTATGCATGTGGGCCTAAATTTCCCCAAAGTGATGCTAAAGCGACACTGAATCTAAACAAAAGAGATGAGACGGAAGACTGGGTACATTGGTCCGACTAACATCTCCAGATGGAGTTGCTTCAATCTGACCTGTGGTTTACTACTGCTGTCGGAGAGGGTTGATGATAAAGTGTAGCTCAAAGCCACTATTGTATCACTGCCATGCTGCAACATTAGAAACATTTGCTGCTGCCTGACCTTCAGCTGATGATGGATGAATGTGCATGTTTATCTCTTTATTGTGCGTTTCTCGCTGTGATACAGCTCTTTCTAGAAAAGCCGCAGGATAAACATATTTGTGAGTCATGCATCTCAGTTAGTTGAAACAAGCATGGCAATTTGACTGCAATTTGTCAGACATGCTATAAATCCTCAAAACAAATGAATATTTCTGTTAGTAGAGCTAAATAAGGCAAAATTAGATATTAGGTAGATTTAGAAAATCACAGAGGACACATGCGTGCACTGTATGTATAATCCCTGGTTTTCATGTGCCCAGGTTTCCGTTTTGTTTTTTTGCATTTCTTAGGCTGATGTGCACAAGATGTGTGTATCAAAGTCAAAAGCAGAGAATGATGAAAGTCAAGTGTAACTAAACTAGGATCATTATGTTCAGACAAGAAAGCAAAACATCCTCGTACATCACAGGAATTTCTACAGACCTCCTTAGTACAGTTATGAATAAAGCCATTTCTCCGCCAAACACAAACAGCCTTACTATCTCATCCTGTAGTCCCATGTACAGTACCTTAGCGGTGTAGAATATGGTGAAACTACCAATAGAATAGTCATTTTCCTTACTTTTCCAATCTCACCTCAAGGTCACTTTAGTGGAATTTTTGATCATTTAACATGTTCTCTATCAGTTTGCCCAGTTGTCATGGAATTATAAATGTTTAGATTTTCTTTTCCTTTTAGCAATTTCACGACTTCAGGAAGTTGGCTTAAACGTTCCAGGTTCTAAATGGACCTTTGGATTAAATTTGTTTTTGTGAACAAGTCAAAAATAAACTTTAAAAACTGAACTTTTAAGCCAACACAAATGAGGAGGCTTCCATGACAAACTACATCTGCTGGTCATGAGCATATAATATGATCTAAAGCACCAAAACAGCCATTAAGTGGACCTTTAAGGTGAGATTGTCAACTATTCAACAGTTCAGGACATTAGCTGTATACTACTATGCATAAGTGAAATTTCTTTATTCAAGCACAAATGTTTAGATACACTTGCTGTGAAATGAGGACATACATTCTTGACATAGTTCAGAAAGGCTTTCTCTGGTTTTGACATGTCTTGTGCTATTCTAAACATAATGAATCAATAAGATGTATACATCTACATTCATAACAGAAGTGCTGTTTGACAGTTGCTGAGAAAATGTGACAGCCTCTTTTCTGTCAGAGCTTCACCTTATGACTGTATGAGTCCAGAGAAGGAAGGTCTCAGTGATCCTTCTAAGGCCATCAGTTAAGCTGAAGGTCATTTCATCCAAACACAGACTCATTTTTAAGTCAAACAATGTCATGCACAAACACATGCAGAAATGGCCATTAGTGTGACACAGATTTGTCTGTACACACGTGCAGAAATACCCAAACACACAGGCCTCTGGAGGATTTTCCTCTATATCTTAGAATCCCTGCAAACGTCATTTTAAATAAACTTCAAGAAGTATTTGTGAGCATTTGTAATTTGGTTGTAAACGCAGACCCAAACAGCACATCCATCTGTTGGATCAATGACATATTTAGAGGGACTTCCTGCGAGGTTACTGTACAGCAGCACATTTTAGGACTAGACTGTCGGCCACTGTGATACACGTGTACTTTGGGGAGGAGATAACTAAAAGAAGACAATAAATTTTTTTGTATTGTCACTGTTACAATCAATGGTACACTAAATGAAGGTTAGATCACAAAACCACCTAATTAAACAGCCACCTTTCATACCTACAGTACCAACTAACAAAATCAACATATATTGCTATAAAAGCCTCATGTTATCTTATTAAAGAATGATCCCAATCAGTTTCTACTTCATGGGGTGTATAACAATTTTAAATTAAAAAAAGAAAAAGCTAATACCTTAAGTTCAGGTACGGAAATTAGTATGAGATAGGAACGTAACGATACACTAAACTAACAATTTGCGATTTTAAGTTTACAATATGACTTTCTCCTGATTTCTTTTAACAGAATGAAATGACTGAAAAATATTCCTTTATTTATATACACTGTGCAAAACAGCAAAACAGCAGATGTGTCCTTTTATTAAAAGTGCAAGTTTTTTTTTATCTCAAAAAACAAAACAAAAGAAAGATTAAAGAAAGGCTTGTTTATTGCTAAAGCCATATGGTTAAATTTAAATTATTTATTTAAAATGTCCACCCATCCATCTTCGTCAGCTCATCCGGTATCGGGTCGCGGGGGCAGCAGCTCCAGCAGGGGACCCCAAACTTCCCAATCCCGAGCCACATTAACCAGCTCCGACTGTGGGATCCTGAGGCGTTCCCAGGCCAGGTTGGAGATATAATCTCTCCACCTAGTCCTGGGTCTTCCCCGAGGCCTCCTCCCAGCTGGACGTGCCTGGAACACCTCCCTAGGGAGGCGCCCAGGAGGCATCCTTACCAGATGCCCAAACCACCTCATATATACTGTATAACACACTTGACTGTGTCACGTCTGTAGTCTCCAGCCGACTCCAGCCCTGGTACTGAATGTGAGGAGCCTGGCTCGGGGCTCGAGGCAAACACACGTATGGAGTGCGTTTTCAAAACATGTATGTTGATTTTATGGTGGGGTATGGTGCGTCTATATCTTTGTATGGGTGAATATGTGTATGTGTGTCTGAATGAGGTGTCACACCAATCGCAGCATTTAACCAATAAAACGAGACCTAACACACGCAAGTGTCCAAACCACCCACAGAAAACCGAGACGGGCTATAATCAGACTGCCATTCTGCATAGTTCCAGACTGTCTCCTGTTACGATGTGTGGGTCTCACGTTGTAAGTTAATACATCACACAATATTCACCCATAAACTCTCCTCTCTCACCCACACAAAAGGACCAAAAAAATTAAACAAATAAGTGAGGTAATTTCTGGATTTGACATGGAGGCTTCAAGAACAGGGGGCTCCTATCCCACACCACAAGAACAAAAATAATGGAGCCAAACTTTGGCAAGGGAGTGAAACCGTTTATTTTTTACCCAGTGTTTTGCACTCTGTCCCTATCTCCTTTCACCCTTTACTTTCCACAACTCAATTCTACAGGCCTTTTTCAGATTCAAGCATCTCTTTCATTCATCATTGCAACACTAAATCCACAGGGCTAATCTCCAAGAAAAGGTGAAACGGTTTTGTCCTCCGGAACCTCTGGAAGGCTCCCCAGTGTTGACAGACAAAGACATCCACTCAAAAAGCAACATCTGTTGGGGAGAGTCAAAGAGACGCTGTGGGGAGAGACGGTCTCAGAGACAGCATGGGGGGAAGCTTCAGGAATTTTTCTCCTCGCTTTACAGACTTTACAAAATGAACATATAGAGATTCAAGGGGATCAAACAACACGACTTGCAGTAAACTTCTACATTTCTTTTAAATGTTAATGGAGGCCATGTTGCGAGAGCATTACAACTTTTTCTGATTTTTCATTCTCCTGCTCCCTGCCAGAGCCAGCACTTGACATGCATGTTTTTTTTGCTGTTATCTTTTCCTGGAAGAAAAGCAGCTGTAAAAAACAAAAACAAAACAGTGACTGACACATTATTGTAAATCCACAATGCGTAGACGTTCAGCGGTAACCATCGAGAGAAGCTCAATTTCTCAAACTGTTTATTTTTTTTATTTTTAATGCCATTTCAGTTCCCCTGACCTACATCAAACCTTGATTTACAATGCACAACTTAAATGAACCTGAAGGCTGGAGAAAAATAAATAGCAGCAGATACATGTGAGTAACATTATCATCTGCTCGGTTTATCAAGTCATTTTAAACAAAAATACAACAAAGATAACAGTCGGTTCTAAGACTGAAATAGGTCCAAACACCGTTTTGATTTGCTGCAGGCTGTGATAACACCACATTACTTTCCTACTGACTGCACACAGATTGACTGTAATGTCTATGTTTCGCTCTATCGAAGCTATTACTATCTCATATTTGGCTCATAATCACTCAATCTTAGCAGCGGCAGAGATACAGCCATGAACCTTGTGCTTTTGGCAACTCTTCTGACCATAACTTACACTCTCAGTACTATGACTTCCACTTTCCTGCCCAAAATAATATTATTTATACTCATTCCCTTGTAAAAAGGTTTTGCTGTTTCAGCCATTTTATAAAGAAAATGTTTAAATGCCACTGTAGAATAAAATATCTAAATATCATTGCAGAGCACTCACATTTATAATACACTAAAGCTATATTTAATATTTTATAATAAAAGATGGATCAAATTATCAGGTAAGGCTGATCATTTGTGACTCGCTAATTAACATGTTGACGTATTTAGCTTGAAGTCTGATATTTAACTATGCAGTTGTTAGAGACCAGACAACAGCTAAAAGAGAGTGACTATTGGACTCACATTCAACAAAGACCCAGAGACAAGACTCTAAATTAAGGTTAAAGTATCCCCGTGTGGTTGTACAATTTGTCAATTTTGTGTTTATAACGTGTTTTGCTTCCTCAAAGTGGCCTAAAAAAAATCAATTAAAAAACGGTCACTTCCATAAACGAGTGACACTCTGCAGAGCACTCACATTCATTAAACCTACGGCAACCAAATGAAGAAAAATTAGCTCCATTACAGGAGTGAATGTACTCGAGGGCACTTGGAAACACAAACCTATCAGAGGAAGCTCACAATTTATTCCACAGATGCATCAGTGGGTGCCAAGCTACAAGGTTTCAAGCAACAATGTTTTCAGAAGGGATATCATAAATCCTGCACACATTTTGCCAAATACATAACCTTATAATTAAAACAAAAATAAATCCCCTATAAAGTGCCCACCAGAGAGCGATTCACTCGGATGAGTGATGAAAAAGGAACCACATGCTTGCATTATAGCGGCAATAAGGTAAACTAGACAGATTCAAGACACAGTGAAATTACAGAGAAACGTACTGCTTCATTTATTGAGCTTTAAAGAGACATAGGTGTACAATACCTGTCTGTCCAAAATCAAAACCTTTAGCGTATTTTGGACCACTGGCTGCATTGAAATATGATTTTAATGGGGGTCTCAAAACAAAGTGGCTTGCCATATTGAGCGTGACAAAACTACTAAATGCCCCTTTTCCTGAAAATCAGGAACATTAACAATGTTGGGCTCCGTTTTCACATCCATGTGGAAATAGAGGCCGTAATGTTTTTCACTATTCCCAGGACATGCTAAGCACAGAGCTCTGTTTCCTTTTCACATTCAGTCATAGTGAAAGTGCGGCAGAGACAACTTTTCTGGAAGCTGTTATTGGAGAGTGTCCTTTAGCAATTTCCATGGTTTCCTTTTTACAAGTTTTTGGGGTGAGGAATGAAGAGCTTTTTATTCCTCTGAGCATTTCCTAGCCTTTCTGCATCATCCGATTGTTGGTTTTGGCCCATATTATCAGTGAAAATAAACTCTCATAGAGGCAGTCACCCCTAAAATAGATAACTTTCTCCTTGGATCCCCAGGCATGCTGTGTGGCCCTCTAATAGTACTAAGTAGAGAAACATATTCACCCTGTCTCGTATGAACTGCCAGTATGGAAGGGAAACAAGCTGCTGCCCACATGTCGGTATATCCTTTTAAAGCACTGTTTATGCAGCACATTCATGTTCGTCGAGAGGCAGAATGATGGGAATTTCACAGGGATAAGACACCACCAACAGTCCCCCCCGCACACTGTTCTACATCTTAGTTTGGCACAGGCTGTCCTTCTCAAGAAACACTGCTCTCAACCACTTTCTACTGTCTCCACCAGGAGAGAAATGACAAGATCTATTACTTTCACTACCAAGAACAGAAATTAAATTTGGCTTGCTGAACTTCCATCTGTGCCAAAATTTCATCGTCCTTGAAATGTTAGAGAAGTAGAAATGATATTCTCAGACTGTGCTGTGAGATGCATGCTTCATCGTTTTGAACAATGCAACCTTTTCTGGTTCTTAGCAGGTATCAAGTTCCTAATTGCCCAGGTTTGTACTTTACTTAATTTCTTATTTAGGGAAAGTTCCAGTAGCTCACTGTGTTCAGAAACTGAGCTTGATGACGTAAATGTGACGTGAGCAATGTGTCTGAAAGTTGTAAGTCTTCTGGTAGCTGTGCCAAGAGAAATCTCAATCCCAATCTTGCAGAAATGGAGAGCGTAGGTATATGTTAGGAGATAACATAGGCACAGGCTAATTATTGCTAACTAAAATGCTAGTTAACATTAGTAATTAAACCTAAACAGCCAACGTAAGTCCAAACTGTCTGCGAGCTTATCCTGTACTATACGGTGATTTCTCTACTGTGCGACAGTAAGTCGCGTGGTTATGAATCGTCAAAAACGTCTTCTACGGAGCCATAACGTGAGCTACAAGGTAATGAAGCCATTTATACATTGTTGTTTCTTTAGAGATAAACAACGGACAAATAGTCTTTAAATGCTTCAAATGTAAATTTATTCACTGTCAAAGTGGCGCCAAAATGAATGGCAGTCAATGGAATGCTAACGGCGGGTGATGGCTTGGTAGCATCAAAATGTAGGGTGACCAGACAAAATGTAGGGTGACCAGGGTGACCAGACAAAATGTTTCAGGGGACAGTGACCCAAAATTGACCAGGCGTGACCTGTCCCCGGCTGGATCTGTCCCCGGTTTTTACTTTGACTCACCCAAAATTGGAATGAAAAAAAGAAAACATTGACCAAACGTAGCCGATAATCGCACACCCTACACACACGCAGGCTCAAGACAGACAGCGCCAGCGCTGCTCGGAGCTCAGAGAGCTTTTAGAAAGTCGTATTTTACGATGCTGAAATCACTGATTGTTTACATGGAGTCTGGTGGGTTTAGCGAGCGCAATTTTTCGGACTTATGTTTTAAAAAAGGATCTTAATCTTTAACAGAAAGGTCGACCTCCTTAGAAATCCTTTCCATAATGTTATCAGACACTTAGAATATTAATCTGAGTCTGTCAGTAGCAAAACAAGCACTTTTATGAACGTAAATACAAGCTGGGCAATTATCCTATTAATTTACACTGTTTGTCTGCTGCCGACTGCAGAGATCTCGTTTAATTAATACTGCCTCAATGTCAAAGGAAAACATGTCCTCAAGAGTTTTTATTGTATCAGATACTCAATGAGCTGTTGCAGAAACGAGCCTGAAGTAATAAAGCAAAAGCTGTCAAATAAATGTACTTCAGTAAACATGACATTATGAAATTATGGGACTTTTTATCTTGAAATATTAAGACTTTCTATCTTGAAATATTACCAGTTTCTATCTTGAAATATGAGGACATCTCATCCTGAAACATTCCCCTCTGAGGTGTAGTGGAGTGGAGTATGAAGTAGCAGCAGGGGTGAGTCTAGGATCAGACCTTTTGGGGGTGGGGGGCGGCGGCTCAGCCCCTAATGAGAACAGCTCTAGGTCTAGTGTCCCCGTTTTACGTTTTAAGATAAAAACATGACGTGTTTTGGAGGTACATACGCTTCTGAGCTGAAAATGTCCCCGGATTTTGTCTGAGAAATCTGGTCACCTTATCAAAATGGCGCCATAGGAGCTACGCTTAGGGAGGAGAGGCTTACCTGCTTGGACAATACTGTAGCTGTCTGTGGGTACTCAGAGCTCTATAGTACCTCATTGTTTGGACAAAGACAGGATGACAAAAGAGACTTCTTTGGGAAAAGTAAGCAGGAAAGTTGGACTACCTGGTAAATTCTGAAATAATATGTCCTGTTGTGTTTATAGGGCAGCTCCAATGTTAGCACAGCCCTGAACAATCCTAACTCCATCCAGATAACAAGCATTTTAAAAATTGTTTGCTTCTTGTCTTGCTGACAGTCCGGATAAAGAATGAATTCAGGCTTTTTACTAACAGGAATCATGATTCAAACTTGTACTTCAAGTAGCGCTGGAAGTAGCAGACATCTAAACATAACGTTTACTTCCTGGAGAAGGCAGTAAACATTAACATGCTTTTTCTCTCCGCCAGATAGTTAATCCAGACATGACGTTGTTTGATTTTCCAACGTAGCTGAGACTTACACAGCAAGTACAAAGCAGCAATAGTGGTTATTTTGGCCATAGTGTTGATTGAAGAAAAAAACCTACAGTTGGTGCCTACAGCTCTACACCGATGGGTACACGAGCAGTGTGATTACAGCGATTAAATAAAAATGATCTAAATATGAACCCTGTGATCAAATGCGAATGGTGTGACACAAATATTTTAGTTAGCCTTGGTGTGCACATGCTATTAGAGTTGTAATGCAGCCAGTCTTTGGTCGACGAAGCTCTCACACAGTACAATATAAGACCACCATTTTAAAGGATTTCTCAGTCGATTGTCAACTTTGTCTGGAACGGCACAAAATTGCAAAGTGATAATTATCTTTTATTGAATGTGTAAAGTAGCTTGTTTCCTGCTGCAGGTCAGATCCAAGCTTGTCCAAGTCTAGTCGCCTTGCAGGCAGGTCAGGGAAATAATTCTTGGACAAACACTATTCACCTTTGGCTGGTCAGGAATGTTATCAGGGTCCATATACTCTAACCTGGGTTGAGAAAGGAAAGATCTCAGACTTAAAACGCTTCTCCAACAGCTGTTTGCTACATCACTCTCCCCACCCCCCACACTGGACTGAGCACCCAGACACAGGAGCTATCTGGAACAGTCTCCTCCGTCCATCTCTTTCATCAGGACTGGCTGGAGCCACGTCAGGGCAAGCTTTCTGTTAGACAAGCAGCAAAAACGCTGGCGTGATTAAGATAGATAGACTGGTCAGGACACTTAATCTTAAGTCCAATGAAAAATGTTAACTGCATCCTGATGTTCCCCCCATTTAGTGCAATTAGGCTGAATTACCACTGTGTTTAAGTGTCCCCTCTGAAATGTCTACGCCAATTCTTTTCTTCTGCCAATCTTTTTTCCTAATTTTGTAAAAACGACATGCATCCAAAGAATCACACATTTTAAATATAATCCGCTACCTACTACATAAAATATTAAGTTGTTAATATTGGATTTTCTTTAAATGAAATATAAAATTCTATTTGAAATTAATTTAATGAAATGTCTGCATCCCTGCAAAACCCCAGAGTGCCAGGAAAGAGGAGTGATAGCGTTGGTGGCGATGGCAGACGTTTCCACACACACTCCCCTTTTTTACATCTGAAGAGAAAGTTACTTGAGAGGTCTCATTAGTCAAACCTTCAGTCCACCAATGCTGCCACTGAGTTTTCATAGTATCACATGTACTATTACGGACGGATGAGGTCCACTGAGCAAAGATAAAGCCAGTGTTATTTCACCCCTGGCCTTTCTTGACACATAGATCGCTTTTGGGAACCATGCATAAATGCACACAGGTTGTAAGACTTATAGTGAATTGGTGTAGAAAGTCATCAATAACAAAAGGTGTAAGGCTTTATGTTTACACATATTAGTGATATATTGCACACACACACACACACACACACACACGTCATCCAGTGATGAGCTGATATTTCACAGATTCTGTCCTGTAAACTTAACAAAACTATCTTCCTTGGATTTGGATCTGCTCTGGGGTTTAGTCAGATAATCTGAATTTGCAGGAGGGTGGAGCAGACTCTCCCTGATTACAAACTCAATCAACATCTTGCTGTTACATGCTATAACCAACGCCTCTGTAATTGATGAGGAATGACTATTTCCTCCAACCTAAGGAGTGAAAAGTTTACTTTCTGAGAGCAAATGAAAAGCAGGCACACAGCAGAGGAGCTCACACACATTTGGGAGGGCACGCTGATCGCTAGTGAACAAACTTTGGGTATTGATGAAGTTCAGACTGATCAATTTGCCAGTTACACTGCAACCCATCTAATCCATCGGGTGTTATCTGTGTATGCATTTGCAACGTAGACAAGAAATACACCATTAGTGTTACGTCACAGATTGAACCTGCTAATCTTGTTGAACAATATTGTGGAAAGTTGAGGACCGTGTTCTGCCAAATTTGAAAGTTTGTTTATTTGAATCATGTATTCAGAGAGATATTGAGAGAGTCTCGCTCTCTTTGGAGACACAAAGTCTCAAAGCTTAGAAAAGCAGAATGCCTGCCAAGCCATATCAGTGATAGCCTCATGATTCGCAACTCATTAACATTACAGAAGAACCATATTTGAACACAGTAAACACCATGGTGGCTCTATTAATAAATTGTAAATTGGTTGTTCAAGAGTAATTGACCTGACTCATTTCATACCATATCAGGTCTGTAAAATGAGGATTATATTCTATACAAAAAATCAAATATATGTATTTATATATTTTTTGCAAGTCTGGATTTTCAAGTTATACTCACATATCCTTGACTTGAATAAATAAGGGAGCATTCTCTTTTCTCTATCTTTTCCTCCTGTGAGTGTCTCTGGGGGAATTCTCTGACTTCCTGCCATTAAAGAGACAGCCCACTGGAGAACAGGGGGTGACTGACATATAACTACCTCTGCTCTATGACTGGCGCTTGTCGCAACTCAGTCGGACATCTGTGGAATTTACTCAAGGGTAAGTTACTCAGGAAAAAACTGTTAAAATGCAGGGGAAAAAAAATAGATGTTTGTCGAACATCTACGGAACGGCAGACAAGAGACACGTTCAAGATGCCTGTAAATCAGACAGCTGTGAGACATCCAGAACAAAAAGTTAAATTCAGAAAAAGTACACAGTTACATAACAGTCGAGCAGGGTTAATATAAATTGTGTTGCTAACTCTGTCTTCTAGATTATTAAATACACATTGTGTTATGTAATAGAAGCTTTGTTTCTACAAATTGTCAAATTATAAGAAACAAAGAAATACAGCCATCCTGCAAATTGACCACAATGTAGTTTTGAGTTTATCCAATGATTTTAGAGGTTGACATGAGACCAAGGACTAATATGAGAGCACATGATGTAATCCTTCCAGTTAACCCTCCGACCACACACACCCACGGAAACACAAATATACTGCAGCGTGACCACAAAAAAAACGGATCTGGTCTCATGCAGGGTTGTGTGGATGTGATACCCAACTTTTTCAACAGGGATCTCATTATAAGAAGAAAATTCAACTGCATTCCTATTTTGATCTGCCATTTGGAAAACATGATGTGATAGCAAACAGCTGACTGTAGGTCCACTGTGTTGGTCAACTTTGTTTAGTGCTGCATTGAAACGGGCGAACCAGCCTTCTTACCTTCTGTAGCCACTGGGTATAATTCTCCATAATGTGTTCAAGCTGCTGGATCTTCTGGCTGGGAAACTCAGGGTCAGGTGGCGGAGCGTCCCTCTGGAGAGAGTTGGCGTTGTGCTGCAGGCCACCAGCTTTCGCTTCCCGGCAGGAGCTTCCTCTGGCTCCCTCTCCCTCAGGGAGGATGAACGTGTAGGTGCACTGGCCATGCTGGATCTTATGAAAACGTCTGTTGCTGTTACTGTTACTGTTACTACTTCCTCCACTACTACTGCTGCTACTACTACTACTGCTACCACCACTGCTGCTGCTGCTGCCACCTGTGCGGCTGTTTTCCGTCCCTCTCCGTTGTTCCCCTCCTCCGCAGCTCACAATTACCAGAAGTGCTGCCAGAGAGAGCATATGGCGGCCAAAGTTGTACCACAGCATCATATAAGCCTGGGGTCAAGGTGGCAGGTGAATTAGGTTCTAGTATCTTTAGCTGCTTCTTCTTCTTCGTGGATGTTCCCTTTTAAAGCTGGATCAGAAAATGGTTAGGAACATTGTTAGCCTGTGTCATCCATCCTCACATTGGACCTCCAGCATTGAAAGTCACTGCTTCTCTCACCACAAACACTTACACATGCTGTATTTCCAAAACTCCCTTAAGTTTTGGTCCTGGCAGGAAAAGTTGCAGACATGTCTTGCAGAGTGACAGCTTGGTTATAACACTTGATGTTCCTCCAGTGAATTAAAGCCAGACTGTGTGCACACATGTATCAACCTGGGCATTTAAAATAAGTGCCGGGCTAGCTGGGATGGTGTCGTCAGACCTCCCCTGGTCTCTCTGCCTTTCCTTCCTTCTCTGCTCTCTGACTTAACGACTGGGGAGAGTGAGAGAGACGCTCACTCTGAAGAACAGCTCTAAGCTTCCAGCACACTCTGCGCCTGCCCCTCGCAGAGCCTGCAGAGGAATTTGAGTGTGTGTGCACGAACGAGTGTGTGTGTGTGTGTGTGTGTGTGTGTGTGTGTGTGTGTGTGTGTGTGTGTGTGTGTATTTGTGTGTGGCAGAAAAAGGACCCCAGCACAGAGGATGTGCTTAGACTATGAGGATCGGTTTACAGGCACTGCTGACTGCAGGCTCATGTGGCTGACCTGCCTTTTTGCCTGTGTGTTGACACAAAAAACTAAATGTGTGTTCAATTTATCTGCTCCTGAGATGCAACTCTACTCCCTTCTATATACTGTACAATGACAGGTGCTACATCACAAGTAGCCACAAGGGAGGCATTCTTCTAGGTATTTTTATAGTCTAATTCTAGTCTCAACTTTATTTTGTCTGTTAACAATAGAAAACCATCAGCATGGCAAGAGAGATCTTTATATTTGTTTTCATCCTCTTCCTAAAAAGGAGAATTCTGGCCATTTTTTACATTAATCTTGATCATCATAAATATGCGTGTCCTTTGATTGAAAAAAAACCCGACCCGAATCAGTGCAGGCAACACGGAGTAGCGGCAGCTACGTTTAAAAGCTTCCACTGAGCTAAAACGGCAGTTGTCAAGTTTTAGAGAGCCTTTGTGCCTCCTAACAGACACAAATTGCAATTAAAATGTCTGTGCAACATGAACACACCTTACGTGACAAGATACGTTTTCAACTCACACATTGTTTAAATTCACCTACCCCGGTCCGTCTTGATCCTGCCGGTAGCTGGCAGCTTGGAGCTTGGAGCTAGCAGCTGGTAGCTGCTAGCTCCAAGCTGCCGTCTGGTGAGTGTGTTTAGCCAGGCTTCTGTGATAATCATCAATCCACGGAGCGGCGGTGGTGTGGTCCTCCAGAGGACAGGTCATGGCTTCACAACAAAAACTTGAGCTAAAGTCCCGTTGTAGCAGAAAAAGGGAAACAGTGTGCAGATCGCTCTGCGCTAAAGTTTTTTTAAGGGGGGAATAAACTTCAAGATGTGGCATGACCTGTCCTCTGGAGGACATAGCGACACCACCGCCACTCCGTGGATTGTTGTCAAGATGATTATCACAGAAACCTGGCTGAACACACTCACTGGACGGAAGCTAGGAGCAAGATTAACGTAAAAAATGGCTGGAATTCTCCTTTAATAGAGGTCTTCCAAACACCGGGTTAGAGTTTGCAGAGTTTGCATGCACATATTGAATGAAATTCGAAAGGACAAGGGTCTGCGAATGCTTACCTTAAATGTTTGAGTAGGTACACGTAGAGCAGCAGCAATTTATAAAGAAAATAGCAAATGTTAATTATGTCTATACTACTAAGGAAATACAGTTGCGCATCGTCTTGAGCAGCTCCCAGTTATCGATAAAAGAATAATATTGAATGCTTATATTATTCAGAGTTCTTAGCATTACCACCAGCAACCAGAGGTGTTGCCAAATCATCCTGAACTGAAACCCTATAAGAGTACTTCACCGATTAAACAATGCATTCATATTAAAATTGTTGGCCTCTAAATGGACAGTTTCAAAAACAATGTATTAAAATTAATTTAGATACTCTGTTTTTTTATACCAGACTGCAAAAAGCTCCACTCTGTCTTTCATCCACCCACTATATCTCATGTACAGATTGTCTCTATCACACACACACACACACACACACACTTTCTGCTGTTATGTTTTCAAGAAAACAAATGTGAAATCCAAGAATGAGCATGGGAAGACGGAATGTGTCATTAGGGCCAAAGAAGGAACACATCGAGGAAACAGTGCTGAAAGGCTTTGGGTCAAAGGTCAAGTATTTGTTATGGAAAGTACAATAAAATCTGATTCGGAGCGACACAGCTGTCCGAATTCTGGCCGGACTTCAACATTTCTCTCTCAAAACATCTAAATCTGTGTGACAGTGCATGTGCTTAAGTGTGCATGTCCTTCTATGCGCGGCATTGTGCACACGTGTTTATTGTCTCCATCTGCCTGTTCATGCTTACATGCTTTACTAATACATCTGCATGCTCCTGCGTGCGTGCGTGCGTGTGTGTGGGTGATAAAGTGTGTGTATTCAGTGATAGCAGGGGGCTACAACACGTTGGGCCCTCTGTGTGGGAGCAGAGGGGCAGTGTGAACAAATGCATGAAGGAGACCCAAGATAACAAACCCTCTGAATAACCCAGACTGGCCAAGACACAAAGCATGTGCAAATATCTCTTGGAGCTCTTTGGTTGACGTACTTTACTGGTGTCTTAAAATCTGGGCGCCAGTTACTGTGTCCAAGGGAAACTAAGTGGGAGATAATCGGCACCGCTGAGCAAATGTGCAAAATAAAAACTACACATCGTGTCTATGAACAGCTACACAAAAAAACTCACTGATGTACAACAGAAATGGGGAGGGGCGGTGTTAAGGCTAGTCGTGTGAACGATATTGACCGGTTTGCTAAACTCCCTCTTCTGAACAGCAGCTGTAGTCGCAGTCAGCATGTATTTATCCATCTAATGCACAAGATTCTTGTTCTAAAATGAATCAACAGGATTCATTCAAATGTTTTCAACTAGGGATGCAACAACTATTTTTTGTTTTTTTATGTTTATTTGTATTGGGAAAAATATGTAGCATAGACCCATGCCACACAACACAGCATTTATAGCCTAAGCTACTTTGCAATGCACATCCCTAGATTTTTTTAAATACAATAACTCAACAATAACTAAATATAGCCACAAGCAGTGATTTGCAGGTTCAAACCTTTTTTCTCAATAGCTACTTCAAAGTAATTTCTCACATGTGGTCCAACTTCATTATAAAACATATCCGGCAAGCTTTGTAATAATTGGACAAACACTGCACTTTGTTTAAAATGCTTATAACTGATTTGTTAAAAACATTTTACATGTTCAAGTTCAAATCAGTGTGATATGTAGCTCAGTCCAGCTCACGGCAATTTGAGAAAAGCAGATGACCAACACAAAACAATTGCTAAGACGGCCGCAAGCTGCGATTCATGCATATGTATGTACGTGTGCACTCACGCACACACACACACACACACACACACACACACACACACACACACACACACCCTGTTATGATGTATGTGCATGTTGTGTGATGTGAGTAAGCTTCTGGGACCTTGAATTTCATCCTGGGGATCAATAAAGCGGACATTTGGGCGGACATTTTGTATAACTCAACATCAATCCGAATGATGCTGCCTTCCACATGTGATCTAAAACTGAATATATGATGTGGGAACAAAGAAAATCAGAGTTCTTAGATCTTTTTCCCAGTCGCTCCTTGTGTGGTGGCAGCTGCTAACAGGTTAAAGTCAAGCAAGTCAAGCAATTTCCACTGGGGACAACATTTTTGTTCACCCAACTTTTTACAGTTTTAGTTTGATTTATTGACTAAAGTAGTTTTATAGTTTACTTCTATAAAACTAGATGTATTAGGTAGGGTAGGTGAATTAATAATACAGCAATTATTTTTAACAATTATTAACACCCTGTGGAGTGTTTGACCACTAGCAGCGCTGTAGAGCACTGGGTCCCTGTTTTGTATGTATTCTGCACGCACACAAGGATGCACATAGACTTGCATGAGCATCTGGGGCTTGCAATTGAAATTACTGCCATTGGTTGTACGCAGTAAAATGCCAAGAAACACAGCAATCCACCAGCAAAGGCAGTAAAAAAGAAGAAAAAAATGCATGTGTAACTGCAGATGTCTGACATGTAACCTTTCCTTCAGTAGGGAATTGATGGGTTAAGAATCTTGTATCAATATCTGGGGTTCTCCAACATTTCTTAGACCCAAGATCTTGCAGTCTGGTGTGGTCACAGGTTGACTCGGATCTCTGGGTTCACTAAATTCACTACTTGTGTGGTAAGGAGATTTGCAATAGCAAACTATACGTAAGAGCAATAAGCCTTCCAGCTCACACAAACACACACTACCACTGGATTAGAAAAAAAATAAAAGAAACAAATCTATTTAAAAAGGGATATTAAATTGCTTTCTATGGTAATTTGATGAGTACAAAACAAAATGGTGATTGTTAGTTGCATGACATGTCAGTGGGGAGTAAAGTGTGTCATGGCTTATTTATCTAAAAGGTTATCTTTGCTTTGAATGTTCCTTTAAAGTTGTAGCCTCGGGCCCCTTTAACCCTTAGTATGGTATTCGGGTCAAATTGACCCATTTCAAATTTTTACAAGAACAAAAATGGTACAATGTTACATTTTTTCTTCTTGAAAGTCAACGGCCTTACCTTATTTCCTGTGATAAACATGTATTCCTGACTCAATTCAGAACATTATTCGGGATATGACACTTATGTTGTTTCCATAGTTGATTTTTAACATGAATTATAACCTTATGACAAAAAACGAACCCCATTACCATTTTTAATTGTGTGCTAGTAGAGACTGATTGCATTCCCTAAACATATGTTATCTCAGCTGTTGGAAATTGAGATAAAGACAATATTTGTTAATAAATTATAAAGTAAAATTTTATTTCAGAATTGTTTTTAAAACCCCAAATAATTCCCGGGTCAATTTGACTCGAGGGATACAAGAGGGTCCAGAAGTGAAGACAACACAAGGGTTAAAATGTCATTTTTTTAGAAAATCTAAAACGATCATGTAAAAGTTATCTCCTGACTGGTTTTACTTGACCATATTCCTTAAAAGTAAAATAACCACAAGTTCACTCTACAACAACGGGATCTTATTGCTAACCAGCTAACGTTAGTTAGTTAGCTAGCTAACGCACCAGGATAATAGACTGTTAACGTAAATGGGAAAGAAACGTTCAACGGTGTTCGTCCTGACCCCAGTAAAAACTGTGCACTGTAAAAAAAAAAATAACAATAACGTTAACTTCTCTTTAAAAGCCACTCTAACGTCAGCTCCCTCCACTTAGTTCCACATCTTGGTTAAACATATTAGCTAGCTAGCTACATTAGAAGTTTATTTTTCATCTCAGCCTAACTGAGCTTCTGACACTCACACACCTGCCTGGTTTGCGTGACGCCTTCAATGCCTGTGAGGCGTTAAGGTGACATCAAGGAAGTTTTATGAGGAAGCAAATCCATTCGACACATTTGTTAAACTTAAGGATAGACATTAGTGTAAAACGCTCAATGTAAACATAACTTTTGTTTGTTTGCAAGAAAACTCCATAGGGCAACATTAAGAAAAGTTAAACACCCATATATAGCCTATTGCTATATTTCCCAGACATCATTGTCTCCCCCCACTTTGCCCCTTAATGTGAGGCCTATGGAAACCACTTTTTACACTATAAAAAATACCTGAAATTCATATCAAATAATTCCATTCCCTATTTGACATATCAAAAATGTGTGACCCTCACCATTTTGCTCTTTAATCTTCTGTCCCTGGCCAGAATACAAAGAAAAACACTGTGGGTTATAGGCTATAATGCAGTTGTCATGGGGGAACAAAGCGTTCCGTTTGACTCTAAAGACAAACCTAAGCAACACATTCAGGCATGCTTGAATAGCTTTAGCTCTCTTAGTGTGCCCGTTTCCTTTTATCTTGGGAAATTTGAATTTGATTCAATGGCCAACCCAGCCAAATTACTGATGGCACCTCTTCTTTTGCCTCTAAGCATCCCCGTTTGTCATAGTGATGGTGATTAAAAAGTGCACACACACACACACACACACACACACACACACACACACACACACACACGATCAAACACAGTGTTATGGTAATGCTGAACCAGTGCCAGCATCTATCTCATTGAATCATCAGAGAAAGGACCTATTTGCAAGTGCTAATGTGTGTCAATGTGTGTGCTAGTCTCCTGTTCTGAGTCCTAGGCAGATCTGTCCTATTCTGAGTTCTTTCTGAAAGATTCAAAGTCTGATCTGCCGGGACCTTGAAGGAACACTAATCTTACGCACAATAGCCTTGCTCGCAATTTGCCGAGGGATGACTTCACTTTTCTCACTCAGTGGCTCTGACACACCGTCTGAGTGGATGTGTAGGGAGTAAAGAGTTACACTGTTGGTTTAGTCTCTGAAGCCACTTCAACAACTTTGCAATAAGCCTATTGAATAATGAGATCAAGTTTTTAAGCCTGCTTACAGAAATCTTTTTTGAAAATAATACTGAGTCCCAACCTCCAGCGGTTTTCCTGAAAGAGACAAAACATGATAGTATTAAGTCTAAAAGTAGATATCCAGCTAAGTGTAGAGTTTAACAGAGGCCGAGTATGAATAATTTTGCTTTGCTACACCCTCTGCAGAATGGAATTAAAAGTGAAATCCTTAATTCCTCACAGACCCATCTCCAATGAAATAAACATAAGATTTTGCTGAAATAGCATTATCTGGTTCATGGCAATGTTGGTCTATTCACCACTTTGATCCAGACTGAAATATCTCACCAAATATTGGATAGATTTCCATAAAATTTGATACAAACATCCATGTTTCCCTCAGGATAAATTATAATCACTTTGGTGATCCAACTTTTTATCTAGGGTGACCATCAGGTCAAAATCTAATGTGTGACACATTAGATACTTGCATTAGATACTTGCAGAACTACTTTAAATCAGAGTCTGCTGTACAATGTTTTAGCGCTAATAAAAGTCTAAATAGAGGGGATTGTTCAGGTGCCGCCGGACTTTACACCCAATGTCCCTCATTTCAGCTGGATGTACGTTACCTTCCACTTTTTTTGTTTTGGCATTCTAAAACTATTTATGAAGACTATGGTAAACTGCTCCTCAGATCTCTGCAGGGTAAATCCAGCTAGCTAGACTATCTGTCCAACCTGAGTTTTCTGTTTCATGACTAAAACAACTTTTGAATGTACACACATTCCACCAAAACAAGTTCCTTCCTGAGGCTATTTTGCAGCTGCACTGTGGCTCCGTCCGGCACTTAGCGCCACTCAAGGCGATTGTAATTGGTTCAAAAAATAAACCAGAGCACTTTTTTCTCCCATCCCTGAATGCTGTGTAGACTAACTAAACCCTCCTCCGCAGCACTGTGGAGGAAGGTCTGGCAAAGCGAGACTAGTGCCATGATAATATGCTAATGTAAGATGGTAAACCTAACACTTGCTTAACATTTAGCTCAAAGCATCTTTTTGACTAAGCTGAAAGGGTTACTAACGATACAAACATAAACACAGTGCTTAGAGATGTAAAGAATATGTTTCATTGCCATTAGAGGCTCAGACTAAATTCTGCTGCAGCAGCAGATGATTTGAAGGATTTCCTAAACAACCGATTGTGACACTTGTCTGCCTGGAGCAATGATGTCATCAGGGTGAGACCACTGGAAGAGTGATACCACGAAGCCATTAGCACAAGATGGCTGTCATTCTTTGTTATCCTCCCTGGGCTTCCAAGTCTGCACTCACGACAGGCATGGCCTCTATCTCCTGTCAAAGCAGCGATGCACAATCCTTGGCCCGCCTCAATTTATCCCATGATCAACTCATGCAGCAAGGTTCAGGCCAAGGTGAATGGAAAAGTATAGAAGTTTTTGTAAGTCAGTAACATGTTAAATCTTTTATTACACTTCTTACTTCAAGGAGCTTTTTTTTCTCTCACACTTGTCCAACAATGTCAGCAACAGAAAGGGAACAAGAAGTTAGGATAAAGAAGGCATCCGTGGTCAAGGTAACCCCTCTTCTATTGGGGGGTATGGCACCATGGTAGCAAAATAAATAAGCAAACAATAGAAACAGACAAAGGGGAAAATAAATAGTGCTTTGGGTCCATTTTCAAGTTTAGACCTCCAACAACTTTTGCAAAAAGGGAAATTGTTTGTCTGGGAAGCACACCCTGAAGAAGGCTGTCTGTGACATTATGCATGGGTTGCTTCTCCCTATGTCTTTAAAATTTTTGTTTATGAAATAGCCAGTAATATAAAGGCTTTTTAAATAATTTTGAAGAAGAGTGCCTTGGATTTCCTTTTTGTCTATACTTAATTGAGTTCCCGACCCCAAAGAGCACCTTTAAACATCTGACTGAACTTCCTGAGCACCCTGGACTTTGTTGTCATCACCAACTTTTGCAATTTGTTTATTTATTACAATTTATCATTATAGCAAAATATAACAATTTCAAAGTTCAAGTTGGTGTTGATGTACCTCAAGACAATTATTGTGTACTGCATGGTAAACGCCCCTTTCTAGCTTCTCACCCACACCCTTTGATTTACTTTGTCTTGTTGTGTGATGGCCGTGACACACCAACCCGATAATCAGCCTGTCAGACAATTTGAGTCTGATGAGGTCGGTGATTCGACTGTTCGTTGTGTTCAGTGCTGTCGTCCGTCCAGAGTGGCCGGAGGGGCCGTCTGCCTTCATTTTTGCCGACCTGACATCATGGATGACATGTTCAGTCAAAAGGCGGGCAGCAGTCAGACTTAAATGACAAATGTGATTGGAGGAGTGTAAAGTCGGATACGAAGAGCGGGATAAGCGTGACTAGAGTCTCTAAAAATCTGACAAAAATCTTTTAAACTTTTGAAGACAGATTCAGCAACTGCATGGCCTATTTCTTACTTAAAATGTTTAAAAAACATGTTTTGGTGAGTAAAATATAGAAAAATATAGAGAAGCCAATCAGCTGGCAGTTTTAATTTTTTGGGCGACAATACAGATTAGTGCCACCTGCTGTTATGAAGACGTATTACGCCTCGTCGCTTTGGTGTTTTCAGAGGCACTTTTTTGACCAACCCGGGGAGACTAATCTGTACAACTGCCTTTTCTAACGAGGGTCAGCCGTCTGGTTGGTGTGTCGGGGGCTTAAGTGGAATAATTTTCAGCAAATCACTGAAATAAAATTTGTCACAATCAAATTTCTATAATGTTAAGCTCTCCAAATGACATTTACATTTGACTAAGTGTAAACGCTTCTATCTAAATTGAACTAAAACTAAACACAGAAAGTAACCTAGAACAGTAATTATGACTAACAGCATAGGGATCTTCATCCAGATTCATTTTTAGTAGTAATTTCCCTGAATTGCTACAATGGAGGTGGCGTGTACAATGTTTTTCCTTTTATAATCAAGGAGCAAGGTGAAATCCTGTATGGTGTCTTATGTATTTACTCAGTTGTTTAATATGTGGAGCTTTCCAGAGTATGAGTAGTAAAAGATCTGTGGAAATAAAGGTTTTGTATGTGCTGTCCAGTCTTTGTATGTTTTAATTATCTCAAGGTCTGTTCCCAGCATCAGTCAGAAACTATAGGACCCTCACCCATCACATTCCTCAGCCTTTAGCAAATGTTCTCTAGTCTCCATCCTCTTCTGCCACATCAGATAAAGTGAAGTTTAACATTGTAGACAACAGCAAACTGACACCTGATACGAGCTGCCGACTGCTGATATCACCATGTTTCCATCACAATATGTGTAGGGTTACACAATCAGATATTAATCATACAGAAACATGCTTTTCTGTCACTCACAGCAACAGAGTAAGACTGCCTTGGTGTTTAGTGCTCCACACCATTATCAAAACAATGGAACCTAATCTGTTGTGGGTATGAGGAGGCAATGCAGCTTTAATTAGCAATAACTTATTTAGCCTGGCTACTTGGACCACTGTTTGACATCAATCATGATGATGATTGGAGACCCTATTTGCTGGCCTCAGATAGGCTACATTGTCATCAGAGGAGACACAGTGAGCCGAGCTATATATTCTTACTTACTGTAAGAAGATATAGCTCGCTGGCAAGCGTTGTTTTGTCTTCATCTTAATGCAAAGCCAGCTTGTTGCCATTTGTCATGTTGTGTTTCTGTCTGTGAAAATGGGGCCAGTCGATCCTCATGACATGGGGAAAGAGCATGACATCAGCGCTTGGTTATTTCTTGACTTAACCTGCCTGTGGAATCAACAACACATTTAAGTCAGGGTGTAGGTGTGTGTTGTATGAGATCATACATGTGAGAGCAATAAATACGCCCACCTAAAACTCCCTTCTTTCAATTGCATGTTGCCTATCACATTCAATGACTCACACACAGCAGTGTTGAAAATGGATGTCACACACAATTTTCCACATGTACACTTCCTGTGTTTCATTGTCCTGTGTGTCTGTGTCTTTTATTTTCTTTCTTTTGGAATGATTTTCTTTCTTTCTTTTGGAATAACACATGGCAGTCTTTCAAGCCGAGATGAGTGGGGAAGGAGCTGCTTCACCTCAATGTCCACTCCCCTCAGCTGACTCCTAACGTACTGTATGAAGGATGGAGGGTAAGGAATAAGATAAGAGGTCTGATGAACAAGGGTGGGTCTTTATGCTTTACTGTCCGCCCCACCAACACCTTCTCACAGATTTGTTTGTGAATATTATGAAGTATGACACAACCAACACCAGATTCTGTCACAATGGTAATCCTTTAATGGACAGTAGTTTAGTTTGCTGAGAACCAAAGAATGTTCACAAAGTCTTAGCACTGTCAGGTAGTGCCTAATGTAGAGACTCTTGAAAGAAGATAGATCATTACGATACTGTTCTTGATGCAACATTCATCTTTAAACCTGTTATCTAGGAGGGATAAAGCCATAAAAACTTAATGCTGCTTACTTGTAGCACACACAGTGCAGAATACTGGTGTTTGATTTATTAATCTAGAAAAAAGGCTTAAAGTTCCCCAGAAATGTGATTAAATGCTGCTAAAAGTATGTGAAATCAATCACCATTGTTTAAAGAATGTTCATGAATGATGCACAGTGGGAAATTTATTTTAGCCAACATGCAAGCATGCAAGGTGCAAGCATGCCCTCAACTTTGATGAGTTCTTTTTACATTTTTTTAATTCATTAGTAATTAAGACGCATACGGCAAGACCAATGTTTAATTTTCGCATGTTGTTTTTTTTTTTGTTTTAATAAACCATTATGCAGGGCAATGAAAATAAATATGTTTACTAAAAAATCACACAAAAATTGTAAAATGTTGGCAGTTAAATACAATATATAATATTTGCTTTGAAAAAAATGAAGCAATCAACTGCACACTGTAGCTCGCCCCATGGGGCCGATCTTTCTTCCATGGTCTCGGACACAAACAGAAGCATCTGCATCTGTTTACCATCTCCCCTCATCTGTTTTTGGTCAAGCAACACTCACATACGTCATCCCCTTGGGCCAGTTGTTCAATTATTTAATCTGGATCAAAATGATCTGGATTTGGAAATCCCATTTTTTGCTATTCAGGATCAGGTAATCCATCTCACTTTGGAACATTGGACTGGATCACCCTGATCCAGGTACACAGTTTTCAAGATTACCAAATCCAGATTAGCAGTGCTCCAAATAGGACAACATAACACAATGTGGGCTACCAGCTGTGTAAAGAACAGGTAGAAGAGCCAACACGTGGTCACAAGTACTTTTTATTTTTGAGACAAAACGCAAAAATAACTTCCACTTCCATTCATAATTTCTTTTGAAGACCCCTCACCTGAGCCACTACACATAAAGAACTAATATAAATTAACAAATACATTGTGGATATTTTGAAAACGTCTTTCATCTTTTAAAAGTCCAATAACCAAATAAAGAATGTTCAGGGTTCTTCTTAATCTGAGGAGGAAAGACCAGAAATCATTTTTGACAGGCTCATCTCATCTCATTATTTCTTTGAAATTAATATACGGTGATGAATGACAGAAAAATGGAATGTATTATTTTTGTTTGTTATTGAAATCTGTTTGGGGGATTTTCATGGGGACAAGATCAATTTATTTTTAGTTAATTTTTACTTTACTATACTGAATAGCTTAATTGGTAGCCTATGTCTACTTTATCTACTTAATAACTGTTACAATGGTTACACAACTCAAGTGCAAAATATAAATAAAAGTATACACACTAAATGATAAATGTATTATTTGACCAATTTTAAAGTTTTACCACATTTCCTTCCTGGAATCCACCTTGAAATCTGTTGGGATCAGGATTGTCCTGTTTTTATGGATTGAAGTCATCCAAATCCTACTGACAAGTTTTGACAAGTTACTGACAACACAAACTGAAGGTTTGATCCAGATCAAAACTAAGATTGGATTCCGTGATTTAATCGGATTTCAGATTCCTTCTGTCCCTTTTGAACAACCCATTTTCAAGATTTGATCCAAACAGATCCAAAATCTGATCAGCTAAACTTTGAACAACTGGCCAGAAAACTGTGTATCTGGATCATGGTGATCCAGTCCAATGTTGCTTTGAAAAACCGGCATAAAAGTAAGACAGATTACCTGATCCTGAATAGAAAAAAATGTGATTTCCAATTCCAGATCATTTTGATCCAGAATAAATGTGGCCCCATTAGGTACCCAGATCAATAGGGTTCTCTCTATGTATGTGCAACCTGAGGTCCTCACATGAGAAACCTGCTGGCTAGTTATTGTAACTACATTTAAGAGTAGAGGGAACCATAGGCCAACTTTTTCTGTCAAGATTGGCAAAATCGCCTCTTGAATTTATTTTCTCCAATTTGCCCAGCAAGAATTTTACATTTCAAATTTTAATTATTATGTTGTCCACTCCTCTCTCCCTCTCCCACCCTCTGTCTTTCTCTTTCCCAGACCCACAAAATGGTCTGTTTTCAATTTGACCTTCTCTATGTCAACTGTATCTGAATCACCTGATGACAACACAAAGTGACTCTCATATTTTCATTCTCTTCTGCCCTGACATTAATCTTGTTCCTTGTTGATGATAGATAGTGATACCACTCAGTGTGGGATTGCCAGTTTAGTCTCCATCATCTAGCTGATTCCGCAATTTACTTGATTGACTATGCAGTAGATGTACTCAAGTTTCTACCCACAAATTAATGTTGCTGTCAACAAATATATATCTATATCTATATATCAAGAGGTTTTGTCAACTGCATTATAACTTACTGTTGTAAAATGCTTCAATAATATGGGTGACACTTCTGTCTATTTACATTCTTTCCAATATTAATTCATATTAGAAAGTCTTTTCATCAAATGTGAAGCCCATTTGTAATTATCACTTGGCCAGGTGGACTGCTGCACAATGTGCTGTCATCACCTGAGGCTTAATGACTGAGGTTACATTATGTTTGATGATGGCAATGCAATATAAAAACATTTTTATATGACATATATGTTTTCCATATTTTCATGTGGAAGTCCTATCAAGTTCTTTTATTGGTTCACATAATGAAGAAATGTCACCACACAAAAGGAGGCTGGAGCAATAAAAAATAACTTTTTTGTCTCTGTTGTCAGTGGAACAATGCTGGCTTTGACCTTTTCCTCATTTTCACATTGTGTTGTGCATTCCTGCAGTAAATGTTTATCTTTTGTTTTCACCACATTGATGAACCATCCATTTAACCCAAAGGTTCTTTAAAGTTATTCATTTTTACTGTTTTTGTCGCCAGACTGTATTGTGACTATGATACAAGTTCACTGCGGCTAAACTAAAGAAAAAAAAAAACAATAGCGATCCATATCTTCTGGCACATCTCAATTTAACTTGGGACTGTTATCATGAAGACTGGATTAAAAATGTCAAAATGTCATGAAGTCTGTTGCAGTTTTAGATATGTGAGTCACACATTGATATCCACAAGCTGATCTGCCTCAAAAAGGACATTTTCTGTAGCTCTTGTTTGAGATTCAACACCAAAACATTAAACTAAAAAGATAAAGGAATATAGTGTGCTTTTACCATTTAGGGTGGTTATTTTCTTTGCAACCATGCATTCAAGCTGCAATAGTTCTGCTGTGATTTTCTCTTGACTGGTGCCAAACCTGCTACTGTGCCAAAATTTGATTTATAAGACTTTGAGAGGATATGTTTTGATCTTATAAGATCATATTTTTATGGCAACCATATAGAAAACAGCACCCAACAGATATGACCACATCCCTATGCGATCTCATAAAGTTAAATGTCACTGAGCCAAAGCAATTTATTTGTCTCTTGCTACTCAGTTGATCTTGTGCAGTACTTCTATCTGATTTAGCAAGTGCGTGGGATTGTGTGTAATGTCAAAGTGATATAAATAAATAAAAAACACATATTGCTAATGTTGATAGCACCTCACGACTCTGATAACTTGTGACATTTAAAGACGTAAATTATAATGACAAGAAGAGAGAAAAAAGAGAAAGTAAAATGTGAATTTCCACACAGGGAAGCTTTTTCTACAAGTTTATGAATATGGATACGGCATCTGAGGCATCATTGCGTCAGTGTCTGGCGACGCTTGACTACACCATTAGAAACCCAATGAGGTCAAGGGAGTGAGGGACAGAGTGTAGCGTGGACCTTAAACACCTCACAGAAAGCAGGGTTATTAGCTGCCTATTACAGCTCAAATACAAACAGAGTGCGTCTTATATGTCTCCTTGCAAACTGCCAGTTATTCACCTGGTGATTTGGGCGGGTATGTTTCACTGATCTGTCAGAAACATTGGCCGTGCTACAAACCAGACCTTCACATCCCCCTACACACGTTGAGCAGTGAAACACTTGAGTTGCTTCTCGGAGGTGAATTCCTCATCTGCTGATCAGAAACAAATGTCTCATTAAACTGTCACAATTGATGAATTGATTCCTTTAAATCTGAGCAGTTTGTGCCCACACAAGTGATGATTTGACCTTATCAATTTAATGTCAGGAAATTAGTAAGAAGGTGCAAAAGTGATATAAACTTGGCCATGCTATGTATATGTTTAGCAGAGGTCTGTCACGTCAAATAAAGCCAGAAGCGCACCAATGGTTTACATCACGTCACTTTGTTGGACGGGTCAACAGGCCAACACTAAACACAATCAATGACTGGCCCTCCAGGACACACCAGTGAGGGTCCTTAGTGCTTATTTGAGTTTGTGTCTATGAACTTGTCACGCACTAAAGCAGCTATTACCATGTAAAAATAAATTGAAGCTAATTTAACAAATGAGGAGCAAAAGCACCACCACATGGTACATGACCCCTGTGACATCGGGGTTTGACCAACTTGCTGATCTCTCTGGTTCTGTTTGTTGCTCCTAGTGGTCTAACAGTTGACAGAACTGGGGCCTGGAGGTGCACAGCGCTTCCTACTTTTCTCAGATGGGCAGATAGCTGTGGCCCATTCCCTGCTTATCCCTGCAATGCCCCAGTGAGAGCCTCTGCGTGCTCAACACTGAGTGAAATACTAGTTATACGTCACTAGTTTTTAACTTTAAAAAAGTCTTTTAAAGCTTAAATTCAGCTAAGGTAGCCTCAGTTTGCCAGACCCTCCTCCACAGCGCTCTAAAGGAGGGTCCGGCTAGTCCACACAGCATTCCGGGATGGGAGAAAAATGTGCTCTGGTTTATTGGCATTTCTTTAAACCAATCACAAACGTTTTGGGAGGCGCTAAGCACCAGGAAAAGAAGGAACTTGTTTTGGTGGAAGTATGTTCAAAAGTTGTTTCAGCCGTGCAACAAAAAACTCAGATTGGACACATAGTCTAGCTAGCTGTCTCGTTTCAACCTGCAGAGATCTGAGGAGCAGTTGACCTTAGTCCTTCTAATTCCAAAATGGAAGAAATGGACAACCGGCTAAAAAGAGTGAAATCCGTATTTAATTTACTTTAGATTTTTATTATTATTATTATTATTATTATTATTTTATTATTATTTATAACACTTTGTAACTTTTTTTGAAAGGTGCTGTAAAAATAAAGTTTCTCTACCCAGCTCTCTCAGGACAGCAGGCTACCTGGGCTACCAGGTTTATAACTTATGTTTTGTGTCTCCTCTTTCCTAGTACAGCGAAATGATTTAGACATCCAGATTTACGCACAAATCACACACACATTTGACATTTAATTTTTTTTATAAAGATTATTTTTCTGGGCATTTCTACCTTTAAAAGACAGGATAGGTCAGATATGAAAAGGAAGAGAGAAAGGGAAGACATGCAGGAAACCGTCACAGGTCGGACTTAAACCCTGGACCCTCTGCATCGAGGAATAAATCTCTATGCGTGCACCTGTTTTACCAACTGAGCTAACCAGCCACGTAATATTTAAATTGAGAGTGGTTCTCAATGGCAATCTGAAATCTGTTTTATTTTAATGGTTATACAAATAACCTCAGCTCTATGATCTCTATATGAAGCCCTACTTGTTGCTGTCTTTACCTGTACTGGCACGTTCATTAAGAATGAACCGGGGTTACAAAGTAATTCACAATTTCAAAAAAGACGATAAAAGCAACTTTGTACAACAAACACAATCACACATTGTTAAAGATTATTAACAAGGACAAGCAAGCGTCAACAAAATGCTTTTAAATAAATAATAAATAAAATAAATAGGTTTAGATGACATCCAAGACATTTGAGACTTTAGAATTGGGAATTATGGAACCACGAACAAGAGAGTTGGATTCAAATGGAACATGTTTTAACATTATTCATAAATGTATGGCAATAAATTGTAGTCTTCATTTTAAACACAGAAAAAAAGAATTATATGTAAGTCAATGTGAAATCCTATGGCTTTGATAAATTGTATTGGTAACATCCTACTATCACAGTTCTGATCTAAGACATAGTCATAAAGGCTACATTTTCAGAACTCTGCTGGGCAATGCCTGGTGGTTGGAGGCCAACAGATTGATATGGAGTTAATTTGTTAACTTAGGTTTTGGAGCAGGGCCACGCCTAAACCACACCTCTAATTACCAGACAGACCTACATACAGTGGTTACGGAAAGTATTCAGACCCCTTTAAATTTTTCACTCTTTGTTTCATTGCAGCCTTTTTCCAAAAAAATCAAAAAAAGTTCATTTTATTTCTCAGTAATGTACAAGCAACCCATCTTGACAGAAAAAAAAACAGAAATTTAGAAATTTTTGCAAATTAAAAAACAAAAACTGAAAATCACAATAAAAACCCTTTGTTCAAATAGAAGCACCCTTTTGATTTACAGCCATGACGTTTTGGGAAAGATGCAACAAGTTTCTCACATCTGATTTGGGATCCTCTGCCATTCCTCCTTGCAGATTCTCCAGTTCGGTCAGGTTGATGGTAATTGTGGACAGTCATTTTCAGGTCTCTCCAGAGACAATTGGGTTTAAGTCAGGGCTCTGGCTGGGCCATTCAAGAACAGCCACAAGTTGTTGTGAAGCCACTCCTTGTTATTTTAGCGGTGTGCTTAGGGTCATTGTCTTGTTGGAAGGTAAACCTTGCCCAGTCTGTGGTCCAGAGCACTCTGGAAAAGGTTTTTCCAGGATATCCCTGTACTTGGCCGCATTCATTTCTCGATTGCAACCAGTCGTCCTGTCCCAGAAAAAAGCATGATGCTGCCACCACCATGCTTCACTGTTGAGACTGTATTGGACAGGTGATGAGCAGTGCCTGGTTTTCTCCACAATACCGCTTAGAATTGGCCAAAAAGTTCTATCTTGGTCTCATCAGACCAATTTATCACCATCTTGAGTCCTTCAGGTGTTTTTTAGCAAACTCCATGCGGGCTTTCATGTGTCTTGCACTGAGGAGAGGTTCGGGCCACTCTGCCATAAAAGACTGGTGGATTGCTGCAGTGATGGTTGACTTACTACAACTTTTCCCATCTCCCGACTGCATCTCTGAGCTTAGCCACAGTGACCATTGGGTTCTTCTTTGCCTCTCTCACCAAGGCTCTTCTCCCCGATAGCTCAGTTTGGCCGGACGGCCAGCTCTAGGAAGGGTTCTGGTCGTCCCAAACGTCTTCCATTTGAGGATTATGGAGGCCACTGTGCTCTTAGGAACCTTAAGTGCAGCAGAAATTTTTTTGTAACCTTGACCAGATCTGTGCCTTGCCACAATTCTGTCTCTGAGCTCTTCAGGCAGTTCCTTTGACCTCATGATTGTCATTTGCTCTGACATGCACTGTGAGCTGTAAGGTCTTATATAGACAGGTGTGTGGCTTTCCTAATCAAGTCCAATCAGTATAATCAAACACAGCTGGACTCCAATGAAGGTGTAGAACCATCTCAAGGATGATCAGAAGAAATAGACAGCACCTGAGTTACATATGAGGGTCACGGCAAAGGGTCTGAATACATATGACCATGTGATATTTCAGTTTTTGTTTTTTAATAAATATGCAAAAATTTCTAAATTTCTGTTTTTTTCTGTCAAGATGGGTTGCTGAGTGTACATTACTGAGAAATAAAATGAACATTTTTGATTTTTGGAAAAAGGCTGCAATGAAACAAAGAGTGAAAAATTTAAAGGGGTCTGAATACTTTCCGTACCCACTGTATACTGTGCTGCGCAGCCGGCTCGGGTCTCTGATTGCTTGACCCACCCTCCCTTTCCCTCTCCTTCATCCATCTTCCCCCTCTTCCCTTCCTGTTGCACATCTCTCTCATGTCTCTTCTAGGTACCGTCTGGGGGTCTGTAAACTATTCAGGCGAAAACTGCTTCTGAGACAGAACAAATCACAAATCCTCCCAGACCAGCCATCAGACGACATCCACATCAATTTTGCACCTTCATAATGTTCATCTGCACATTCATAATGTTCATTAAATCTTTAACTAACATATGGTTGTGATGTGGTCCATGCCAGTGAAATAAAGCATCATTCTCTAGAAAGATAAATGTTGAGCTCATAGAAGATTTAATATGCAGCTGTCAAAATGTGGTGTTGAAGTTTCATATAAAGACTGACTTACCACACCCAAAGTTCTTTGGTGTGGATGGGATAGTGGTCTGCATTTGGTTGCGCCAGCTAGGTGTAAGTTCAAAGGTATACGTCTAGTTTGAACGTAATTTCTAACTTTGGTTGGAGTTGATCAGTTGATCAGTCAGTTGCCAGCTGAAATAGTTCCAAGGTAGGCATAAGTTAATACTTAAATCTTACACATAGCGTGTGAGGTAATGTGTATGGTTGTCAAAGTGAACCATTTTGACAGGTTAGGGTTAGGGTTAAAACCTTTTGTCTTGTCCTTAATAAATTCTAAATAATGGCACATTTTCATACATTTCTATGAGAGAATCACAAACTGTGACAGCACCATTTTTTGATAAAACATTGTAGAACAGAGAATATTCTTGAAAGAATCACATTATTTGGTCATACAACATTAGTCATAAGTCTTCTTAATGATGCCAGATTCCACAATTTCTGTGGTCTGTCTGAGAACATAGAATACACATGCATCCACCCGGACCCTCCGGACAGATAATTAACAACGAATGTATGGGGCAGGACCATTTATATAATGTGTATATCACACAGTGCCACTCAGGACACTGGACAACAGCCAGTCTTTCAACACTACATCCACCCCCTGCTACTTTTAAAGGAATACGCCGACTTATTGGGACTTCAGCTCATTCACCGTATCCCCCAGAGTTAGACAAGTCAACACATACCCTTCTCGTCTCCGTGCATGCTGTAACTCTGTCTGATGCCCCCAGCATTAACTTAGCCTAGCAAAGATCCTGCATATAATATAGTTCCCAGTTAGTATGTGGTTAGAAGATGGCTGTCTTATGTGACCTTGTTATTTGTACACCCTGTGACTATACAAATTACAACATGTAAATAGGAACATGTTGGCATTATTTTGTCACTTATTGGGAGCAGTAGCTAGTTGGAACCAGTTACCTGCAGGATCTTTGCTAGGCTAAGCTAATACTGGGGATTGCTGGAGTTACAGCACGCACAGAGATGAGAAGGGTATGTATCATCTTGTCTTACTCTGAGGGATTCGTTGAATGAGCTAAAGTCCCAATAAGTCGGCTTGTTCTTTTAACATGTTGGCTCCATCTTTTCTTTCTTCCCCCTTGCTGCTTCTCCTGCCATGGTGAGGGAGATGTTTTATACTAAAGAACTTCATATGCTTTGCTCTGGTTGCCAGAAAAGCTTTCCACGTATGGAGATTGGCCCAGAATGATGACCTCTCTAGGTTTTATTAACAAAGTCTGAACTGGGGTGTCAATGCCACTTGTCAGGCCAGTGGAGTATACCTTCATCTGTTGAATTTCCAGACAGAAGAGGGAGATCGGTGTAAATCCCAAAGTCACTAGTGATAGTGATGGTACTCTACAGGTGTGTGCCAACTTAGAGAGTGATGACCGAGCTCCTTGGCAAAACCACACAAGAACGTCTTATAAATTCTACTTTGATAGAAAAATATGCTTTTGATTTCAGTATTATTATGTACTTCTGGGGATTACAGGATGAAATAATATTAAATTCATTGCGTGCAAACTGTCAAAAGTATGTCAAAAAGTGACTTTAATGAATGACTCAATGTCTTGTTAGTTTGTATCTTTGTGGGATTTTAACCAGCCCATTGGAAAGACTGGGCAGAGATTTACTTACACTGGAGCTCTTGACCTCTGAGGATGTATGCGGTAATCTCTGTGATTTACGAAGAGCAAAACCATAAAATAGCGGTAATATTAAAAGACAAAATCCTGACAGAACCCAGCGTTCATCATTTTTGGCTCCTCAAACTCAGAATGCAGATTTTCAGTCAAAATGTAAGTAATTTTCTGGAAAACTGGCATGCTTTAGTCAGCATTGTGCAAGTTACAAAAACATCTTAAATGACTAAAGGCTAAATATTCATTTCACAGAAAGAGGTGAAAAGCTAAGGACATTGTGTAAAGCTTTGTTAGATCACGCTTGGAATTTGACTTTCAGTATAAGCCATGGAAATTCTGCGTAGAGTTTTTTGTGTGCAAATGTAGTGTTGCTTCTTGGTATTCATAGGTTGTTATATTTTATAATTTTAGCCATAACCAACAATAACTGTTCACCTTTCCTATGACTCCTACTTGGGTCCAACCTTAAATCCTCTTCAATCATATTTTACTGTTTCTGTTCATTGTCATTTCTTGTGAGAAAATAAATCAGTCATATTTTTGTGGCTTTAGCCATTACATACCAGATTTTATAGCATTATACTCATTATAAGTGGTTTTCCTATGGTTGGAAAAATCCTCTGTTCATTGCGTGAATACATACTACACAAAAGCAATCGTTGAGAAGTATAAATGTTTCCCTCTCAGTCCTCTAAATGGTACATAATTGAATGTTATACTGTGGTTGAGGTAATATGGGTTTAATACCGATATGAAGCTGGTCTCGTTTACATGCTTCATATACATGTTGGAGCCATTAACATAAAGCTGCTGCCATGGCTTAAACTGTTTGGATAGAATGAGTACCTGTATTTTCCATTCTTTTTTATAATTCATAATAAAGTTACGTTTGATTAAGTTTCTCCCCCCTGCCATCCACTTTGTGCAACTGTCTCAAGTGGCTGGTGGTGTGGGTCTAAGGAAGGCAATGGTTGATATATCTAAAAGATTTGATCATCTTTGATATATATCAACAATTATTGAATGGATTGCATTGAAATTTGACACAAACATTCATGGTCCCAAGAGGATCCATACTAAACTCTTTGCTGATACACATACTTTTTTTAGCACCAACATGTGGCTGACATTTGTGGTTGAAAAAAGACTTGGAAGCGCGGGCGATTTCTTAAGCCACAATGATGCTAGCTTTCACCGCGGCCTCATTTTTGGCTGTGGATTTCATGAACAAACTCTGCTGCGACCGCAGTTTGCCTTTTAATTCTTGGGCAATTTGTTGCTTTTCTTAAAGGCTAGCTTTAGCGTACTTAGCTCCGTGTTTGGTGTCAAAATGTCGATGCAGATTGTACTCTTTGACAACCGACACCGCCTCGTAACACAAAAGACATACCGGTCTTTCTCATTGAAGCACAAACAAGTATTCGCCTTCCCATCTTTCTTGATACAGTCTTCCGTCTGCATCAACTTTTCTCATTCTGGACGTTTTGGGATCATTATTTATATCTCAAGTTGTCATGGACACTGCCGCGGCTAGCGTAGTCGAAAGGCATTGTGGGAAATGTAGTTTTTGGTCAAAGCACACTCTTAATTTATTTTTTGGTATTTATTTTTAGACACTCAAAACTTTTAAGCTCTCGCGGGCCACATACAATGACATGGCGGGCCACATCTGGCCCGCAGGCCTTGAGTTTGACACATGTGATGTAAAGCACAACTAATGTTTGTAAGAAAGAATGGTTTAGCATACATTTTGCTGAACCTGACGGAGAGGAGACTGGAGACGTCCGTGCTATCTAGATCATGAAAACAAAAGCACATTCAAAAAACACAGTATACACCAAAAAACTGAAAATAGCTAAATATGTGAAGCCAAAGTGACTTTTGTTTTTAAGTGAAGGATTCTATTAGTTCTTTACCTTTAAGCGCCAGTTGTGTAACATTTTGTAAAGAAGGTGAAGGGCAAACAGATAAAAAGGCTTCAGGGAGGACAGAACTGTAAAAAAAAGCAGTCCGCGTCCAATTGGTAAGAAAGGTTGGAGGGGTAAAAAAAAGAAGAGAAGAACATATGCATTGGGGAAGGTGTTTTAATATCTGCAGTTCAGTGCCGTTTCTTAAATGATCTTACTATTGTCACATAAGCCACCAAGAATGAACAAGCTGTAGCCTTGGTTTGTGTGCTTGACAAGCCTAAAATTTCTTTCATAATGACTAACTGTTGACAAGCCTCAAAACAAGCATACTAATAAACAAGCTATACTTGCAAAGCCTGTTGGTTTATAACTACCCAATCGAATGTGAAAAAGACTTCATATTGAGTTGTGATTGTGTCTCTATATCTAAAGATTATAAAGATATAAAGACTAAGATGAGGAAAATATTAGGCACCAGTTGTCTCAGTAGCTCTGCCCTAGAGCAAAGAATTGTTGGATGGGGTAGGAAGTGGATTATAATAATGTGTTTGCTATTTTTGTCTCTCTAACACACACAAACACACATGCATGTTTGGCACTGTAGCAGGAAGCTGGCACCGTGAGGATGAGCTCTAAGGCTGAAACTTTAAGATTTGGCCCCTCAATTTTAGAGGAAATAACAAAACGTGTATACATTCAGTTGGCTCATCTGAATGTTATGCAATGCCTGATTAGTAACATCAGATTTTGACCAAACCATTGCCTTAAGTCGGGAAGTGTGACAAAGTCTCAGTAAATCCAGCACAAACGCCGGCTAATAGGCTTGGGTTCCAGTAGAAATAAGTCAGAGAACCACTGATTAATAACAGGAACCAATCAGCTGTTCATCATGTCAAGGATAGTTTAACCCAGGAGTCAATAGAATAAACTTGATTGTCTAACCATGGCAGGAAAATTGTATTTTGTCTCACCCCAAAAAATATGAATGCAAAACAAGTTCACAAGATCAAATTGTCACATTAACAGACAATCATTGTATTCAATACTGACTGTGTGCAGCCTACACTGTCATATTTAAGTTTTAGTGTTTGTTGACCACATTAACTGCATTTGGGATAAAAGAACCATTGCAGATTGTTTTTTATACAGTGTCATTCAAAAAGGTAGATGGTAAAATTGGTTAAATATGTTGCTACTGAATTTTCTAGGGGAAAAAACACTAAATTCTACAATAATTCAGGCTAATTTCCATTAGCATGTTTGTGTTTGAGTGTGCAGTAACTAAGTTCCCTAAAAGTAGAGGCAGTGTTTTTCTGAATGTGGCGTATGGTGACTGGCACCCTCTTGTGATATCACCACAGCCTCGCTGTCACCTTGGAGCAGGATAAATGGCCAGATGAGATCCAGCTACTGCCTGGAAACTGAGAAATGGGATCCAACGTTGGCACCGCCGCCAAGCTGTTTGGTCTTTGCTGTGTGGTGATAGTGTGCAGCCTCAACGGCGCTGTGGGCAAACTGTGTGATCAAAGAGTGAACCAACTTTATCTCAAAAGCAAAACAAACATCTCAGATAAGGGACAGTTCACCTTTAAATTGCTGTTCTGCTCTATTTGATTCTATCAAAGTATCAAGTATTCGGATCATTTACTTTAGCAAAGTAAACGACAACATGAATGGAAGGGGTTTAGCCTATTTCCCTGCACAGTAAAACCCCCGTCCTCAAGGCCTTCTGACACCGAGGTGACAGAAGATTATACCCACATGCTGCCAAGCGTATGGAAGAACTGCTCAATTAAATGCAATTCATATCTGCTGAAAGGTGTCAGGACAGAGCAGCAAGAGTGTCTTTTTCATTCTCTTACACCCTCTATTTATACCAACCACTGACAGCTGTACGCTGCAGCAGATCTGGACAGCACATGGAAGCTATTCCGACAGGTCGTGAACAACCGGATGCGATGCCTGTATCCACTCTGATCCCAACACTGCAGAGTAATTTATACTAAAATATTGATTTAGTCCCGGTTTTATGCCTCTTGTAAAAAGTGAGACCAGTGGACCTCCTCTGTAACATCCTCATTAATTTGAATTGCACCTGCGGGATTTAGGAACTCATTTCTCAAAGGTTACAATAAAAATAAAGTAAATAAAAAACACATTGTCAGCCATCATGTTTCATTAAGTTGGGCTTCCTATTTTATTTCCCAAATAATAGACTTCAATGTCTTCAATTTATCCTAATATAACTAGGAAGTCAAGTTGTGTCAACAGACCACCCTTCTGTGTGTGCTGCTTTGGGAGATCCAGAATGTGAGATGTCTAAGTTTATCTGTAATTATACAATGGCTTTCACAGCTGCTTGGAATTATGGTCAATTTGTTGCACAAGCCTTGATATGAGCCCAACACACTGTGCCACACTCCACCTATGCAATGATGTATTTGATTTGGCTTTGGGATGCACACAACTGTCTACTTGACATCTCTAATGTGATGGGAAAAGCTGAACACAAGCCAATTTGCTCATTCAGTGTCAGTGTGATCGATGAAAAGAGGTTTAGCGGAAGATTTTCGCTCTAATTGCAGAGCAGTTTCTTGATTCTGCCAATGTGGTGTGTGTCTGCGCATTTAACCATGAGTAAATGTGATTAATCGGAAAACCAACGCACTCCCTTGAGTGGCCCTTAATAAATCTGACCTCAGTTTAGCGGTTTAGTCCAGAGAGCTGCTTCATTTCATTTCAGTGTTGTGTTTTATTCCCTCTTCTCTTGACCACACATACCTGAGCAATGTCTGGCTGTGAGCTGCCAAGAAGTTTCCAAGCTTATTATTGCCACGTCTCTCTCGAGTGTCCCGTACATGGCTCGAGAGATGGCATCTGCGTTGAAAGGATATTTCTGCCCTGGTAGTTGAATGGGCTCTTTGTGTGACCGACTAAAACCTGCAGAGTGTCACGAAAAGTGCTACTCAGGTCCTTATCTGAAAACGGACAGAAATGAGTTCCAGACCTGTGCAGGAGGGAAAAGAGGGAAAATTGTGCTATCTTAGATCTTGTAGGTGATTTGTCATCCTTTTGAAGGCCACTTTTAAATTCTGGCATCATGTTTTAAAATATTGTCATTGTGACTCACACTGTTAGCACTGAAGAAAGTTGCAAATTACACTTTCATCAGGGTTGGTGTGGTTTAAAACAGATATGGCTTGCAATGATAGAACTGTAAGTAATGTTTTTGGTAATTCAAAGCTGTTGCAGTGTGTCACTTTAAGGTCCTCTTGAGTACACTTAATGTTCAACATTATAATTCACTGTCCGATTTTGCCTTGAGAATTCAGTTTTGTCATAGACTGAAAAATGCAGCTTTCATCAAGCCATGAAACTCTCTAATCCTTTCTGTCAGCATTGGCAGCCAAACTGAAGTAACAGCAATTTCACCCTTATTTGTACCTCTGAACTTGCATTCAATAAACACATAGCTGGAACTGAAAAGGCCTTGGAGATCAATGAACAACTGTAATAGAGTGCAGGTAAATGTTGGCGCAGAAGTGAAGTCAGATCCTCAAAAGGTTTCACTGTTGACAGAATAATTTAGCGTACACAAAATGTGTATGAATAATATTGAAATTGAACAATAATTCCTTCTGGACATAACACAATGAGGTCAGCCACCTCTGTTGACATATTCATTTTACCCCTATTAGTTTACAGTCAATAACCCATTTTGCAATGTCTTTATGGGGTACTGAATGTAGATTAATGATGGGAATTGTTTTAGCATGAGGCTGCAACATGAAATTCCCCATGGCACGAAAATGTCACTTGTCACTATGAGTTTTTTTTTACATTAATATGCATTCCCTCAGTCTGCCTATGGTCCCCCAGTGGCTAGAAATGGCGATAAGTGTAAACCAAGCCCTGGGTATCCTGCTCTGCCTTAGAGAAAATTAAAGCTTAGATGGGCCGAGCTGAAATCTTGCCCCTTATGAGGTCATAAGGAGCAAGGTTACCTCCCCTTTCTCTGCTTTACCCACGCAGAGAATTTGTCCCACCCAGGAGAGAGAGACATCATGGGTTTCAAACGAGCAAAGTGTAAGTTGGTCAAGCCGCCCCCCCCCCCCTCTCCAAAAAAAGCCACAGACACAGAAATGGCACATACTAAGGAAAGCTCACTGGCTCTAGTGGTTGTAATTTTGCACCAAGGCTGAATTTTGGAAAGGAGACTTCAGATACAGTATTAGGGGACCACTAAGCTCTACATAAAAGCATCCAAAGAGCACCATGTCATGGGACCTTTAAGAGAATGTACATGCTGGTCAGTACCAACAGTACTAAATGTTTGCCTGACCTTCCATGGGATTTGGGCCCCTAATAGCAAAAAACAAAACAGTATTCTTAAAGTATGCTATTAAATTGGCAAAGATAGGAATTTGTATTTACTGCCAGTCAAATTAGAGGGACTGCTTTCACTCAAAAAGGGTTGTGACCTAATGCCAACGTACCCGGATGCACTGCTCTAATCTACAATACTGAATAATTTCAACAGTTCACAATCAGATGATGATTTGCAATGTGCAGTGTAAATATATGTAAGACATCTGTGCAAGTCTTGATTCATATTTATTTTGACAATTATTTCAAGTGCTAATTAGAAGGTTTTTTGTCCACTTACAGAGCTGATGAGGATCTGAGGCAGCAATTCAAAACTGTGTTTCAGTCAAATCAACTCTGATGGATGTGAACTAACAGACACTGGCATATATTAACATTGACAATTTTGGTTGTGTGTCTATGTGTGTTTGAGAGACAGCGAGGTGTTACTGGAAGCTTCAAGCTCATTCAGTCACTGACTCCATTTCTGTCATCGCCAATGGAAACATAGCAGCTATAAAACACAGCGTCCAAAAATACCACTGAACCACAGCAACCTCAAGTCTGGAGATCACGTGTTCATGTTAAACATACATAGCTGATAAATCCATTATAAAGAAATGGAAGAAACTGTATTTTTAATAGTAAAAATACTGAAATTGCAAACTTTTCACTCACTTTTAACTTGCTTTATTGATAGTATTCTAAAATAATGATATGTTAAATTAGCATTACATCATTCATTGTTTACGTAAAGAAGTAGTTTGCCATGTTTGGACATTTTTGTTGCAGAGTTAGATGAGAAGATCGATACCTTTTTTATGTTTGATAGTGGCATTGATGTTCTCATCTAACTCTCTGCAAGAAAGCAATCAAAATTGATCATCATCGAATGCCCTTTTTAACCACCTTGGCATAATGTTTAACTCATTTTTCTAATTCACGCTAATCAAAAGCTTGATTTATCAGTTTACCTTTCTGTGGTCAGCTGTGTTTGGGGGGATGCAGTAAGTAGGCCCAATTTGTTCACACCTTCTTTCTGTTTACAAAAAGCAGTGCTTCTCAATGAGAAACAGATTTTTTTGTGAAAGCAGCAGTGAGACTTGAAAAAGGCCGCAACCGCTGTAGTAGGTCAGCTATAGTGGGTCGGATGAGATCTATAGGTTGTACAACCATAGAAACTATAGAAATCTGATTAGAAACACTGATCCCTCCAGAGATGACTGATTAGAGCATTAGATTAGGTTACAGAGCCTATTAAACTATATCTCCACTGCAGTGTGTGTGTGTGTGTGTGTGTGTGTGTGCATTAGTAGATGAAGGCACCAGAACCAGAGTACATGTCATAGGTGACTCAAGCCTGCCGTGTCCAGGATGTCTTATTCATCAGGTTCCAGGCACGCGACAGAGAGGAGGTCAGAGGGATGTCTCTGCATGTGTCTGTGTCAGATGGGATGGCTTGTTCATGCTTTTATTTCTTCACGTTTGGATAATTGTAATGTACTGTACACTTGCTTAAACAAATCATCTATGGATAAATTGCAAGTTGTTCAGAATGCAGCAGCAAGACTTTTGTCTAAGACCAGCAGGAGATCACATATTACTCTGGTGCTTAAGGCTCTTCATTACCAATAGGTTTTAGAGTGCATTTTAAAATTTTAATCACTACCTATAGAGCCTTGCATGGTCAAGCCCTTGCTTACATCCAGGATCTACTACACGCATACACTTCTGGTCGTTCTCTGAGGTCTTCAAACCAAGACCTTTTAACTGTCCCCAGATCACGTTTTAAAACCAGAGGTGATCGAGCCTTTTCTGTGGCGGCTCCAAGGCTCTGGAATTCTCTTCCCTTAGCATTGAGAGCCTTGGATTCTGTGGAATCTTTTAAAAAACACCTCAAGACACATCTTTTTAGACAAGCTTTTAACTAGCAATATGGCTTAGTATTTTATGTGTTGCTGTTTTATTTTGTTTTTACTGTAAAGCACTTTGTGACCCTTCTTGTCTGTGAAAGGTGCTATATAAATAAAGTTTACTTACTTACTTACTTTTAGGAAACGGACCAGACAAATGATAGCAGCGCAAATGGCCACAGAGCAGACATAAACTGCTTTAAGTCTGAGCTCTGATTAATACAGTATGGGAGATACTTGAGCACAGGCCAGGACTGAGGTAGGGGAAGACTTTACTCTGCTGGTGAACATCCCTTATCCTTTCAATCAATTTCGGTGTGGGACTAGTATGACATATGGGAACTGGGCTTATGCACTCTCTAATGAAGCTAAAGCCAGGAGTCAGTTAGCTTAGCAAAAAGACTGCTGTCTGTTTCATAATGTTTCAAGGTGCAGGTTGCCACGTTTTTAATTATGGAGTGAAGCAGGATAGCGATGTCCCTGTACTTTCAGTCTTTACACAATTCTAAGCTAATTGACTCCTAGCTCTAGCCTAATTATGCACAAACATGAGCGTGCTATCAATCTTATCATCTAACTCTTGGCAACAAAGTACATATGTACCATATATTTCTCAGAATTTCAAACTATTCCATTGCATTACATTGTCCTTGCTGTAAAGCTCATCTCCAACCCATTGTCAAGAATCAAGCAGGGTGAGCTATGATTCTAAATGACACCAGAATTGTCTTTTAAAGATTTTAAAATATGTTGCAGTTGTGCAAGCTGACTCCTGCTTTCCCCCTGTTCTGTGACTTAAAGGAGACATTATGCTAATGGGGGAGGAATCTAATCTGAAGTTAACAATGTCTGAGTGCTCTGTAGCAAGGATCAAAGGAGTGAGTGTATTTCAGCCATGGTCCAACAAACCCTCTGGGCAAATGGGTCATGAAGTTCCCTGATAGCCACTGCCCCCAAGGTGAAACTGGGACAAGAGTGAGGAGGAGGTTGGAAAGTATTTATTAGGCCTTTATCATGCTCAAAGAGACAAAGAAAGTGCTGCTGATAGCAGGGGGAAATCCTCGGTGGGGTCTCAGTGAAAGTCAACAAAAAGAATTGCTGGGATGTTGAAGGAATGTTTGATTTCTTTGAGTTATTTCAGGAATTGGGTTACCATCGTCATTCTGCATCTGGCCCACCAACGCTACATAAGCCCGTAAAAGTAGTCAAGTCGATACATCATCCATCTGCATGGCTTATCTTTTTTATCCCTATCTCTCTCTCTCTCTCTCTTCTCTCTCTCTCTCTATTTTCTGTTTGGAGATTCGGCATCTATCATGAGAAAAGAGATCATAGAAGTGAATTGTAAATTGTTGCACTGGGAATGTCAGTTTAAATGCAACATTCAGAGACAAGCTCTGATTTCCTGGTTTATCTTAGCTGGAGAAAAGACTACAAGAAGGATATGACACATGGAAATATCTGAAATCAGTCACTGCAAGTATTTTACGGGGGTGTTCATTCTAGTAATGAGCACCATTTTGCCTTTTACAGAGTTCACAGACATTAGAGTGAAACCATAAATGAATTTATGATCATATGCCAAGAAGGCTAACAATGTACAATAAACTACTTCCCATATGATGAAATACCAGTTAGAAATATAACACAAAACAAAAATAGCATGTCTCTTTTTAAAATTATAGAATATGTATATAAATGTATGTATTTGTTTCTAATAATATTATTCATATCATGAAAAACTGCTGTAAATGTAGGTCAAGTGTTTCTTTAAAAGTTAAAGAGAGGATGTAGGGCACAATAAAACATGACTGCCACCTGTTGGATAGAACAAGTAACATGTAACAAAGCTGAAATAACTGTGAAATAGTTATCTACTCATCCCACTAGAGCTTGGTTTGCTTTTTCAACAAACACACCCCACTTCTCTCCATGAATCTTGTCAAACTAAAATAAGCAAACTGACAACATAATCAATATTTCACCTTGCCAAGTTCAGTAAAATCTGTTAAAATCACAAAATAATTGAAAGGGCTCTGTGTTTAAGTGAGAACATGGTTTTATGATCAGTGGACACACACACACACACACACACACACACAGCTGTGAACTATGTCACAGCTTAGGGAGTTAAGTCCCAGACATGCTGTCTAGAGGAGGGCTCATCACTCAGCAGCCTAGGGGGGCTATGCTGCTGGTGTGTGCTGTAAATGTGGGGCTATTATGGGCATTAACTGCTTGTGCAAGTGTGTATGTGTCTGTGCATGTTCATACAAAGTGTGTGTGCGTATATAGAGTAAATAATAGGTCTTCTGTCTCTATGTGTTGGGCATTATGGGAAGTCGCAGCATATCCTATCTATTTCTATTTCTATCCACATACCTCATATCATACTCGAAATGTACCTGTGTGTGAACTTTGTTTGTATATATACAGTGTATGGTCATTGTAATCATCTCTGCTGTTTCTCTGCTCAACAGATCACCTCCTTATCTTGTTTATTATAGGAAGTGGCTGTATTATTGAGGGATTTACCGTTACTTCCCAAATATCCTACCTACTTACACTGCAGCCTGTAGGGCAGTTTGGTTTGGCTCTGGACTTCAGTACATTGGATTTGAAGTGGAAGAATGACTTTGTTGTTAAGTTTACGTAAGTGCTGACTCTTTGCTGCAATTTTAGGGTGTTTACATCCACATCTGAGGAACTTTGTAGAAACTGTAGCCATCGTTATACATCTCCACGGTAAAAAAAAAATTGCAATGAGTTCAATAGGGTTGTTCCCAATATGGTTGTCAACCCCTTTAAATGTCCTTTAAAGATATAGTGCGCAACTGTTTTGGATAATGGATGTTACAATCAAGCCATTGACAAATGTGTTGATACAAAGCTAATTAAGCCTATCAACTCCACAAAACTCTCTCTGTATTTCTCATTGTGGCTATGTTTACATAATGCCGTCAGAGTAGTTTAGTCAGTTTCTAGAGTTTTTCTTTGCTGAAACCAGTTGCCTGTTGCGTCTGGAACATCGCCATGAGACAGATAAGAATAAGCAAAACAGTTAAGTTGCACACCCAAAAACAACACAATGAGTGAAAGTCACTATAAAGCAAAAAGGGAAACTGCAGAGTCAGAGGATAATCAATATGAGCGACCCTTTCACATACAAGTAGTCATTTGATTCACTGTTAATATAAAAACATTGATTAAATCCACTTTAAAGTCAGCACAGTCTTTGCTTTATTTTAAATCCAGTGTGTTGGTGTAGAGAGCCAAAACAATGAAAAACATATCATTGTATAATAATTTGGAACTGTAAATCAAACCAGTACAAACAACAGGCTGACACACAATTTTAACACTCTATGTACTTTCTTTCAACAAATAAGCTTTTGAGATGTTGAGAAAACTGGCCAAATTTTTTTTAAATGATTCAAAATAAAGGTTTTCAGATCGCTCTGTTATGAAATGTTGTTAATCCAAAGTCAACACTAATAGACTATTAAAACCAGTGCCTTGTGTGTTTCTAAAGAGAGAGTGCTGGACTGAGGTCAGAGTGGAGACAGAGGTTTGGGTTGTAACTGTTAAATACGGAAATTATTTATTTTCTAGGTTATAGCAGTACGAGTCCAAATGCACGCACACACAGACACACAGACACACACACACACACACACACACACAGATTACCTATTTCCCCTTCTTCTCCCAGCAGAATTGAACTTTCACTTTACCCCCCAGGGAGAGGTTGGTCTCTGGTTTGTTTATGTACCGTAGTCATGTGAGGCTGCACCACAGTGAGGTGGTGGTGATGTTTAGGCTGCCTGTGTCCTGTCTAACCTTCCATAAGAGGGGGGCTAAGGTCCCAAAAGGTCCCAAAATATCCCTTTGTGGGTTGATGGACACAAACCAGACTGAATATGTGGGAATAAACAGGTATATATGTGGACAGAAGTTTTCTTTAGTTAGTACACGTTTGTGTGTTTAGGGAGGTGATTTAGTCCATTATACCAGTCAACCACTAGATGGCAATAGAGTATTTAACATAAAACATGACATACACCCTCAGCCTTACACACTGCTATACATGACTACACATGCACACACATAGTCATTGTTGCTGTAGCTCCATCTCTGCTGCCTGCCTCCGTTATGTCTTGTATGTGCTTTACATGATGGCCTCTGAGACTTTTCTTCTTTTTCTTGTCTCCTTCATATTGCCTTTACTGCATGGACTGTTTTAATGCCATTGCCATCATCCGTGCTTGTTTGTTTATGTGCCACTTCTTTGTATGTTTTAACCCTTTTTGCTCATGCCTGCTGTTATTATAGATGTAATGTACCTCATTTAAAAATGTTAACCATTGTATTTTCAGATGCCTGTTGTCAGCTGGCCGGGGGACTACAGCTGGAAATTAGCCGTAGAGGCTAAAGCTGCTCCTTTTACTGTACAGTTAATTAAAGGGGACTGTCCACGGCATTATAAACTAAAAACTAAACTATCAGATGGTTTTGAATTTGCATTTAGATTTGGAGGACAAATATGCATCATGTAACTAAAATGCCCAATGATAGCAAAACGCATCTGCATATAAAAAGCTTTTTTGTATGTTTTGATGTGTCCAAGGGTGCTAGGTGAGTGGGTGAAAACATTGTGGTGCTGTTTTTGAAGAAAATTGCATTTTATTTTACCTGTTTCTGTGGCACAATGGGTGAGAGAATAAATCTATACCCACCCTCCAACAGTCTCACTGTGAAAAAAACAAGCTATTTTACAATTTTGCAGGAGAAGGAACACAATGGTCTAATGTTACACCCTTGTAACTCTGCTGTATACAGGCCTCGGCCTCCTCTGTTATGGGTTTTATAAATGCCAAACCTGAAACATGATATCTGAATAGGTGAGTGAAAGTTAATGTGAACTTCCTTCGCCATATACACACTATACACACACCTTTTGGGCCTAATATTTTAGTGTGAGACATAAAGCATTTGCAGCAGGCTCAGTAAGGTGACAATAGTGGATTTGATATATGTTTTCTGTATTGTTGCTGGAGCTTGGAGAAATGGCAGAGCATCTATTAAAAACAGCACAATTTTGTATAGGTACAAATATGTATGTGTGTATTTTATTTTGCCTATAAGACATGAATAGGAAGTTAAAATTGAGTCTACTTACACTTTCCATAACATAAAGAATTTGTGTAGCTGAGTAGTACAGTACTTATGTCCTAGGAAGGCTGTTGGATATTGGATAATCTTCAGAGAATGCGAGAAGGATATTAACAAACAAAAATGTAATCTTATAGCTATCTTGTTCATTTAAAAATATTTAGAAATATAAACTTTACCTTGATTAGGCCCTATTTACAGTGCCTAACTTATAGGAGTGTCATTCCCTCAGAAATCAATTTCTTTCTGACCTCACCCCTTTCAATTTGAAACACCTTTTTTTCCTGCATGAGAGAGTCAAAACCTGAGATGGCAGTAGCTGCGACTGCTGCGTTAGTTAGCTTTATCATTAGCATTTTAGCTAGGTTGTACATTATAAGTGAATTTATCTACTTTATCCTTTAGTTCTGTGCAATAACTAGATGCCAGTTATTAAAATTGATCTTTTTTATTCAGATAACAGTACATTTAGCTTCTTTTCAAGTAGGCTATTTAACAGTTACCTGTTTGATTCTCACCAGTTAGCTTTAGCTGTCTGATAGGCTGTTCCTATTTGCCAGAAAGAACAGTTAGTACAACAAAGCCTGTTTTTTTAGCTCTGTTTATAGTTAGTTAGACTTACTTTGCCAGACCTTCCTCCACAGCAATGCGCAGGAGGGTCTGGCTAGTCTCTGGAATGAACTTGTTTTGGTGGAGCATGTGTACGTTCAAAAGTTGTTGTAGTGTAGTAGTTTTACAAGAGAGAACTGTACTGAACAGACTTTTGTATAAACATGCATTGTGCACATTCCCAACTTTCAGATCCATTCCCAACCTTCTTCTTCACCCCTCTAATCTGCGCCCAAATTTTTGTTCTGGACGTGGGATCCTGTGATGCTCTGCCAGTGGCGGCCGGGCCGCCGAGCACTGCTCAAATATTTGAGCTCAGACGCAGCCAAGTTGACTTAGCTAGGAGCACGGCGTTCCCATAGCTTTTGATAGGATGTCTGTGCAGAGCACTGTGCTCCTCTTGTGACTCGTTCCATCTTGTGTCGGTGGATTTCAAAACAGAGAGGCTGGGCTACATGAGAGAGGACAGAGGTTTCCTCACCATCAGAGACATAATCTGGCTAACTTCTGCTACCCTGAGTTGCTGACTAGTCTAGATCAAAGCATTTTGGTTGAAAGGGTTTGGTGGGTTGCAGAGAAGGTGGGTTTATTCGAAGAAAAAGAGGAATAGTTTACCTTCTATTTTTAAAAACTACAGTGGTAATTTATATTCCAATACAAATAATAAATAAAAGTGGTCAAGTCTATTCCAACTCTTTCATTATTATACACTGACCAGTGCTGTTAACCTAGACTAGCAGGACACACAAGGATGCTTCTTTACACACTTTCTTTACCTTACAAGTATGTAAGTAGGGTATAATACAGGGCTGCAATGCAGTATTGTAGTTTGTGAGTTGGTTCAATATAATTCAGATCATTTCAAAAGACAGCAGATGAAAATTTAAGTTCACTTTCACTGACTTTACTTGAAAAATTCACTCAGTTGAGTTCAAACCAGTATTAACAGACTGACATCACTCCAAGATCGGCAGGGGGATATGTCATTTTTCAATATGTGATGCTAAATTGAGTAAAGCTGTACTTCGGACAAATCTGTTGCTTTTTGTTCTTAGTTGCAACCTCGTCAAGTATTTTCCTTGTCAGAAGATTTCTGCGTCACATTTCTGAGTTTGTTACAATCCTTAAAAGTAAACCTTGTTGTTGTCTGCTTCTTATACAGAACATCAAAGCTTTCAGCTTCATTTTGAAATGTTGTGATGTATGCTGAAGTCTGCTTTAAAATTTGGAGGAATAATTTCCATTTTGAGCTGAGAGACAAATCAAGGTTTAATAAATTAATATTTGAAGTTGAACGTTTTCTTCCACTTGGCTTTTAGATAGCAGCGGGATAAAAATTGAACATCAGATACATTGTAAACAGTGACAGTGACAGAGAGTGAATCTGAAAATCTATAAGGAAACAACAAAGAATCGCAATGGTGATAGACTGTATACACAATGGCAAAATCCCCTGGACAACAACAAGACACAGAGGCTAAGAGAGAGAATTCAATTCCATGAATACCTATAAAAAGGGTTTGATTTTCTCAGAAAACCAAATCCATCTTGCTCCAAGCGTAGGTTAAATAGGAGATGTTTGCAGTCCAAGGAAATTCCCATGGTAGACTGGAACCCTGTTGTTTCCATGAGAAAGAGGAAACCGGGCCTACGCAGATACAGCCGAGTGCTGCAGCCCACGGGCTGTGTGAGCTGGAGGTCGTCCAACTGAGACGAGTTCTGACAATGAGAGATCTGCGGAACGATCAGCACCCATATGACTACCCATGGAGCAAAGGGAGTGCTTCCCTTGTTCTCTTTATTCTTTTTGTTTCTCAGAGAAAAGTGTCAGTCTGAAAAATGCGTACTGCAACACACAGATGGCTCTTTTTCACCATTTACCTTTTTCTGTTTCCATCCTTGCATCACCTATTTTTCCACGGCTGTTTAACCTGTCATGTCTGATTTAAAGGAAAGGTGGTGACATTTAGCTGCAGGGTCAGTTGAAGTTTCCACTTGTCCATCTCCAAATCAATTTTAACCTGAAGATGAACTCCCATGTGCTCCTTTAACATTCTCCTGTTTCATGCAGAAAAGGTTTGTCCTAATTCTCCTCTCCCCAGATAATCATGATGTGTGACGCATATCTCTGTTTATTCCTCAGACAACTCTTTCTTTTATCCTTCTATTTATTTCCTAAAAGTAACATTTAACTAGAGTACTCAATGATGATGCACTGACATCTCTCACTATGTTTGAAAGGCATCCAAAAGCCTTGGCTTGACAATAGAGCAGTACCATCTTTTATCTTTCTACACTGGTAGTAAAGACTTTCTCTTGCCTCAAACCTTCTCTCTGATCACATGTTTAAAATGCGTCATCAGAGAATACATAGCACAGTTGTTGTCATTGACCTGGATTTATGCTGATTTGGTCGGACGATGTCGTGACCATGAAATAATGATTGTATCAGCCAGGCTCACCAGATGTTGGCTGTGATGTACAGTTTTGTTTGCCAACTGAAAAGAGGACAAAAGGGCAATATGTACCCATTTGGATGTTGTTTCACTGTGGGCAGAGGTCTCGTTTAAAACAACCTGGACACTAGTGGGGATGAGTCCCTTTCAGTGCATGACTTTTGGACATTAATAAACGTCCATTACATTAAAGTCATTGCCAAATGGGCTGCTACAAAGCTAATTAAGACTATCAGCTCTACACAACTCTCTCTGTATTTCTCAGTATGACTATGTTCAGAAGATTGTGTCGTCCGGTGACTTTCCCGCATAGAAGCTTGATTGAAGATAATTACCTCTTCTGAAGAGTCCATCATGTTTTTTTTTATCTTCATTGTCCACCTTGGCTACTAGCAACTGCATGGGTGAGGGATGGGGGCGCGTGCGAGATCACGGCTCCTATTAAGTGGACGTGCAGAATGTATTGTTGCCATTACTTAGAATTTCTCATGGGGATGACAGAAATTACGCACAATAGCTTTAACACAAAATTGCCATTATAAAAGACTGCATATAGTGTAAACGTAGTCTCAGTAATGCTTTACTGTAGACTGGGTAAGCCCCGCCCACTCTGCCGCCGATTTGATTTCGCCCTGAAGTTCGGTCTGGACACCTGCACGTTTAATTCTCCTGCTTCAGTTCACAATTTTGCGGGAACCAATCACAAACTGGCCTACCTACCTGGTACGCTAGTGGGTTTAGCACAATGATGAGAGAGAAGCGACTAAGCAGTTTCTTGATTAAATTTAACATACGGTGACCAACAAGCATTACCACAGACAGTTAAAGAAATGGACCAACAGATCTCGTTGCTCTGGATGGAGACCAGTGAGGGCTGTTAGAAACGCTTTTCTTGTGAGTGCTGAGCATTACTGCGCAGCCTCTGACTGAGCTTGACGAAGTAGATGTGACGTGAGCAACCTGTCTGAAAGTTGTAAGTCTTCTGGTAGCTGTGCCAGGAGAAATCTCAATCATTCAGAATCTTGCAGAGACGGAGAGAGTAGATATGTAAGGAGATAACATAGGCACAGGCTAATTATTGCGAACTAAGATGCTAGTTGACATTAGTAATTAAACCTAAACAGCTAGTCAAAACTGTCTGCATGCTTCTCCTAACAATACAGTGATTTGTCGACTATGCGACAGCAAGTCGCGTGGTTATGACACAATCGTTTATTTTTACAAAAATGCCTGCTACTGAGCCATAACGTGAGGTCTAAGGTAATGGAGCCTTTTATACATTGTCGTGTTTCTTTAGAAATAAACAATGGACAACTAAAGTTTTTAAACACTTCAGATGTCAAGTTATTCACTGTCAAAGTGGCGCCAAAATGAACGGCAGTCAATGGAATGCTAATGGGGGCTGAGTGCTGGGTAGCATTAAAATGGCGCCATAGGAGCTACGCTTCGTGGACGCTTGCTAAGCACCTTGAGCGCCACCAAATTGCAGCAACCTGTAGATGCCGCTGTCGCTTCTACGTCACCCGGATCGTTGGTTTGATTGGTTAAAGGACTATCCAATTGCGCACAGAGTCATTTGAACTATGCCAGTTGGTCACACCTCTTGTGCAGAGAAAATACAGAGCAGACTCCCCGGACCAATGCTCAATTCCAAATCTATTGAGCTTGGCTTGGTCTGGTGATAGCCAGACTAGCTTTACTGCCCAACACTAATCTTCTAATTCAAATATGTTAGCAGACATTTATAAGACACTCTAGCAGCACACAAGAGTTATGGCTTTTGTAAAAAATCACCTCCAATATGTATCTTTCTGCTGAAGGGTGCACTACAGGGCATTTTGACTGACTTATTAGATCCGTTCAGGGCAATTTCCTTTACTACATATTACAGTGGATAGACTGCTGCCACAGAATTGTAAGCACTTGATTTGTCAATGCCAGCCACTGACAGACTCATCGTAGGCATTCATTTCTCCCTTTAAAGTATGGCTGACATTAACAAAGTTTCATTAATTGTCCTTTGCAATTACATTTGCATAAAACCTCAAAACTCCCCACTCAAAGCATTAGTTTGATTACTCACTTTCCTATAACACAGCTCATGCACACCCACACACCTACTCAAACACACATACCCATGCATCCACACACACACAATGCTTTGTCCAGTTCCATGTCAGTTATTGTGTAATTAGAGGCAGCCTAATTTGCATTTTTAATTAAGCAGTGCATAAAGGGGATACAAGGACCAGATATTGGTATGGTATTTAATGGCGTGGAGACAATCAGAGAGTTTACTGTTAATTACAGATACACAGTCTGATTGCTTTCTGCTATCTAATGAATTTTCTACCAGGATAAATGGCTTGATCTAATAGACATGCCCTGGTGAACCCACTGGACCACCAGCTTTAATAGCAGTAAAAAGTTCAAGTTTACTCTTCTCTATTAGATAAATCATTTGTAGATTTGTATCATTATAACATAAAGCTATAGTAAGCCCCCTACCCCCATCCCAGGGACATGCAATGGATTGCATAACAGATTGAAAAGAATGTGCATGGACTTTTCTTTCAAAAATACTTGTTTTTACTCATTTGGAAGAGCACTCTTGTACAGCATGTCACCCGACCATGTTTAAAGGCAAAAGCATTCATACCTGTTCTGGATGGGCTCAGCGGCGGGTGTGATTGTGGGATTGTCTCTTTCGGAATGCTACAAAAAAGTGTTGGACACAAATCTCAAAGAATGTTTTGCCATCAAAAAGGGAGTTTCAGACACCAATAGACCATCAGTCAAGAAAGTGGTTTGTTTTGAAAGTACAAAACCACAGTGATGGCATATTGTTTCCTTTATAGATTAGATCTAAAAAAGGTCTGCTGTGTTTGGTGTAATCTGGGTCCAGACTTTACTGACACCAAACTTCAAATTCCCCACATTCAGCTTTTTGAAAGCTCAACTGCCATCCTGAAATTTCCCATAACTACTGTCTGCTGCTGCCGGGAAGCAGCTCGTCTCTTGTGAGCTTTTGTGGGGGAAGATGACACTGAAAGCAGAATAAAGGCATCAATTTCTTTTTAGAACATCTACACTTCTGTTCTGATTCGGGAAAGGTTTTCTTCACTAAAAGTTCATCCTTTCATCTCCTTTTCCAGCACACAGCGGTTTTCTCCATTACAAGAAGAGCTGATAAAATAAGGCAAGATGACCTGAAAAGGACACTGTAAACAAGTATGTTTTTTGTACAGACAGTGATGAGGCCAGGATGATCTGACATACAATATGTTGTGTGAATGTGTGCGTGTGTGTTGCATTACCATCCAAGGAGAACTTTTGAGTGAATCCAAAATAACACATTCAGCTCAGTCGATACTGCTCTTTTAGCTTTTTTTATGAGTGTTTCTCCTTTACAAACAAGTATGAGCAACACACACACACTTACGCAAGCACGCAAGCACACACACACACACACACATGCACACACACACACACACACACACACACACAGACTCATAGAAGTGCTTCCAAAAGCATATCCCTCTGCTCTTGTTAAAAATGCATGTGTGCTGGCATCCCATTTGGATAGAGGAATTGGGATGTGGTAATGTGACATCGTAGAAAAAAATGTCCCTCTCAAACATCTACTTCAATAGCTCTGAGGGGGGTGAAATGAAATTAGGATCATGGAGGAAAGAAAGTTTTAGCGGCTTATTTAAAAGATGAGAAAGGAAAAGGAGATGCCTTTCTCATTAACAAGTGTGACAGGTGGAGAACGCCCCTTCAGCCATCGCTGTCGTGAATATGAGTCGTTAGGGAGTGCTAAAGAAAGGCAGCCAATCTGGATGGAAAGTTGAATTCTTTCTCAAGGCTCAAGGAATTAAAAAAATAAAGCTGTTGAAGATTTCATGCCAAGCAGCTGACAGTCTGTTATTCGTACAAAAATTAACCCCAAAAGGAAATCTGTGTTTAGTGTTTAGTAATGTGATTAAAGATGCTACTGACTTTGCAGCCCTTTGGTAAACACATGTGCAACATTAAAAACATGGTGTCATTTCACCCCTCTGTGAGGCATTGCTGTAGCTTAGTCAGTGTTATAACTCCATTACATGAATTGTCTGCCATGGAAACCACAACACATGATTACGTTTCTGTTACAAAGTAGACAATACTGTTTCATTATTGACACGAGGAAAAGTATCCTACAAGTCGTTCTAGCGTTATGCACAACCAAGCTATTAGTTAGCCAAGCAACTATAAAACTTTTATATATTTTTTAAATTACCTGTTGAGAAGAAAGCAGGCAACTTCGGTGTCCTTTTTAAAATCCGTGCACCTTATGAGCTCTTTCCATCTTGGAAAAACCACTCCAACGTTAACTTTGATTTTGTTGCTTTGCCTGTTGCGTTGTTATCTTAATTCTCTTTTTAACTTCTTTGGCGACTCTGTTACATGTCCAGAATAGGCGCAACAAGCTTTCAAATCTGCCAGCAGTCTTCCCCCCCCCTCCGACAGGAGCTTTAACAACCAAATTGCCCCAAATTAACTTGGATGTAAGTATATACATTGTATGTTGCTTTATTTAATTTTATGGAACTATGGAAAAAATAATAAGCTTTTTTAAAAAATAGTTTGATTTATTAGGTTTATTGACAAATTCAAAAACGTTTAAAAAAGCGCCAAAAGTGTCAAAAAAGTCGGAAAAAGACATGACAAATTCACATCCAACATACACGACACACATAAACAAAACAAGGGTTAAATGCAAGACTCAGTGGTGGTAAATATTATACTTTGAGGATCAGGCTGGTGACTTTCTACATATTTATTTGGAATACAAATATTCATGTTTTGCACGAGTCCTCATTTCCTCGAATCTCTACAACAGACATGGTAAGTGCAAAGTTAGCATGACCCACACACAATGGTCACTTTTATTGGAAATGCACCAGGTTAAAGAAAAGAATATTGTAAATTCCCTTTAATGTTCCTTGGTTTAATGAGTTCCTACAAGTCACTTTACTGTATGTGTCTTTTTTAAAGTTCTATAAGTGTTTGAAGTCCAGTTTAAATTAAGTTTCTGATGGCTTGAGAGTATTGTTTTCCTATCACAGAAGAAGTAAATGCCCGATGATTTTGTGATTTGTTTGCAGTAAGAAACTGTCTTCACTTCAAAAGGGGACTGTAGGAACCGAATCACCTGTCAATCAGAGTTACCACTGTCACTGAATGTCATGATGAGGAGCTCAAACTGTCACAAAAACAAATTACGGACGTACCTGCAACCTGTTTTTACAAATTGAATAAGTTTGAATGGGCTAAGGGCTAAGTCCCACAAACAAAGTAGAGAAGAACTAACAAATTGTTGGTTTTGGTGATATCATGTGATGAGTTGACAAAAAGAAAAAATAGAAAATAATATCTGTCTTATCATGTAACACCTCCGACGTTTCAAAAGCTCTAACTGCAAAAAGAGTAATAAACAACTGCTACATCCGTGTCTTCTTGACACAACAAAGTAATCACATAGCTGTCATGCTGGAAAGGCTTGTGTACTACTTGTATGGGACAAAACTTTCTTTAAAAACGGCCTCTGATGGAAATGTCACGCCTGATGTTGCCATTTTGATCTGTTCGCAGTTATTCTTTATGGCTTTGAAAAAACATCAGTTGTTAAACTAGAAAGACACAAGGGCGTACGATTTGTCATAGTGTATGCAGTTAGCTGGGTCAACTTGAGATTTGATGCTTCACGTTAACTTTGTCTGTAGCTGCACCCACCCACTGACACTTTGTCTGAGGGCCCGAGGAGTGGCAGGTCTCTGTTTGAATGTCCTTACGTGAAAAATATATTGGCTGGTGCCCATGTCTCCTGAAATGTGGCTGACAGGCCGGCCGGCTCAAGGATGGAGCACGTAACTTGTAAAAGACATGACTTAGCCTACGCCTTAGTTTACACAGCCTCCAAGCATGTTTCTTTCTTCTGTGTTGCCAAGGTAACCCTAAGCCTGGAAGAAAAACATCCCACTTACTGTCTACCAAACTGAGAGAAAAACTGACAGTGAGAGACAAAGCAGACCAGTCTAAATATTCTATGATTTAGGTACAGTAAGTGTGTTTATCACTTGTGGCGGTATGTTACGCTGTCTTTTTCCAGTAGAGCCCTGCAATGGTTTTTATTGTCCCCTTTCCAGTTCTATAAAACATGTTCTCGTAAACTGACAAAGTTTATACTCTTGACGGCGCACCTGTAGGGCAACATGTGAATGTACCCTTTCTTAAAAGGAAAAGCCACACACGCTGAAAGAGGCTAACACTACATGCCGCAAAATACATTGCAAGACTGCAGGATTTTAAAGAAATGTGTCACTGAAATAACATCCTTTCTTGGCTTTAAAGCAGAAGGAGACTTTCTATGTATAAAACTGATGAAGACAGACTCGGTGCAGAATTGCAAATGCTACACAGACATTAATTCTGTGTCTATTTTATCTTCATTAAACGTCTTTATTTATATGGTTGAATCTTGAATGTCAACATTGTTCATTGGTCACAAAGGCACAGTCATCAGCAGTGGTGATGGAAGTATTCAGAGCCTTTACTTAAGTAAACCACACTGTAAAAATACTTATTACAAGCCCAGCATTGACAATGTTACTTAAAGTACCGTATGGCAGTATAAGTATGTAACGCAGAAAAATTGAGTGCTGATGATGTGAGTTAAGGTTTTTTACTATGAATTCCAAATGAAAAAGTGGCTCACGTGATTGTTTCTGCTCACCCCATAGATTTTCTGAAATTCACATTAAACCCAAACTCTCAAAATCAAAGGAAATTGGATTTCTCCTGGAAAGTTACAGTAGTGTAATGTGCTGTATTAACATAGCGCTTTACTAGTCTTAACGACTACTCAAAGCACTTTCACATCATACAGGATACATTCACCATTCACACACATTCATACACTGTGGCCAGGGTGCTGTACAAGGTGCCACCTGCTCATCAGATAAACACTCACACACATTTCAAAACTCGGGTTCAGTGTCTTGCCCAAGATTTCTCCATGGGAAAGTTGAACCACCAACCTTTCCGATTGGCAGGCAACCGCTCTACCACTGAGCCACAGCCGCCACAGTGTGAGCAGAGAAAATCAGATAAGCTTTATTTTTTAGGGAGAATGAAATGTGAAGAGGGTTTTCACCAGAAAAGGTGTTGATGTGCCTCCAGTGCTCTGCTTCTCTTGTAACAGAACACAGTGTATGTATGTATTTCACAGATATTCCATCAACAATGGATGTAATGCTGAATGAGGGAACAGCTTTTCAGTCTTGCATTTATTTTATTTTCCTATTCAAATGCAAATGAATGAAAATGTTTACATACTTGAATTCACGGGTTGCTGTCTTTTTGCCAGCTACAACATAAACACGTTTCTCACTTTGAGTAAACATATGGCACTGTATGAAAAAATAGAAGCAATATTTTTAGACAAATTTAGTGATGGCGTTTCAAGATAAAAAATAATCAAAATGGGTTATTTGTTGTCATTTATCATTTCAAACTGCAAAGCTGCGACAGGATATTGACAACAGGGGTTGATTGAAGGGTTCATGGTCCATAGGATATCATTTTTATTGTGACAGCCTTCACATTTGCCACACTATTAAGCTGAAGTGCTCGATTAAATTTGACTCTGTCACACTTTGTCTCACCTAAGCACCCAGTTATCTAAATGTAGAACGGCTCCTTGACGTTCAGAGTTTTCTGGACCTGGTCAATTTTTATATTGGTTGGAGATCATTAAGACCCATCTGTCCCTTTAGAAACTGTTGCTAAGCCTGTCAAACTTAAGTCATTTAGCCGGCCAACGAGAATTTTGCCAGCTAAAATGACAGCTGTTGCTAGCTAGCTAGCTAACTAATCTAACATCGGCTCACATCTCCAGCTAACGTTTTAATGATTCACGCTGGCTTGTTTTAAAACTATAAAAATGTAAAAAAAAAAAACTTTTCTACAAAGTTTAATATGCACTTGCAGGACAGAGCTGCATAAGTTAACTTAAACTATGATAGCAACCAGGACCAGCTTTCAAATGGGGAAATACTACATAGTGGATGTGCTAGTCGTGAGCATTGACTGTAAATTAGTGGACAGAGCATGTATGATGTCACCCATTGGTTTATGGAGATCTGCTCTGAGTCGTCCAGTTTGCTGTTACGGGCACAGCCATCCTGGTTGCAGATGTGATGATTTTAGATGAGAGGGAGGAGTGAGGGAGGAGCCCTTACACTCTATGTCACACTTTCACTGGCAATCACATCATAGCCGCACTTTATCGCAGATTTTAAAGTCAATGAGACCATAATTCCAAAAATGAACATCATTCTGTGTTGCAGAAGACTTAAATCTAGCAATTGAGACCATAAACTCATTATGAAAATGTTTACTGAGGTAATAAATCATGTGAGAAGTGGGTCACTTTCTCGTAGACTTCTACAGAAACCATCCTCCTTTTGCAACCGCACGTGTCGCCCTCTGCTGGAATTCAGATAGAATGCACTTCCTCATTTGCAGCACTGCGCCACACCGGATGCTTCGTCCATTACTACAGTATACAGTCCATGGTTGTGAGCATGGCTATTTTTTTTAAGGTAACCTGTACTAACCGTAAAATAATGTAGTTAGTCAATAATGTGCTCACATGGCCTTGAAAAGTAACACTCCGTTACTACTGTAGATAGTACACTAGTTAGTTGAACATGCTTAGAACTGATGAACCAGAGCTTGACAGTCCTGCAGCGCTTAGTTAGGGTTGCATTGCAATGATTTCACAATCACTGTTGAGGAGAAGGGTATATCAAAGGGTTAGGGTTAGGTTTAGTGAACCCTATGTCAAACGGTCAGCAGTAAAAACCGATAAATAAATCATTCAAACCTGATAGTAAAACTGTTTGGTTACCACAAACAAGTTTTTGTTTCAGTCTGTGTTGGCTTTGAGTAAAGATTCAGATCCCAGTGATTATAGCTCTGAGAATCACTGAAATTATGCATAATGTATTCATTTTAGTAAAGGGGATCACAGAGATATGAAATTAAATAATATAAATTGTTTGGAAGTACACACTTGTTATGCTTTATCCCTACTGTCTGTGAGTCATGGCAATATTGGAACATGGCACAAGAAACACTCCACATTTCCAATTTTGAATATTCAGTGACACATGCTTGTTCTTGGACCTGCTTGGTGAGACAGAAGTGTCAGTTGGTGGGATTAATGAGTATTTATTAGAAGGATAAACCCCTTTGAAATGAATCATCTTATTCTCAAGGGGTTCTTAAACAAATATACAGAAAATATCATATCATACTAATCTAATTGTATAATAAATTATATATTTCTTCCGTCCAGAATGGACTCAGAGAAAACAAGAGTTTTGTGGAGGCTCATGCAGAAAACAGTCTAAAAAGGCAACAGATGCCTTCACAGACCAGATTAGAGACGGGTGAACTCAGGTCTTCTCGTTCTTGTGTGATTCAAGGGGTAAATACAATATATATTTTTATATTTTTTAAAAGTACACTTGCACAACCTCCTAACAATGAACAATGTTCTCATCTGGTCTTTTTATATATAGTCTGTCTTCAATTTAAGAGCAATTCATTAGAATTTATACTGAGAACATTTTAAGAGCCCATTTTAGTTTGTTTTGTTACAATTTGCTCGGGTAAACTACTAAGTTGATATACCACTTGTACTTTTCCTGGCAATATATTTGGTACGCTTTCCATTCATGAACAGAAATCTCAAGAAAATCACTTGCTCTTCACTTTGGCTGGGCTTTATGATCCATCAGATGACTGGAACTCCTAACCTCAATTACTGCTTTACATCAGCAGTGCGAGACAAAGAAGATGGGAGGGAGCTTTTCATTTTCTTTCTTTTCTTCCGAGACAAAAGATCAATAAGAAGTTGTAAAATATTCAACTTTTAGAATGGTCTTTTTCCTGTCCGGGGGCCTTAAGTGACTGAGCCTTCATTCATATTTATGGCACCCCTTGGTGTAGTGATTTAGGATCATGCACCAACTCCCTGAGCCCCTTTTCAGTCATTCCTAACCACAAAACTGAGGCTAAATAATAATGTCATACATGCGGTGCTTAGGTTACAGTGACTGGTTGCAGCGTGCTCACCCAGCCTTCAGGGTAAAAAGAAGGATTCTGAGCCAAATAACACCATCAGCAAATGAGGGAGGGTATGTCAACATGTGGTTACACACCTGTAATAACATGCTGTCCACCTTTTATATACACTGTCTCAACACCTGTGAGCCACAGTCTCGCTGAGTCAGCTTTTTATTTGCTTGCATAGCCTTACTTTTTTGTAGCTGGGGTGCTTGCCTGCATGTATTTTACCATGTGGCCAACAGACAGCATGCTCATTCCATAGAAAATGTATTTCAGCATTGCAGTGGTGATCACTTACCATTATTTTCCATCCTTTTACAGACAGTGTATTGTTATGCATTCAGACTTCTAAATGCTGCAAAATGATGTAATTACCTTAAGAAATACAGACATGCTGAAGTCAATTTTCAAAAACTCCAGCTGGAGTGCCAAATAATCAGAATAAAGACAAGAGTCACCGCAACATTTCCATAAAATGTTGCATGGAGCGCTGGGAAAGATTCTTTGGTATTACAAAAGATAAATCCCTTTAGAGAACTTACCGTTGGGTGTATTTTGTTTTTCACTGACTCACCCTAACCATTGTTGCCACAGGTAGAAAAGAAAAAACAGTGGGTGATACATGTGGACCTCACAGGTTGTCTGTAATAACTCATAAGGTGCTAGGGAAACATACAGAGGCACTTTTACCTTGCTTTATCTCGTTCAGGGCAGGAGAGGGATTGTCTAATCACAGCTTAGCAATGGTAACTAGGCATGGTAGATCTGTTCAGCTTTGGACATACCAATCATTTAAAATGTTTGGAGGAAGTTGTCTTTTTTCTAGTCTTTCCACAAAGGCAGTGTAAGGGATGGATGAAACAGTGTGTTTATCATTTTTGATATACATGTAAGCTGCATGTACTGCTTACTAACTAGTAAGTTGTATCAGAGTGTTACTACCAAGGAGCACTTTACTAACTAGCTGAATACATTTTCAGGTTTGCCCGGATCGCAATGACCACATCCACTTAGAAGGTCCTGGATGCTACCAGACCTTTGGCGTTAGGAGCTCTGTCCAGCTCAGATTTGGGGAAACGTATACTCGCAGCCCCAGCAAACCTTACCGAGGTATCATTGCATTTGCTAAAATCATCAATTACTCCTTATCTTAAAAGCCTTTTCACTTGGAATGTCAGTATAAACAAGTATGTAAGCTAAGCAGCCAAATGGAGTTAAGTTAAAAAGAAACAGTCTGACATTCTTCCTTATACTCATAATTAAAGGACTAATAAGCTCTGTGCTGCAATACAGGGACAATGCGGGGTTTTCACACGACTACCTGGATGTTAAATTATGAGCATGCTTATTATTTAACATGAAACTTTATGTAGCCATCAACTGAATATTTAAAACCCTTATACAAAATCCTCTTTTTAAACATCAAAAAGTCAGCCAAAGATGGCTGACCAACTTACGCAGCTAACGTTAGCTTAATTAAATAGCTAGCCACAGCTGAGAAATCTGCTAACGACAGTTATAACTTCTGCAAAATCTGCAAAAAATTAGAAGCTGCTTTTGTCTACCTATATTTAAAATTAAAAGGCCCATTGTTTTAACGTAGCAAGAATTTCAAGTGGTTTATCTGCCACAATTATCTTTGAATGTGCCGGGCTATATCTGAAAGCTTGACAGGCAAAGCAACAGTAACTACGGTGGGGCAGGGTTTAGCTACCTGTCAACATATCTGCACCCCCTACATTCCATCTAAATGATCAAAGGCTCTTGGGGTTAATGGAAAACATTCAAAAAATGAAGAATATAAAGGAAAAGGGGGACTTCCCAAACATGTGAAACAGATGCTTCTCATTCTCTCTATCTCCTTCCCCCCATCTCTTTCCACTGAACTCCTAGGGTCTCTACAACGAAAGCAAGAAAAATCATTTTGACAAGATATTTGAAGTTGTATACCACCTGGTATGACTCAGGAAACTATATGTCAACTTAAATTAACATTATATCCTCAAAAAGAGACAAATCAAGCAGGTTAGTAATCTATTTACATTTTTTTTTGTAGCAGAGGAAAGAATCTGGCTCATTCAATTGGCCTCAATAATGAGCTGGATGAAAATCAATACACCCTCTCTCATTCAGTGCGTGTTGGGGCTATAATTAGCATATAAAATGTTAAAACTTCTGTAGTGGTTTATGTGGCTCAAAACACACAATCTGCGTCTTAGAAACAATAAATATTTCTGCAGAATGTTCGTTACTTTGCCAAGTAGTTTATCTCTTTTCTTTGCCCACCAAAAGGGCCTTGGTGGTTGTTAGTGGTTATATATGTACATCTGGTAGCAGTTAAAGCTGCATACTTGGCACCATCAAGGTTTCTGCAGCTCGAGGAGAGCAGCAACATGTTCCATGAGCAGCTCAGGCCCATCTCAGTTCTCTGATAAAAACAAAAGAGACGTTTCATTCAAAGGAGCCCGACCTTTGGGAGATGTGGAGGTCACCGGCTACCTTCATATCTTTACTTTGATTTGTTTTCTAAATCCTCAAATATTGTTGAGTGAGCACATGAGATGGAATGGGGGTAAAAGGCAGGGAGGTGGAGTGTAAGCATGAGATAGTGAGACATGGGCTGGAAACACCCCCTGAAGATGATTGATGACAACAACAAAGTAGATTTAAGGCCTGTTTTCCACATAGATCTTTCTCACACCTATGAACCTATGAGGATGATGACATGTCACAGGACCCTTTTCTCCCTCTTGGTTCAATTTTCAATGTAACTATCACTTTCTCTCTAGGTGGAAAAAAAAGAAATACATGTTATTTTTGCTCCCAATTGTAGAAAAGCACTGAGGGGATTGAACAGCTAAGTCTAAGATCCCTCTGTCTTGAACAGGCTTTGTTTCATGTTCTCTTCCAGTCTCTTAACATTTTTAACAACCTTTTTCTGATAAGAACGCCTTGCTGTTACCCCCCCAAAAAATGACTTTTGAAAGATAAATAGATAGACCTCCTATGTAGTGCAAATGGCATCATCCCCAACAGAGCCATTACCATTTGGGTTATTCCATGCCATTTTTTATCCCACACGAGTCCCCTGGCTTTCAGTTAAAGCCAATGATTGCTGGAAAAAAATGAGGTTGTGTGTGATGCCAGCTCCTACCAAGTGTTCTGTCCTTGTGAAGCACAACTGCTTGCAAACCAAAATCCCTCACCAGCTCATAGCAACAAACCAATTCCAGACAACATGTTTTAATTATTTTCTTAAATCCAGATGCTGCTTGATGCAAGTAGTTAAAACAAAGACACAATGTGTAATCTAGCGGACTCAGTTCTGGAGGAGTGTTTTTACAAGTCAATTGTTAAACAACTGGACTAAGTAGTTAAAAACTGGCTACATCTTGACCACAACTGAAAAATACTAATGATTATTAGTGATGTAATATCTAATAATATATCAATCATGGGAGGCAATTTTCTTCTGCAGAAACCTGTACCTTTACCGTTAATACTCTATTTACATCTAGCTTCTGGGGTTTTTACTTAAGTAGGATTACGAATGCAGGACTTATTATTATTAGATTATGTTATGGGTACTTTTACAGGAGAAAATTATCGGAGTACTTTCTCCAGCATGTTTGCTGTATGTAAAGTACGTACGTTTATAGTTTCTGGTTGCCAGGAAAAAGAAAATCTGTGATCAACTAATCCTGATTCAGCTCGGGTGGAATGCAATTATAAAGGCATTATGAAGTGCTGAGAGCAGCAAGACAAGCAAAGGAGAACAGCCCAGACTCTCCTTGCCACCAGGTTACTTTACATATCTGCAACTCAACCCTCCCACCACCCCTCCATCTCCTGATTGTGGAAATGGCCGTAAGCAGTTATAGTCTCCTTGGCACAGCCCATCTGTTGTTTTTGTTATTCAGAAGGGGTTGTTGGAGGGGAGTGGGTTGATGGGTGGGCTGGTGTTGGCTCGGGTAAGGAATGAGAAAATGAATGGGAGGATCTAGCCACAAATTGTTAACGGCCTGTTATTATTTCAGTAGGTAGCCGTTAGCAACGGTTACATGGCCAAACAGTCTGACACAATGGACATTGCTAAATAAAGCCTGGCCCTTCTGACACAGTCGGTGAGCCATTTTGGGCCTGATCAGAAGAAGCAAGCAGAGCAGGTGATTTGTAGCTTGGCTGTATCCACCACAGACATGCAGAAAAGAATATACTGCAAATAGAAATTGATATAATAAATTATTATAATTATACAGTATTATAAGGTCATGTTTTGGATTTCAGAATCAGAAACAGTCTATTAGATACTTTAACTGGGCGGTAGGGTGGCTCAGTGGCCAGCACTGGCTCCCCACAGCAGGATAGTTCTGGCTTAAAATCTTCACCCTGGTCCTTTCTGTGTGGAGTTTGTATATGTTTCCCACGTTTCCGCTGCAAAAAGGCATGTTAGGTTTACACTCCCTCCATTGCCCTTGACCCTGTACACTGACATTGTGTACGGAATATACTGAAGAATGGCTTGGCAATTAGAATAGATATGAATGATTTAGGATAAAAAAACAGGTTAGTTCACCAAAACTACCACACACTTTGTACAGTGTACAATTCCAGCATACAGTATGCCACATGGAGAGTGAGAGTGAGCAGTGAAAGACTTGTTGATGAAATCTCATACTTTACCTTTCCTCTCAAGGTTTTATATTCAGGTCCTTCAGCCATTGATACGAATGTAAAACTATAACGTTCTCCTCTCCATGATCCCCAGACAAGCTGGCTTTTGTATGCAATGTAAGCAGCTCACTGGTTGCTCACTTGCCCTCTCTGTCTCATGCACACAGTCACTGTTAAAGCCAACCATTGTTACAGGCCATGATAATAGTATCAGTCCTTGACGGGGGGAGTTACAGTTGGATTGGCACCAGCTGTTAAAGCAGCCATACTTTGTGGGCCTGATTAGATTACAAAATTGCATTCGATCTCATCTGACATTAATTATTGGACTATAATATGTAACAGTGTGCCTTACAATTTAGAACTAAAAAGGAATTGCAGTTAAACCTGTCCAGAGTTAAGAGAGACATCTAAATCTCCGGTCAATGTCAAGAGAATTGGTTTGTGCTGACTTTAATAGGGGACTCAGACAGCTTAATCAGTATACCAATCACAATTTCCCAAGGAACAGATAGTGTTTTCCATTGTTGCTATTGCTGCCAGACCACCATCTTAGATTAGATGTGTGTGTGTGTGTGTGTGTGTGTGTGTGTGGGTGTATGGGATCTTGTTTTATCTGGACTGTGCCTAAACTTTTACAGTCAAATTTAAAGGAGAGCTCGATTTAGGCTCTGTTGTTTTATCAGTAGTGGACTGTGCCTACCTTATTACCTACCTTATTTAATCATTAAATTGTACTAAATGCATTGTAATGAATAAATCAATAATTTGATGCAACATATTGATTTAAAAATGATCTTATTGATTAAAATACGATTTATATATACTGATAAACTCTCATAACGGGGTGGGTGAGTAGCGCACTGCCATGTGTCCATGACGCTAATGTCTGATAACATTTTCACTGTTATATGTAGCTCATATTAAAAAAAAAAAATCACTTTTTCTGGGATTTGGGGAGTTATTTTCTGTCTATGGTTTTTTAACACGCATAGAAACTTGGAAAAAAAACATCCATGCTGTTTTGAGTGAGGTATGGGTTTCTGAATGTCCTCTGCCTTCAGTCTTCAGGTGAGCTGGTCCAAATCTCCACAACTTTCTAAGTAACTAGACAAGGTGGCTAACTGTAGCATGCTAGCTCAGTTCTTAATGGCAAAACACTGCTACAACACACACTAGTTCACCATAATCTACAAAAGAACTACTTACATGTCCCTGTTCTGCAGGCTCATTTAGAAGAAGTCTGCCACTGGTGAAACATTTATGTCAGTTCTGACTTAATCTCAGAATTCTGTGAATAAAGTCAGAATTCTGAGAAAAAAGTCAGAATTCTGAGAATAAAGTCAGAATTCTGAGAATAAAGTCAGAATTCTGAGAATAAAGTCAGAACTCACATACATTTTTCACCAGTGGCCCTAATCCTCTTCCGTAACTACGCATGTGCGATTCCCAACAAAGATGGTAAGTAAGAAGTGAGATGCCTCACTCTGTAGCTAAAACAGAGAGCTCAACATACAGGGTGAAAAGAGGAGCTGCAGCAATGTGCAGTACAACAAAAATATGGTGTTTTTTGAAAATGAAACCATGTAAACCTATTCTGGTTAAACCTCAAAATACAATTGTGAACCTGAAAATGAGCATAATATGGGCACTTTAAGAAAAATATAAAATAACACCCAGTTTATTGTTTAAGTATGTAGTTTAAAAAAGTACTGACTTAGCTGTGTTGCATTATATTGACTGTTTCAATCTAACAAAGACACCCCTTAAACCCCTTAAACTGACAATCTAGACATGCAAGAAATGATGAAATATGGATGAAATCACGACCTGAGTGAAAAATCTCCACAGTAACAGTAATTTCACACAATCTTGCCTGGTATGACTAAATCACACAAACGGCAACTTTTAAACCAACAGACGCACTGCCATCTGTCATAAACAGCACACATCATGAGAATGGCCTTCTCTTTATCTGTGAAATGATAAATATACCAATGCATCACTTAATTATTGCCCACACATCTGTTGTCCCTGCCTACAAAATTCCCATGCAGACTACAAGCAGCAGAGTGAAACAACTGTGGGAAAGAGGGGGGGAAGACGTATGTAGGAAATGAGAGATTTACTGAGTGATGCAGTGGAGAACAGGGTGCCTGAGATTTACGACAGGTCTGCTGCCTTCGAGGCAGAGACACCTTCAGAGCCGTCCTGAATCGTTCCTATTAAGATTAATAATGCTAGTATTTACAAGGCCCAGATCTCCCCTCAGAACCCTGAGGCCGCCCTGGTGCCAAACCACCAGTAGACCACAGCAGAGAGGCGGACGGAAAGGAGGGAAAGAGCAGTGAATGAGTGTGAAAGAAATGGGAATGAGAAAACACGCAGTCATTAGCCACAGCAGTTCTTTTCAGCTTACAAGACTATTTTTTTCTTTTATGAAAAGTTCTAAAAGTTGGGATTTCTCATATAAAAAGAACAATAAATTATTGCATGTATTTGGTTTGTTTTATAATCCCAGGATTAAAGTAAAACTTTTGGGAAACATTTATTTTCTTGCTGAGAGAAGATCAATCCCACTCTCGTACCAGGTAAGTATAGAGCTACAGATGGTAATCTTAGCAAAAGATTGGAAAAAGGAAGAGACAGCTAGCCTGGCTCTGTTACATAAGATTATGTTGCCAGAATGTTACTTCTTCAGGCCAAGAAATAGTTCTAAGCTAAGCTAATTTACATTTGACTAAAGCCTTAAATTTAACAGAGAGATATAACAATCCCCTCATCTAACTCTCAGTAAGAAAGTGAATATTCATATTTCTCCAACTATTCTTGTATTTTATTAGGAACAGACACGTATATAAACTTGGAACAGTTTTATTAACACCATGTAAACACTTTAACAGAAAAGATTAGACCTCTTGTTATTCCGTTAATATTCCATATTGTCAGTACAAGGTAGATGGATACTATTTGAAAACTATAATTAAAAAAAATACTACTTGAGTATGCATTGTATATGATTAAAACACAAAGGCATCAGATTCAGTCACTCCTAATAAAAGGCATTTTTTTAAACAGTCTGAACTTTATTGACCTGTAAGGCAAATTTTTTATTAAGAATCACAGTCCACATGGTCGGCTCTACCAAACCGTTCTTACTCCCAACTTGTAAAATACGCTTGATCATTGGCTGTCAGCATTAGATGTGACACGATAAGCACCGGGCAGAGCAGCAGCTCCGCAGAGCGTGAAGAAGATGTAGTATTAAAGGTGGAGACCAGCCAGGAGACCAGGGTTTCGTGTCCCGCGTGTCACAGAAACATGCATTTTATAACCCCACCCACAATCTTTACTGTTGCATTTTTCTTTTTGTAAACCCAACTGTCCCGTTCTTGTCCAGCATATCACATAAAGACACCTTTTATAAGCCCACGACCATGTACTCCTAAACCTAACTGTGTCAAAATTGGTGACAATTTTGTCCCGACCCAGCACGTTTAAATAAAGCGTGTTTAGGCCTGATGCTAAAGGACACTTTTAGTGTCAATAACAACACCTAAGACACCTGACCGAGCGCCCGTATTTTACGCGATGGGAGTGAGAATGTCTTGGCTCTACATAGCTTTAGTTATCTCATTATGTCTTACTATTGAGTCTCAGATTGAAATGACACCTTCTTCTCTTCCTCACTCTCCAGCGGAGCATACTCATCACTTGGCTCTAAAAGGTTGAGATTCGCTTGTAATGCAACCAGTTTTTGAACCCTGTCAGCTGAGAGAAACCCTTGTCCCTTTATATTGCAAAAACGTGACCGCAGGTGCTCACAAGCACCTGTTGCTGGCGGTATCTGGAGTATAGCAGAGGCCACAGCGGACAGCGGCTCGGAGGAACACAGCCCTTTCCACCAGGTGGATGCGGACACGTGCTGGCATGAGCTCCATATCCCGGCACCCTTCCATAATCCCTGCTTGGCTGAGAATCTGGCGAAGCTGCCAAGCACTTTGCCCTCATTAAGATTTAGATGGTGCGACAGTTTGGAAATCACATAGTAAGCGCTGTTTATCTGCTCCCCTGAGAGTGTCTGCTGTCCAGCATGCTTTGGATCCAGCATGTACGCTGCTGCGTGAATTGGCTTCACGCAAAACTCCTGACACCTGTCCTAACGATGCCATGACGGCTTTCTGTTCAGCGCTGTGCAGCACAGACCCAGACAGTGAAGCTCCGATGTGGTATCTTAACTGACTGAACAGGTCAACAACACCAGAGAGTACAGCGTCTTCTCTTTTCATGTAATCAATGTAATTCCCAATCAAGTATAGCAGATTACGACTGCCGCTTAATCCTTTCCAAAATGCGGCATCCTGTACCGTGGCCCTGATGGATGCTTCAATATCCAGTGTGGGTGAGATGGCCATCTCTTGTAGAGAGTTCTGACCCTCCAGGAGGCTGCTGAACATCTTAACCACACCAGTCCAATCAGAGTTAATAGGCAGTGCCAAGTTTGTCCCATTAGCAGTGTGGTTTCTTATATTCGTAGTCTGCCAGCATCTAAAGGCCTCTGCTAGTAGTTTCCGCTCTTTAACATACCTCACCACCTGCTCAGCTCTCCTGCACAGAGCCGTCATAGATGGCGTTGCAACTGTGTCATCAAAGAGCTGCTGGACCCCACACGATGTACAGCCGATAGCTGATATGTGCGGGAAGGCTTCTTCTACTTGAGCCCAAGCCGCCATCATTTCCGGGGCGTTATCAGTGACAACGGCAAATACCTTTTGTGGTCCCACTTCATTTATAATATCTTTAAGTTCCTCAGCAATAAAAGTGCTTGTGTACGTCTGCTCCTTTGTTGTTGCACGTTTGTAGAACAGTGGTACTGGGGTTGCAACAACATAAATGATCGTTCCGGTTTCTTTCATAGTAGACCAGCCACTGCAGACGATGGTGACACAGTCTGCTCTACCTATGGCCTCATGGACCTGGCCTTGTACTCTGTCATACTCACAGTCCAGTAGATGAGAGGACAAAACCTCTCTGGTGGGCGGACAGTAAGCAGGCCGGAGCACGCTGAAAAATCGCTTCCAATAAATATTGTCAGTGAGAGTGAGGGGTGACGAAGTGGCATACACAGCTCTTGCCAGGCACTCGTCAGCATGTGCCTGGCTGCGCTGATCCACTGAATCAATAAGGAACTGTCCCCCAGGAGTGGCAGATGGTAAGAACGAGAAGGAGGGAACAGGAATGGAGGCAGAGGAGCTCCCATCTGGGCCTGGTGACTGCTGCGAAACCACAGAGTACTCCTTGCATTTGTCCAAATGCATCTGCATCTTGGTAGCATTCTTTGTGTAGGTCTTTAAACAGTAGTTGCACATGAAGGTTTCCCTCCCTTCTTTGATAGCTGGGGTGAAATGCTTCCAAACACCTGACTGCAAGCGTGGCATCTTCCTGTATGGGTAAAATGAAAAGAAGTCAAAATATTAGCTATGTATCAAATTGGTGAACTGACACTACTTTTGTGTCTTAAAATGTCAGAGTAACCAGGACTTGTCTTTTTTATAAACACACTGATGTAAATAAGGTCTCAAATCTTTGTTTATATGCTAATTATGATGCAACTAACGATTATTTTCAATAGCCTATGTTGATTATTTTCTTGATTAATGAATGAGTCTTTTAGTCTATCGAATGCCTGTCACTATTTCCTAAAGCCCAGACTGATACTTAAAAATCAATAAATATTTAGTTTACTATAAAGAAAAGCAAGCATGGAAGACAGCAGAAAATCCCCACATCAGAGAAGGGGGAAATAGAGGATGTTTGACATTTTTGCTTTGACATTTTAGCTAAATGCTGAATAACAAATCGGATACATCTATTAAATCAAGGCAACTGTAGAGAAGTGTTAATGAACTGACAGACAAATCATTGCTGGCAGCCAGGCCAAATTGAGAATCAATCCTGAAGCTGAAAAAAACATATTTTTGCTCCTCTCCACAAAGAAAGACCTTATGGACAATTAGATATATAGGGCTGGTTTTTTTCTTTTGTTTTTCTCTTCTTTAATTGATAATTATTTTTCCACTCTACCTTTAAGATCATTTAAATTGCCTTATGACGGTGATCCCCAGCATTTTGGCTTATCAACAACTTATTTCCTCGTGTGAACCCTTATCACAAGTTAGGCCTATATCAGACTACAGGTGGAGGCAAGTTAAAAGAGTGATTGTGTTTTATTTGAATTTGAATGCTCTTCAAAGATTTCAAGACGTAAACATGTCTTGTGACTCTCAAAGTTATATTTTAGGATAAATAATTGGGAATATCTGTGAGTTGCAAGTACATTTTGTAAAGTTAGCAAATTCATTTAGAATAGAGTAGGACAGATAGAATAGAATAGCTTTATTGCCATTGTAACAGATACAACGAAATTAAGTGCAGTCATTGTCAAATGCTATCTATGAGGTAATATATGCCTAAATCATACATAAATAATGAATGCTACTACTGCATAAACATTTTATTATATTAATGCTAAAAAAACACATGGGAGACACACCATTAAAGTGCAATAGCAACATTCACTTGCTTTAAATGATCTTTTAAGATGACTGTATGAATTGGAAAGATGAAACATGCCAGGTCCATTAAAGTAAACAACTCCTTGGACTACATTACATAGTAAATCAATTACTAGCCGTTAGCTTAACCACCCACCTCTGTGTATGGACACTATTCCACTTTCACAACGGTCTGAAAACTATGGCTCAGTCTTGTTGTGAATCGTTATCCAGCTGAAGTTACTTTAGCATTAGCGTCAGCTGTTTTGGCTAACGTTAACTTGATAGCCTGATAACGTTACACGTTAGCAAAGTGGTTCAAATGATGGAATAAAGTACACATTATCCCGGCAGTAAACGGGGTCGCGGACTGTAACCCGTGTTAATAGTAAAAATAGTAAAAATAGTCATAATTTGGCGAGAAAACTGCGTTACCATGGATGTATTACACACGCTGTTGGTTGGGCTGTTTTGGATGTGTAGCTACTTCCTGAAACGTCAAGTAAGGGAGCTCACATGGATCAATACACGTCAAGTGCCGTAAATCCCTCCAGTAGAAGAAGAAGAAGAAGAAGATCAATATACGTGTGTTGATTACCAAAGGCGATGACCGCGGTGAAGTTAGTTTAATGTTTAAATGTTTGACATTCGTCGGAGAAATGTTTGAACCCATATTGGTAAATGGCAGGTGAATCTTTGGCTGGAACAAACTCATGAAAAGTAAAAAAATATTCAATATAACATGAAAAGTACATAATGGCGAAGATAATAAGGTTTGAAGGGGGAAGTGCATTGAATTGCTCCTAGCTTAAAAGTGGAGAGTAGGCTAGATTCATTCCTTAGGTTTTTTTGTATTCAACAAAATACATATTTTTTCCCCATCAGACATCTGGACATGCCATAAAGAAAAGCACAGGTGTAGTTAATTGCAATAATTAGAGCTAGTTATTTAATTTACAAGGCCATGGTATTAGACATACTGTGTTAGCTGGTGTATTTGTTACGTTGGTGTAATGTGAGGGTGCAATACGTGGTTGTATCACTCTAAATAAGAAGGAACAGATTGATGGAGACGGATAGCACTTTACTCTTCTTTACGCTTTATCACCTCCACAACAACACTTCCTTGTTTGACTTCATCACTTGTAGCTGAAGTAACCAATCACACGATAGCAGAACTTAGACTCAGGTAAATGGGAGGGACCACAGAGGTAGATTCATAAAGGTGCTCTAAGCAATGTCACACAACATTTGTTGTCACATACAGCAAACATCTCCTCACTATCCATGAGCTGCCTGTCCCCAGAACACACTGTAAAAAATGTGGTCTCTGTAGACAGCCCAGGGTCTACAACCGGCAACAAAAGCAAACTGTGTCAACCTGCACCACGAAGCATACACAAACAGTGTTACAGTCATTCAGCCAATAACCGACGGGAAGGATTTGGGGGTTAGTGCGCGGAAGGGAGGAGGCGGGATGAAGAGGAGGGAGGGACGAGCTAGCCTCTGTTTTGTTTGAAAATACTTTGAATGTCAACAAGAAATGCTGTCACCCAACACCGCTTGGCGCACCTTTAACTGTTGATGTAAATAATTAAACATGTACATATGCAAAGACTGTTTAAACACAAATATGTAAATCTTTAATTGTATAAACACTGTAAATCCATTTTTAGTAAATTAACTTGAATATATGAATTAACGTGTAGCCTAAATCAAATTACATTTACATTCATTTACAAATAAGTGTAAATGTAAATTAGATCCACCTGGCTTTTCCTGCCATGAAAGTAATATATGCTGTGAAAAGTGTGTATTTAAAAATAATACCGATTAATTACAACTGGTTTCTGTTTCATACCTTTGGCCATATAGTTTCTATCAGTTATAATGGTGTTTTTACTTGTTCAAGTTATGCTTAAATCTGGCCTAACCAACCCAACCAACCAACAAAGACAACGAATACTAGCCAATCAAATGGGAGAGTAGGGCGGGTCATGCAATTATAATTGCAACTGTAATCTGAATACAGTACAGTAGGTCAAAGTTGAATTAGGAGGTCAGTATGTAAACTGTCATGGTTGTTTACAATGGACAGTTTGGGTAACACTTTCAAAAAATTTCAAAAACAATAATGAAAAATAATTCCAGTAAACAAAGTCTTGTCCCTAAATGCAATATATAACAAATGGGATCTCTTACTGCTGGTGTGGGTCTGGTTTTGGTGTTAATGCCCCACATTGATTTGTGCTAACACTAAATGACAGTGATTATCTCTAGTTCAAGGTCACATTTCTTGCCATGTGTCTGTCATTAGAAACATTTCTAGAGTTCATACAGTGTCTAGGTTTTTGCGGAGCGGTGACTGCAGCCAAAGCAAACTTACTCTATCTAATTTGGGGGCAATCCGAGCTGGTAATGTCAGGCTGTATCACTGCACTCTTTGAAGGGAGAGTATTCATGTTGACACGCTGCAGAGAGACAGAAACAGGGCTTTTTTTTCTTGTCCCTCAGCGTTGGATTAAGTCACCTACCCTTTTTTGAGAGCATCACTATTTGAGCCAGAGAATTAGGAGTCCAGACCACAGGGACACCAGTAGAGCGGAAGCAGGGTGATGTCATGACATGGCAGTAATGCAGGGAGATTTTGGTTTTCTGGTTAGTTGGCGGGTTTGGCTGCTCTCAAACCTTCTCTGATCTCATGGGAAGGTTTTTTCCATTTAGTCAAAGGTTATACTTTTTCATACTTAAATGTTTTGATTGGAAATTCCACTGGGGACAGAAAGAACAACACAATCAAGATGTCTCAGAGAAAAATAATTTTATTAAAAGCACAAAAAAGCACATTTTAAAGTATGATAAAAATGTTTTGTTCCAGATTAAGTTGTCCCCCCAAGCAAAAGTTTACTCTCTAATCCTATTTTAATGTGGGACTGTAACAGAATGACATACCAAAACCAGTTTCATGCTGGCATCTTGACTGTCACTCTTGCACACAAGTCTTTATTTAATTTTTTTTTTTTTTTATAAGAATACAGTAGTAGAATTTGCCAAATCCGTAAGGACGAGACATAAGCCCAGTCTATATGTAGGTTGTTGTGGAAAAATTTGGCTCAAAGATTTAAAGTTATCTTTTACGATCCAAGAAATGCTTTCATGTGTTCTCTGTGAAATGCCCTCTTTATATGCCTCTGTCATAGTCTGGGCTTAATCCGCCAGCGCTACCTTTGGTCCCAAACACTTTGTGACATAAAAACCTGTAAAATGCACTTCTTTAAACATGAAACAGCGGCACCCAGTCTTGATTTAGGAAGGGATTAGGCCATTCAATTGGGACAAATTAAATGGTATCATTTTATTCCACTTCATGGCCAATCTCTACTTCTGGAGCTTAAAGCTAAAATTACATCATGGGACTGTTAGCAATTACTAGATTTATATCAGAGCTTGGCTACTTTTAAACAGGCTGAAAATAGCTTTAGCAAGGTCTTGGAGAGCAGTTTATGGGAAAACATCACGTACTGTATGTGTAGGCTGTATTTTCTGCTCTCAGAAAATGCCATTTGCTGTCGTGAGAGTTTAGTTTTCAACACCAGTTTCATTTGTTTTCTCTGTCTGTGGTTGACATTTATTATTATGACAAGTGTTTCCATATTGTTCTAAAGCTTGTCTTCAGACATTGAGATGTTTTTATAGATGTTAGGTACATTTATGTGTGCTCATACTGTCCTAATGGCTTACCGTTCTTGTGCTCTCCTGTTGCTCTCAGCTTCTGTTCTTATGGTATTTGTAGTCTGGGAAATGCTAATTAATGTCATATTAATTTGATTTGGCTCTCAATGATATGACTCTACAAGAGTTTAAACTTAATTCCCACGTTATAAAAACATTCCAGGTATATGTGATGAGCTCCGTTCACGATTGACTTTTGATTTAATCATGCAAACACTGCCTTATTCCAGTTTTAATTAAAAAGCCAAACATTGCTGTCATCATTCTCCAGCAGCTGTGCAAAGGCAAGACAGATGCATCCCACAGCCTCTCCCAGTAAGCAGTTGGGATCCATCCACGTCAACTATAATCCACCGTGACATTTGTCTGAGTGTGATTATTATACTTTGATACAGGATTAAGCTAATTAGCGATCGTTAGCCCATTCATGAATAAATAATACGCCCGCGTTCCTCCACACTTGAATGATTGAGGTCTAACCCTGCATGCTCTACGCTTACCACCCAGCAGAGGCCACTGTGGCCAAGCATCTTCACAAGACCTTTGACATCAGTAGACATCTTTTCTCTCTCTCTCTCAGACTCACTGGTGACCTCAGCTTGATGCCAATTGGCCAAAACACCTAGCACTCAAAATAATGCACTCGGAAATGCCTTTTAATGCCACACCATGGCTCTGCAGTAAATGGGAATTTGGTGAAACTCTTACTGTTTGTTCTTTACACTGTCACATGTTTAAGTTCTCGGTCATATTTGAGGCTGTAGATTATGTTTCATAATTATCTGTCGTCATGACTTTTGAGACATTTCCATGCTCCTACATGAGATAGCTTCCATCCATCCATCCATCCATCCTCATCCGCTTATCCGGAGTCGGGTCGCGGGGGCAGCAGCTCCAGTAGGGGACCCCAAACTTCCCTTTCCCGAGCCACATCAACCAGCTCCGACTGGGGGGATCCCGAGGCGTTCCCAGGCCAGGTTGGAGATATAATCTCTCCACCTAGTCCTGGGTCTTCCCCGAGGCCTCCTCCCATCTGGACGTGCCTGGAACACCTCCCTAGGGAGGCGCCCAGGAGGCATCCTTACCAGATGCCCGAACCACCTCAACTGGCTCCTTTCGACGCGAAGGAGCAGCGGCTCTACTCCCAAGCTCCTCTCGGATGACTGAGCTTCTCACCCTATCTCTAAGGGAGACGCCAGCCACCCTCCTGAGGAAACCCATTTCGGCCGCTTGTTCCCTGGAGTCCCAAGTCCAGCAGCTCCGTCTCACACGCTATTACTCTACCAACTGAAGTTAGTTGCATTCAATAACTTCTTCTGTGTTCTTCGCCGTGGCGGCCGCGATAGCAGAGTTACCCGCGGAAACACTGGTACAAATACAGGTTTGCCGCTCATATTTAACAATATACAGCTGTGTTAATAAAAAATTAAAACAGTAGACAAATGTCAGAAGTGTGGACCGGCGGCCGCTGTATGGCGCGGAGAGTAAGACGAGAGAGAGCAGAGGAGAGATCCAACACAGACATGGCTTTACAGACGTAATGGGTCATGTAACTCAAAATTAAACCATATTGATATAACAGCATTGCAGCAGATGCGAGGACATCAGCACCGGTGCGTCCTAGAGGAGCTAACAGCTAACAGACGCTACTAGCACCGACTAGCACCGGTCACTGCTGTTGTCTGAAAAACAACACACACAGGACAAAATGTTGCGTTTACTGGTAAACTGGTAAACCTTGAGACCGACGTATAACCGACTGCTATCTGTAGAATTTTCCTCCCGTTACTCTGTCCTCTGTGACTGTCTACATCTAGAAACTAAGCTGCACGGGGTGCAGGGAACTACTCTGACTGGCACATGATCAGACAGTGGTTTACGGAGCGGTAGATGCGCTATGAAATGACGCTTTAAACATTTTTTTTTAAAAATTGCTCGATCACGCAAATTTGATCGTGGGAAGTCAAAATCGTGATCGTGATTAAAATTTGATTAATTGTGCAGCCCTAGTACCAGTGTTCTTTGATAATACAGGGCCTCTTGTGTAACATCCTCTGTCGGGCGGTTTGAATGTCTCTGTGTACAGAGACAAAAGGGAGCGCTTGCTTGCACTTACCTTTATATGTGTTCCTTTCTCTGTCCTCGCAGTATGTTTCACTTCACTGTGTGACGGCACTCCAGTGAGCAAAAACAATCATGACCGTCTGCCGGTAAACAGTAATTTGCAGAGGTACAATAGCTCGCCGCTCACAGAGCGGCTATATGCACAAGATGGATGTATTGACCAGCAGCAGCTGAGAGGCAGTGTGTCTTATCTCCCCTTTGAACACAACTAATGTCCCGTAAGGAAGCAGGTGTGTGTGTGTGAGGGGAGGCAAATCAGGAGTGAAAAGGATAGGTAAAACTTAATGGCTCAGAAATGGTGGCTAGGAAATCAATCTTTCCCTAGCCTCTCTCCTCCGATTGTTTCCAATCTCTATTTTTATTTTCTGTGTGAAAACGACTCGCTCCATTCAACCAACAAACACTCTGGAAAATATCACAGCCATTTTTCTTTGAAAATATCTCTTGCATCCAAATGGAGATTTCCGCCTGTTTTAGTGTGTGTGTTTTTTTTGCGAGGCAGGGAGAAAATACAGCAATGCTGGATGCTAAATCTATATCCCCCCCGATAGCAGATACCTACCAAATTTGGCATAAAGCATTGTATTGCAATGTTTAACTAGAATCTTAAACTTTTTGCTGATAGACTTTTAATTGACCGTGAAATGATAGATTTTATGTTTGGTAGCTAGCTAGGATAGTTAGTTTGGTTGATAAAACCAGAACGAGAACCCAAAGCATAACGATGCAAAACGCAAACATCAATTAATATAGAGAGGTGTGAGCTGCAAGGGCGGGGGGTACATTGCCCCTGGTACAGGTCCTTGCGGAGTTTTGGATCAGTCATGAAAATGGCACACCGCCACCATGTACGGTTTAGGTTGCTGCAGGAGTTTTACACGGAGAAGAAGAATTGAAAATCCTTAGAAAAACAATAGGATTCCACAGCCCTGCTGTGTTAACCACGTAGCTTTGCTACCGCGGTTCCCAGCCCGAGATTCCCAGTCCCTTGGGCTGGGACCCCTAATTACAGGAAAAACTAATCGCATTGCACCCAGTGTTCTTACAGTATAGTGTGTTTAGAATCGCAGTGTACAATATGAGATGTATATTACCAGTATGCAGGAGTTAGTTAACACACAAGATTGTTTCATCCTTGGATGCTTTAATCTTCCCGAGATGTTTAATAATGTGAGTAATGTATAAAACAAAGTTGTGTCAGAGAGAATATGTACAAGGTGCCATCATAATGATGAAATTGTCGTCATGATGCTGAAATTGGTGTGAAATAAAAGAAAAAGGCACTTTGCATTTCATCAACAGCAAATCCTTTGTGGACAGACATTCTTGTTCTATCCATGTGAATCCTGTATCCTTTCTGCTGCGTTTTCAGGTGAAATATTTCTCCCTTTAGCAGATGTCATGACCCAAGCTTAACCTTCTTAGCATAAAACATGGGCTCCACTCACAATTATGTGTTGTCATAGAGACCCGTAGGTTGACACAAATGTATGCCAATAACGCTAAGAAAACTCCCCCAAAATAGCATCCAGAAAGATCTACAACCAGACCCACACAACAAGGCCAGAATCAAAAACGACGAATGTTAAATTCTTGGCTGCAAGAGTAAAGAAAGAAAACAACAAAGTGAAATCAATGGCCGCATCAGACACATTCTTAAAGTGTCAGGGGTTAAAAGGATCCCTTCGGGTTGAGTGCACATGCTTCCAATTAGGTCTCAAATAGGCAAGAGGAAACAGTTGATTTAGGAATATTACTGAGGAATGACTTTAATTAGCAGAGAGACTAAGGGGCCCTGAATGCGGGTACCACTGTCAGCACCAAACGAGGCCAGGCAGCATTAATCAGCAGCACCAACTAACAAGACCTTCGTTTATCATCGTTCTCCTCATAAATCTGTTGTCAAAAAGTTGAAAGAAGATTGATAAAAAATGTCCCGGATGGAAGAAGCAGGGTTGTTTAAAACAAACAAAGGTCCAGCCCTGCTTGTTGCTTTTTACTCCACAGCGGAAACCATGTTATTGTCACTTCCAACTGGCACAGCTGGATTGTGAGCGGACTTTGAAACCATCAATAGGCTCATTTGAAAGGCAAATACAGCCAAATTGAATGTCAGTATATTGCAAAGGCTGTGACTCACACTCACTCTGAATATTTCAGCAGGCAGTCTTGTTGTGTTGATATTGCGGGGGAAATTAGGCTTGGCTTTATTTGGCTAAATGAATTGGCATAGAATCGAATAGTTTGCCGCGTGTTTGAAATGTTCCGCTAAGGTACCTAGAAGTGTTTTGAGATGAGCTGATATACAGTAGGGGAAGGTTGTACTTCATACTCTACTACATTTATCTGGCAGCTGAAGTTACTAGTTGAAAGTTGCACATACAAAGCATATGCAGAGCTTATAAAATCCAATGCATTATAATCAACAGTATAATCAACTACAATTGGAGTCAATGATTAGACTATTAATCAATTAGTTGATCCACAGGAAATGAATTGGCAATTACTTTGATAACTGTGCAACTATGTTTTTATGAAGCAAGAATGTAGAAAAATGGTTTCCGCTTTACAAATGTGAGGATTTGCTGCTTTTCTTTGTCTTAAATTACAGTAAACTAAATAATTTTAAGGGATGGACTAATGGTTGTACAACAAAGCCATTTAATGCTGTCACTTAGGGCTCTGACTAATTATGATGGGCATTTCTCACTATTTTCACAAGTTATACAAACCAGACAATCTGGTCCAATTCTGGTTTACAAGTTGCAGTCCTATATACTATAGCATATTTAAAAACCTTTACCTCAGCCAACTAAAACAGTAAAATGTTGCCTACACATTAATACACACATTACACATAATGTACAATTTAATTGTATAATCGTCAGAGGGGAGATTTTAATTAGTAATTTTACTTTTTGATAATATTACTTTACTATCACTACATTATCAGTGCAGGACCTTTTATTAAGTAGTTTTACAGCATGTTTTAGTACTGTTTACTTATACTTGAGTAACGGAGCTGAATGCTTCCTTCAACATTGCCCCATTTACGCTAAGATCTCTCTGTCACAAATCATATCTGTCAGCCACAAAAGAAGCGCTTCCCTGGTTTCAGTCCCTTCCTGCTGTAATGCCAATCATTACTTTATAAATCCAGGTTTTTATGTAATGCGGCAGTAGCTCCCAGAGAAGTGCTTTGCTTTCAAACAAGCCATCTGAAACTAACTTTTCACACATTTATATTCAGGCACTGACTTAACCAGGTAGAGATCCACCTGAGATGACTCTTGAGTAATTATGTAGCAATTATCCAGCCAGTGGAAGAGGCAGTGTATTAAAACCATTATGGGGCCTTGACAGATTCTCCTAATTGATTGATGCACGGCAACTAGCTGGTGATTACCATGCTGTGTGCTCACATGAATCATCTCACGTTGAAATAAAAGGCTTTACGTCACACATTTCACATGTAGGGTATTAATTAATCCACAAATGCTTGAATATTATGTATGTGTGTGTGTGTGTGTATTCACGCAGGTGTGTCTTTGTGAATATGCAGGTATACATAAAACATAATCTCCTGGTCCATTATGTATAGTAACCACAGAGGCTCCTGTCAGAACATTTAAGTCCCTTTGTTTAACGTCACACTGAATTTGATTAAAACCTGCAATTTACTTTGCATTGAACAGCTTTTGTCTTGGAAGACTGATTGAGAAAGTGAGTTGAGAGATGATTACAGAGGCGTACCAAGCATAGTTGTGTGTGTGTGTGTGTGTATATATATCAACAAGATATGGCATTCTGTTGATGCGGAGTATGTAATTTAATTTACAGAGGAATATATCATGATGACAAAAGGTCATGAGCCTTTTGGAACCTCTGGATGCTGTGTTGTTTTAGCTGAGTCATCAGGAGCCCCTACAGCTGATGGTTCAGCACAAGTGCATGAGGTCAAGCTGCAAAGTATCAGGTGATACTGTGGCATGCTGTTGTTCAAGGAATAGTTTGACATTTTGGGAAATGCACTTATTTGCTTTCTTGCTGAGATTCAGATGACAAGATTTATACCACTCTCATGTCTGCTACATATGAAGCTACAGAAGATGGTTAGCTTAGCATAAATACTGGAAACAATTGGAAATAGCTAGCATAGGTCTATCCTAAGGAAACTAAATCTGCCTACTGGCACCTCCTAAAGCTCCTAAACTATTGTTTTTTTCAGAACCAGGCTAGCAGTTTCCCCATTTCCAGTTTTTATGCTAAGCTAAGCTTACTATTTACTGGCTTCAGCTTCACACAGACACAAGAGTGGCATCTCAAACCTCAAGCTTTTCCTTCAAAAGCTGCAGGCATTAATGCTAAATGGTTACACCACTGTAATAAGAGTAATTGCCAATATATCGTGTTGTGTTTCCAGATAGTTCCTAAAATGAGCAAGAAGTCTTAATAAAAATTCATAACCTAAACCTCAAAGCCCATGAGGACACAGTTAGATACAGTGGCATACATTAAGGATCCATGTCCCTCCATTCATGTGCACTTTGTCCTACATATTTTGTGTATTTCTCTGAAGAAGCGGTACCGCAGCGTTCAACTGCTTCCAGATGTGGAATGCCAGAGATAATCTGTCGTTTTTGATCTAAATGAGAGCGGGTGTCTTGCAGAAGCTGGAGGTACAGATCCGGATCCCAGATTGTAGACATCCTACACGAGCGCTAGGTAAGTAGTAGAAATGCACATGTGGGTACACACACACACACACACACACACACACACTCAAGCCATCAAACCAGGAAAAGAAGTCAAAACTATCTAACTTTAATTTTACTCTAATTTTTTTTTAAATTATTTTTTATTATTTTATTGGTTTACACATATACAAATACTACCGATTAATACACACAATCAATAAAAGATGTGATGGAAAGAAAAAAAAAACCCTCATAAGTCTGGGTACTCTCCAATTCGTAATCCAATTAAAATAGAAAGATAAATAAAATACTGAAAAGAAAAGAGAAAAAAACACAAACTAAAATGACACACAATATCAAATCAGAGTGCAAATGCAGAAAGTAAAACATAGAAAAATGAGACAACCCCCAATTTGTGACATAAAATACTCTTTCAGAGGGAAGTTCCTTTGTGGTCTTGGTTAAATGTAGTTGTCACACAAACTCTTTCATACCAAATACAGCAAGACAAATTACTCTTTCATTTGTCTGTTTTAATAGCAAAAAAGACAAGCATTCTTCAAACACTGTCAAGATGGTAAATAAGAATTATTTTTCCCCTGCTATTGTATACTTTGATTACTGTTTATTCATTCCATTTTATAGTCTTTTGAAGTGGTGTTTCGCTGATGGTTAACAGATGCTAAGGCAGAGACAGAACAGATAGGAACTCTAGAAGCTCTAAAGGCTGGATGCCATTTAAAAATGTGAGAACACTGCCTGTTTAATGCCCATCGTCAACAACATTATCATTACATACATGTCACTGTGAGCGACGTGTTGGCCTGTTCTGCTTGCCTATAAAGCAAACATCTACAATGCATAGCAACGCTGGTTGTTAAATAAGACCCATTGAGGTTGGTTTTTGATTTTGAGGGGAAATATTCAGAGTAGCGTTTTATTACAGTTTCAGGACCTCTAGCTGGCAGGTCTCCTATAACCTACATGAACAACCGGTTCTGTTCTCTGGGTGCCAGGCATTGCAGCAACCCAAAATGTATATGGCAACAGAACAGAGACCGGGCACTTGGGCAACTTGTCATCCAATCAGAGTAAAGGTTTCCAGGCTGGAAAAAGTGTCTGAAACAATTATGATAGTTTAGAGAGAAAAGCAATTCAAGCCGCAAACTGAACAAGAATTTAAGAAAAACAAACATAAGCAAGTAGAGAATTAATGTCATTACAATACATCTGGGTATTTTTCTGGCCACAAAAACAAAAAATTGGCTTTGTTAATGTATCAATTTTCCCTGGCACCAGAGCAGTCACAATGTTTGGCAGCAGCTAGCCTGTATGGACAACTTTTTAGAGAAAGATTCACATCCAGAGAGGGGAATACCAGTCATCTAGAATGAACTGAACTGGAAACATCCTAACGTAGCCTGTTTAAAAAAATAATAATTAAAAAAGCCACATTTACGGCCTCCACCAACCTTTTTATCGTTTACGTGCGAGGCTGCATGGGATGTTGTAAGTATGGAAGTATGTTATCGAAGGGTTCTCTTGTGGTAGAGGAGGCAACGTGTCAATACAGCACCAGATTGCAAATCATAAAGCATAACAAGCTCACATTTCTCAAAACAGTCTGCTTTTGCTTGAGGAAAAATGGAAGCGTTTAGTGAGAGAGGAGAGGGGGAGAAAAAAAAATGTCTGGTGGCTGTCAGATTCCAGGCTCAATGTTGTCTGCAGGAAGCAAAGCAAGATTTGGGGCCCCGTTGCATAGTCACCTACAAAAGTAAGATGCCATATACTTGGTTTGAAACTATCCAGAGATATAGAGTAGATGTAGTCTTACTTAAGTCAAACTTTCTCCATTGGTAGTTTTCACGTGGCTCATAGAAATTGAGTGTTTGCTAAACTTCACCCTCTTACGTGTACTTACTGTTGCTACGCCTGTAAAGCTTTCTCATCTTGAATATACACCTGCCTTGGCTACATACATTAAAAAGTATATACAAAAAGTCAAAAATTGATGACCCCTGTAAATATGTTGAAACAAACATCTGCATTGTTTCTGAGCTAGTTAGTCCTTGTCATGATTGACGACTGGAGAAGAAGTTTAAGTCCACCATTTGTGTCTTTATTAACAAAAAATGTTAAACTCAGGCAACATAACAGCAAAAAATGCCATCTCTGCCACAAAACGCCAACTGCCACACAAAAGAAAGTAAGAAGAAAAAAAATCTTTCTTCTCCTGATGCCTTTATAACTCATCTTCCCTAATTGGACCATACCACCTACATGGGTAACTAACCTGAGCAAGCACCACTAACAAGATAAGAAGATAAGAGATTCATTACCTTTCACATTACCATTTATACATACACTACCAGTCAAAGGTTTGGGGTCACTTATACATTTCCATACCACTCCATTATAGACAGAATACCTGCTAATTTGGGTGGGGGGGCTGATCTTTAATGCAATATCTACATTGCCAATTATCAGCAACCATTCATCCAATGTTCCAAAGGCACATTCTGTGTACTAATCTATCATTAAAAAATAAAAAACTAGAAAAACATTGGAGAACCATTTTACTATTATGTAAGCACATAATGTAATCTGAAAACGGCTGCCCTGGTTAAAAAAACAATGCAACTGATCTCAGCTGGCATTCTGTCTACAATGGAGTGCAATGGGAATTTCTATGTGACCCCAAACTTTTGACCGGTAGTGTATGTTTACCAACTACGATGTTTACCAAGCACTCTAAATATTATAAACATGTCATTTTACTGCAGAACAGTGTCACCCATTGTTGTTCATCTTAGGCTTAACCAGCCCCTCCCTTCAGGAAAACTCATGAGGCAACCCTGTATCCGTTCTCCTTGATTAAGCTGAGCTACTCGCCACATCACAGGCAGAACCATAGCCAACACTATTAACCCCTGAAAGCTGTTGAACAGGATTACAGTATGTCAAATAATAAAGTGACAAATATGGTGATATAAGTGAAATACAGTCAACCTTTCATTCTATCATAACTGTTTATCTGCTCAGCTTACGTTATACCGTGTTTGTAAGATCTTTACAGGCAGACAAACCTTTCTCTATCTCCGGTAATGCATTTTCTCAATATTGTCTATCCTGTTATTAATTCACCTTTTTCATCCCCTTTCACCTTACCTTTTCCTACTGCTATATATTTTTCAAGCTGTCTTATAGTTCTTCATCTTTCCTCCAGCCCTCCATGCCACCTCTCTTGGAACCCTTAACCTCAATTGTCCCTGTACTCTCACTTTATTGTCCTCTTTTCTCACTCTTGCCTTATTTCTATCTTGCCCTCTCAACAGGTTTTTAATGCATTCTCTCATGTGTAGTCTGGTCTCATCTGATCATTTTCTATCCTCTCTTCTCCCTCACCTCCTTCCTTTCCTCTCATAGAGATGTAAGAAGCGCTGCCCCGGGTCCTGGCCTTAGAACAAGCGGTTGCCTTGTGAGGCTCTGTTTGCTTTGCGTGGTGTTTTCTCTCATAGCAGCGTTTCGCAGCCTTGCCTGGCAGATCACACCTCCTCGTGTATGTGTTTCGGAATACTCAGTATGAACTACCCCAAGCTCGTGAATTAATCTATAGAATGCACACATTCTTTACTGCAGCATGTGTGTGAGCATTTGTTTACAGTCCTGAGTTTGGAATGAGAGTTGCCCTCAGGCGGTGCCTACCTTAAGCCTTGCTCACTGGGTAACTAATGAACCAAGGCATGCCTGCCTTCCTGTTTTCTTAATCAACAAACATTTAGGGGAAATCTACCTTTACAAGGCTTTATTAGAAATACCAAGAGGGAAAAACACCATCTATCTCAAGTGTTTTCAAATGAGAAAGTGCTCAGGGAAAATGTGCTGCAAAAGTGATCAGATCTCATGCTTTTAGAAAATTGGCTTTTGTGCTAAATTGAAAAAAGATTGAAAATTGTTCTTTGCAAATGAAAATGAGTTTAGCTGTAAATGATTAAAAAAAGAACACCAGTGGATAGATAGGCATGCTAGGATAGTTGATAAACCTGATTGAATAATTTAACATTTGAATACAAATCCCTCAAGTATTCTTATTGTTATCATTCACCCTGAGTTTTGTTTTGTACCTCCCTTGAAGCTGTAAAAATCCCTCAGTTTTACATGGTGGACTCTTAAATAATGGATTTGCCGAGTTAATGAACATTTTTTTTTTTTTTTTTTCTCTTTCAATTCAGACAAGGGTAATATTTCTTACAACAAATTATGACTTGATTTTGTCCAGTAGCATTTTATCATTGCACGTTTGCTCAGAGCCAGCTGTAATATTGATGTTATCCTTTTCGTCACCCCCTGTCCATGCGGAAGGTCATGTTGGTTATTGTTTTTGCCACAGGCTATTGGCCAGGGACTCAGATAAAGACATTTAATACTCTGCTTGTTTTGAAATGCACCATTGTACTGTAATCCACTGATCTCACCTTTGCTGTGGAAATTCTGATACAAAGTTTTAATTTTAAGAACCTGCCAGTGTTCTGAGTAGCAGTTGGGAAATGTTGTCTTTGCATACACATGCATGTGTGCCTCTGCACAGACACAGAAGCCATATGAGGCAATACGGGCCACTGCAAAGAGGTGGCCCAGCCAGACATTATCCATCAGTCTGGACTAAACATTCCAGAGAACCTAAGTGAGACGGTCCTTGTTAACAAACATGACGTACATGCTGTATATGTCTTGGTGAGGAACAAGAATAACGCATTTCATCACTCCCAAGTCATGACAGAGCCAGGGAGGTCTATCTGACAAAATAGCATTCCTGCATTATGTGTGTTTATCACACCTGCCTGCTTAACAGCCCCCTGGCCTCTCCTGAGATGTCTGAGGCGATGCATTCAGATGTTAGCATTCCCAGACTCAACTCCATCTCAGGACGTTTAGCACAAAATGACCTAAGGGATGGGATTTCCCCTAGATAATCTCTGAGGCAGCAGTCAAAGTTAGTGCGTAAGCACTGATCTCAACCAACATCAGAAATTCCTTTAAGGCTCAATTCTCATTTGCTGAAGATGGAATTATGTCCTAAATTAAACTGTTCTTTTTTATTATTGGAATCTCGTTTTTGCATCTAAATAGTTCAAATCATGGTCTTTCACCTCTGTCCCCCTCAGACAATCCTTTCAACCAACCTTCTGATCATCAGCATCAGAGATGGAAAAAGATGAAAACGCAGACAAACTCTGATACAACCTGAATTACAACACCATGAGCTCCCTCTCTCCTCTCCCAAACCAACAGAGAATGACTGGTTAGAACCAGACAAAAAAATCAAAGATCAGAGACTAGAGCAGAGATCACATTGCATGTTGATGTTTCTGAGCTTTCACTAATACAAGCCTCATGCTGACTGAAAACTTTTGCTTATGCAACAGGGAGTACAGAAAACATTGACTGCATTGGGAAATCCAAGAGACTCCTGCTCAAAATCTGAGTACCTTTTAACATACTTATTCGTATTATACTCATTCGTATTGTAAACAGTTTGCATAGTATTTAAAACTGTGGTCTTACAGATACAGAGAATATGAAAATGTATTTAACCATGCATTACAGCTGGGGTCTCCGACACTCCAAAAAGCAAATGGCTATTTTCTGTTGCATACTTCCAAAACAATCTTAAAGCACCAATATTATGCTCAATTTCGGGTTCATAATTGTATTTTGAGATTGTACCAGAATAGCTGTACATGGTTTAATTTTCAAAAAACACCATATTTTTGTTGTACTGCACATTGCTGCAGATCCTGTTTTCACCCTCTCTGTTTAGGTCTCTGTTTTAGCTACAGAGTGACACATCTCACTTGTTTTAGCTATAGAGTGAGACATCGCTCTTCTGTACTATCTTTTGTTGGGAGTCAAACATTGCTAGAAGAACACATCAGCAAGATAACTCTTTCTCCCACTTTGGTCAGTACAAGGCAGGATTAGCTGGGAGACTTCTTCTAAACGGGGGCGCACTTGTGGCATACCTGTAGAACAGGGACATGGAAGTCATTCTTATGTAGATTATGGTAAACTAGTGTTTGTTGTTGTTGTATTGAGAACGAGCATGCATGTTTTACGGTTAGCGCTAGCATGCATGTGCTACAGTTAGACACCTCATCTCGGCTAGTGACCTAGAAAGCCGTGCAGATTCACCCGGAGACTGAAGGCAGAGGACATTCAGAAACCTGTACTTCACTCAAAATATCAAGGATAGTTTTTTTTAGTAGTAGTAGTTCAGTTTTTAAGTAAGTTTCCAGTGCAGAGGCGACATGGGCATCTTTACAACAGCCATCTGATTCTGGCTCTGCACTGACCAACACATACAGTAGATGTGACAACCTACAGGTTCATACAGCACAAACTCCCATTTTAGAAACCCTTGCCCACACATTAACTTAACCTTTTTTCCCACACTCTGAACGTCTGTTTTCTGTCTCGCACTCTTTCTGTCTGTCAGCTCCTTTCTCTCTCTCTCTCTCTCTCTCTCTCTCTCTCTCTCAAACACCCATACATACACAGAACTTTTTCTGTACTCAACTCCCCTTCCCAGCAGAGCGATGCAGCTTTGCTTTTATGAGATACCAGAGTTGGGCTTGCGGCAGGATGACTGACTGGCTTGTAGAAAGGACAGAGGAACTATTTTGTGCCCCGCCGCCTCACTGAATCTCTTTTAAAATATTCATTCATAAATACTCCTGGAGCCTTTTACTCCACATCAAACACTAGACCCATAGGAAAAGGACTGAGCTGATGCAGCCAGAGAGGAAAACAAAAATACAGGGGTAAACAGGACCACGGGTGAAAACCAAAATGAATCTCAATATTTATGCTCTAAATATACTCTGATGTATTCATTGTGTTTATAGGGAAATGATTTTGGACCAAAAGTAAGTCAACAGGATTTGAATTTGCAAAAATCTGCTGAACTTGTTAAAACAGCAGCTGTGTTTATTTCTGTGAAATTGTCAAACTATGAGGTGTTTTTTTAACATTTTTAGATATAATGCCAACAAATTTCCAAGGTGCATAGCAAGATCTAATGCATTATTTACTGTTTTGGTGAAGTTAAGCTGATGAGACATTGTCATTTTTATCTTTAGGATTTCAAATTTTGTGTGTAAAGTTCTTAGTAACTAGTTTAAAACTAGTGATTTAAAATGAGTTGCACGTTAAATCTTAAGAATGTTTTGAAAAACAAGTATTAAACAAATATAATCTTAATGTCCAAAGACCTAGGAAACACCTGTAACAATCTACTACACAAACAGGAAGTCACTGTAGCATCACAGACTGTAGCATAACTTTTAGGGGCTAAACAAAGTAGTAAACTTCCAAACATTTTAAATTACTAAACTCTTTTGGGAATGGAAATATTTCTTTTATTAACATGTGTACATGGAGAAATATGTGTTTCTGAGTTAGTATATATTCATGCAGTTTAAAGTGGAAAGTATCAGATTATCCTAACCTAGCCGGTATTATCAGGTAAACATCTTGTAATTTGAAGTACGTTGTGTTATTTTTGTAAAATGTTATGTAGAATCTTCCCACTTTACACTATTTAAAAAAATAATTGAATCAAGTGTCACATCAGATGTGTTAACCACATGAACTCTTATACTCCTAACCTATAACAAAAGTCATTTCTTTTAAGTTATTATGAATTCCCTCTCCTGCATGCATTTGAACTGGTGTGTTTTAACTAGATGACATGCAAAGTGAGAAGTTAAAACGCAAGCACACTGCTGTCTCTTAAACTCAAAATTACTGTATTTAAACTTTTCTTCTACCCTTGTCTCACCACAAATGACTCCTTTTAACAGAAGCTTCTCTGACATCTCGAATGTCACCCAAACTAACTCCTCTGCTGTGCAAGTTCAGAGTGCCTGGGCGGCAGTAGGATCTCTTCACAGAAAATAATGCGATTTCTGTACTGAATGTCACAGCTAATAGACCCCGGCATGACAGATTTATGAGCATGAAAGTGGGACAGAGAAAAGAAAGGAGAAAATGGAGAGGAAATCAGGAGAGATTGTCATTAAAGCAAGGCCTTAGATGAAAGAAAGTAATGGGTCGAGCACAGTAGGGGGGCAGTGAACCTTACTCAGTTTTAACTAACCCAGTACCAAGTAGGATCAGCTCCATATATGGCATATGGCAGCTCCAAGCCATACGGTCTGTTGTGTTGTGTCCAACGCGGCGTATTTGACAGAGTTGGCGGTTCAGCGTGCCGAGATGCTTCCATTCACATGATTGCTATTAAATGAAATACTATTGGTATTGGTATCCCTTTAAGGGTACTGGTATTGGTACAGATATTGTAATTTTGTGAACAATACCCAGCCCTAGTTTTAAGCAATTAAATGTATGTGCGCAAGGGATTTTGTATCTAAATAAGTGTGAAATTAGCTGTGTATGTGATGGGGTCTCATTGAGAAGTAAATGTTACACTTAGTCGTTGTATATAAGAAAAGAAAAGGGTGGAGGTGGTAAAATAAAGTGGGATGAGGCCTCTGTAAAGTCATTGTTCTTTGTGTTCCTGAAAGCACGTGGCTTATTTTATTTTTTATCCATGGTGTCAACACAGTTTGTCACAGCAGGGGCACCAAACATGCAGGCTGCCAAAACATCCCATTCTGGATGGGGTATTAGTTGGCTCCCCCCTCTCAACTCCCCTCTCTCACCCCTTCCTTCTCCCTCCTCCCTCCTGCAGACACCATAAATCACATGTCTCTTCGAGGTTGACCTGCTGATGAACCACCCGCTTAAAAAAAAAAAAAGTCATTTAAATCGCTAAAGCAGGGGCCACGCACACATGCGTTCATGCACTTCTGTGCATGAAGCTTAATATTTAATACCTTACTATAGTACTTTTGCAGCTACTTAAATAGAAGCAAATATAAGGTTCAATCTGGCAACAGCAGTGACCTGATGAAAGAAAAGTGCTTAAAAGCATGGAGTTCATATTGCAACCAAAAGTGAATTTTCTATGCATGGTTGGGAGATGATGTCTCATCTTTATATTCAGTTTTCATTTTTGATAAGTTTTCCTGTGAGTATTTTGTCATGGCGGACAGGAGAAATTTGGGAAGTTGAGGTGGGTCAGCATCAGGTCATAGCAGAGAGAGGAGGTGGCAAAGAAAGGTAGAAGCAACAATGGGTAAAAGTCAGAAAAATAGACACAGCAAGAGACACACAGAGAGAAACAAACACCCAGAGAGAACGGGTGAGAAAAAAAAGAAGGAATAGAAACCCAGAGGAGTGAAAAAGCAGACAAAAAGTGTCAGGAAAGTCAACAGTTTTGAGAAATGAGAATGGGAAAAGCAGCTGTGGGGCTGAAGTCCTTTGCTCCCCCAATGTGCAAGGCCTCTGAAGCCCTATTCTACTAACACCGCATGGTTAATGAGTCAAACCAGAAAATGACACTGTAGTTAGTGACAGGCTATAATTAAATGCTGATTAGAGTGTGAATACTAGCGTTCCTTGTGCCACAAGTGCTATACACTGTTGACATAAGTTATGGAAAATCAACAATACCAATGTGAGGGACTTCAATGTCCTCATTGTGACTGATTCCAACTTACTATGGGACATATTTCTTAAATAAAGGCTGACAAGAATTGAATTAAAACATGTAAGTGTGGAAGAAATAGATATGCATGCATTGCTGGCTGGGATGATTGGATTATTAGACTTTGTAGCTGTAAATCCGGCTTAAGAGTTTACATTAATTACATTCTGAGGTAAACACTTGCAAATGTCAAATGTTTTCCTATTAGATTACAGTTAAACAGGTTTGAGTCTTGCATCCTTGGTGTAAAGCAAATTAATTTATTTTGCAACATTTTCAACCATTGATTCAAAAAGTCCGCTATCCAGCGAGGAATAAAAAACACCGTTTGTAGCATTAAAAGTCCAAACAAAGAGTGGAGGGATAGTTAGGGTCTTTTTGGTTGAGGATGAGCCCACACAGATGGTGCTGGGACAGAGAGAGGACTGATTAATGATTAATCTATCTTGGCCACAACAGAGAAGACACAGACATGGCCCAGGAGGAGAGCCACTTCAAACTCTGGCAGAGAAAGCAGAAACACAGGCAAATATGCCATCATTCAGCATGCTCACTGGACCTCGTGCACATTGTATCCTTAAGTGATGGGCCAGTGAAAGAGAGAGCTATTTAAGGCCTTACAGACACCATGCTTAAAGTGAGTGAGCCAGTGGGTGGTGTGTGTGCATGTGTGGGGATGTAAATGTGTGTGGTGGAGATTGAGAAAGAATAAGGCTTATGGGAAAACTTAACAAAGGAAGAATTGTCTTTTATGTTTATTCACTTGTTTTTTTATTTTATTACACTGCAGTGAGTTGTTAATTAGCGGTTGCTTCCATTGAGAGGTTGTAAATGAGACAATAATTTTAATTAACTTTTCAGATATTGTGATATGAGAAAGGGATGTTGTTTCCTCAGTTACCTATGTTTAAATATTTTATAGTCTCTAGTCACGACATTCCCCTTCTAGGGTTGCTTTGGTGTCGCCTAAAATTCCGCCGGTACCTTCCGCTTTGTTTGTGTTGGAATTTTAATCTTCGGTTGATTAATAAGGACCATGGTTAACTGCTCTTCAGATCTCTGCGGGGTAAATCCAGAAAGCTTGCTAGACTATCTGTCCAATGAGTTTTTGGTTTTCTGAGTTTTCTGTTGCATGACTAAAACAACTTTTGAAAGTACACATGTGCCACCAAAATAAGTTCCTTCCTGAGGCACCATGGCTCTGTCTGGCAGTTAGCGTCGCCCATGGTGATTGTGATTGTTTTAAAGAAATGCCAATAAACCAGAGCACGTTTTACTCCAAGCCCAGAGGAAGGTCTGGCAAAGCGAGACTATATATTTTATAACGAATCTGTACATTAAACAATTAGTTTCAGTTGGAAGAAAATAGTTAGGTTTTAATGTTTTGTTCTGATCATTACTATGTCATTATCACATCACTTGAAATAGTATTGTTCTTACAGTAGATGTGTATCATTGAAGTCTTCTCACCTCATTTCCTAACTCCAGTTCTTGTACAACTTGAGTGTGGCTGGACGATTTGGGGTTTAACCTGGAGAATATGAATGTACATGAGCTGTTATGAGCGGATCAGCTAGAAGCGGTACTGAAAGTCCACATTAAATAAGAGCTGAAACAATCAATCAATTAATACCAAACATTCCCTGGTTGCAGCTTCTCAAGTGTGAATATTTACTGTTTTTCTTAGACTTCTATTATAATAAACGGAGTATATTTATGTTTTGGACTGTTGGAAGAACATTAAGATGTTAAGTTGTTATTTTCTGGTATTTTATTGGCTGAACGATAATGGATGACAATCATTAGTTGCGGCCCAACAATAAACACAATGTTCCGTTCCTTTCATTTGTTGCAGGAAGCAAATATGACGTGTTAAGTAGCAATTGATACTCATTACTTTCTATATGTGCTTTACCATAAAGGCATTTTAATGTGAAGACAATTAGGCCTTTTATTGTGAAACATCTGCTGTTGGCTAACATTCCCAAACATTGACTCATGACTTTGGAAACTTAAATATGTTGCACTTTTTCTGAAAAGTTGTTTTGAAACATTAAATGGATTAAGTAGCATTTGATTTAATTCCCTGTTTAACAAAGCAGGATAAAGTAGAATGGCACAAAAACTTAAGATTGACACTACATGCCATTAACAATTTTTAGATACTGGAGTAAAAAATACTACAGAGTGCACTGGTATTGGAGCGGTACTTGGTATCGGAGTACTCTGAATCTATATCAGGAGAAAATGATTGGAAAATGGATAGGTGGACCCCTTTTATCCCTTGTACTTAACAGTATCTTTGTTTTTACAGTCTATTGTTGGTGACTAAAGAAGGAGATATTTCCACAAGAAACAGCAGACAAGTAACAATTAATAATCTAGGGTTGTTGTTTCAGTTTTACATTTGGAGATACATTTGCCTATTGTCCTCAGAGTACAATCCTAAACCTAAAGCAGTAAAGGGGAAATGCTCATACTTCAGTAAGATAATGAAGCCACTGTGGATTCTTTCTTGTAACTGCTGCTGTATCTGCCTCTGTATCATTCATCTGACAGCACAGCTAAGGTTATTATTGCTCAAGGAGATGGACTAAACTGAGAACAGATCATGATGTGGTCCTGAAAGGTGAGGATGGCAATTCTGGTGGGAGCAAGAGGAAGACAAAGGCAGAGCATGCAGCGGGGGGATAGGTGTTTTTTGTGTTTGAATGTGGGGTGCTTGTATGTTTGTGTTTATGTGCGGTGGTGGTGGGGGCTTTAATATAACAGATTAAAATCAAAACAGAAAGACATTAAAAATGAAGCCGAAAGGATTAGACTCCAGCCAACGTTTGTGGTTTTGATGGACTGTCAAAACTCTTATCATGAGATTACGCACCTGTCACAGGAATGCTGTCATGAACATTATACAATACTGATAACATAATAGGATTCCTGTTATGAGCTGTGCCCTCAAAAAACAACCAACACTTTTCGCTATTATTTAGCTCTCTGTATGTCTTTAAGTGGCCCTGCCAAACTGAGCTCAGCCCTCAGTGTGCGGCCCTATCAGGACAAACAGCAGCTGCGCCTCTCACTGCTTACCTGCATGAATCCCAACAAATTGCGTTCTATTTATGTTGATTTATTACACCTTTTCATCACTTATTATATCACCACAGTACTGAAAATATTACTGCAGTCTTTTCGCCCTCTCTCTTCTTCCTCTACCTCCCTTTCCATCTGTTCTCACCAGTTCTCTGTCATGTGAGTGTTGCAAGCAACTGTCAGTCATAATAATTTCATCTCCTGATGTTTAAAGATAACAGATGCAAAACAAGCTTATGTAAAATTTGTGCTGTTTCATGTTACTTAAAAAGGAGTAAACTGAACTTCAGAATCAGCTTTATTTGCCAGGTATGAGGACACATACGAGGAATTTGGCTTTGGATTGTATTACTCACAATACACTTACTCATACAAAACAAACAATATACTGTATACACACTATAAACAGAAACAATATAGACAAGTTGAGACAATAGTGCAATGAAGTGCATGTTTGTGTAGCACTTAAGTCCATGTAGGCCACTGTGACTGAATAAATGCAAGGTTGAATGTATGCTTGGCAAAAGGGGTTAACGGAAGTTGTCTTGTAGACACCTACAACCAGATGGATATACAGTGAGGAAAATAAGTATTTGAACACCCTGCTATTTTGCAAGTTCTCCCACTTAGAAATCATGGAGGGGTCTGAAATTGTCATCGTAGGTGCATGTCCACTGTGAGAGACATAATCTAAAAAAAAAAAATCCAGAAATCACAATGTATGATTTTTTAACTATTTATGTGTATGATACAGCTGCAAATAAGTATTTGAATACCTGAGAAAATCAATGTTAATATTTGGTACAGTAGCCTTTGTTTGCAATTACAGAGGTCAAACGTTTCCTGTAGTTTTTCACCAGGTTTGACACACTGCAGAAGGGATTTTGGCCCACTCCTCCACACAGATCTTTTCTAGATCAGTCAGGTTTCTGGGCTGTTGCTGAGAAACACGGAGTTTGAGCTCCCTCCAAAGATTCTCTATTGGGTTTAGGTCTGGAGACTGGCTAGGCCACGCCACAACCTTGATATGCTTCTTCCAGAGCCACTCCTTGGTTCTGCTGGCTGTGTGCTTCGGGTCATTGTCATGTTGGAAGACCCAGCCTCGACCCATCTTCAATGCTCTAACTGAGGGAAGGAGGTTGTTCCCCAAAATCTCGCAAAACATGGCCCCGGTCATCCTCTCCTTAATACAGTGCAGTCGCCCTGTCCCATGTGCAGAAAAACACCCCCAATGCATGATGCAACCACCCCCATGCTTCACAGTAGGGATGGTGTTCTTGGGATGGTACTCATCATTCTTCTTCCTCCAAACACGGTTAGTGGAATTATGACCAAAAAGTTCTATTTTGGTCTCATCTGACCACAAGACCTTCTCTCATGACTCCTCTGGATCATCCAAATGGTCATTGGCAAACTTAAGACGGGCCTTGACATGTGCTGGTTTAACCAGGGGAACCTTCCGTGCCATGCATGATTTCAAACCATGACGTCTTAGTGTATTACCAACAGTAACCTTGGAAACGGTGGTCCCAGCTGAGATCTTGCATGCAGCCCCAGTCCGAGGGAGATTGACATTCGTGTTTAGCTTCTTCCATTTTCTAATGATTGCTCCAACAGTGGACCTTTTTTCACCAAGCTGCTTGGCAATGTCCCCGTAGCCCTTTCCAGCCTTGTGGAGGTGTACAATTTTGTCTCTAGTGTCTTTGGACAGCTCTTTGGTCTTGGTCATGTTAGTAGTTGGATTCTTACTGATTATATGGGGTGGACAGGTGTCTTTATGCAGCTAACGACCTTAAACAGGTACATCTAATTTAGGATAATAAATGGAGTGGAGGTGGACATTTTGAAGGCAGACTAACAGGTCTTTGAGGGTCAGAATTGTAGCTGATAGACAGGTGTTCAAATACTTATTTGCTGTATCATACAAATACATAGTTAAAAAATCATACATTGTGATTTCTTTTTTTAGATTATGTCTCTCACAGTGGACATGCACCTACGATGACAATTTCAGACCCCTCCATGATTTCTAAGTGGGTGAACTTGCAAAATAGCAGGGTGTTCAAATACTTATTTTCCTCACTGTGTATAATCATGTTCTAGCTGAAAATATACATTTTTGTTGGCAACTAGTGGCTTTACAAACAAATAAGTAGAAACACATAATGTGATCTTGAATCAGTTGCTTTCACTCCCATTATTTTGTAAGCACATTGCTCTTCACATAGTACTTCTTGTGTGTGGTCTGTCTTATCCCTTAACAGGCAGGAAATTTGAAGCGACAGAAAGGTGTGTTTGAGTGGTTGCAGGTTGTTTTTTATCGATTTCAGGCATAGAGTGAATGAATAGGGAGGCTGACATAGGCCACTTGGGATATCTTTTTTGTGTTGTCGATTTGGAGGAAGAGGTACGCAGCAGATCTATACAGTAATACCAGAAAAGTGTGTGTGCATGTGTAGGAAACAGAGCTATGCCTCTGAGCTCCCATGGGGTCTGAAGGATCAGACAAAGGAAACCAATAGGTACCCAAGGGAGTCTGAATAAAGCCTTGTTTCAAGCAAACACACACCTGCGCCTCACTGTGCACTGGGTTGTGCAAGGGTGCTGGAGACAGACATGTTGGGTCTGGAGTTCAGTTTTTTTATGAGATGTACACTGTAACAGACCTCCTTTTCAGAGCCATTGTACTGTGACAACACACAGACACACACACTCTGACAAAATATTGTCATGAACAACATCATAATCCTCTATGACACTTCAAAAGCTTGCCATGCTGGCAGCCTATGCAAAGTGTGCCCCTTCACAATAAACAATTGTTGTTACAAAGTCTGCAACCAACTAGACTATAATCTATCTGTAGGCTTTAAAGCAGCTATAATTAATATTTTCATATTAACAATTGATCACATCAGTTGTTGTTGTTTGTGAAAGGGCCACTCTTAGTGATAAACCCACACGAAATGATCGCCCGACTGCATGTCCCCTCAGCTCTACAGAGCTTTATAGCATGTTTCAGTTAATTGTTTAGCTGTGCGGCTCACAACTTTATTATTTTGGTCCACTCTCACAACTCGCATAGTATCAGTTTAGGCTGCGGCAGGCAGTTTTAACTAGCTAGTAAACATAGTGGACAATCTGATAAACAATGAAAGATTTTCCTCAGTAGTTGGTAAAAGAAGTGTGAATATGGGTCTATTGGTCATTGGGTTTATAATTGTGAAAACATGCATACATCGTTATGTAAAACACTGTCAATTTTCAAATGACAGCAGTGCCACAGTCAGACTTGACCTACTCTCTCAGGACCACCTCATATTAGCTTAATGTACACAAAAGCCAATTGTAGGGTTTTAGGACAATACACTCCACATGGTGAACTGGTAAGCCAACCCCTCCTGCTGCAATAAGCCTACTGCCCATTGTGGCTTGTTTTAGCACACAGATCAAATAGGGTGTTCTCTGTATTAAAATTCATAGATTCAGTTTTTTATTTTTTTAACTCTATGTGCTGCACAAATACGCTTTAATCAAAATGACACCCATTGTGACACACGGTGAAGAAGAAGAAGTCTGATACTAAAAAGCTTCCTTGTAGTGTGGCAGTAAATCAATGAGTCATGGGTCTGCTGGGAGATTAGACAGCAGGCTCTCCGGTTCTTCAGAAGGGATTATAGAGCATACATTACAGGTCAATGATTATAAACGAATGATCATATATGTGTGAGACAAAGTTTTCAGGCCTCTTTACTCTCCTTCATGACCCTTGGTGCTGTTCGAAGTGTCACCTTCCTGACGGCAGTCACCCCTCAATGTGATTTACCTCACTCACCAAAACGTATTGGACTTCAAAGTTCAACTGGTGACATTCAATCCTGCAAATCTTCCCTCTCTTCAGCTTCGCAGGGATACCGATATGCATGCTAAAAACATATGCAAACAACCTTGTATGCACACATGGATATACACGGGTGCTCGTACACAAACACACCGTATCCAGTTCAATACCACACACCCTGTCTCTTTCACAATATAAGCAGCTTTCATGCCGCTTCTTATGCAAAATGAGTGTTCGCGTCTGATATTCAGACTAAATGCTAAATGTGCTAGTTCTGGCCTATCACAGCCTATCCTTGGTGGATGCAATTCTCTGTTTTCAGAGAAGAGCAGCCAACCATAGGCAGGCAGACAGCTTGGAGACAAAACAATCACTGTTATTAATGAGGACACTTTTCACCTCATTTAGAGAGGTAAATATACCCAGTGAATGCTAAGCCATATGGGCTGCTTCAGAGAACCAGATCAAAGAGGATTCAGTGATTTAGTCTGACATCAGGACAGCCCTGAAATAACAACAATCAGACAGGGAATAACCACCCACAAATTGTACTTGATTCTGTCTGGTTAACAAATATCCCTATAGTTGCTGCTAAGCTATGACATTGTTTTTAAATTGAGCATATTATGATATTAAGCAAACAAACTAGCACTTAAAATCATAATTTTCAAGTCCTTTTATTTTTTATTCGTGAAGTATTTGGTTCTTAGTCAGTCAATCTTGAGGGTCAATGGTAATACTTTAATCATCATGAACTGCTGAGGATGATATGTTTATATTGTTCCATGTGGAACCTCGTAAGATACCTGTCTTAAGGCAATATTAAAAGAATATTGGCAATGTAATATAGACATGTTGGGACCAGGGTATGCTCAAAACGAAGTACTGTAGTTCAATTGAAGTGTCAGCCAATCAGTCTGTGTGGTAGGCATGGTATGGAGTCTCCTTGCAACCTTACTGGGACTCCAAGAAGTCACTGCACTTAGACACCAGAAGAAAAGTAAAATATAGAAATAGTTACTCTTACTTATTGTTTTTACATTCTGTTTGTGTCAGATATAACATATTAGTGAGTTTTTCCACCTGCTTCCAGCTAAGCTAACCACTTCCGTAACCCGCAGGCATGAGACTGGTATTGATCTTCTCATCTATCTCGACAAGAACGCAAATAATTTCCCAAAATTTTGAACTATTCCTGGAATTTATTGCACACTTAACATCTTGCTCTTCTTTCTTGGTTTTTGCTGGTTAACTTACTGTTGAATTACTCTTAAGACTCATAGGTGCCTGCAAAAGAGCACGTCCTTCAGATTCTAGCCCACGACTTTGCAATATTGATTCCGTTTGTATTATTTAATTTTTCCTGAAAGCTACACATATACCTGAACCCATATGACCTCACACACAAACATCTTCATTTACACACACACACAATATGTACTCTAACCTGTTGTTCTGTTCTGAGCTGACTGTCCAGTGTCTCATGGGACAGTAGCAGCACTCCCCAACATTTGACATTGCATAAGGCACTTACTGCACACTTGACTGCATCTGGTATTTCTGTTATACCCAGGGACCTAGTGCCAAGTATACAGTCTCAAATTCAGGTCTCTTTATTGTCTATTGGATTTCCATGAAAAACACGTTTTTTGAAAAAAATATGTCTCTCAGTGAAATTGAAAATATAGGCACCATGGGCAAAACCATAAAATAATCGAGCTGAAATACAATAAAAGAGAAAAAGATATTTTCCCCGTAAGTCATGAATTGCCATAACTGACTGTTGACAGTAGATCATAAAGGGCCCAAAACTCAAACAAAAAAAAAAGGTGAAAGTTGCAGTAAGGACAAGGTGGCGAATGTCTTCTGCTCAGGACAAGTCACCTCATATATTCTGAGTATTTGCTTCACCGCACAAGTTAGCAAGAAAAAAGCACAGATCGATTAGGAGTTGTCATATTTGTATTCTCTAAGGCTACCGCAAATGTCTTGCCGTTTGTCAAGGGCAAAAACACATTTAGCTAGCATGTACAATAGTTTTCCTCTGCGGAGTGCTTAGAATGATAGCAAATAGGTTGAAGCTCAATGCTGTGTGATAATGTGCCTAATGAAAAGAGCCACTATATCATGTTTCAACTGAACACAAAGGTGTTATTGGAATCTTTGGTACATTTGCCAATGAATCACATTCCACTTTATTTTTTTAATGAAGCTATTGGATTGTACATGTTGATGCAGCCCTTAGTTGGCTAACTGAATACATATAAATATAAAAAAATATAGTTCCTACCTGTAGGTACAAAGTGAAATTGAGAACACAGTGCAGCTCCAGGCCATGGTGACATTTTCACAGACGTCTGTGGAAGATTATATTAACAGCCCACATCAACCACATCGACCAGATCCATCTTTAAACCCTTCTAGCCCAAGGCCACATGGCGTCTTAACAATGAGAGGTCTATTACAGTACAGGGATGGTAATAAAACCGTCATGGTTGTTAAATATCTGGGGTAAGAAAGAATAAATGTTGAATAAAAGCTGGTAATGATGATGGTTTTCACTGTTTTTATTATGTGCCCCAATACGTCCTTGTAAATTGAATCAATTGAATTTGTCAGTCATGAACAACTACGTCAATGAGTCTTCCATTAAAAAGGCAGATGGTAAGACGCCAAAAAAATGCTGTGAGGGGAGTTAGATCTATGTGGGTCTAGGATTAGATTATCAGGTTACTGTGGACTTGGTTTGACAAGATCATATGCTGTACTTTTCTTCTTTTAGTTAAGGCGTTTGCTCTACTTGTTTTACTTTTGAAACTACCATGAACTGCTACCATTGGTTTGATATGCATTTACAGCATGTCCTCGTATTTAAACAACATGGGTCATTTTCACTTCCTGTTTTTTTAATGTGTTGCACCTGTATACAGTAGTTAAAGCTGCATTAATCAATGTTTCAATAATATTTGGATAAATGACTATTGCCATGTTTCTACTGCATGGTACGGCTCTGCTCTACTCTGCTCTCACATCTTGTGGAGAGTATATAAGTGATCTATCACAAGGATGGACACAATCTAAATAAATACCACTCTTTCTGTTCTCTGTCTCTATCATGATCAAAGAGAACCAAAATTGTCTCATTGCAGGTTATGAGTAATAAATATTTATGCTAACAGCTGGTACCAACACAGAGTCAATCATGATGTCACAGAGGTCAGAGTTCAAACTGGCTGGAGCCAAAGAGACAACCGGAGCCTGTGTCATCATTAGTCACAGCACAGGAAGAACCAATCAACAAGAGTCTTTAAAGATGGGGTTATTTGAGGGTAAATTAGTTAAAGGCACAGTGATTTAATGTGACGACAGATCAGTCAGCCACACAATACCCTTCTTCCAGTGTATGCTGAGAAAAATAAATGATAAAATGTGTTATTAAGGCTATTCTATTCTTCAGAGTTAACTTTTTTTGCCTCATAAAAGTTTCAGGATGTTGCCACAAACAGCTTTTGTAGTCAGGCTCCACTTCCGTGTTGCAATGATTTGTAAGTTATTTTTGGGCATTATGGTTAAAAATACCATCTACTACAGACACTCTCCTTCACTGTCTGAAGATGTGCCACAGTTAATCCAGTAACCTATTTTTTTTTTCCCAAGGCGCCACCACGAGTTATGTATAGAACTTAAGTTGAAGTCACACCGAGGTTGAGACCTCGGACAGACAGTGGGTCACAGCCTTAGTGACTAGTCTACATTTCCTCCGTATACGTGTTATTATTCAGGTATGCATGGAGGAGACAGGCATTGGGTTACAGTGGACTACCCAATTAATTCATCAATACAGGCAATAAAGTGAGAAAGTGAGACAGCGATGGAGACAGAGAGACCACAGGATGATAGGCCTAAACATCAGCAGGAGCCATCTATGAACCACAATAGCAGCAGAGACCCAAAATCCACAATATTTAATACAGAGAGAGGGAGGAAAAAAATAAAGAGTATGTCAAAAAAGTAAAGGAAATGAGAGCAATGTTGTGAAAAAATGATACAGATACCCAGCAGAGAGCCTGTCGGACCGGAGACTTCTTGGCACAAATCAGTGCCATCAGGGCCCTGGCTTAGCCGACCACAAGACCTGCAAGCTAATTTATAGATCGGTTTAGGTTTTCCTCGGCTGCCTGGAACCTCTTGCTCTATTATAAAATCCTTTGGGAAAGGAGCAGTTGTGACTGGGAAGTTATTAGCCTGTTCTTTAATGCCATCTGGGTTGTAACCCTACCGTTTTACGAAGTAGTCATATCAGAAAAGGTGTTTTTTCTTTTCTCTTGTCTGCTCCACTTTATGTTTAAATGAAAAAATCCATGAATGTAAGTGCAAACTAAGTGCCAATTTATCTGAAATGATCTCATGAAAATGCATTCACAGAAGCATTTTTTCAGTAATGCCTTGTTTATTCCAGTTTATTCCCGGGCATCTCTGATGCTTCCTGCCCTATATGCAATCAGTGCCTCTGAAAAGCTCCCAAGCTGAAGATTTAGTTGCAGGTATTTGAATATTCAGGATCCAAACAATTTAAGAACTTTATGAATGATGCCGGATGTATACAAAGCCCTTTCCTGACTCATTGCCATTTGTCAAACCCCCCCGTAACCCCTCTGCAGTGTTCTCTCTCTGTCTCTCTCCTTCTGCCTGTAGGGCAGATCCAGTGGAAGGCTTCTTCAGGAAAAAAACAGACATATTTAAACACTGCTCACTGTCCTGGCTGAGTGTCCAAGCTTTCGGATGATTTCAGGGTAGGAGGGATTAATGTCAGGTGAGTTATGAGAAAACAACATAGACGGATGACGAAGAGTGAAAAAGTTAGAAAAGGCTTAAAATTACTCCTGATGTCACTTGTACTGTGAAAGTAAGAGTAGTGTTAGGGTTGGGCAGTGAATTTGAAATCTCAAATTTTGCAACTTGGCAACAGTGATGTTAAGTTTTATTTATTTTTTTGGAGAATGACTCTAGTAAGAGGTTGAGATGGGCAATGCCTGTACTTACTACTCCTTCTCCGTCCTCTCTACTCAGTAAGCTTTCTCTTTTTTTGTTCCTTCGCTTGGTTATCCAAACAATTGCTCAAATCTTTCTATCCTGAAACCTCTTTCTCTTCACCCCTCATTGCAGTGACCAAAATAAAGCTGATTGGAGAAACCCTAACCATAACACCAGATACTGACTGGTTTTCGGGTCTACTCATGAAAAATGGCGGCAAAAATAAAAGTGTTACGTTTATAGTTTAGTTCAGTGTATTTTCAGGTGAGTATCTCCCCCAATTTCTCTGAGCATTGCAGTATGGGGGTTCATTAAGAGATCAATCAACATTTTTTTGATTGTTTTGAGTAAGAAACTTATTTCTTTGGTAGAAAAATAAGTATTCTGGGCGAACCAGCTCTTTTAAATTGACCACAGATGGACTGTACAGCACCACATCTCCAATTTCACATAATGTACTAACAAATGCATAGACATAAACACTACGTGCATACATACACATAAGATGTGTTGTACTACAAAGATATAAACACAGATATGCAAGTGGAACCAGAGTTTCTTGCTTGCAAAAGCATATTTACACATACATTGCATAAAAAAATGATTTCCACAATACCTGCTTGTTGTGGTGCGGTTTATTGTGGTTTATTTAAATGGTTTAGCTCTGTGATGATAGTATTACACTGTGTACCCCACCTGTTGAATTCTATGGCAAAATACTTTGCAGTACTTCTTTGCACAAGCGTTTCTATAGTGATGTGCATGCAGCCCTGAGTAATTATCCATTGGAGAAGTAAGTGTGCGTTTGTGTTTTTGTGTGCGTGTGCGTGCGTGGTCTCTTGTTAGACTTGGACAGACTCAGCTTGTGGTCCCTTGTCTCATTAAATGCGATCTGTTGCAGGGAGTGTAGCGCTGCACATTCTCAGGGTGTGGTGGTGCTGGATTATTTTTCACATGTGTTTGTGTCACTGTGTGTGTGTACTTTTGTTTGACTGCTTATTAGCCGTAGATCTCATTGTGCGCTCTGATTGAGTCCATAACCATCCACTCGTTGGCCTTCCACCAAACACATACTCTGGTTTTAATAACTTCAACATACCCAACCCAGTTTCTTCTTCTAAACTGCCGGCATTTGTCTACATGAGTGTGTGTCCTGAGATGTGTTTTTATATGTGAAGCAGGCACAGGTCTTGAAAGAAAAATGTACAGCACACTGAGAAGGAGCCTGGATATTAACGTAAAGCAATTCTGGCATTAAAGAAATTGAAAAAGCAGCCAAGGTAATTTAGGCCTGGAAGCTTTTGTGAGATGTTGGATAGGGGGGAATTATTTAATACAATCCTCTTCCCGCTTGTGAGCCTCTATCGCAATGCTTTATTCTACTTTTATTTGCCCTCATCTCTATCTCTTTATGTCCCATTTTTCTCCTCCCTTCCTTCTGGCTCCTTTTCATCTCTCCCTCTTAGTCTAGTTTACCTCAGTAGAAGTTTGTATTTTTCATGTGTCTGTGTGGAGACTGCCACTCTGGCACTACTTGTTGGGAGCATCTGACAAAATAGAGCCGTGGGTGTCAAAGGCCTGTGATGTCTGAAGGAGTAGAGTACAAAGCTCTCAGAGAACAAGACATAGTTTGGCCCTTGACAGTGACAAACTCAGACACACACACTGTCACTTTAGTCTGCTGTCACGAAGCAAGAGGAAGGATTCTAATAAGTTATATAACAAGCAGCATGGCTTTGTTGTGATGTAGAAGTACTGATCCTTCCTACTTAAGTATTATTGAGCAAGATGTTAAATCCCTGCCAGCGTCCTGTGCTGCAACCTCAAGCAAGTACATTCATAATATATTTTTCTTCCCGACAATAAAAGTATCACATATTACCACCATTATTCTGATATTTATGGACAACTTTAACATCAACCAATTAAAAGCAGTGTTCCATTACACAAGTCAGAACATGTTACCAAATACCGTACATAACCTTTTTAAAAGGAGAAATGCTACATTTAACAAGAAATGTCTTTTAATAGACTATCTTGCCAAATACACTTTTCAATAAATCTGAACATTCTCACTGTAATTTTGTGCTCATAGAACACTGTGTAATGCAGGTGCCCCCAACCTTTTTGGCTCTTGAGCCCATAAAATGAAGATGAATGTCCCCCTTTGACCCATTATAATTAGTTCTATATGTCTATGGATTATGACTATTTTTATTTAAAAAAAAATGGAAAAGGTAAAATGATCGTGTTATTCACAAGAAGGGAACAAAAATTATTAGATGAATACCTTAAAAAATTATGAACTTTGTGTAGCTTAAGTGATTTCTTTTCCTATATAATCAACTCCGACCCCTGAGATTTAAGACCTAGTGAATAAACCTTAATGTACTGTATGTATCAAAATGTATGTTTGAAATAAAATATATTGACAATGGCATTGGCATTATAAACCATTTGCAATCATGGATGTATTATACTGTGTACAAAAAATATTACTAGAAGACTACAGCAATATATTAAGTGTATTGTGAAACATAAATGTTGTCTTTCCACATATGCAAGTGTATCTGTAATATAGTTCATTATTTGTAACTAAACAATTAAGCATTGGTGTTTGTTGATGTGCAACTGTGTTTGCACCCTCAAACTAATACACATATCTCATACATGTATACTGTACGCTATCCATTTGTACTTGAGGTACAGACTAGAGACCTGTATGTATTGATTCTCATGTTTATTGAGGAAGAAGCATTTTAAATTAATAATAAAATACATTAGAGCCTACAAATGAGCTTGGTTAGGTTCTTCTGACCAACGTCAAAGCAGACTGTAAACACTCTAAACGGTGCAAAACCAAGTACTTGCAAGCTTATCAATTTGACAAGGTCATCTGTGAGGACTGAGATCTGTTTGTAACAGATAAAGATAGAAACAGTGAAGTGGATGGCAGTAGCACTGAAGTGGTGTTAGCATTTTCTATTGACATTTATTCAAGATGACTACCATTCTGTTTAAAGGAGCAACTCGTGTTTGATGCTCAAAAGACAGATTTACGGGGAATGTCACTGCAAAAAGATATGTATAAATGTTATATGTTTAAATCACTTCTATATAAAAGCAGACTAAGTTGTCATTTTAGCTACACTTAATCTAATGCAGTCTCATACAACCGCTCTGCAATAAATCCTACCTTCATGAAGTCTACACTCGTTAATATAAATGAGGTCGACAAACTATTAGAACCACTTAAAATGATAACTTAATACAAACTTCAACCTCCAAAATGATCAAGTTGAATCAACACCGCTTTAAACCAGAAATTGAGCATTATAACCGTAATTAAGGTAATATTCATTGCAGGATTGTATTAAACGTTTTTGTATTTAACAATGCACCTAATAAATTGGCGTGTGTGGCACCTTTTGTATGTTTTTTTTGTATTATGACATCAAGACAGATGCCGTTTTTGCTTGTGGCAGGAAGTGCAGCGCAGGTGAGTTGAGAGGTACAGACAGGGTCAGTGTAAGCAAGCAGTGAGCAGCTGTGGCAAAAAGCTATCAAGACAAACAAGGTGAGGCGGAGATGTGGTCAGGCAACAGCAACAGGGCACACAGATACTGTATAATTGGACACTCAAACCCTCACAACCGCACACATTGCTTGTATAATATATATTGACATACACATCCACACACATACCAGGTGTGCACCTGACACATGGTGATAAGGGCATGCAGGGCATGCAGGCATGAATAATACACATGGAGATCATCCTCACACCTACTGGTGGGAGAAGATCTAAGGTTCTCAAGGAGGGGTAGGCCTTGGTGGCATATGGAGATCATCTAAATCACACCATGAAGAGCTGATTAAAGCAGAGATATAGCAGTGGGAGAAAATCAGATGGATTCTGAGAGGAGGGCCTGTGCTCATGGCCTGATTGGTGAGGATTGCGAGGAAATAAACATTACCCCTTCGTTAGCAGTTGCTCACTTATCTGAACCAGGAATTGAAATGAAGCAGGTAGAGTCTGATGGGACGAAAGAGGTGTCGTGCCAGTTTATTTGACAGCGCCTCGGTTGAGTCACCAGCATTTTAAACTCGTCTTTTATCTTTAGATCCGTCTTTTCCACAAATGGATGCCATCACTCAGCGACCCCATTGAATAAGGTAAGCAAGGTAGATCAGAGTCAGATGAGCAGAGGAGAGGAGAAGATGAAAGAATTAAAGGAGGGAAAGTGTTAGATCTATCCGTATAGGAAAGGTGCTGTCATTACACGACGACCCCTGTTAAGAATATCGGTGTGAAGAAGCTTTTACACTGCAGGGCCGTACAAGTCTGGCTTTGATTGGAAGGTATGAGCTATAACACATTTTATCAAGCATTCCGTATATGAGACCATTTTTGCATGCTCATACTCGCACACCAGCTATATCCCAAAAGTTATGCTCATATGTAAATGTTTTTATTAATTCCAGCCGTGGATGATCTTTTAATAGTCAGCATCAGCAGAGTCTGATGACACTAGCAGGGTGCCTCTATGAATGGTAATCTAACCTGTCAGTCAGTCCTCCACTTTGGTCTAGACTGAAATATATCAACTATTGGATGGATTACTGTTATGAAACAATCCAATCACGATTGTTTTGTGGTTTGTATCCTTTATTTACTGGCATGACCTGAGTAAGCGCTCAGGGAACTAAGTGACAAAAAGAAGGGTTCAGTTTGAAATGTTCTAAAGTTTTAATGAGACACACAAGGATATACATATTTTCTATCAATCGCTCAATTCACTTAGATGAAGTGAGAGTAGTAAGATAAGAACACGCACAGGATAATTGGTTCACGGTTTCTTCACACAGATAAATCTTCAGGGAGAAAATCAGTGTTACAATTTATGATACAAATTGAAACAGATGAGTGAAGCTTTGTTCAGAGTTTTCACAGAATGTAACATTCACTTTAAATACCATTAGATTATATGCGGACATTCATGGTACTCTGAGGATGAAACCTCCAGACTTTGGTAATCCCTTGACTTTACATATAGAGCCAGCCAGGTTAGCAAATGTGTTTTTTTTGTAAAATATCTTCATAACTATTAATTGGATTACCATATCTGGTGCAGATATCCATGACTCTAGCAGGTCAAATTTGTCAAATATTCTATGAAATATCTCATCATCTGCAGGATGGATGGGAAAACAATTCTGTACAGACATTCATGGTTCCCAGACGATGAATCACACCGACTCTGATGATCGTCTGACTTTTTCTTTAGCGCCACCATGAGGTGACCAATGTAAACAAAGAGTTTTGTTTTTCACAGTACAACCACCTCCCTGCAATATATATACACAAATAGACCAAATAAAAGGGGGACAATAAGGAAAAGTATAATGGTTGCATACCAGTTGTGCCTGTTGTCTGCACTCACTTCACTTTTTGTTTAGATTTTTAAAGCCTGTCTTACTTGTCCATCTTTTGTCAGTTATGTTAGCAAAAATGACTTTTGTTGTCACAATTTTATGACCTCAGCCACATACATCCTGCTCTAATCCCACCTAGTGCTGTATAACTATGTGTGTGGGTGGAATTGAGCTAGGCAAAGGGTTGTTAGAGGTTATATGGGTGTGTGTAGATTTTTGCTTGAGTATTTCTATTATTCATCTGCAGATTGTGTCTGTGTGCTGCATCAGCTGCATACTGCTGCTATACCAAGTATCTTCTTGTAAGGACTGAAATACTACATGACGACCGCTTTAATGCGTAAATAATGAATATGTCATGTTATCAATATTTCTGCCACTGCTGCTCTATTTACTTTAAACATGGGGACATGTAACTAGTTCTTATGTAGATTATGGTGAACTGGTGTGTGTTGTAGCAGTGTTTTGCCATTGAGAACAAGCTAGCATGTTACTGCTAGCATGTGCTACGGTTAGCCACCTCATCTCGGCTAGTGACGTAGAAAGCCGTGGAGATTTTAAACAACTCACCAGGAGACTGAAAGCAGAGGACATTCAGAAACCTGTATCTCACTCAAAACAGCATGATATTTTTTTTCCAAGTTTGTATGCGTGTGGAAGCACCAGAGACACAAAATAACCCCAAATCCCAGAAAAAGCGATTTTTCATAACATAGCACTTTAAACAATGGTGTTATCTACACAAACCTTTAAAACAGAAAATATATCACAAACAAAAAAACAACTTAAATGTTGACAGTGCTCAAGACCAAAATACCTTGACTACTTGTCACAAAGTTTGCTTCTGGCATTCATGTACACCTCTGGATTAATTGTGATAACCTTAGTTATGTTGCATATGTTAGCACAAAACTTTTACCTGCTAAACATCAGCATGTTAGTGTGCTGAGGTTAGCTTTTAGCTCAAGTACAGTCTCACATTGTTATAGTGTATAGGATTCAGTAAACCTAAAATTGTTAAGCACTTTATTTGGCAGCAGAATAGCCCTGCCAGTAAAAAATATAACATGCATCACCGTTTTTATTTTCAATATTTTGCATCGTATGATATTTGTAGAGAGGAATGTTACTGTGAATCTGTAGCACAGAGGTTTGGAGATTTAGAGAGCCTTTTTTCATCTTCAACATAGTTGCAATCAACATCAGAACATTTGCATTATAAGGTACACCCATAAAACACCATAGAAAAAAACATGCACAAAGAAAACATTTGTGGTTTTGGGGGATTAGTGTCTGGCTAAATCTTTCTGCAGATAGAACACTTTATCTTGAAAAAGTATAAATAAAAATATCAAAAAACTGACATGATAACTTGGCTGATTGAATCATATGCTACACCCTTACAGTACTGTAAATTCTTGGATTATTAGCGGTCATGCTACTGAGGGCCATAATGTGGGCGATTTGCTGTTTTACTCATTATAAATTTAGCTCCAAACTAACTTCATTGTTTTAGTGCACATAACACACATCATGACTCCTTGTGTGGGAGTGTGACAGATACTCTCAATTCGTGCCATAAACCAGATTTTAATTTGCAAATTTGCAGGGCAAACATGACGTTGTCATGGGAGCAGCATAATGGGCCCTGAGACGACAGCAGTCCTATAGAAAACATCGTTCTCCATCCCCGTGTTCAAGGGTATGGCCTTTGTAAGCCAGTTGGGCCAAATGGAGTAAATGCATTGCTCTGATTTTCTCTGCAGCTGAAGAATAAAGAGGCTCAAAAGCTGCTTAATTCACCTGCACAAAACAACTGTGTTGTTAGCAGTTATGTTTAAATAATGATGATGATAATAATAATATTAATAATACATTTTATTTAAAGCGCTTTTCTTGACACCCATGGTCAATTCACGAACAAACAGTCATCGAACATTGTTAAAATTATAGTCAGTATAAAAGTAAATAAAATAAAATTTAGTCAGTCAGTCCATAAGCTATCTTGAAGTGATATGTTTTATGTCTGTTTTTAATATCAGTACATGAGTCACAATGTCTGATGTCGTCCCAATAAATTCCACAGTCTGGGGTAGGCCTGCAGGATTCAGGGAAAAATATGAATCACAATTTTTTTGGCTTAGAATTGATATCACAATTTTCTGCCATGATTTTTTTGACCATGACAAAACAGTACAATTATAAACTAAACGTTATTATAGTTTTTCATTTTTCATTATTTTTATTTTGTTTTGACTTTTTGTTTTCAAATTCAGTTCAATTATTTTTAATTAGTTTTTAAAGTGTGTTTGCTAGTTTACTTTATTTTTTATTTTTTGAAAAGGCTTGGTTTTAGTTTGATTTATAGTTATTAGTTTTATTATTAGTTTTAGTCTATTTTTGTAATATGGGTTATTTGTCGGGGGGATTCGAAAAGGTCAGAAAAAGTATTGTGTAATAATAACTCAATGAAAACATCATGCAATTTTAGAAATATGTATTCACAATGTATTCAACAATAACACCAGTACAAACAATGTACATATGATGATAATAAACACAGATATGTAAACAGTCAACACAAGACGCCACAGTAAGTGCAGAATGTGTTTGACGTGTTCCAGGAGAACAACCTAAATAGTCAACAGACTAAAGAAGACAAACATCAACAGGTGTTTTGAACTTTGGTTCGAGTAAAGTGGTGAACTTCTTGAAGTCAGTCGACTCACACAGTCATCCCAGTATAAATACACATATTAACCCACGTTCCCTCCAGCTTTTGGTGTTCCTGCGAATATACTAACCAACGGGTCGCTGGTGAGAGCACGCCTGTAGTGTCCTCTGTCCTGCTGCTGTCTCCGTCATGCTGCTGGCCCTACGTATCCATACATCCATGGCTGTAATGTTACCGGGGTTAGCTTCTGTTTTGGGGAAAGGGGGCTTGGTGTGTGCCTTTGCCTTGTTAAGGTAAGCTAGGTTAGCCTCCTTTGTGTTCGTTTCTCAAATGTAGGCTACTTTCAAAGTTGTGGGATGTTACCCTGTAATAAACTGTCCACATATTTTACCTCCTTACACTGCAAGGCACTTGCTTTTAGTTGACAAAGTCATAATCAAAAATAATTCTGCCATGAGAACCAAAGTTATAAAAAAGAAAGGATTTTAAAAATATAATTGTAAATAAATTGTGAACGAGGTGAATCACAATTTTAATTGTGCAGGCATAGTCTGGGGGAAGTGTAGCTAAAAGTCATCTCTCCCAGGGTGCTGAGGTTCACACTAGGGACATGCAGTAGGCCTGCTGAGGAGGATCTCAGTGAGCGGCCAAGGGTGTAAACTTCCAGAAGGTCAGTGAGGTAGGTGGTGGAATAATTGTGTAGGGCCTTGTATGCCAGGAGCTGGACTTTAAAACGTATTCTGTAGGCAACTGGAAGCCAGTGCAGTTACATGGCCAGTGGATTTGGAGCATGTTATAATCCTCGCTGCAGAATTCTAGATGAGTTGGAGCCGGTGGAGTAGCTTATTAGGGACTCCAGACAACATGGAATTACAGTAATCAAGGTGGGATGTCACATATGCATTGACAAGGACTTCTGCACTCTGCTGAGTGAGCAGGCAAAGCCGTGGAATTTTCCTTTGATGGAAAAAGGCACTTCGAGACATACTGTTTATGTGTGCACTAAATGAGTGTATTGTCCAGTATGACACCAAGGCCCTTGACCTGGTTGGAGCAAGGGATGGTCCTGCCAGCTACATAAAGGGTGAAGGGTTCCATCTTAGCAACAGCTGATTTGGAGCCAACCACTAGCAGCTCAGTCTTACTGTTATTCGGCTTCAGGTAGTTTTGTGTCATCCACAAGTTTATGTCATGGAGGCAGGCAGTGATTACAGCTGGCGGAAGAGTGGCAGTGGGTTTTGTAGATAACTGGAGCTGGGTGTCGTCAGCATAGCAGTGAAATTGAACACCATCTTGCCTGAGGATAGTGCCAAGTGGAAGGAGGTATATTATGAACAAAAGAGGGCCCAACACAGACCCCCTCTTGTCACAGCACTACTTTCAGACTTGCATTGCAGCATTTCTACGTATTGTGTCCTTCCAGAGAGATAGGAGGTGGAACACTGGTGAACACTGCCCCACACTCCAATATTGGCTAAAGATCCCAGGAGAAGATGGTGAGCGATGGCATCAAAGGCTGCACTGAAATCAATGAGAATCAGAATATAAATAAGTCCATCATCAGCTGCACAGAGAGGTCATTAATAATCTTAATCATGGCCGTTTCAGTACTGTGCATAGGAAAAAATCCAGACTGAAATGGCTTGAAAAGATCATTGTCCTTCAGGTGATCCTGGAGTTGTTACCACTATCTTCTCAAGAACTTTGGAGGGAAAAGGCAAGTTGGAAATAGGCCTGTAGTTGTTGAGGTTGTCAGAATCCAATCCAGGTTTTTTCAGCATTTGTCTGACAATAGCAGTTTAAAAAAAAATTGTGGTACAGTGCCGGAGAGAAGAGAGGTGTTAAGTATTAATGTAACCACCGGAGCAATATATGGCGGGCAGCTCTTAACCAGGCTTGTTGGAAGAGGGTCCAGTTGACAGGTGGAGGAATTACATTTTTGATGAGGCCACAGATGGTACTTTCAGCAGGGAGACTGAATTCACAGAGTTCATTGTTGTAGGGTGATTCCTGAGTGCTCAGTGAGCATGGTTGTTTCAGCTGATTAATTGAATATTCTAATTGCTGGTGGATTGCCGCCTCAATTTTGGTATTGGAAAAGTTCAGAAAGACTAAGCAGTGTTCATTAGAAAGTCCCTGATGGGTGATGTTATCAGGTGACTTAAGGAGACAATTAACAGTGGAAAAGAGAGCCCTGGTGTTTCCTTGTCTCTCATTGATTATCTTTGGATAGTATGATGTTTTTGAAACATATATGGCATTTTTATACAGATGCAGGTGTTCAGAGTAAACTTAACTTGCATCAGCATGGCATACAAAATACGCCAGAGAGAAGATAAAATGTGTAGCGATATAATATAACTATTGGACTTATAATGAACTGAGTATAAAAATCAAGTAAAATTGTCAATGTATTCTTCAAAAAAGAGTAAAATTAGCCAGACGTCCCTGTTACTCCTCCTTCTGTGAGTGTAGATTATGAAATAAAAAATGGGTTTGTACACTAATAGCTACTGATTCCATCATTTGCAGAGACACATTATTGAGACGTCAATTGCATTCATCACGATAAACAGGAATCAGCATTTTGTTTGTATTTCACTGATCAAGAATATGAATGTGCTCCATTGTTGTAAAGTATGGCTTTATCTGCCTCCATTATACACTCTTATGAGGATGTTGTAAATGGCATACTTCTGGTAAGTATGTGCCTGGTCATCAGAAGAGAGTTTTGTTTTCCCCAGTACAACCACCTCTATGTAATATATATATATATATATATATATATATATATATATATATATATATATATATATATATATATATATATAATATATATATATACACAAAGTGACCGAATAAGAGGGGCACAATAACAAAAAATACAATGGCTGCATACCAGTTTTTTAAAAGTCTTTCTTTCTTGTCCATTTGTTGTCAGCCTGTTATGTTAGCAAAAATTACTTCTGTTTTTTTGCACATACTGTATAAAGATTTCTGGCATTGCTACCATGGTAACTGCACCTCTCCACAAAGTCAAGTGTACCTCCTGAATAATAATTATTTGGGGTGGAGGTAGCTCAGTCCGTAGGGAGTTGGATTGGGAACCGGTCGCTGGTTCAAGTGCCCGTACAGACCAAAGTATGGAGTGTGAATTGGTAGCTGGAAAGATGCCGCTTAAGATCCTGGGAACTGCCAGGTGCTCTTGAGCAAGGCACCATACCCCCCCGCCACCTGCTCAGGGAGTTGGTCTAGCACTGACATCTCTCCATTTGTGCATGATTAGGTCCTGAGCATGTGTTTGTGTATTTCAGGCCTGTATGTAGTGATTACTAACAAAAACAGAGTGTAAATTGTTATTTCCCCACTGGGGATCAATGAACAGTATACATTATTATTAAATTAAACTTTTAGTGAATAATTATTAACAGATGACAAAGAAAAACACAATAACTATATGCTTTAAAATATTTTTGTAAAAGAAATACATCTTATGATAAATTGTTTTTTGTCTTTAATTTCTTAATAATTACATCAAAAAAAATTGCAAAATTTAAATTCAAAAATTTTAAATGTCAAATGTTAATTTATATATCATGTATTTCATCTCACAATTTATTTTCTTACTTTAACATTTGAAGTTTTGAGATTTCATTTGATTAAATAATTAGTATTTACATCTAACGTGGTCAAACCGGCAGAGCATGGCGGTACGTTGGGCTCACAGCTGGCTACACATGGAATAACCATAGGTAGCATTTAAAATCTGTATTTCCAAAATAGGTGAATGTCCAGTTCCATTTTAAAATTCAATGATTAATTTATTATTTACAGAATAAAAACTAAAACAGATGGTCAATACATAAATGTATTGTAAAATGTAATAATGTTATAAATGAGCCAATTTATTAATTCAACTAGACTGACTTATAAGTCCATAATTATGTTTGTGGCACACTGGACTCCATTCATATGTACCTGCTTGTCCCCAGGGTGTGAACTTCCACAACATGCAGCCACACTTCAGGAGTAAATGTCTGGTAACCTATTGGCAGGATTATGAGTAGGATAATGTCTGTTTGCCTGCTGCATTACTTAAAAGTTAATGTTAAAGAAGTCAAAACACCTCAAGGAGTTTTTGGTATATACAAAACAATATATGATTAAATTGTCTTTGGGTCTGAAAGTAGTATCAGTTTCTACAGGTTTATCACTGCTCACAGAGAGAAGGGAGATGGTGTGGGGGACCGGGGATTAATGTGCTCATTATAAGAAGGATTTGGTTTATTACAATTTTGACGCTGATGCATGTAATCCAGCATGTTGGTAATAAATCTACAGCCGCCCTGATTGGCTGTTTTTAATTGCTCTGACAGAACAGAGCAAATACAGTAGTCTTGTCCTAAAGCTTGGTGCTGTGTGACAGTCCATATCCAACATTTAGCTACAAATGCAATGTCTTTACTGCTGACAAACAATTGATGGGATTAGTTGCAGAAAAGTTTTGGGCAGTTAGGGAATGAATGAGGTCAATTTATGGTCAGAGTTTTAGTTAAGAAAGAACATTGTATTGGGCTGGTTGTTGGTGAACAAGCTGCAAGTTCATTAGTTTGACATGTTTATGTCTTTGCCACAATTTATTTAGTTGTCGGAGTTACAAAATACTGTGAATAATGCTGTAGTTTATTGGCGACATAATAAACTGATGACCAATAGAAAGAATACAATAAACACATGTAAGATTTTAAGAGTTTTTATTATTTTTAAAGGAAATACCCCTAAAATGTTGATCTCAAAGGTCCCATGGCATTAAAATTTCACTTTCTGAGGTTTCTTAACATTAATAAGTTCCCCCAGCCTGCCTATTGTCCCCCAGTGGCTAGAAATGGCGATAGGTGTAAACCGAGCCCTGGGTATGCCTTTGAGAAAATGAAAGCTCAGAAAAGCTCATTGTGGGACTGGCTCTAGTGGCTGTAATTCTGCACCAAGGCTGAATTTTGGGAAAGAGACTTCAGATATGGTATTAGGGGACCACTAAGGCCTTTATAAAAGCATCCAAAGAGCACCATGTCATGGGTCCTTTAATGCAAAATATCACTTTTATGATATAATTTCATCAACTAAGAAAAAAAATTGACATTGGCTGCAAAGAAATGCTAAGTCAAAAAAAATGAATGCAGTAATGAAGAGAAAGTGGTGCTGCAGCATGTCACATCTGGTAATGGCCTCATGGTGTAGTTTAACAGCAGGATGATAACGGGTGAATATGGTAAAGGGGAGGGCAGACAGTTGTTTATCAAGGGTTGAGGGAACAATGGCGGCGATTCAGAGGTGGTGGTGAGATCTAGGGGGCAGAGGAAGCAGGAGGTGTAAATGTACTACAAGAGCATGGAGGAGGAGGAGGAGGCGGTGAGGCAGCGTGTTGAGATAACAGCGTGATGGTGGTACGGTGGGAGCAGGAGAAGAGTTTATCTGAGCCGCTGAATGTCCTCTATTGTTGAGGCCCAGCTTGCTGGCCTCCACACAGATGTGCTTCAGAGGACAGAGGGAGGAGGGGGGCGCAGGGGGTAGGGGAGGAATTTGACAATCTGCAATGCTATCTCTCAATCTTCAACCGCAGCTCCTACCAGCCGACAGCCCTCCTCTTCTTTCCTTCACTCTCTTGGAGTCTGTGAAACCATTTGAAGTGTCACTCAATTGACGTAGTTAGAGGATAAAAGCAGTAGATAATGCAAAGTAGAAACTGAAGCTGCTCAGAGAGATTAGTATTTATCTGTATTTTTAAGACGGCTACATATTTCTTATAAGTTTTCCTTTTAGAAAGGTTTTATAAGTTGTAAATATCTTTATTAATGTAAAATCATTGATTACTGCTGTCATATCTCAGATTCTGGGGCATTTCATTAGAGCATAAATACACCAAGACTTTTCAAGAACTGCATTACCAGTAGGGTTGGGTACCGACACGCGGTGCCAATAGGGCACCGGTTCTGACATAAACGGTAGTAAACGATAGAAAAAACGAGAAAACATATAAGAATGGAAATTTTGGTGCCTGGCTTTTTTTTTTCAGAAGCATCGCTGCACAAGACGCTACATTACCGTTAGCTAGTAGCTGGATTAAACACAAAGGTTAAAATGCTGAAAGCTTACGTTACTTTATTTCCCCGTAGAGGATTCAAACACTGGGCCTTAACAGTCTGCAGGCAGCTGCCGTTGTCGGAAAAACAACAAAGAATACTTGAAATGGCTTGAAACTCACCAGCCTTGTGGTGCATTTTAAGTTATTGCAAACCATCCTTTTCCCATCTGGTGCTTATTTTTGTCGTTTACCAGCAATTTACTGGTGAAATAAGTCATTGTTATAAGTTATTGTTATTACATTATTAGTCAATCATTTAATTTTGACCATATGGCCTTAGCAATAAACAAGCCGTTCTTTAATGTCACCAACTGTCGTTTTGGGCTCCTTTTTTATATATTATATAATGTACATTATAAATATATTATATATATTTCGGTTCAGGCAACAGTTCAGGCACCGTTTAGGCACCGGCACCATTTTAAAAGTTTGTTTGATCGTTTTAACAAAATAAGCATTGTCTTAGTAGGGGCGGCTGTGGCTCAGTGGTAGAGTGGTTGCTGGTTCAATCCCCCGGCCCTGCAGTCCCATGTCGAAGTGTCCTTGGGCAAGACACTGAACCCCCAAGTTGCCCCCGATGCTGCGCATCGGAGTGTGAATGTGTGTGAGTGTTTATCTGATGAGCAGGTGGCACCTTGTACGGCAGCCCCGGCCACAGTGTATGAATGTGTGTGAATGGTGAATGTATCCTGTACTATGTAAAAGCGCTTTGAGTAGTCGCTCAGACTAGAAAAGCGCTATATAAATACAGCACATTTACATTTACTTAGTATTGAGCATCAGGAAACAAAATCCTTTTGTAATAGAAGAAAAGAAAACTTTCATTTCTAAAAACTAACAGCCTCAGCCTCTGACTTCCTGTACCCTGTCTGTTGTCAACCTGTTTGGAAGAGAATATGACAAATCTCATTGAAACCCTACTGCCAGCTGAGCCCCTGTCCTATAATAAGTAACTTATTTTGTCCAGTTGCTATGGACACGGACGGCACAGAGCAGGGCAGTGGTAAGAGACAGAGGAGGTTGGTGGGAATGTGAATCCGTATGTGCGGATAAAGGCCTGTTACTGTGACAATGCGATCACTGCTCTGGTAATAAGCTGGCTGGATGGCAGGTAACAAACAGCAAACACAGAGCACAGTGTCAGTCGCAAGGAAGACACATTGAAAAGGGAAAACAGAAAAGTATTTTCCCAGAAGCGTAATCCCCCCCCCAAATTTTTTTTTTTTTTAAAAGTACAGGAATTTGATTGGAATCATCAGAGCAGTGACACAGAGCTTAAGTTACAGTAGTAGATAAAAGGAGAAAAAGGAAAGTCACAGAGAGAATAAACATTACATAATACAATACAAAAAAGAAGAAACCACAGTTTTATACAACCTGGTGTCTGCTAGCATGCATATTGGTAATTGGTGATAGAGTTGTACTCACTTATTTTGAACAAACCCCAAGTCTTACTTTGAAAAGAAAACAATGTAATAGTTTGAACACACCTTCTCATTCAATGTGTTTCCTTTATTTTCATGACTATTTACATTGTAGATTATTACTGAAAGCATCAAAACTCTGAATGAACACATGTGGAATTATGTACAAAAAAAGTGTGAAATAACTGAAAACATGTCTTATATTTTAGTTTCTTCAAAGTAGCCACCCTTTGCTTTTTTGATAGCGCTGCAAACCCTTGGTGTTCTCCCAACGTGCTTCATGAGGTAGTCACCTGACATGGTTTTCACTTCACAGGTGTACCTTGTCAGGGTTAATTAGTGGAATTTCTTGCCTTATTAATGGAGTTGGGACCATCCGTTGTGTTGTGCAGAAGTCAGGTTGATACACAACCAACAGCCCTATTGGACAACTGTTAGAATTCATATTATGACAAGAACCAATCAGCTAAGTAAAGAGAAACAAGTGACCATCATTACTTTAAGAAATGAAGGTCAATCGGTCCGGAAAATTGCGAAAACTTTGAATGTGTCCCCAAGTGCAGTCACATAAAACCATCAAGCGCTACAAAAAACTGGCTCACATGAGGACCGCCCCAGGAAAGGAAGACCAAGAGTCACCTCTGCTTTTGCGGATAAGTTCATCTGAGTCACCAGCCTCAGAAATCGCAAATTAACAGCAGCTCAGATTAGACACCAGATGAATACCACACAGAGTTCTAGCAGCAGACACATCTCTAGAACAGCTAGTAAGAGGAGACTGTGCAAATCAGGCCTTTGTGGTCAAATAGCAGCTAGGAAACCACTGCTAAGGAGAGGCAACAAGCAGAGGAGATTTGTTTGGGCCAAGAAACACAAGGAATGGACATTAGACCAGTGGAAATCTGGGCTTTGGTCTGATGAATCCAAGTTTGAGATCTTTGGTTCCAACCGCTGTGTCTTTGTGCAACGGAGAAAAGGTGACCGAATGGATTCTACATGCCTGGTTCCCACCGTGAAGCATGGAGGAGGAGGTGTGATGGTGTGGGGGTGCTTTGCTGGTGACACTGTTAGGGATTTATTTAAAATTGAAGGCATACTGAACCAGCATGGCTACCACAGCATCCTGCAGCGACATGCCATCCCATCCAGTTTGCATTTAATTGGACCATCATGTATTTTTCAACAGGTCAATGACCTCAAACACACCTCCAGGCTGAGTAAGGGCTGTTTCTCTAAGAAAGAGAGTGATGGAGTGCTGCACCTCCACAGTCACCGGACCTGAACCCAATCGAGATGGTTTGGGGTGAGCTGGACCGCAGAGTGAAGGCAAAAGGGCCAACAAGTGCTAAGCATCTCTGGGAACTCCTTCAAGACTGTTGGGAAACCATTTCAGGTGACTACCTCTTGAAGCTCATCAAGAGAATGCCAAGAGTGTGCAAAGCAGTAATCAGAGCAAAGGGTGGCTACATTGAAGAAGCTAAAATATAAGACATGTTTTCAGTTATTTCACACTTTTTTGTTAAGTACATAATTCCACATGTGTTCATTCATAGTTTTGATGCCTTCAGTGATAATCTACAATGTAAATAGTCATGAAAATAAAGGAAACACATTGAATGAGAAGGTGTCTTCAAACCTTTGGCCTGTATATATATAGTGTGTGTATATGGATAGTGTGTATATATAGATATACTGCATACATATGTATGTATATGTGTGTGTGTGTGTATGTATATATGTTCATTCACACACACACACACACACACACACATATATATATATATATATATATATATATATATATATATATATATATATATATATATATATATATATATATATGTATGTATGTATATATATATATATATATATATATATATATATATATATATATATATATATATATATATATATATATGTGTACACATATTCATTGTTTTGTTCAAGCTAGATTAACAAAAATACTCTCTCAATGTACCATTAGGCTTGCTCATTTCTCTTTATCCTGTCAAGGCAAGATTAGTTTTCTTCTGATGTGTACATGTCAGAAGTTTTTTTTTTTTTTGACCAAATGCTCAACAAGACAATTTGCCTATTCACTGTGTTTTAAATTTAAACCGGGAAGCGCTGATGTTTCCTTGGTCCTGCAAGTCATGGTGAGCACAGTTGTTCCGTTTACACGTTGTGGCTTCAGCGGAGGATTAGCTGTACAATAACAGACTCTGTGTTACACACACACAAGCACACGCACACGCTCCCGCACACGCTCACGCACACACACACACACACTGACATAGGCATATCCCATAATGAGAGGAAAAGGACAGACAAAGTGTTACCACCTGTTAAAGATCATTTCCAGTCACAGTCTCACTCTCCCATCAGCCCTCTTCCTCTCTCTTTACATGGAGATAAACAACTATTACCAAGTCACGTTGACACTTTCATAGACTGCCACCTCTTCTGCTGGGCCATAAACTCTGACCTCCTGGCAGCACGGCTACTGTTGAACTAACCAAACAAGTAGGCATGTGGTGGCATATAGGACATACGCTGACAATTGGATAACATCATGTTGCGTTCACCTTCACAGCTGCCAAGCCTCGGTGTGTGTATATTACATCGGGCTAAGCCATGTGAAGTTTTGTGCTTAAGCATGAATGTATATACGCAACCGTGTGCGTGTTGGGTCAGTGGCACATGTTGTTTGGCCTTGTTGGCGCAGCTATCCAAAACAGATTTAGCAGCTGCCTTTGACTCATTTCGGTCAGGGGAAGCATGTGAGATGAGGTAATTTGCAGCACACACACATAGACACACACTGACCACACACACTGACTTAGTTAGAGTTATAACAAGAAGAAATAGAGAAAGATATGGAACAAAGAGAGGAGAGGAGCAGATTGGGTGCCAAAACCGAGAGAAACTGGTCTCGCTAAGCCATGCTGCTTGGCTCTTTAAGGGATGGGGAAATGAATATGAGTCTGCCACGTAATCAGCTTATCCCGGGACCTTGCTCGGCGCCTCGCTTACGCAACGCGCACAGCGTCTGAGAGCCTTTCATTTAGTTTTCATTTAGCGAGCTGAGAGACTGATATACCACATCCACTAGCTGGCTCACCACAGCTGGGCTCAGCCACATACATCCTGCTCTAATCACTCCTGCTGCTGTATAACTGTGTGTGGGTGGAATTAAGCTAGGCAAGGGGTTATGAGAGGTTATATCCATGTGTGTGAATTTTTGCTTGAGTGTTTTTATTGTTCATCTGCAGATAGTGTGTGTGTGTGTGTGTGTGTGTGTGTGTGTGTGTGTGTGTGTGTGTGTGTGTGTGTGTGTGTGTGTGTGTGTGTGCTGCATCCTGCTGCATCCCGCTGCATCCCGCTGCTACACCAAGTACATTTTTCCATCTTCTTGTAAGGACTGAAATAATACATGTTCCTTCGACCGCTTTAATGCGTCACTGACACGCTGTTTTAATAAATAACAAATATGTCATGTTTTCAATATTTCTGCCATTGCATTAATGCATCTATTTACTTTAAACAAAGGTGTCATCTACACCAACCTTTAAACAAACTAAAAATGTTTCACATACAAAAAAGGATTTAAATATTTTATTTATTATACACAGCAACAGTCAGATTTCCCCAATGTTTTTTTTTGTTTTTATGATATTGTAATTCATAAAGCATTGTCTTGCTGCATGTAGTGTCTTTTTACACCTTATTTAGAAGTGGTTGTTCTGACTTTGTGCCCTCCACCAATCACTTTGTTTTGGCACCAGCACGGGTAAAAAGCTACTCTCTTGGTATCCAATTAGTTCTTGGCTCCAGCTGCCTTTTTCGCTTTATTTTTTTAATGAATTTAATATTGCAGATACACAGTTTACTTCTTAACCCATTGAGCAACCATGATGCTTTGCTTCAGCTGCTTTTAGAAAAAATACATAAAACACATCTTTTTTCAGAAGTCCAAATGAGCACTTCTTTTTCTCTCCATCTTTTACAAAAACTTTTTCGGCAAAACTATGTGAACTCTGTCATTTCCGTGGTGAACAGAGGAAGTAAATCAGCACAGTTACAGAAGAGCAAAGCCGCTTGTCTGGATACCTGTCTTAACGTCTCTAGCTTCTTTTCAGTACACATTACAGTAAAAATGTAAACTTTAAAAAAAAATGCATGACATTTAAAAACCTCTTGTGCAACTATTTTAAATCACAATATGTGCAGTATGTGCAAGACCTCTAAGATACAGTAGTAAAAATGTGTTTATGTTTCTGCTGGGCACAGGCCTTATAATAAGTCTTAAATGAGAAAGCCACTTTTGTGGTAAATGCTGCAACGGATAAGCAGCATGCTGACGGGGGGGAAAAGTACCTCTAACCTGTATTTATCCAGTTAAAACGTCTGAGTACACATGCTCGTTCTTAGCAATACCAATTCATCATTTAATATAATACAAGCGGCCTCGTACAACCAGTGTTGTCGACTAATGCAAGCCAAAGATAGTGATTTGTTTGGTGGCATTACAGCGTGACTATGAATCTTTGACAACACAATCTTTCTCATGCAAATGAAGAGCTGGATTGATAAAGCAATAAAACACACCCTTGCTCACTGAAATACAATCAAATGATTTGCTGGTATGGTCTAGCTTAGTCTGGAATGACCAGTAGCTGTTGAACTGGCCAATGTTTTTAATCACTTTACTGCCACCCTGTCTCCAAGAAATTACGTTTATAGCACTATGTTGTTTTCCCAATTACAACCAACTTACTCATCCACAGCATCCACACTCCTTTGTGTGGTTAGATTCAGGCAACCTGCTTTCAATGTAAGCAAAAAGATCATAGTAGTGGTTAAGTGGTAATACACATGGTTTCTCAAGTCAAACCAAGAGCTCTAATTGCCTCAATATTACCATACAAAAGTGGTGATATATATACAGTATATACTATATGTATGTGTGTAAATATATGTATATGTATGTGTGTATACAGTATGAATGTATGTATGTACTTTATATATGTATACATATGTATATGTATGTGTGTATACAGTATGTGTGTATATGTATATGTATATATGTATGTGTATATATGTATACATATACGTATATATTTACATATATGTATACCTATACGTGTATATATATGTACAGTGTATATGTATACATATATGTGTGTATGATAATTTTTACATCTCTTGCCTGACAATACAAGCTCAAACAATTAATGTAATCACTTTTCTATAATGTTTCTATAAGGTTCTATGACAATTTAACTGCCAAAAACATTAACTTCAACCCACTTATCCACCCCACTGCTAAATACAAAGGTTTTTGTGCAGTTTGAAAGTTACAGATTTTTGTATTCGAGTGGATTAAACTGCTAAGGCCCCCCCGGACAAGTAGCTGTTCCTAAAATTTGTACTCCAGCCTTGTTTTTTGCCTTTAAATTATGAAAGAGAAATGTCTAACCCCCTTCTCCACACAGAAATGACAGAATTTGCAGCAACCATGCTTCTCTAACAACTGTAATAGACCAAACTGTTAAAGGAAAACTCCACTTTGGGGTACACATACACTACAATGTAATGTATCTGCACTTTGAGATGCTTCAATGCATTCTATGAGTTATTTTTGCATTGTGCATGATGAAGTTAATGTTTCTTGGTGCACCCACTTTCCCTCAACCCACCTCATCTACTTCTACTTAAAGTTACATTTGGCAACATTTCCTGGAATAAGTGTTGAAAGTCCCTAGAGACAGGGTGTAATCTCACTGCTTTAAATAAAACGTGGGCACATGTATAGCAAGCTCAGTTGCCACTAAAGTATGACATACTTTGTCTTTAAAAAAAAATACAGCATTTGCTCTTTGATTGAGGAACTAAAACACTCCTACAGTATTTTAAATAGACGTAAAATAAATAAACAGTAAATGCAGTACTTTTTTCAACAGTAGTTGAAAAACTTGTCAGCATAAGAATACACCAAAACACTCCAATAGACCAATAAATGTATAGGCAATACTGCTAAAAGGACTTAAAGTACCTTTAGTGGGGATCAGCGGAAATTAGTAGACAGAAAAGGAAAGGTAATTTTGATGATATCCTGTTTTGTTACCTGTAAAGTCCAAAAATAACCAGATATGTATGATTTAGCTGATGTCAGACTTCATTAGTCTCGTCTATTTAAATTTGATGCAAAGCGCAATCACATCCATCCTCATTAGAAAGCGTCTCTGTGTGACATAACACATGTCACAAAAATGCTGCCCTGGCCCTGCCTGTCACACAGCACTGATTACAAAATGCTGAGAGTCCACAGAGATCTGTGTGTCTTTGTAAACCTGTGTGTGTGTGTGTGTGTGTGTCTTGATTAATGTGTATTCCATCCTTGCATACAGTCATGAATACCAGCGATTCTCAATTACACACTTGAAGTCTTCCCTATTATTCAATGTGAAAACACAGCTGTACTTTATGTGAAAGTACGTAGATAGATCACGAAAACCGGTGTTCAGTCTAATAACACCTCCTCTACCACAAAACATTACCACACTTATTTTCCAGTAAATGAAGCTATAGCATTTGCCATAGGAGGATATTGCACATACTGTATATAGCTTACGGAACTTTCCCCTTAGATAGTAATCTCACTCTGTACATACCAAGTGCTGACAGATGAAAGAGAGTTAATTTGAGTGGAATCTCCCTTTTAAACTAGAAGCACAAACCCAGACTCATCCTCCATCCTTCGCTCAAGTGTGTCTGAATCACACCCTCATGGCGTGTTGATTGGATGTTATACAAAACCTGAGAGCTTTATTAGAGTATGTTGGGTTTGCAGCCCAGACAAGAAGAGTTTCAAGTGATGGCGCACCCACTCTCTTGTCTAGAGGAGAAACAAAGGCGCCTTTCTGCTCCCTGGGCAGTTTTCCCCACTCTGGTAACAATAGAACCGCGCTCCACGTCTGTATGTGTGTGTGTGTGTGTGTGTGTGTGTATATATATATGAGGCCTGCCTCTCAGCAGTAAACCAGCTAGTTGAAATGCATAAGGTAGTCTGAATAAGAGAAAAATAGAGAGCAGGTATGTTTACCAAAGAAGCTGAAGTTAAATTATACAGACTAATACATATGCAGTCCTATTTTTTGGTTTATATGATGATCCTGCTGGTTTGTTTGTGCATTAATACTGGAATGAAGGTTAAAGCACATTGCTATCGGTGTTCTAAAACCAGGGGTCGCTTCAAAAGCAAACAGGTTGAAGATTGTGTTTGTTTGAGAGATCAAAGTACCTCTGGCAGATTTTTCCAATACCAGGAGTTAAGAAATATGCATGTACTTTTTCATTTCACTTATCCCTAAATCTGCACTAAAAATACCCATTTCATTAAGTTTATTTCTGTTATCAAGCCATTAAATTCCTAAAATGTTCATGAAATCAAACCCATTTTTTTAACACTGTTTAATGTTGCCATTTTATTCAGCAATAGACATTCAGTGTGTTTACATTCAGTTGTTACCTGTCTATATAATGTTGGTGGCAGAGTCTGTCATTCCAGCAGGATTACAACCTTCTTTCTTTTTCTTTCTTCATCATAATGTATCTGACTCATCATGTATTACCCTACACACCTTTCTGAATACAGGTGCAAAAAGATCCTTTTTCTGCATAAAGGTTATCAACTCAAATCAAGAATTAAAAATGTGTCTACCTAAGGCATAATTACTGAACTATAATTAAAACTTTTCGAAAAGCGTTTTTTTTAACAAGTTTGTTTTCACTGGAAACAGGTTGCAAGTTTTTTATTACTGTGATGTTTTTTTAAAAAGTGGATTAGAATAGTAGACAACAATTTCTTGATTTAAAAATTGAAGTTAAAAGATCTTTACAGTTTTTGCAGACAATCAAAATAAACAGAATTTTGTTTCTGGAAAAGATTTACTATTTTTCCTGTGGAACCACGTTTATCACAATACATCATTTGAAGCCATCTGGGCAGAGTAGAAAGACGTTTTAAAGGCCTCGTATGTATAAATTGGACCAGTCAAGGGTGGGTGTCAAGAGCAAAAGCAAGGCTGTAGATGGAAATGAATATCAATCAAAAACCATGGAGATGGCGACAGAGAGCAGAGATGAAGGTGAAGAGAGATGGAAATAAAATGAAACAAATTTCAGTACAAACACTACTATGTTCTATGACCACTATATACCTGCCTCTAAGTGTCAACTTGCCATGCCAAAACTAAATGGGTATACAGCCTCCCCATTTCATAACATTGTAAAATCCTAATTTGGTGCTAATAGGCCACTGTCTGTTTTTACAAGCAGTTGCATGCAACCACTAGAACTTTACAAGGGAGTGGTTTTCTCTAAGTGCTTTTGAAAGAAATGCAATTTTCTCTAAGTAGGGTATAGTTAGATGGGTGTGATGGCGGTGGGGGTTAGGGTGAGATGACTTGGTGCTATGGCTCATGGTGGAGTCAAGGTCCAAACATAACAAATTTAGCAATTTTGCACTGAAACCTAACTGTAATCTCTACGCCCTGACAAAACATCTTAGAGCATAAACAGAAAGGTTAAGCTCAGAATAGTCATTGCTTGAAGTGACTTCAGCACGTCATGAAGTTCTTTATTGGAGATGGAAGACTGGAAAACATTGAAACGTGTTATTGCAGCACTTTTAGAACACAGCAAGGCTAACAAAGCCAATAGTGACACACAAACTGTCATGCCCTATACCTGAAGGCAGAATGAGTAGGAGTTTTCCAAAAACAATGTATAGATCCTAGACTCATACAGAAATAATCCCTCTTAATCCTCATTAATGACGCACTATAAGTGTGTAACGGTGTCTGTATCTGCATAGACCCTGCCAAATGAAAAGAACATATAGACCTATATTTTCTCTTTTCTTTTTCTTTTCACCCGTGTTTTTGCTGTGCCTTTTCAGGGCTCTCAATCAGCCCTGGACTATCTTCCAGCGGTGAGTCTACCAAACATTTCTAACTTCACCAAAATCTGGACAAAGCTAGACACAGTTTGCACTCCTTTTAGACAAATAAAGAAAACCTTTTGAGGGATGTTGTCTCGCTTTGCCAGACCTTCCTCCACAGCACTGCGAAGGAGGGTCTGGCTATAGTCCACACAGCATTCCAAGATGGGAGAGAAAAGGGCTCTGGTTTATTGGCATTTCTTTAAACCAATCACAATGGTCTTTGGAGGTGCTAAGCCTCGGGAAGCATCTTGTTTTGGGGTAACATGTATAGGCTACGTTTAAAAGTTGATTTAGTCGTGCAACAGAAAACTCAGATTGGACAGATAGTCTAACTAGCTGTGTGTATTTACCCTGCAGAGATCTGAGGAGCAGTTAACCATAGTCCTCATAAATCCACTGGAGTTTAAAATTCCAACAAAAAAGAAAGCGTAAAGGTAACGGCCATCTGGAAAAGAGACAACAGAGGAATTTCGGAAGTGGAACATCGTGGATAATGACTACGAGGGATGTAACGTCTATCAATTACACCTTCAAATGAGTTAAAAAAACATGAAACATTAACTACACACAGTAAACCCCAATGACTTGGTTCTGTCTAATGAAGTCAGTGATGACATAATAAATTACATAAATACACCATGCTGCTGGGCGAATCCTCCCCAAACATTTCTGCATTGTGTCCCGGAACAAAGGAATAAAGAAAAAGGTGACTATGAAGAAACACCTGTTCAAATCTGCAACCTAATAAATATAACCAACACTAAACAGTGTATGACTTTCCTCATCCATCCTCAATGGCATACATCAAATATTATGAGTTGATAAAACAAATGGAATTCATGACACTAATGTTGTGGTTTGACTGCTTGGAGAACAACCCAGAATTTTTTTTTTTTTTTTTTTTTATGTTCTGAGTTATTCTGAACAATCTACTGCTAGTAAGAGGCTGACATCGCAAGTGAGCATTCTCTCGAGCGCTGATCTTTTTTCTTTAAACTTGGCATCCTGATATAGATTCATGTGATGAGTATTAGACTTGCTTATTCTGCCTTGCTTTTACATCTCTGTGGAGGGCGGCAACGGAAGAGACAAAGAGGAAGGCAGAGCATTAGAATATTATCTGATGTTCCTGTGAAATGAAAGGAAAACATATATTTTCTCTTTTTCAAAGGAAGTAGTGTAATAAAAGATTATCAACATTCTAACACCCACTCTTTTCCACACTACAAATGTGATTTACAGTCAGTAGTTACCACTCACTTTGGGTATTAAGAGAAGTAGGGAGCTCAGAACTGCATTATAAGAAGTTACCTGAAAACAAAGAAAAATGCCATTAAAGAACGTGTAAAATCTATGACATATCTGAATAACTAGAAATAGAGAAGCCAGGAACATAATCAACTCTCATTCCTCTTCTTTGTTAAATGTGTCATTTCGTACAACTACTGCTGCTCGTCAAAAGTAATTGTTGCAACAACAAAAAAGAACAGAAATGTGCAGAGCCCATCTTCAGCTCGCTCAGCTCTCTGAATTATGAGCAGTCTCCATGTTTTGCACAACGGGGACGTATTTATTTTTCATGAAGTTTTGGAGGTGAAAAGTGCATTGCAAAGCAATAAGGTAAAACAGCTGCTTGTGTGTGTGTGTGTGTGTGTGTGTGTGTGGGGGGTTCCTCAGGTGACATCGCTCAGCTCCTTCCTCTGTCATTTTTTTCTCTCTCTTCGTCTGTGGAATAAGGCCTTGTTTCACATAGCATCTAAATCTGATTGAAAAAAGATGCTCGCAATGATCATAATACCTACTATCCACTCGTAGGAGGCTAAGCACATCTTAAGCTCCAGAATCATCAAGAAGAAAATAAAAAAACATGCAACTAAATAACTAAAATGTTCTGCCAGTCAGTGGGAAAAGCATTCAGGGTGCTATTACATGACTCATAATTGGAGCACTTCTACAATTTGGATGGACATGAAATTCTCCCAGTTGAATCATCAGTAGAGAAGGGCAGCAACTGTGTTATATTAACAAAAAGTCAAAGATCCAATCCCAGGTACATACAAAGTTAAGGGAGAAGAAGAAGAACTAATCCTCCAAAGGTGCATTTCAGAAGAAGCATCCAATCACCTAGCAAATAATTCTGTTACGGGAGCTGAAAATTACACTTTTGAGAATCAATTTTGGATGAATTAGCAACTAAAGCCTGCAATTGCAACAACGAAGCCTTTTACATTTGCTACAAGTCTGATTTGCACCTTTGACAGGCTTCTACTCCATAGCAATGGCAGCTGAGGTTTATTTTTACATTAATAGTATTGTAGTATTTACTCCTTCATGCCATATTGATGGACAAAACATGAGAGTCCCAAACTTCTATGTTAAGTAACAATGGGAGACATCATTTAAAGACGATTTAGAAACAAACATCCATTTATGTAAATCGTACCTGAATGGCTTCACTTTGTTTTACAGGTCTACACATGTTTGGAAATGTCTGCACGTGTGTGGTGCAGGTCATTGGGTAGTTTGTGCTGAAAGTCCTCTCTTTGACGTCTGACTTCAGTGTGGTCCATACAGGTAACAGGTACATTAGTGCCCACATACTGGCTCCAGGGTGGGAAACTAAACAAGGAACAGATCAGTCAGTTGGTCCTTTTGTGTGGAGCTTTGGAGAAATGGTGGTTCCCAAGTTGTCTTACCTTTTGTAGATTTCTCCCATAAACCATCCATTTCTCTGATGTTTACCAAAGAGACATTTCCGGTCAAAATCAGGTAAGGTAAAGCCTTCCAATGTTTATATAAGGCATTTCACACCTTTTTTCAACAAGGTCAAATAGTGTTGGTTATGTACCGTGAGAGGCCATTTCTGTTCCTTCAACATTTGGGAGGGTCTATTGTGTTAAGTTTGTATTCTACTTGGAAAGTAAGTCAGACTAACTTGCTTCAATTCAGACCATGATTTTATTAAAGGAGAACTGGATACTACATTCAATGGTCCTAAAAGGCCTCCACAGGCTTTCCCTCGCTTCTTCATTTGTGGTCCCAGTGGGTGCTAGTTAACGTATCTTGCTAATGTTAGCAATGATTCCTACAAAACATTGCTTTGCGTTCATGTTATACATGTTATTACAAGTCATTAGCAGCACCACATTTTACACAGGAGAGAAGTCAAGCTAGCGTTAGCTCTCTTCCATGGATCCAGTTGTGATGAGAGCAAATGACCAGACTCATTGAGTTTAGGGGTATCTTTGTGCATTTCCCCTTGTGTTAAACCACAACCCAGAGTAACGTACAGAAAGATTTAATAACAGATGGGACAACACAATGGCTAACGTCAGCGACCAAGCTGGTTAAGTGCCTGTGTGGCAGTTGGAATTGAGGAGTTATTACAAATCATTGTAGGGCCTCCCACACATCGATATTGCTCTAATCGAATTACTACTCAGTAAATTACGGTCTATAGTTTCAACAAAATCCACTGAGGGACAGAATACAATATATTACTCACCTCCCCCATCCCTTCCTTCTAAAGGATTAAATATCCACAAAACCAAGGCAGTGAAAATAAATAATTTAAAGCACCCAGAGTTAAAATCTCATTGGTAGACATATTCATGCCAACTCGAAGATGGACACATACTAAACAGCTCACTTGATAAATACATGATTTAAAATGTCTCCAGCCTAAAAATATGACTCAGTGAATCATTTAAGGGATGACAATCAAAGTTGTTCTCCAGGCATGAAGCAGCACGGCAGGACTCAAAACCTCAGACAAACGTCTTGGGGAGCAGAGAAGAGAGGAAACATTATGTATATATGTAAGGATTGCAAAAATATGTTGCTTGCTGTTTTTTTCTTACTCCCTGTGAAGGCAATTTAGGGCATGACTGACCTGATGTCTCATGATCTGAGACATTTGGGGTACCGGTTACACAAGCCATTGTCAGATAAAACCTCCGACTGGTAATATTTTGTATTACAGATTCGCAAGTAGAAAGAGCATCAATACTTTGATGTATTTCTTTCCCGCAACACAGATTTTTTTTTTTTTTTTTAATATTGCATTGTTGCATAAGTTTGACTATGTATGCAAAATTCCATGACAAATTGCAGGATTCGCTTCATATTAAGTAGCAAGACCTGGAGCAGTTGTGATTAAGACATCCTTTAAAGATATCTGCAGGGTTTTTGAACTCAGGGTAAAAAGGGAGCTAGAGCAAGAGAGGGGAGAAAAAAAGCAAGGGTGGCACGTTCAAGCAGGCAGAAGCAAAGAGGTGAGCGTGAACCATTGTGTTGCGCTAATGTTTTCTTTCAACCCATTAATCTCTCGCTGGCCACGCCGCAAAAACAGGGCCTGGATGAGAAGGGGGCTGTAATCACACAGACTAAGCTTTCCAGTGGCTGACTGACCCTCCCTGGCCTTCTGTCCGCTCCACGGAATCCAGAGTTAAATTCATGCATGCCAACCCCCAGCCCCAACAAACACATCAGCACATGACTGAGAGTCAGTGCTCTCATAATATAACTAAAGTCACATTCTCAACCAATGGCATGAGGCAGATCTGATTTCTTTTGACATTTTGAAATGAAATACAAATGTTTACATTCAGTGTTTCTAGTGGTAAAATGTAACTAAGTTGTATGATATCCCAATAGAACTTTTGATGATTTTAGTACATTTTGTTGATAATACTTAGTGTAAGTTGCTGTGTATAATTAAAGGGTAACTGCTGTGTTTTTCAACCTGGACCCTATTTTCCTAGGTTTTTATGTCTAAGTGACTGATGTGAACAACAATCTTTGACATTGGTCCAGTATTAAGCAAGATTGCTGCAGTCGGCAATGGCGAAAAAAGCTACAGTGTAACTTATTAGGGTAATTGTCCAGCTCATATTTACCTTCACAAAAGTGCTTGTTTTCCCACTGACAGGCTCCAATTAATATTTTAAGTGTCTGACAACATTATGGATCCTTTCAGAGATAGACCTTTAAAACCATTTTGAGACCTTTTTTGTTTGACCAGAAACAGCTCTGAAGTCACTAGCACTAAACCCACCAGACTCCATTTTAAAAAGCAATAATGTACTGTATAGAGCCAACCTATTTTCACATGTAAATCAATAAACTGGTTGTTTATTTACACAGAGTCTGATGGGTTTAGCGAACGCAATTTTGCGGCTGTTTTTAGGTTTAAAAAAAAAAGGATCTTCTTTAACAGAAATGTCTTAGAACACTTATATAATATAAATCAGAGCCTGTCAGAGGCAAAACGAGCACTATTGTGAAGGTGAATACAAGCTGGACAATTTCCCAATAACTTACATTGTAGCTTGTGTTGCCACTGCCGACTGCAGCAATCTAGCTTAATACTGGACCAATTTCAAAGATTGTTGCCGCCTTGGATTAGGGTTTCACCAAAATCCTGTATGCTGCTGCCGCCGTGGTCCTGCTGCACTCTCTGCTATGCGGTGACCTGCCGCGCCCTGCTGGTCCTGCTACGTCCTGCTATGCTCTGCTGTGCCATTCTGCATCCTTTGGCACCCTGTGGTGCTCTGCTGTGCCATGAACTACTAGGACTACTATTTATAGTCATTGTTCCATTATCTTTAACTGTTATTTCCACTGTTCATCACACCCTCAACCGACACCATCATTCACCACCTACCAAGAGCCTGGGTCTATCCGGGGTTTCTTCCTAAAAGGAAGTTTTTCCCCGCCACTGTTGCTTTCTCTTGGGGGAATTACTGTAATTGTTGGGTCTTTGTATATTAGAGTGTGACCTAGACCTACTACCTACCTACTATCTGTAAAGTGTATTAAGATAACTGATGTTATGATTTGACACTATAATTAAAATTCAATTAAATTGAATTAGTCATTTAGATGTGAAAACATAGGATAGTAGGGTCCAGGTGAAAAATATCAGTAGTTACAATAAGGTAATAATTCACATATTTCTTCCACCACTCAGTGTTTCTCAAAAAAGCACATCCTTGAGGTCTAACAAGCAAATTCAAAGCTATATTTGTTAACAAAACAATTCTGGGCTTCCTAGCTAGCTGTGTTTTCTTTGCGGGCGCATTGCTACATTTCCTCGTCATATTACTACCACCAGGTGTCAATCAGTGTGGCACTTTGACATAATAATAGTAATCACATTTTGAAAGTATTGCAATCTGAAGAGCACTTCCCCTCAGTTTAAATGCAAACCATGTGCAGCACAATGTACGGTGTATCTCTTTTGATAACACATGGCCTTAATAGAGTGCTTCTGGCAGGAGTCGTAGATTGTGTATGGCAGGAACCCACCACAGTGGAATATAGATAAATTAGCTGGGGGAGGGGTAAATGGAGAGCCGTTGTAAAGGAGAAAGCCAGAGATGGGGATGACCTGCAGGAATAAGAGGAGGAAGAGCGTAGGAGGGTTGGATTGATAGGTTACACAGCGGCAGATCGCCCACAGAGCCACTTTGTTGAGATAACAGAGTAGTATCAGTGCCGGTGGATGATAGGAGGGGAATCACTATCGCTTCCTGAATGCTGAGCGCATGTATGTGTGTTTCTGAATGTGTGTCTTTGATACATATACTAGATACATGACATGTACCCAGGCAACCACGGCACACACATGCAAGCACCACCAACACCCCCCACGCTATTTTTTCTTTCTTTCCATACATCCCTCTCATCCTGCAGTCACAAGCTTCAAAGTCCTGAAGCTAACGGGATGGGACCAACACGGTTAGTTAAGTAGAGACATGATCCATGTCCTGATCACAGAGGAGGACAGGAGTTGAATGGGGGTTGGTGAATGAATGGGGGGGTAGTAAAAGGAGGCAGTTGCAAGGGAGAGGAGACAGAGGAGCTGAAGATCTCACATGGAATTGACAGAGACAAAAGGAAGGAAATCAAGAGGGAGAGATAGAAATACAGAAGGGAGAAGAAACGAGGGCATGTCTTGGGAGAGATGTTGGGTCCTTTTTGAAGAGGACACGGGCGCTGCTCAATCACTGCAAACTTCAAAGGCTCTTCATTAAAGCCTTGCCTGGAGCCCCCCCTCCCCTCCCCTCTCTCCCCTCCATCCTCATCCTTCTTTTCTTCACTGTCTGTCTCACTCACTCTCTCTTTCTCCCCTTGCCTCCACTCAGCCATTAAAAACAGCAGGTAGAGAAGCGGTGAAAGGGAAGAAGAGCGAGGAAGAGACAAAAGAACTCAAAGGGAGAAAGATCAGCCATGCAGGCAACAGAAAGCCATGTCTGTTGAGTCGAATGGGCAAAGTCTTCTCTTAGAATCTATCTTCTTTTGTTGTTGCTCAAGCTAAATCAGCAATGTTGTCTTGCTCTTCTTCTTTTTTACAGCTTGAATGGTTGAGACGGATAAAGAGGTGTGCACAGGCTTGAGTGAAGAATCAGAATAGAAACAGAGGCGAATGCATCACAGTGTTTGAGGCCCGCCGCGGCAGGGTGATGTGTCACATAACTTCAGCTGTCAAATGAAAAAGCGGTGTTCCCAAAAAGTCACTCTCAGGACTTAAGAATTGTGGCATTGATGTGAAACTTAAAAACAATCCAGACAATGGCTGTGTACAATGTTAATACCAATGTTCAGTGTCATGATGAAATATACGCTATTCTGAGGAAAGATTCAGGGAGCAGCACAGCTGATCATTAGCAGGATGCAGACTACACATAGCACAATCCTCCTGAGAGCGCATACTTCACAGTCTACAGATATCAAATCATTCCTTTATCAAAGGAATCAGAAACTGTCGTTTTGATCTGATTGGACATGCTAGCATGGACATTTGTCAGGCAGAACAACCACAAAAAAAAACAAGCTTCCTATTCGTCACAAATTACGAAAATGCATCAGTAGCCATGATGAAGGACTGACAGAGAAATGTAAAACCGTAGCAAAATCTAATGAGAGAATGATACAGCTGTATTGCCAGGAGACAATTTTTGCATACTTGAATGTTTGCTCAGGCTCTCCTGTCACATCAGTAGCATTTTGGATACACAATTCAAGTGCTTGTTGTCAGCTCTACTAATAAGAAGTACAGACACACTGGCATCAAAGTTACCATATTTAATTGATGTAATGCATTACAGTTGCTTAAGGTAACAATTTTGATTAACAGATATTCTGTAAACCAGCCGTATTATTAGCTTGGGGCTATAAACAGAGCTTTTCAGTAGTTCAAACAGGCCCAAAAGTTCTTTTACAGTCACATGTTTTGTTTACCATCTAATCAAATATGACTTTGACCTGTCTCTAACATCAGGTAAGCCAAATAAAAGTAAATATTTGGCAATATACAAGCAAATTGAACTCTTTCCACTTAAAAATGTATTTGAGTTCTGAGTTTAAAGTCAGATTAAAGTCAGAATTCAGACTTTAAACTCAGAACTCAATACATTTTTTTCACATGTGGCCCTAATCCTTCTCCCTCTTCTTCTTAGTGTTTAGATTTATATAAATGTTGTTTTGTTTTTTTTTATACAGTAAATGTTTATATTTATCGATACTGTACAACTGTCCATTGATTTCTGTACAAAGTTCATGGCAGTGTTGAGATATGTTATTCCGGACAAAAGTGGTTGATAGAAGGATTGCGATGCCTAGAATTATGCCGCCCTACAAAGGCAAAAGACAGTAGCTCGCTGAGAAAAATGACTTGAAAAGTTTTTTAGTTGTCCACCCAAATTGATTATAGATAGGAAAGTGGAAATCTGGCCATTAGATGGTATAGCAAAAAAATCTTGAGCTCAAACTTTTGACCTCTATTTTGAAGTTACTGTATTCTGCCTTTGTATTGTCTGCAAAAAGTGAGAAGTCACACCAAGGAAAAAGGCAGTAACTTTGAGAAGTAACATTGTCAATATGTGGTTGCTGCTCACCATTTACAAAATCATTATAGTAACACCTGTATAAAATCTAGTGAGCATGGCATATATTTAGCCATCTACTTATTTCTATCCTGTACCCTGACTCAATTTCAGTGTTACAAAACAAAGTCAAAGAGCAGTAACTGGTGTTGCAGCGTTCTGCCTTGGTTTCTCCTGGGGTTTTAGAAGAACTACAAAATTGACTTAAGATACTTATCCACATGATAAAGGGTCTTGAATTTCCCAAAAATGTCATTAACTCATTTTCCACCAAAATCAAAGTTACAACCTTTTGCCTTTACACAACAGTATAGGTTGGATAATAATAGAAATAACTGATTTTCAAGTGTTTGTCTTGAGAGGTGCGAAAGCAAAAAGCCACTTTCTGGGCTATAGCATATCCACATACAGATGCTCATCAGGTTATAGTCTTTATCTGGGCCTGACGTCAGCCGTGGTCATTTAAATACTGTAGACACCGAAGACCTTTTAGAGAGCACAACATCTCTGTGGTCCAGCAGCTCCACTGGTTCTCTGGAGGGACAACTGGACAGATCATTAACAGCTGGTGGGAAAGCCTTGGCTGTTAATGATCTTTCCGTCCAGCCAAAAACCTCCTTGCCTCACAGTCATGGCTTGCAGAGCCGGACTCCCATCACTGCATCCATCACCATGCAGCAGATTAATGTGACGGGACTCCTCCGGAGCCCAGCTGCCACCAACAGCTGTCGTCAGGACGGCTTCTTGACATCACTACAATTAAGCGATGAACATAGTAATTTAAGAATTGAAAAATATTTATTCTGTCTACTATGCTAGTATACATCTTCCCCCTGCTTTTCTCCATTCAGATTTGCCTTCAGAGACACATCCCTTTTCTTGCCCCCTGGTTTTAACATCCTGAAAAGATGATTTATTTTGGGATATGAGGCTTTCGTTATATAGCGCTGCAATGATTTTGAGAACAAAGGCAGCAGTGCAAGGCCAGGTCTTCCAAGAGGTCTGCCAGTTAGTTCCGTGACTGAAATTATTTCTTTTCTGTGATGAATATATAATCAAACAATAAAAAAGACAAAATAAGACAGAGAATAACATGTTATGAACTTACTGAACCTAATTAAAATGGATGTGTTTTAATAGTATTGCATTGTAACATTAAAACTCAACTTTTCCTCCTCAGTTCTTTAAGGAAACCTTGGATGGATGTCTGAAATCTGAAATCATTCATCAGTCATATATTTACCACACCGTATGCTCAATGTAGTGAAAAGTGAATAAGTGCAGATGCAGTATATGTTACAGGGCCTTAACACAGTTTCAGAAATGGAGCGTTCCCATGGGCCTCCAGTACAAATCCATATGACTTTTCCTCCCCATAGCTTCAGTTCCAATTAGCATAAAAGTTCTATCATGTTTCAGGCTATAGCCGGGGAAGATGAGAAGTGTGTGTTGATGTGTATTCATTTGGGAGTGCTCAGGGAATGGCGTGATTTCCAAATCCTATCAAGAGGAAGCAAAGTGGCGCATTGGCATTCATTATCAGTCAGAGTTTAATCAAGAAACTCGGTGATTAAGTGGCAAAGAGAGCAGCTTGTCGTTTCTCTAAATTGAGTTTCTTGTGTGTGGAAAGTTATATTAGCCATTTTTAAATTGTACCAGTCAAGAGATAATCCCACTAGCAATTGAGTGGTTCCTTTTGGTTTCTGGTGGTTTGTCAGAGCCCTTTTTTTTATATCAGTATTGGTCTGTTGGTTGGTCCACCACCTTGGTCCAGAGTGATATATCTCGATATGATTTCTTTTTTGGCATCTTTGGTATCTTTGGTATCGTTTGGCACTTAATTTGCAATCTGAGAAATATCTAGAAGTTAACTATCAAGACTATGTTTGTCTTGGACCTTTTTTATTTCATTACTCTTTATCAAAAGCCTGATTTAGTGTCTTGAGTCAACAAAATATGAGGTTATTAAAAATAAATTGGTGCAATTACACAATTTAATTGAGTGTGACTTGGGAGAAATCAATTTTACATAAAAAATAAATACATAAAAAGAGTGCACAAAGCCAATCTTGTGAGCCTAAAACACTATTGTGTTTTTTAATCCTTCATCCTTGCTGTTAAATTACACTAACCATGAAGGTGGACAAAAAATTGGATGAAACAAAATCGGGATGCAATTCTTGAAAAGTGTCCTTATAAAATTAGATTTAGTTGTATGTGTTCTATTACAATGGATATAAAAGCTAGTATTGTATCTTGTGTAAAAAACAGTGTAACAGATTGATAGTTGCAGAGTGCATCACCACATATAGGCCAACAGTATGTTTTCATGAACAAAGTAAGCATATTTCATAGAATCTCAAAGTTGCTGTTGTTTAAAGGCTTTTCATTCATTTCTGCATCACATTAGCTTTTGTTTTGCTGGAACAAAATTCCTGAAAACCTCTTTGCTCATTATCTGAATATATTAGTAGTAGTCATTACATTCTTCTTCCATCCCAAATATGTTGTTCATTATGCATCCGTGATGACTAAATTGCTTAATGTCTGAAACAAAAATACAGCAGCCAACTTACAATTACACTCCTAACCTGGCTCTGTTTATACTTTTAACCAAGGAATTCAAATTCTTCAAAATCCCCAGCAGATCATCTAAATGAAGCAAAATTGTTGCATAATTAGTTTATGCTTCCCTGCCTAATGTAAAAAGCACCATTAAGCTTTAAAACCTCAAGACCTAAATTACCTTTTTTATACATGACTCAACGCTTTTAAAGGGAGGATAATAAAGGAGATGGAGATTAGGCCCACACAAAATTGGTACAAATTCAACACATTGTAGCAGCTTCTTCACAACATTTAGACATGATTTACCTCCTAAGCATCTCTGAGCACTAAAACCTGATCCTAAGAAGTACTCAGCTGAGCTCACCTCCCTCACTGGGGTGTATTACACTAGCTCTGGGATGACTTTGCTTTCAAGAAAGGTCAAAGAAATACTGCCCATGCCGTTATCTCCTCTAGCCCCTTTGACAGGTCAAACATAAACTCCAGTACATAGCATTTACAGTAACAAAAGAACTGTTAGTGTGACTCAGGTAGGACAGAGACAGATGTTGCCATTACCAAGTGTCTTTATAGCTATTTAATAAACAATATATATTATATATATAATAATTGGTATATATATAATATATATACCAATTCATTTTGGTTTGTGTCTTATTATTATTGATTGGTTTGTGTATTATTGTTTTGTGCGATTATTTCTTGCCATCCCACTTCTGCCAATTTTGTCCAATACCATGCAGATTCCTTGCTTACTTCTGATCCATTGTCCAAATTTTATCCAAATAACCTGTGTTAAGTTTGACATTAATTTGCTCGTTTTGAAAACTTAATAACATGATAATTGGACCTTCTTACCTGTGCCGATCGAATTTGTGGTAACAGAACTATTTACAGTAACTGATTTGACAGTAGCGGTCATACATTGTGCCAAAATGGCTGCAACATACAAAATAACTGTCAGATAATAATGCACATTTCTCTCTGGATCGCCAAGAAATTCTGTAAACAGGTGAGACCAGTATACAGATACTTTTTGACCAAATACTTGCTAATCTCACACTAGCTTCAGCTGTGTTTAGCATGTGTTTGGTTCTAATTAGCAGATTTGAGCATGCTAACACACTAAAACTGAAACGATGAACATGGTAAACTTATATCTGCTAAACATCTGCATGTTAACGTTGCCATTGTGAGCATGAGACATTTTGGTTCAGTATTTCTTTGTCTTCTTTGTCAGGGTGTGCTCTAAAGTGAGAATACATTTAAAATAAAAATACATTCCTGATGTCATGTTGAAAAGCAGCAACTAAATTGGGTTTTACACACTGTTCTGTGCTCTGGAATTTTCTCATACATAAAGCACACTGTGGCTCATACAGGAAGGTCAATATTATTTAAAGTGCCATTGCTTCTGTCATCTTAGCCTGCGGTCTGCTTTGATACCTATAGATACCTCACTTTCAGTTTACTGCACTTCAGTTAGGGCAATACGAGTCCGATCACAGTGCAGTTGGTGCAATTGGTAGCTTTGAGACTGAGGCTTGTGGTAACGAAAACTATGGCCAACGCCATCCAAGAATAGAGACATGAGGTTGGAGCTTGGACTTAGACCTGAACTTTATCATACTAGAATTATAACAGTTAGGTTTGCCAGGCTTAGGCTTGTGCATTGGCCTGGTGCAGTGTTGTGTCTGCTTGCTATGCTACGGTATTCTGTGTTTGGGTCAGTGAGGTGCAACGTGTCCACTCTAGTCAGTCCCAGGCTTAGTCTGCAGCCATGAGATCTTATGAGGCCTGACAGCCTGTTTACCTTGGATGCCATTTCCTTGACGTTTCTGCATGGTTTGGCACTTACTACCAGTTGATGGCCGACAGCTTTATTAATTAGCTTTACAGCTACAAAGGCAGAGAAAGAACAAACAAGGGACAAAAGGGAAAGAAAAATTAACAAAAGGGTGAAAGAAAGAAGAAAAGGTTATAAAGTAGTCTAAAAGCCAGCCACCTTCATCTTTAACGCATTGTGGTAAACATTTGTGTTGTGTCTGGTGACATAAACACATACTGACTTTTTACATTAACCTGAACAAATCACAAACAGCATATAAATCCTAGTTGCACTTTGACACAAACTGGAGACTTAGGGCAAACACATGCAAAATAGTTGCACAGAGTGGAACAGACAGATTGGGAAATGTTGGTTACATCAGCTTCAATATAAATGGCTTCTCCTATTGGTTCCCTGCTGCACCACTCCCCCCTATCCTGGTGGGATGTCTTGTACAAACTGCCTCTGGGCAAATATCACATACCATATTGGAACATAGTGACCCGATTTCATAGAAAAGAGTAGAAAGAGGAGTATTCACTTAAAACAACATATCAAGTACCAGAGGTAAAGCTTTATCATCTCCCCTCAGGTTAGATACAAGAGGAGATGCACATGGACACAATCGGTTTGACCCGCTAACACACTTAAAACACTTGGACTTTTTTGTTGTTGTTGTTGCTTAGAGTATGAATAACCCGCTTGTGATGAAGCAGCCTGTATAACCACGAGTCAGTATGGATCAAATGTCAAAAATGGAGCAGATATTTTATGCATGTTAGCTTTTCTTAACACGCAGCACTGCAACTCCTGAGAGGGAAAAACATGTTGGCTTAATCAGGGCAATATAGGCTAAAAGCATGATATGTTTTATTTGATAACTCTAAATAAATAAAAATGTTAATGAGAATAAACTTGCCCCTTTGAGAGTTTTGTGAGAACTACGCAAGATTAATCCTCACCGTTATTCTAATCTCCTTCTGTAACACGGTGAGATTAAGGCACTAAAATGATATGTGCAGCACATAACCACATAAAGATTACTCATCTGCACATGAATAATCCCCGTAGACTTTAAGTAATGTTAAGAGAGTGAATGTGCTGCAGAGTTTTGAAAGCATCCTGACATTTTAAATGTTCTGGCTTTTATTATTTATATATAAAGAGATACCCTTTTTTTAGGGCAGCTTTGCTGTGGGATGTTTTTAGTTTTAGGGTAACCATAGTGAGAAAGATGTTTTTTTAAGTAGTTAATGAGCCGTAATGCAAAACATCTGCCTTTGACTTCTTGTTAGACAAAAGCACTTGCTAATAGATCCCAAGTGAAATTGCACAAATGTATTTATGATCAAATAGAAAACATATAGATGTAAAGCCACTCACTAACAGGTTCCAGGACCCTTTTGAAAAGAAGCAAATCAAATAAACTAAACACCAACTTAAAGCTATAATAAGTAGTTTCTGTCTCCGCTGTCCGTCAACACCCACCAGGTCAGAGCTGGGATGGAGCCGGAACGCAGCCTTTCCACAGTTGGTGGAAATCGGGTGTAAGTAATAATAATAATGATAATAATAATGTATACTTTATTAATCCCACAAGGGGAAATTAATAACACTGTCGGTGTGTCCAAATGATACAAGCCTTCCATGTTTGCGCACAGCCCCCACCCATCCTCCACACAGTTGCTACTAACCACGGAGGATTAAAAAAACATGATGGACAGAAGAGGTAATTATCTTCAGAAAGTTTTATTGGAGCTGAAAGTCTTAATTAGTCTCATAGCAACTCATTTGGCAATGGCTTGAACGTAACAGACTTTCATTAATATCAAAAGTTATGCACTAAAGCTTTAACTACAACAGCGCAGAACAGCATGATGTGAATTAAAACTTCCTAGGACTGCTATTACCAATTAGTAATCATTCAGTTTATTCTGATTAATTTATTATTTAGTAGTTGTAAAATAGTGAAAAAAGCAGAATATTTCCCAGACGCCATGGTGAAGCTTCAAAAATGCTTGTTTTGTCTGTTGAAAATCCAAAAAATTATGGTAATTATGGTATCTAAAACTGACAAAAGCAGTAGTCCTTTACATTTAAGAAGCTGGTATGGAGAAACATTTGGCATTTTTGCTTGATAAATGGCTCAATCCATTCAAACTATTGACTATTCATTTTTCACCCAGCCCCCTATAGTCACAGTGAGAGTGTTACATTAACTGGTAACTGCAGAACACCCAATGAGAGTTGAAGTCACAGCAGAGGCACAACATGCTTCCTGCTCTGTGTGATTTAGTTTTGACTTGTAAAAGATATTTAATTGATCATAACATTGACATAATCAACAGATCAAGGAGGAAAAAACAAGTGTGATTAGGCCACAATGTTTATTCAGTAGTGTTGTTTCAACTTATAGGTACAATACTGTCAGCTTTTGTAAGACTAAAAAAAAGTTACCATTACAGTCATCCATGCTCACAGAATGCCAGTCAAGTCGTTTACACCCCTCCTTTGTGTACACACCTGCCACATGCTCACCTTGAGCAAGTACATTTCCAAATGGTAGGCACTTTGAAGGTTTAAAACATTTGTGAATATACATTTATATATATTTATATATCTTTTCATATACTAATAAGCAATTGGACTCAACGGTCAGGTCTCTAATACAGAGAGAGAGAGAGAGCGAGAGAGAAAGAGAGAGAGAGAGAGAGAAAACTAAAAACTAAAAGAGAATGAGGAACCAACATGATGTGACCATGGTGGAGGGGTTTGGGTCCGGGAGGATGGTGAGAGCAGAAATACTGTGAGTCTTTGGGTTTTCCAGTATAGTTCAGTACCTTAGGTGCTATGAAAAAAGCGATTAATAGAGATGGGGAGAAGAGGATGGTAGTGGAAAACAACAGGCGCACAGATGGATTGAAAGAAGAGAAGAACACGAGAGACGGAGATGTAGAGGGATGAACAGCTTTGTGTGGGTGGAGTTAAGATGATGTGACGGCATCTACTGTGTCTACTTCACATTACTGTACAGCTGAAAAAGGCAACTTCACGAACCTGACGGACAAAACATGCGCGTTTCTTCAACGCAAGTTCATGTAGACGTGACTAAAAAATAGACAGTAACTTGTTGTTGTCATACAACCGTAGCTACACGGCTATTTTGTTGCTGCCATTTTGGGGCCTTTTATTGGGTTAATCCCAGGTTTTAAACCGAATAAACAATCTCAATTTCTCAACAGAAGCTCTTTTGAAATGCGTGCACTGACCACTAAAGAAAGAAACATGAGTAGCCTTGAACGTGAGTGTCTTGTCAAAGACTATTCAGACATAACACCGGAGTCTTGCATTTTCTGTGCTGTATTTATCAGTCCCTCTGAATAAAAACTGTGGGGGGGGGTTTGGGTGTTGTTTGCTGCAGAGGTATGTGATCTGCAGGTGGGGATTGGGCCCAGGCCTGGTTTGTTTGTGTCCAAGCAGTAGCAGGCCTGTAGTGAGCAGACCTTTGGGCCTAAAGGATTAACACTGGGACAGGGACAATAACACCGGGTGGGGGGGGGGGGGGGCGGGCACACACAACTGGCCATGCTCCAATCTGATTAAAAAGAAGGTGGCAATGAGGGAGGTTAGGGTAAACATAGAAAGGGGGAGGACATGTTAGGGTTAAAGGGTACTAGCAGAGTTTGTGTGCAGTCACTGAACTCAAGGGACACATCGGGGAGGGAGGTGGCTATGGGCCAAAAACACAACAAGCCACAGCGCAGAAACTTCACCCCCAAAAAGCTCCACGAACACTGAAAGCTGCACCACAGCAGTGGGAATCAAAAACTGTGAATGTGCGATGTGAAAGAGAATGCATTTAAATAGAAAAGAAGTTCAGCGAGACATTACAGAAGCGAGATTTGCGATAAGTTTCCCCCGAGCCCTGACGCGCTTGTTTTTTTTATCTTTTAAAACCTGTTCCTTGTATGTACTGTAAATAAAATGCTGTTGGAAAAAAGGCTACAGAGAAGAGAACAAACAAATAAACAAAGACATAATGAAACGCTCACATTTGACTTAAAAACTGATGTGAGAACAAATATTAAACATTGTAACCTGAAGGGAGAACATTTACATTGACCGTTAACAGCGTTAATATGAAGACCGAAGAGCTTCATCAAAACTACAAAGGCAATTTTTTTTAACATCAGAGAAAAAATTAAATTAATGTAATACACCTTGAGAGATCAACAACAGACATGCTAGGACAAAAGAAAAAGAAAAAAGAAAGTAGGATTGATACAGAATAATTATATTCAATTATTTCCACTTGTAAATTTGTTTTCTTTACAAATAATATACTGCTACAGTTAAGAGTAGTCAGTCACTAGAACCCGCTCCTTTAACAGAAGACAGATGTGATTAGTTTCCTTGCCTTTACAGATCCTGTTTAATATTTTTCAGCCTTTTCAAATAATACACAAAATGTTTAAATACACTGAGATTTTGCCATAGAATAGGAAATGCTTGGTTTTCTTTTATTTTTAATTTTTTTTTAAAGAAGAAAGAAAAGGTCTTAATAACAATACTCTATGCAAAAGCTTTCCTTTATGCTATTTTCCTTAATCAACTCATTTTGCTGTTGTTTGTGTTTGAACAGGCTTGCTGTTGTCGTGGACTGTGTTTTCGACAGTCACTTGGGATTTTGCTGATCTGTTGACGGGAGGTTTTTTTTTTTATGCATAAAACTCCTTGGTTGGGGCCTTCTGATAGGCTGCGCCGGAGGGTTTCCTCTCTCCCAGATCGTAGCTGCCCTCATCCTTCTTCCTCATGCGGTAGACCAGGAGGAGGATGAGGAAGATGGCAAACAGGAAGCCGATCACGCCGCCTGCAATAACAGCTGGGGGGGGAGAGACAGGGATGGAAGGTAAACTATCAATGCTCAGAAAGTTAAATCAATGTCTGTGTGTCCTCATGGACAATGAGACCTTACATTGAGCCGGTCTCCTTATAGTCTGAGATGAACGGTGTCTTGAGTAATCAGTTACTAGACTAGAATTTTTTGCAACCCTATCAGCTAGTGTTGCAACATGTGGAGAAACTAGGTGGCAACCGTCTCAGCAGAATGTTGAAACCAATGCAGTCATTTTATGCCAATGGGGAAAAAAACTAAATTTGTCTCAAGGGATTCAAAATGTATCATATTCTGTTGTTCATTTCACTTCTAATGTGTGTCCTGTTGGTGAGTTTGAAAGTTAGTGTTCCATGTATGGGATATTAAGACTCCGATCCTTGATTGGTACACAGAGCTGTGTTGTCCTAATGATGTTTGATTCGACATAGTCTGTAATCCATTTAGTGACTGCCGACTGGGGGCTAAAGAGGAAGAAGCCGATTGCATTGGTTCCATTGCTTAACAATCAGGCAAATAAATCCAATGAGGACAAACAAGCAACGGACAGTCCTGCATGGCTTAAACTAAATCCTGTTTCTTCTCCGGAACTGGCTGATAAATGTCATTGCAAGACGAAAATATTGACAGGACACATAAAATCTCATCTGGTTGGAATATTGTGGAAAAAAACCTTTTAGGAATAGAATCAGATTCTATCTGTAGAGTTTTTGACATAAAAGATAAAGGTAGCATAGTAATGTTATATGTAAGCAGTTATTCTATTGTTTGATCTACCACTGTAACAGAAATAAGAAACAAGACAGTACTTTTTAATAACCTTCTTTTAAACTTTCTTGTCAATTTGGTAATGTAACAGGGCCCAAATTGACTGTATAAGTTATACTTATTATATAGGAACTCAACATATCATGAGTTACCCAATGATGGGCCAAGCTGAAAAAACACTGGATCCTACATTTAATAACTCCACTGAAGATTTCATTAGAGTTATATTCTCAGAAACAGGATCATACTGTAGAAGACAATGTACAACTGTTTGTACAGGCTGAGTTTTACTAACCATGACTAGAGAACTGATCTTCAGGAGTAAAATTTGTGAAGCGCCACTTTAATTTGTAATGTGAAAACATTGGTTTAGCGCTTGTTTAATGTGACTTGTCATTCTCTAAGTGAATCTGTGAGATTCCACACTCTTTCTTATCAGTCAAGTCACCCTCAAACTACGAAGCCCGTCTGGGGTCAGCTGAGAAAAAAAACTAAACCGTGCACACAGAATACAAATCTGCTTCCTCAGGTTAATAAACTGTGCGCGTGGATTCATAATCTGTGCTCTCGGTTTTGTAAACTTGAGCAAAGTAAGAAAGATATTCACAGATTCAAACTTCTGGGATCAATTACTCTATAGCGAAATGATATTAAATCACAAATAAAGAATCTTTCCTCCAAACTTATTTCTTTAACAGTAATTGCTGTAGTACAATTAGGAGGGGAGAAGTTATATTTGAGGTAAGTTTGGAGACACCACCTTATTTAAAAAATAAATTAATAGATATTTTTGTGTCTGTGTTGTAGTTTATAGACAGTCCCTAACCACCGCCGGCTGCTACTAGAGACCAATCTTATTTCTCCAGGTTGGAGGACGGCCGTTTTGATGAAAATTAGTTTGTAGCTCATTGTTAACCTTACTACGTGAGGAAAGATGCGTCATTAATGATTTAATATCATTTTGCTAAAGGGTAATGAATCCAGAAGTTTGAATCTGTGAATATCTTTCCTACTTTGCTCACGTTTATAAAACTGAGAGCATGGATTATGAATCCGTGCTCAGTTTATTAAAATGAGGAAACAGATTTGTATTCTGTGTGCATGCTTTAGTTTTTTTTTTCTCAGCTGACCCTGCTCTGAAGCAAACTAACTTGTTTAACAGTGCATTGTTATGATAAGTCTTTTAGTTTGGTGTGTGTGTGCGTGTGTGCATGTGTGCGTGCGTGTGCATGTGTGTGTGTGGAGATTAGAGGGGCAGCTGTTGTCACACAGGACGAGGACAGGTGTGACTAGTTATTAGTCACTGATGCAACACACCGGGGGGACACCAGTAGAGCAACGGATAAAATGTGCCCTGACAATCGCGTAAGGTTGATCGGTTTGATTTGTTGTTTTGGACAATCTGTTCTGCTTCGTGACGATTATTTAACTATACCTGACAAAGGTCTCCGTTAGCACCCAGCAAATTTGATTTAACAGAGCCAATGTTTGGATCTGTCAGTATAGTGTGCAGATCCTTTCTCTGACTTTTGCATGCAGTGTATTTTTTTCATCCACCACTTGTAGATGTTTTGGATGTGCGTACCCTACACTCAGTTAAGGACACTTTGTAAACCCAAATGCCAACAGTGGTGTAAAATCAGGAAAAAATCTGAATATAATCCACGCCCCCCCACAGCTTTGACTCTGACTCTACTCACTAATGCGTCTAACCCGCCACATGGGCTTATTCCACTCTCCCTCCCAATTATGCCTGTATGAGGTTCTTTATAGCTTTCTAATCGGTTTAGGGTCTCTCCTGGTGCTACATTTTGCCCTCTGCTCCACTTTGGGTTTTCAAATGTTGACCAGCCCCACGGCCCCATGGGTAAAGATCCTGGCACACAACCAGCTGCTGAGCTCCAAGAAGCAGTAACCAAATTCAGAGTGAATAAATGAAAATTAGATTATGAGCAATTGGTTTTATGGAAGTCATATGGGAGATGAAGAGTAACGGTTATAATCTAGGAGGAGGGTAAAGAGAACAAGTTAGAGAATGGAGAGATAAATGGTGACTAACAGGCTTCATCTAAAGAACTTTTAGTGGCAATACTTTTTTTCTATCACACTCAATATGATAGAGAACAAGATCAATATGCAAAAGATGAAATGTGGCTATCATTAGGAGAGAGATGTTAGCCGAGTTCTCATGTAACCGATGCTGTCCTGATTGTCCTTGTTGATGTTGTTTCTGCATATTGCCAACACCAGATGGATATCACACCAAAGTAGAAGTGAGGTGCCAATCAATGTTTGCCTCAGACATGTAGGGAGATAGAGACTGCATCAGAGAGCACAGTGATTTCAAGTCAGATAATTTCCTTTCCACTCTTTCATGTGTTTAAAGCGACACACACACACGCACACAAACAATGCCTTGAACTTTACAACGTCCCACAGAGGGATGCAGATGGAGTTTATTAAAAAAATTATGAGAAGTGGATTATGTTGGAGACATTATGGGAAATATTTCCTGCAATTTTCACGTTGTAATGTATAAGAATGTGGGAAACAGACGATAAATTAAACACACGTTCCCAAAATGCATCGGAGACTGTTAGTGGAGCATCAAACTAAAACAAAAGTTACTTTCATTAAAGGCTCAAATATAAAGGAATAGTTTGACATTTTGGGATATATGCTTTCTTGTCAAAAGTTAGATGAGGAGAGCCAAAGGTTAGCTTAGCATAAAGAATAGAAACAGGAAGAAACAGCTAGCCTGGCATTGTCCAAAAGTAAGAAAGTCCGCCTAGCAACACCTCTAAAGCTCACTAATGAACATTTTATACATCTGCTGTTTCCCCGTTTTCAGTCTTTTTGCTAAGACTTGTAAATCATTTTCCAATGTGGTTTATTATGACACATACCTGCCAAAACCTCTGCCCTCTGGAAGAGGTTTTCAGTGCGGACCTCAATGGCATCCTGGGGTGAGCCGGGAGCACTAGTCGTACTAGTAAGCAGGTTCCTCTGCATGTCCTCTGTAACTGGCACTGGTGCCTGAATGAGGAGAAGAAAAACAGGATGGTTAGAAGGGAGTTTGAGGATGCATTATTGACTGAGCTGATTTTCACATTCTGTTCTCCTGATATTTCTTGTCTGTGTGTTTAGAGGATCTGGGTTCATTCAGGGCTGTAGTTTGTTTGCTTTGGTCCGTATCAGTTGATGAGTTTCTGGAAAACTGGAAAAATCCAAGTTTATTAAAGTGCGTCACTAGAAATCACGCAAGAACGTTCACTCCCCAGGAATAGGTACCTGTGTTCTGGACTAGAGCATATTTCTTCCATCTCCATGGTCAAACCAGCTCATTTCATTCATCAATCAGACATTGTTTTCCAAGCGACCTTACTATGTCTGCTCTGCTCATCAAGACTTCGCCCTGCTCTGATGGTGTTTGTCTCCAACTTTAGCGGCGGCTGGTTTGACCACAGAGGTGCAAGTGACGGACGGCAAGCTTGACCGCTGTCTATTTCTGTGAGAGAAACATTGCAAGCTGCAACAGTTTGAATGATCTGCTGCATCACAGATTGCAAAGCACACCTGACTACAGGAGACTAACTCAGACTTGCGGATTATACTGAACATACAGTAGTTGGTGCGGTTCGAGGTCGGATCTTATTCTCACCACAAACAAACCGCTCCAGAGTTCAATTAAAAGCCTTCTTGCTTGTCGGGTCCGCTTTTGGTGTGCACCCGGGTGTGATCGTTGCGTTCTCAACTGCCATAATGAACCGCACCAGCAGGGCAAACAAACTCTAGTGCAATTCAACCAAACTAAACAAGGCAGGTGTGAAACCCCCTTTAGGTGTTATGGCATAATCCTTAAATTAATCACTATTGTTAATATTTAAGAAATAGTTTGGTATTTAGGAAACAAGCTTGCTGAGAAGATGAGAAGATTGATACAACTCTCATTTCGGTCAGTTTAATAGGAAATTACAGCCAGCAGCCAGTTATGTTAGCTTAGCATAAGAGTGGAAACAGAGAAACAGCTAGCCTAGGTTACAAAATCTGTCTATCTACCAGCACCTCTACAACTCACACATCAACATGGTATATCTTGTTTTTTAAATCTGTACAAAAACAGATGTTTAAAGATTAAAATTCAGTTGTTATGTTTGGCACTATATCCCTATTTACAACCAAGATATAATGTATTAATTAGTAAACTTCAGAGATGCTGGTAGGTGGATATAGTTACCCTTTGACAGAGCCAGGCAGGATGTTCCCCTGTTTCCAGTCTTAATGGTAAACTAGACTAACCGGCTGCTGGCTCTAGCGTCATATTAAATGTACAAGTATCAATCTTCTCATTAAAAACACTTGGTAAAAAAAGCTAATAAGTGCATTTCAAACTAATGTTTAGTCACACATTTAAGGAAAAAGTGAGAGTTCCATTGGTTCACTTAGCATGAACGTCTAGTCAAAGGAAAAGATTGGGGACCAAAATGGAACATGGCCAGAGAAAGAAAATGGAACAAATCCAGATTGCTCAAAAAGATTAGTGCAAGACTCAAAACAAGTAGGCAATGAAAACTGAGCCAGTGGACCTAAGGTTTTGCTGGGACTCTAGGAAAAGAAGCATCGTATCTGGAATGGATCTGGGCCCATGTATCATGCTTTTTCCAATAACACAACAGAAGAGTGCAAATGACAAACTGGAATTATGCCAGTACATTTGGCTAAGGGAGTAGTTATAGAGGCTAGAGTGAAAAAAATGTAACTGGGCCAGGTAGGTTTGGCTTAGGGGGTTGTGACCTTGACAACTAATCCCAAACAGATGTACTATCCAGTACAGTAAGAGTGCATCCCACAGAAGCGAGATCTAGGATGGTTCCAGAATATGTGATTATGTCCGAGAGAGATGTAATCCTCCATAATTTGCAATGGAGCAAAAACATTGAGAATTGACGTGAGCACTTGATCTTTATCCTAAAAGCAACCTCACAGCTCCTGGTATTACCGGGGATTTGATGACATACTGGGTCAGCTAAAGACATCCCGAGGCACTGTGTCACTTGAGTCAGGACAGTTACAATTGAACCAGCATGAATATAAATGACTTTCAGTTGCATTATGCCTTAATATGATATGCAAATGAACATGCCAATAGTTGAAAATGTTCCTGGATATTTTAATGTAATAGTTTCATATACCTTTAGTAGTTCAATATACTTAAAAAATTTGGATTGTAGACATTTAGGCTACTCATGTGCCGCGCCATGTGATCTTGGTGGCGCAGAAATACATAAGGGCATATCAGCATTAGTAACACATAAGTTGTCAAATACAGAATGTATATTTACAGAAATGTTTTTTGTCCACCAGAGTAGTTTATTTATAACTATCAAATGTCTTTAACAAAACATTTCTTAGTCACAATTGTTAAAAAAACAAAAAAACAAAAATATATATATAATTTAAGGGAATGTTCCGTTTCTTAGCTTGTGTGAAGAATATATATATATATATATATATATATATATATATATATATATATATATATATATACACACACACTATTTTAAACCTAATAGTGGTATCAGACTCAAAAATCCAGTATCATTCGGGCTGTACTTACCTCTGTTCTGAACGGTTTCCTGGGTGCGATGGCCCTGTCCCTGTCCCTGACTGTGGCTGTCTCCACCCTGGGGGTGAAATCTTTGGTGGAGTCCTGGGTGGGTTCTGCTGCATTGGGCTCCATATAAACCATAGTGACAGTCACTGTTTCCTCCACCATATCTTCCCGTCCACCTGGGAGAAAGAGTTAAAAAATGTCTCCATTATAAGGTAGTGTTTTACTGAAGTTTAAAATTCCGGTAAAAATGTTTATTATGATTTTGTGTATGTGAAATAGGTAAAATGGGGGCATTCATCTTATTAATATTTCATGCCAACAGTGATATAGTATGTCTAACTTAGCTTCATTATTACAGCATTATTTATTTACAGTTTAAATCTCCTGTAGAATACAGAGTGGCAGCATTATAGGGTATGCTGCATTGGAAGGGCTACTGATCAGTCTTTGTCCTTTTACCTAGCATGATTTTCTCTCACTGCAGTTAAACAACTCTCTCAGAAAGGATACTTACTTTTGGACAATTAATGAAAGATTCCATAAAGATGGTTAAAGGAAGTAGAGCAGAGGAACTAATAAAAAAGAAAAATTTGCACACTTGCAATCTGGGTGACAAGGCAATCTCAATTCAAATCGAGTGAGAGAAAGAGAGGCAGTGAAAGAAAGAACCTACCTGTGGCAGACTTGAAAATTAATGTCATCATGGCTCTGGGCAAATGTGTGTGTGTGTGTGTGTGTGTGTGTGTGTGTGTGTGTGTGTGTGTGTGTGTGTGTGTGTGTGTCTTACCTGAGCCAGACCCTGAGTTAAAGTCATCATCATCTTCAGGGTAGTAACCTCCTGAGCCTGTGTCATCTAGGTACAAGTCATCAGCCTGAGAGGAAGTCTTGGCTGCGTCTGCTATCTGTAAAACAACAGGATAACAAGAACGATGTGATGGTTTTATTTCACATCTCTATTTATAGAACTCCACGTTAAAGGACAAGTGTTGGCTTTGGAGTGCTGGTGGCACTACAGGAAAAGTCAGGCACTCTCACACAGCAGTGTGGCTCTGGGGGTGGCAATGTGTCGTTCTGCTCACATCTTTTGTCCTGACTGAAATATCTTAACAACTATGGATGCATTGCCATAAAACGTCATACAGTCATTGGTGGCCCCCAGATAATAAATCCTAATGACTTTGGTGAACCCCTAAAAACATGTCAACATTTGATGACTTAAATGAAGCACAAGTGACTGTCCAATCACAACATGTAGCCCCTCCCAGAGGATTGTTGTCTTGACAACAAGCCTAAGTGGTGGGAATGTTTGTGTTCTGGCTTAATGGAGTGATTGGCTGAAAATACCACAGTCTTAACAGTGCCTGGTTGTTAAGAAAGCACCTCCTCTCATGGCGTGTAAGCTGATATTTTAACGAGAAATAAGATTTAAAAAAAAGTTTTTTCCTTAAAGTGGCTTGAAAAGCCAGATGTATGTTGGATACTTAAATATTACAGCTGTTATACAAAGTGTGTGTGTGTGTGTGTGTGTGCGTGTGTGTGTGTGTGTGTGTGTGTGTGTGTTTGCGACTGGAATAGCTATAAATGCATCCATGGCAACATCTATTCTACTCCTATTCACCAATCTGTGGTCAGCTGTACGGCTCCTGCTATACTGATAGTCCTCCTTTACAGAGTACAAAAGAGAGACCCTACAATATATCACCCCTGTGTGTGCTGTGAGGATTTTATGCTGATAAACCCAGGATTGAATGAAGTTAGATTGGAGGAAATAATCAATTTGCTCGACAGGAAATAAGTGTTTTTTGTTGTTGTTGATAAAGCCAAAAAAAAAGGTGGGCTGTGAGAAAGCTGAGAGAAATTAGGAAAAATTATGTTTTGGAAATTGGAAATTTGAAGGGGTAGCAGATATGTCTGTTTTCATTATGGAATGGTCTGTCAATTTGTAAATGTCAATGTAAACTTTCTGTGGATTTCAGCATTTCTGTTTTTTTCTGTCTGCAATTTAAAAAATTGAAAAAAGACAGAATATAAAAAATGTTCATCACAACTCCCCAATAGATCATGTATCACCAGCAGTCCATAACTGAAATAAATTCAATTACAGAGATTTTAAACACATGCAAGCAGCAAATCCTTATTTTAAAGCTGGAGCAAGGATGTTTTTTGGGCAATGTTTCTTGATTAATGACTTCAATAATGAATTGATTATACAAGTTTTTGCAGATTAGCTTTTCAAACACTCGATGAAGCAACAAATCATTTCAGCACTAGAAAGAGAACAGGGAAAATGCCTTCTTTCAGCATTTCCAATTATTCGGTATTCCAATGTGAGTGTGTTCAGTAATGCTTTTAAGTCATTGTATGTGCATATCTGTGTTTGTGTGGAGTAATGAAAGAGTGACCTGGCACTCTCCATAACAAAGAGGCAAGGAGTACACACAGCTAACAACAGCGTGAAAGAGCAAAAAGAAAGACGGAGGCGAGATGAAGCAGAACAATACGTATCTAGATCTTTCCTCTCTCAACTGGCTCTGACTTCTGGAAGAAAGGCCTTTCACCGCTGAGCCGCCTGATCAAAGAGAGAATTTGTTCAAAGCAACTTTATCTTAACCTTTCTTGCCTTCTTCTCATCCAAACCAATTCACCGGCCCATGCGGTCCACAGGTCTTTATGCATTGCCGATATGAGCACAATGGACCAAAAGGAGACGGGGCCACAGATCAACTAGTGACACAAAGGGCACTAATGAGATAGAGGCCACACACACATCCATGCATGAGTAGACATGTTTTACAAATGTATGCAAGCATTCACTGATTCATTGACTATACATGCAATACATATATATATATATACAACGAGACAGCATGCACACACGCATGAAAACACAAAGAAATGCATAGAGAGTGTTAACGAAGCTTTAAATCCCTTCAGGCCTAATAAACACAGATTTCAAAGACATTATAATTATATTGAAAACACTTTCACCTGACTTGCTTAATGAATTAATGGATAATATGCATAGTGATGCACAACTTCCTAATTATCGTTTTAATTATTTTCTCTCTTTAACCAGGAATCCCAAGGCAGCAACTAATGATTCATTTCATTATTGATTAATTAGTGATTATCTTCTTGATTATTCAGTTAATAAGTCATCATTATTTCAACACTTTTAAGCAAAGCATTTGGGTAACAGAGCTTTAACTGTACGAGCTACGCTGCAACACCAAATCAGTGCAGATCTGAGGAGGAAATTGTCTGTTTGACCTCGATAAACTTCCCTGACTTTATCTGACCCACCAGGACACACAAACTAGCAAGCGTTGACTTTCTCTGTCACTTACGCACACATGTAGGTGCACAGACACAGCAACCCAAATAACTTTTCTCTCCTTATCAAATCCAGTAGCATTTACAGGTAGTCTCTGCTTTCAGCCCTTATCGCAGACTCTGAGCTGAACCAGACATCAACCTGTCGACAAGTAAAGAGTTGACAGGTTTGTTTGTTCCACTTTGGCATGGCTGCTCTGGTCTAAAGAATTATTTGAAAAAATAATGCAGTGTTATTTGTAGAAGAGACTCAGGGCAGGAAGCTTGTAAAATGGATCCAATTGGATATATCTACTTTAGCAACTTATCTTGTTGGAACTTATCTTGTTTTTGGCTATGAATGTTAAATATCGACTCTTCCATCTTTAGAAACCAAAACAGTGCTCATTTCCTTACTTTCTATGTCTCCATTCACTAAATCAAAAAGTTAATGTGATATTAAAGTTTTGTGAACCAGTAAAAATAAAAACGTTAAGACCGGCAGTAGCTTGATATTACATTTTGAGAAGTAAAACCTTTTTATTCACTATGTCCACCGGTATCAAATACCCAATGTTTTCTGGGTATTACACACATCAAAGACACTCATTCATTCAGTCACTCTTCATAAATCAGACCGGATTGAGCCAGGTGTGTAAAGTGGCCAATGGCCCCTTCCCTACTTCCAACCTTCTTCCAGCGCCCTTGCACAGACCAACTAAAGTTTTGTGACTGCATCTTGCATGGTTGTGATGACATGGCTATCGCGGTACTAGTACTCAAAAATACCTCTGTGGTAGTTCCTACTACAGGTGTCTCCATGACCACATTTTGCCATGACAACACACACACAGATACTCACAAGGTGAAAATAATACCAACATCGCTGACATGGCTGGTAATAATGGAGCAGGGGAAACTTGCTCACACACAGAAAGACAGCCTAGACACCTTAACAAGCAGATCCTACATAGCTAAGCTTAGAGACGTGTGAAAGGGACAGACAAGGAGAGAGTAAGTGAACACAAGCAAGAAGGATGGCAAACTGCCTTAATGAGCTATTAGCTAGCGATGCGTGCCCTCTATTAGCTGTGAGAAGAGCTGCTGTTACTGGCATGTCTGCCTGCTAATGAACTAATACCCCAGCGGCAGGGCAGCTTCCTAACTGACTGACTTACATTCTCGCTGTTTGACCTGTAGACCCAGAGAAGACATGAAGACCAAGATTGGACAAAACATGGATGTCAGAGAAGAGGCAAACAAGGACAGACTGAGGAGAGTGGGGGATAAAAAAGAGAGTGGGGGTGGACAAAAAGTAGTAGAGGATGAGAAAAGAGTGAGCAAAGGAGGGGTAAATAACCCACTACTGCAGACAATCCTGTAGCCTAGAGGTTGCTCTGCTAAAAGCCTGTCAACATCACCATGTCCATGCCTCAACATCACCATGTCCATGCCTAGCAGGGCTTGAAAGGCACTAGGTCTGTATGTGCTTACTGTGTGTGTGTGTGTGCGTGTGTGTGCGTGTGTGTGCGTGTGTGTGTGTGTGTGTGTGTGTGTGTGTGTGTGTGTGTGTGCTATTTGCATCTCCCTCTCCTTTCTATAAGAGACAGAAATGGAGTCATCTGAACTAACCCTGGGCTCCTGACTTCCTACTGTTGACACACCGCTCTCACTTCTAACACAGCAAATATTAGCCCAACTCCAAGTCAGGCCAGGGGAAATAATGTTCCTCAAAGGAATGCAGACACACACACACACACACACACACACACGCACACAAACAGAACATCTGCATGTCCATGAAAGCACCCACGGGACACACATGTGCCAACACAGACAGACACAAAAATCCTTATCCAGCTCTCACATCTCAAAGGCGTGAGACGAATACACAGACATACACACATCATACACCAACTTCAGAGAGAAGAAAAAGGGGAAAATGAGTGCACGGTAGCTGGCAGACAGACAGAGGCTCAGATTTTCTTTCGTTGGTCTGCTGTCGTCTCTGATTCTTAACTATTTCCTTAAGTCTACCTCAAGAACTAAGAGAGAGAAAAGCAACACCCCATATAAGGCACTGTGCTTCACATCAACCCCCTGCCCATTCTCTATATTTAATAGTAATATCTAGAGAAGGGCACCAACATTAGCCATTTCACTTGCAAACAAGCTTCCTTTTTTCTTATTTTGAATCAAACCCGTTCTGAAGTGTAAAAACCACAAGTTGCAGTTGCATGGGGGGATTTGTGCCAGACTTTTTCTTTGTCCCCACTGCCAGTCTTTATGCTAAGCTAAGCTAACCATCTCTCTAGGTTATAGCTTAAAAGCTAAAGTTAAAAAAAGGTTTTTGACTATTTATTAGACAAAACAAGCAATTTGAAGATGTTCCTTTTGTCAAAAATAATTAATTGATATTCAACATGACAACTATAGTTAGGTTAGGTGGACCCCTCAGCCCAAGTTTACTAGTCATTATCAGTGGCACACTACAGGCTCTCTTTGCCTCTATATTTGTTTATGTGTAATAACTTTCACAATATCAATGTTCTTCAAATGCCTAGTGTGAAAGCAGTACTCTGTGAACTGTATAGTCTGCTTTGTTTTGTCCTGTGAATGAAATCAGTTCATTCAATTGTCACAACCAGGCAAACAAATATTTCTATCTATGAAAGAACTCAATACTGTGTGTGTGAGAGAGAGAGAGAGAGAGAGAGAGAGAGAGAGAGCCTGCTAATCCTTAATTAACAAAGTAAAGGTGGCAGATTGGCCTTCTGTCTTTCAATTTATCTTTTCTCCTCGTCCTGTCACAGATCAATACACAAGGTCAATACAGCAACACAGTCTAGCAGGCAGCAACTGTTCTCTGCACTGTTTCACTCTGCTGTCGACAAACCAAACTCCCTCAACAAGCCCACTCCCTTCTTCCTCCCACCGCCTCCTTCATGACCTGGACTTTATCACTGCACAACTGACCGGACACTCGCAAACAGAGGAGGGGATATGGGCTGAGAGGGGCATCAAATATGTCCCCTACTCCAGCTGTAGGGACAATAAGAAGAAAAGAGAATGAGAAAAGCATATGCCAAATTTCCACTGCATGGTACTGCTTTGCTTGCTTTTGGTATCAGGTACTTGTTTTCCACTGCAGACATTCCCGCCTCAATGAAGGCAGGATTCTTAGGTAATCGTCTTTGCGACGCCGTGTGAAACTGATCCCATAGGTGTTATTGTCACCAGTTTGGATTATTTCAATTTATCTTCTGCAATATCCTGTTTTTTTTGTTTGTTATGCCAGCAATACTACAATAACCATTGTTGCTGAATTCATCGAAAATAAACCCAGAATCAGAAACTTAAAATTCCTTTAAACATATTGCACAACACTAATAGTAGGCTGAAACTAAAGACTACGCTCTTGTAGACATCTGATAGCAGCTTTGTTAAATTACATTTCAGATTATTAGTAACATACATGTAGTAGTGCTGTATGTTGTTACAAATTGCATTGACTAAGTGTCTTTCCTGTGGCTGCCTTGTTCACCATAACTATACACCAGCTGAGGCTCATTACTGTTATTGAGAGCAAAACAACCCATTTTCTCTTTAACAGAGATTAAATAATTATAATTGATGGGCATAATATACACATAGCGTGTTATTAAATTATCCTGAAGACAGCTTTTATGTTGAGGAACACTGGATATCATTTGGACAAAACCTTTCAAACGAGATATTTTTAATTGGAAAAAATAAAAATAAAAAAAAAAATTCTACAACTTTCCAACTCTATTGTGCCTCACTGATGTTTGAAGAAGTGAAGAGTACGGAGAGGAGTGACTTGAGAAGACCATTCCAGGAGAGTTTGGTGGCTATATAGGGTGACACATTGGCTTCACTGAATTCATGCAGCATTGGCCATCAACAGTGCACACCCCTGCTGCTTTCATGAATCAAGTATGACTAACTGCTGGAAACATGATGGTGTTGTGATTAGAGAAAAGCACAGAACAGGAGGAGTACAAACAGAAAATACAGAAGGACAGAAGGAGTTTGTGAAATTGAAACATTATATTTGTCGCCACCTGCTAATGACTGAAAGAACTGGTGGCAAGATAGACAGGAAAAAGGTCTGCATGTGTTATGTATGTGGGTGATGAGTATTGTTTGGAAAATGTAAATAAGAGCAGAGCAGACAGTACCAGCCACCTACAAGGCTGGAGGAGAGGATGTCTAAACTGCAACTATAACGGGCCTAAATAGGTGTGTGTGTGTGTGTGTGTGTGTGCGCCTTTGTGCTCTTTGAACCCACTCTAACTTTTATTGCCCTCCCAGGGATCATAATAAGGAACTAATTGATAGTCTTTGAGCCGCAGGCTGAGGAGAGGGGGAGTTCCTGCAGGAAGTCAACACAAATCAAACTCTCTCTGAGCCCTTAAGGTCTGGAGCTACTCCAGCTGAGTTGTGGTGGGGAACTGTGTATGTGTGTGTGTGAGTGTGAGAGCGATTGACAGAGAGAGAGGAAGTACAAAACAAGATAAAGAGAGAGCGCCATAGACTGAAGTTGACATTTATGGTATACAAACCTACTTCTCTGAATGTTGCCTCCTAACTTAAACACACGGGTTTCCGCTTTTGACCTAACAACTCAAGAAAGATCAAACAGTGCATTTCAGCTATACAAGACATTTCAATATGCTACCTTTTTTCATGTAAAGTTAGAAATAGCTTGTAGGCCAGGATCTCTCTGCAGCACCACAATACTTTATTTTAGAATGGTTTGACACATATTTGGCCTTTAACAAATATTGCACCCCCAGCGATTTGGATATTGCACTAGTTCATCTTGCGGTTTTGATTAAATTGCAACTAATTGTGCAGCCCTGGATTCAAGGGGTGTGGGGCTGAGAATCACAGATGAGGGGAAGTCAACCAGTATTGACAGACAGACTAACACACTGTTGGTTTTAGACCGAAGATTGCTTTTTTTGGCTAAAACCTTCTCAAACACTTGCTTAATGTCACTCAGACATCCGTCAGGAACAGAGCAGCGTGGGCTTCCTGTAGGAATCCTCTTTTACTTCCTGTCAAATGCAAGTCCAATTATAACTTTTCCCTAGTTTGCTCTGCCAACGCCAGGAAAAAACATCTGGCTCTCATGACTTGCTAGATGTTTCAATGTATTCATCAGCTACTAAGTGACTTGGGCTCTCTGCTGTTTTGCGCTGAACAGGTGGCATATGGTGAGCTTGCATGCTGGAAACAGTAGTTTTCTATCACAGGGTCAGTGACAGCTGTTCTGAATGCAAAATACCTTAATTACTATCAATTTTAAAAAAATTATAAAATCGTAAATATCAGCAACACAACGCTTCTCTTTTTAATTGTCGAATTATCATTTAATGATTTTCAAGAGGGTGAAAAGTAAAAATATAAGTTACCAATTTGTTCCTCTGACACTGCCCTCCACACTGTTGCATTAGCACAACTTTATATCCCTAATACAATTACGTATACGGTCCAGTAAGGACAGGACAATCAAATACAGCAGATCTTTCTGCTGCTTAACAGATATGTCGGCTGACTGGTTCAGACTGTCACTGCTGAGCTAATACACCGACTTTCTGAAGTATATGAAAGATCAGCTACCTCCTCACTGCTAGAGCATTTTCTGCCCACTGAGAGAGCATCAACAACTACAACTGGTAGCTGTTTCAGTTTATAGACAGGGTAGATGAAGAAGAAGGTAGTAAGTAAAATGATAAACCATCTACATCAGGGGTCTTTAATGTTTTTTAAGCCAAGGACCCCTAACTGAAAGACAGACAGGGAGCACCGACTACATATATTGTATAAAATGGAGTTGCATCATAAACGGGGCCTATATTAATGTGTAGGGTGGCCTAAAACCTTTATTACATACATTTTTGCATAGAATACTAAGCTTAAAATTAAAATAGCATAATCAGTGTTGGCACTCTTTTATAAATTATGTTTTATTGTTAAACATACATGTGTTAATTGTCAGGATTAACTGTATCTGTGGATTGCCTCAGTGATCACCTTACTTACAGGCCAGTATGCAGTTGGGATTTATATTTGTTAATAATATGTTGTATTCATGTTAAGGCCCCCCCTGGATTGATTCTGGGGACCACCTAGGGGTCCCGTAGCCCCTGTTGAATATCTCTGATCTACATCACTTTTTTTAGCAGTGTTAGCGCCGTGGCTCTGCAGGGATGGGGATGAAAATGCAAGTTGGTCAGTTCATCTTCAGTCCAGACTGAAATATCTAACAATTATTGGATGGATTAACATTCCATTTTGCACAGACATTACTGTTACCAAGAGAATGAATCCCACTGAATTTTTGCAGCACCAAGAGGTTGCCATTTGTGTTTTTTAATGAAAGTCCTGACAACTATTGGATGGATTATCATTAAATGTGGTACAGACACCCAAGAACTTGATGGGGGCTCACTGAGTCATCTGTAGTTGTATATTACTTTAATCTATACCAACAGTGCACGCTGGGAGAATCGTAAGCCCACCTACCATAGTGTGCCGCTTTTGAACCAGCACCACATGTTCCTCTGTTTTTTCCTTCCTACGCACCAGTAAGACACAACATGGAGTGGCTATGATTTCCTCCCATGCAGTATTGCTTCCCAACAGGATGAAAGTCAATTTCATGGTTTCCAAGAAAAACAGACACATGCTAACAACACTGACGGGCAAGAGGGAACAATGGTGCTCACCTCACTCTCACCCCTACAACCAATGGAGTATGCATCTGCAACCAAAACTGAGTAAAAGCAGGACAACAAAACGGTGTAACATGCTTATCTCATAGCAGCTTTTCTATTTCAATTATGGGGTTTTTCTGTGAGTGCGTCTCACATGCTGCAACATATTAGAACTGATTCAGAGTGTTTTCACACCTAGTAGTTTGTTTGCTTTGGTCCAAATCAGTTGGTGAGTTAGGTAACTTGGAGCAATTTGCCTTCGGTCGGTTTGGTTTGGTTTGGTTTCACACCTGGAAAAATCCAAGCATTCCAAATTGCGTCATTACAAATCCGGCAAAAATGCCCAGCCCCCTTATTGGTCGGATATGTCTGGGGGCAGGAGCCAAAAAAGTAAATACAGGAAGAAGATCCAGTGTTTTGGTTTAGTGGTCAAACAAGATCATTTCATTAAAATTATAGTTTCGCAAGAGACGTTACTACATCTGCTCTGGTCACCGAGACTTCGCTCTGCCCTGCCGGCGTCTGTCTGCAATTTTAGCGGCTGCTTGTTTGACTACGGAGATACGAGTGCCGAACGGCGAGCTTGACCGCAGTCTATTTCTGTGATAAAAACACTGCATGCTGCTACAGTTTGCTGCTCTGCTGCTACACAGATTGCTAAACACACCTGACTACAGAAGACATTAGCTCAGACTGGCGGACTATGTGTAGTTGGTGTGTCTCGAGTATGGATCACGTTCTCACCACAAATGAACCGCCCCAGAGTTTGATTGACAGCGTTCTCACCTGCCCAAACGTACCGCACCAGCGGGGCAAACAAACTAAAGAATTTTGGTGTGAAAACGCCCTTACTTCATCTCAGACCACTAAATATTTCAGCACTCTAATTAAAAAGCTGTGTGATTCTGTCAAGAGGCTTTCTAGAGGCCTGATCGGATTTAAAAGTTAAGTTAATGTAAACCTTCACACTGTGAAATTTCTCACTGAGTGCTCCCAGAACTCATAAAGAAGGGAACAATGTGGAGCTCATGTGGCTTCAACATGGCCATATTTAGAGAATAGCTCAGTGCTGTGGTATCCAGCTTCATGGACCGTAACTGGCTTTCTTTATGCCTTCTGCACAAGAAGGAGCTCTGCAGATTCCCAGGCCTAGCGAGCTCTGCTGCTCCCTCAAACAAATGCCTCCCTCTCCTCCCTTCTATACGCCTCCCTGCTTGCCTGTCCACCGGTTGGGAATTGGGTAAATTCCTCAGCGCCGTTAAACGGCTTCTGATACACACGGGAAAGCCTACATTCTTTGTCAGCTGTGAAACTCTAGACACTGGGAAATGGGGCTTCACCTTCCAGTTATCCCTGGTGCTGAGGAGGGGGGAAACAGGAAGATTTGCTGCAGCACCGCAGCTTTCTTCCCTCCAGACAGGAGAGAAATATGAAGCTTAAGAGAAAAGCTTGAGTTGAGCAGTGCCGAGAAGAGCAAATGTGGTAAAAGACAGAGAGAGATTTAATTGTGTTATATAAAACAGGTACCACAAAGACTCTAATAACCCAAAAGCACTAAGGTGCAGCATGGGAACAATTTGGAGTTTCTCTATTTAGCTGGAAGTGATAGCACAGTCCTCATGAAAACCACATATTAGTGGCTCAGACCACTTGCAGGGACTCAAAATGGAGTCAAGTTGTGTACACACAGATGTGAGCAGCTGTATGAATAAGAAGCAGCACTTGTTTAACAAGAGCTCATAAACAGTTAAACCCTCTGCTGGGCACAGAGGAATTCTAAAACTGACCAATCACTGATTGAATCTTAAATGCTGCTTATCTCTATTCCACACTAGGGACAATATATGTGTCTTATTGTCCTGATAATAACTTTAATTCACTCATTTGAAAAAATAAAAGGGCTTCCTTTTTAGATGTTTAAATGCCTCCTTCACATTTTTTATTTTTTTAAACTAAAGCAATTTCAAGCCTCTTAATTACATCTGTAGGAATTGACCTCTTTTTTGGGGCCCAAAGACCAATATATATTATTTTACAGATATAAGAGATATATTATGATATAATAGAAAGAGAAAACCAGCAAATGTTTGAGAAGTTTGAAGCTGATATGTGCCTTTTTCCATTTGTTTTTGCTGGCAAAATGACTGAAATGTCAAATTAGTTGCTATTATGTTTCTGCTGATCCATTAATCGACTTATTCAGCGTTTCAGCTCTAATTCAGTTCATTTTTACATACTGTGAGAGCTAAAACTAGGTAATTCACTAGGTTTTCATAAAACATTTATTGGCCATCCATTTGGATTTACAAGGATTTTGATGGCCCAAGGGAACTGTCATTTGTATGTTATTCTTCAAAGCAGAAACTGAGGGATGAAGAAAAGCAAGCTAACAACAGAAAGAGAGGAGGTTTGAAAGCCCCAGGTAAAGGCAATTACGGCGGACACAAACAGAAACACACAAACTCACTGAGACAGAATTTTCATAGACATCATCACTTTCCTCCTTTTAATTAATAGCCACCTCTGGCTCCCATGGCAACCTTTAGCTGGACTAAAAAGGTCCTGTGTTGTTTTTTTCTCATTCATATCCCACTGAATCATGGCAGAAAATGACAACGCCTGCAGTGCAAAGCTTGTTCTGTCAAAAAGGTCTCGGTGACCCTATTACAATCGCTCACTCTTAATGTAACATGAAATTAAGCAGAAATCTGGCCCTACAGTATATCGGTGCAGCGTTCTCATGTCTCTCTTGGCCCCCAAAACAGCAGATTTTCCGTCCTTCACCTGCATCACATTAATACTCACTTGGCTTAACTTTTATCCCACAAATGCACACTATATGAGACCCTAGCCTTTCGTCTATGCAGGAGCAGGAAATGAATAGTTATCCGGCTAACTTAGCAGGTATTCTCCAAGGAGCTGTAGTGTATTTTAGAGAAAGTAGAATAAAAGAGCCTGTATAACATCCCCCATCGCTGTCTGTACAGGACTTCTCATCTTTCAGGCCTGCTATGTAATACTTGGCTCAGTGGAAAGGAATGAGTGCACACTGCGTACATCCACCTCTATTTAAATGCATATGAGACTGTTATCTACCTCTCTGCGCCAACAGGCTGCTTGCTCCCTCGATGCAAGCATACCATGGTTTGGTTGAGTAGCATGTGGCCCAGAACTGAAGCTCTGCTGTGCTCAGCTGCTGTCAGCAGCCGACACACAGACTCTGGTTTAAAAGCTGGGAAGGAGGAATACTTAGAGAGGGTGCCAAGACCATCTGTAAGGGAGTGCGAGAGAGAAAACAGGTCTCTCTTTATCTCATGTCCTTGGACCGGCCTGCTAAGAGGACACGGGGAGGATGGATGGAAAATCTTTTTCAACTATTACTTGTGGAAGCTCAAGATTACGGTACAGTATAGTGAATGTAATGAGTCGACAGATAATTAATTGCCAACCATCCTAAAAATTGAGCAATCATTTAAGCAATTTATCAAGCAAATTTCACACATTTGCTGGGCCCATCTACTTATATTAGATTTATTGTCCCAAAGAGTTATTCGTTTCCACAACCAGTTCACATCGCAACAAACAGCAGCATAAAGATATACAAATAGCCACATACAGATATAGTCAGCTAGCAAAATCTCCATGAATGCATTCATCATACCAGCTCACAACAATGTCAGCGAGGGAGATTGTTTAGGGCTGCTAATGCATGGGAGACAAAACTCCTGCTGAAACAAGCTCTTCTCTGTTTGTAGAGCTGCAATAATTAATCAAATAGTTGTCAACTTTTGAATTAACTGCAAACTATTTTGATAATCGATGAGTTGGTTTGAGTAAAAGTTCTTTGATTCAGTCAGATTTTCAGTCAGATTCAGTCCCAGATTGGGAGTGTGAGGGTTTGCTGCTTTTCTCTGTGTCATCAAGTTGTAAATTGAAAACAGACAGTTTAGATATGAGGGCAGAAAACCCTCCTGTGGGTCGTATTTCCTGCCATTGCTAGGGGCATTTATTTATGAAACACTTCTGTAGGTGGTAATAGAGGGTAGGAATAACTGACCTATATCGTTGCATGGTTTAGAGGACTTAAGTCAAATGCTAGGGTGCAGAAATACCAGGAGCATCATTATATACATTGTGTTTGCATAAAAAATCCATTTAACCTGTAAATTCGGATGTTTTTTTTAAAGATTATTTTTTGGGGCTTTTCCCTTCATTAGTGACAGTGGACAGACAGGAAAGGGGGATAACACGCAGCAAAGGGCCGCAGGTCAGATTTGAACCTGAGCCGCTGCAGGACTCAGCCTACACATGGGTGAGCTAGAGGCCGCCCAGAAATTGGGATGTTTTTAAAACAAAGTTGATAAGTAAATGTGCATACCACGAGGACACATTTGATCCAGCATACAAACATTTCAGACACTGTGGGAGTACATGAATAAATAAAAAGCCAAATATCAAATTTCACAGCATTCTTTAAAACAAATATCTAGTCCTAGACAGTGATTTTGTTTTTCAAACAGACTGCTTGAAAATAGTAAAACCAATTCATTGTGTGTGAAAGAAATAATGCACTTCTTTAGAGACTCTGAGATCTTTGTCTCTCTGATGAGGAAGTCTCCAATTATAGATGCCAGGCACTCATATCCTCTGACCACTCCCGGTGACACTGATGCTTAGTTGTCTGCACTTCTTGGCATTTGACTCTGATATATGACCAAATCCTCTTCATTTCTGGAAATTGAAAATATGAACTACCGCTGCTGTAACATACTGTCAAAAATGAGTCTTTCATGGTCACACCAGAACCATGAACACCAAATATATTGCATCCTGCCTCGAATTTATTTCACACTCGGTGCGGTTTATTTTGGATTTTTGGTTGGGCATTTTGACACTTTGCCACCAGAATGTTTTTTTGCAAACAAACACCTGAATGACTGGGTGATTTATATCCATCCAAGTATTCAGCATGGTTGTTTTATTAACCATTTTTAGCTAACTGTGGGAGGTAAAAAGGCTGGAATCCTGGCTCCTGTGTACTGTATATATAGGAAACATTTCCTTCCATGCTATTATTAAGTGTTTTGGATGCTTTTCCAAATCAGGGTATCACATCTCTTCCTAAATACATTGTACATAATAACCACTATTAATAACCAGTTAACACTTCAACAGCTTCTCTAGGCTCCCACCTGAGATCTACCACATTGTGTTATATAAAACTCTGCTGTGCATATTACACCTGTGCCACAGGCAAACACTTTTCAGTATGGTGCCTTGGATACATAAACACACATACCTCAGATATAATGTACATATTCACATTAACACATGAACACAAACTATAGATTGGGTTGCTTTGACCTGTGCATTGACCCAACTTCATCATACAGTGTGCAAAAAAAAAAAAACATGTGTGTGTGTGTGTGTGGACCAGGTTTTACTACATTTGTGGGGACCAAAAATTGGAAATACAGTATACTTATGGGGTCATGACAGCTTTGTGGGGACAAAATGCTGGTCCCCATAATGTTAAAGGGCTGTTTGAGGGTTAAGACTTGGTTTTAGGATCAGGGTTAGAATTAGGTTATGGTTAGGGTTAAGGTAAGGGTTAAGGTTAGGCATTTAGATTTGATGGTTAAGGTTAGGGTAAGGGGCTAGGGAATGCATTATGTCAATGACTGGTCCCCATAAAGATAGTGAGACAAGACTGTGTGTGTGTGTGTGTGTGTGTGTGTGTGTGTGTGTGTGTTTGACACACAGTTGTCAGTGTGTCAGTCAGTGCTCTGGAAAGGGATGAATGCAGTCTTTCAAGCCGCAGCAGGACTACAATATCAACCATTCCTGCACTAACACAGGTGGTGCTGCTACTGCTGCTGGACGAGTCAATTGAAATGAATATTGTGTCCACATGCACCTATAGTAGATTAATGACTGTGTGTGTGTGTGTGGTAGTCTCTATATACAGGCATACACAGTATACAAACTTGTATACTGTGTGTATAATTACCTGAGGCACATGGGGTCAGTCAGAGTCCCGTGTTCTGCACCGCTGACTAAACTTTCACATCAACAAAGCACACACACGCCACTGGAATGTGTTTTGTTTGAACCCTATCGCTATAATTAGGCTTTGTGTATGTGTGTGCATTTGTTCCATGATGCCTGTGGATGCTTTGTACTTGCACTCTTCGTTCTTAAACCAAACCTTTGTTCAAGTACTGCCAAATGCTGGTCATGTAAATTACATGCTGAAAACGGCATACTGTATACCAAACGTCTTGGTGCTCAGGAGTTCAATTTGATTTGAAAAATAAAACACATTGTGGTACTCCAGACGTTCTGTCCTCAGTCTCACTTTAGCTGTCCTACCTCTGGCATGCACATAATGTTAAACATAAAGGGGCACTGCTAAGTGTTTTAAACTCAGTGCCCTTAATCTTTGAAACAATGGCATGCGCATAGTTTAAGGCTCAAGAGGGGGTCAAAGTCATTAATCACCGATCATGTGCTCCAGACTAAGAGCTAAGCTAATCAACTTGTCTTCTAACAATCAAGGGGCAGAGTCAATACACTTTCAGCTCAGTCAAATGTGTGTACATTAAAAATAGTGTGTTCCATACAAGAAAGGACAATTAGTCAATCACTTGTCTTTTTTCAGTTCAGTAACAACAAAACTCCTTGATGGCAACGACGGATTGTCAGCAGCTTCTATTGTTAGGGGTCCTCTAGTGCTCGGTGTCACAAAACAAGTCTCTCACACCTCACACAGTCTGGTTTGCTCTGTCACTTTGTCAGTGGAAGGGCATGGTTTCCATCAACTCTGCCTTTTAAAAGCTTGTGTGTTTCACTGGCAGTTTAAAACTAACCAGGGCAGGGGGAGGTGTGTGTTCCACATCATGTGTCTGCATTTGTACTCACATACTCTATGTACACATTAAAAAGTGTGTGCACATGTTTCATTGATGGATTATGTAACCAGTTTCGAATAGTAACATAGTCTAGTTTTTTATCCCATTTTAACGTCTCTTGGTCCGTTGTTGTGTGTCTCTAACCAATCTGTTGCCAAGGAAAGAAAAACCCTCTAGCTCTTCATTGCCAGATCATTAACACCACAACATAAAAGCTCTCTCGAGGACTGAAGGGGTAAAAGTTTACTACATGTCTTCCTCACCACATAAAAATACAACAAATACAGAGGATGGATTGGAGAAGGACGAGAATCTACGGTGGCTCTGAAAGCCCAACGCACTGCCAACGTGCAAACAGAAAAAACACAAGCAAATGAAGAAAACAACAGGTCAGCGCACTGTGAGTTAAGACAACACAAGCACAAATAGAAAATAAACATCAATTTGACAACACCCAGACGCAGTATTTACAAGAAAATGAGAGAAAGAAAAGACAACCAAATACAGAAACAGCAACTTGCAGCAGTTCTGTATATGGCTGTTTTCTCACATTTTTCTTGTAAATGTTTAGCATGTGTTGTCAAATTCATATTTATTTTCTATGTTTGCTTGTGTTTTCTTAAGTTATAGTACGTTGAGCTCTCGGGGCCACTGTAAGCAATTGTTTGCCCCGTGTACTTCAGATGACATGAATACATGGTTGGATTATAAACGTATAACTAGGAAGAGGAGAAATCCAGATAACAATATTTCCATGCCTGTTAATACATGTGGCTATGTATGCACTTATCAGAATGCACGGTTAAAAAAAACAAAACATGATGTGCCACATTCCTCCATCCAGGACGCCAATCTCTCACTGCTGCCAGCTCTGACAAATAGGCCTTTATCACCTGAGATGAAAGCCAGGGGGGAGAGAGAGAGAGACAGACAGAGAGATAGCAGATGGGGCAGTGGCATGCAAGCTGGGGGGGGGGGCAATTTTGTCGCTTTGTTGGCTGATCGGGTTCAACCCATGTGGTGCAGCGACTGAATTCCCATCCAAGCCTTTTCCTTAAGAGGATTTGGACTCAAGGCACTCAGGCCATAAGACTAAAGTGTAAGGGAAGGGACCCATGATGGGAGTGATGGAGTAGAAAGGCAAGGGTGCATTCAAGAAAGAAAGAAAAACCAAGACTGCGAAAAAAAAAAATAGCAACAAAGATAAATCCTGCGGAAACGTGTTCACTTCTAGCAGGGATAATGTGTTAGGTATTTAAAGACAGGAAGGATGTAGAGATGGTGAGGGAGGTTAATGAAAGAAGTCCCACACAACTATCGGAAAAGAGAGGGACTGTAGAAGAGAAAGACAGTATATTTTAAGGAACAGATAAATAGAAAGAATAGAGATGCATTGGAAGGATGAGGTGACGGGAAGGGATTGGCAGGTGGTGATCTCTGATCCCGTTATCCAGGGCTAATCCTGACCAGTAGTGAGCGTGTTTGCATGTGTAGTAGTGTACATGTGTGTCGGTTGTTTTTGTTGTAGGCATGACACTCACTGGCCAATCAGGTCTGTTAGTCAAACCTGAAGCCAGCTTTAAGGGAAAACATTGATCTGTTCAAATGGGGCAAGGGTTCTTTTTTTTTTATTTGTTTTTTTAAATACAGAAAGGATTGGAATATCTGTCATTAGAGCCATCTATTCAATTCAATAAAGTTTTAACAAGCTTTTTGTCATTTGTTGCTGCATTTATTTCTCTTGTCTGTCTGCTCTCCATCTCACCCTCACTCACAAAGCTAGTCTTCTGACAGCTCGCAGCTGGTCAGATGAAACAAAGTTTGTCTCAGCTTTCGTCAATAAAACTTGGGTGTAAACTTTTCAAAGTTTGAGAAACAGCAGATACAGTGTGATTGGGTGAGTTGAGAGTGAGTGAGTGTTTGGCAGCCCTAGGTACAAGTCCAAAGTGTCGTCTCCTACATGCACAGGGTATATTAATAGTCAGCTAGCCAGAATGTCTGGGGCACAATGTGTTTGTGTTACACAATTCACAGAGACTAAATGAACTGTAGATTATAAATCAACTGATTAATACTGGTTTATAACCTAAGCAAAGCAATGTGTGTATTACTTGCTTTACTGACCAAAAACTCCTGCCATCAGTGCATTGTCAGTTTGAAGAGGGTTTCATCATCTGGCTTTAATCCAGTCTGGGCCACCATGTCATATGATGATGTCAGATGACTGCAGTTACAGATGTAGATGTCCAAGTCATTATTCTGTTTCATTCTAAGATGATAAGCCTCAGAAAAAAAAAGTCTTACCAAAAACACTGTAATCCCCCTTTATTCAAACTTAAGACAAAATGTGCTGTCAGACGCAAACAACAACTAATTAAGTGACACATTCATTACACTATTTTAAAAACTTTGGTGTTTTGTTAAGTGATATGATTAAAAGCCAAGAGCTACATTGAGTTCATTTATATAAATCTACACAACATGCAACAGATTGTAAATCCATTTATTGTTTGTCAAAACTGGCAATGAAGAGGTGCTAAAAACAGACTTTGAGTACTCCTGTGCGGCAACGGAGCACATGTTCTAGGTGCTTAACGGTGTAATGTGGCCCCCACATATTTCTGATATCCTCTATGATCCTGAAACAACAGGCATTCAGACCTCAAGACTCAAGCAATGTTTTACTTATTTATAACCATTTTAGGCTATATCCACACAAATACGTTTTTGATTAAAAACACATATCTTTAGCTATGCGATATGTGTGGTCAGACATGTTAAAAGATGTGCAGATGTGTTGTAAAACGAGTTGAAAAGCATGACATAAAAAAGGGAAGCTCTTACTGGGCTTAAGTATGAGTAGTGACTAGATGCAATGTGGGCTAAGCATGACTCATGTAATTGCACATTAATGGTGTCTAATTATGGGTGCATGAGCTGAGCTGCGTGCCAGACTCAGCGTAGGGTCCACAACTAAACAGGTTTCTAAATCTCTAGTCTCCATCAATATGAAAACTTCAACCTAAAATATCTTCAAACACGGACAAAGGATTTCTTTTTAATGTAATGTTTGCTTGGCAGTATTAACACAGTGTAGGTTTAATTCCTGCAGGGAAATTTAAGCATTGTAAGGCCCAACAGCAGTTGATTATTGCTGTAATAATGTGCACCCATGAACCTTGAAAGATCATGATTAGCTTAAACAATATAGTCATTGCAACTTCCTTTTCAGCTAAAGCACTGATTGTACAGGAAAATAACTACACATTTCAGCCACAGAGTGGAAAGAATGGAGACACAGGCCACTATTCCCCTGTAACACTGTTACCTGTGTGGATCAACAGTGTTGAAGAGTAACCTGAGGTTCATCTGGCAGATTCTGAAGATAACCCTCCTGGGGGCTGAACAGCACCTCAAACCTCTTAGCAGTGTAGTCCAAACTTAATCAGAATTGGTGTACAAATACTCCCTGCAACACAGGGTCTGTCCATACAATGGGGTCAATACCAGTTGTACCTGCTTGCAGTTACAGTAGGTGCAGACATGGCTTGCAAGTAAAGCTGTAGCGATTAGCTGATTCATTGATTAGTCGCTCTTTAGAAAAAGTATTCAATTTTGAAAATTGATTAATTGTTTTGGTTATTTTACAAGCACAGATACCGTACAATCTCAGTTTCGAACATCTCAAATGTGATGATTTTTCTGCTGTTCTTATATTATATGTCACATCACATTCCATGGACTTTTGATTGGAAAAAAACAATTAATCTGAAGATGTCAACAAACAATGTGAAAATACTACAACTCCAAGGTTGACCAGTTACAGTTTATGGTGAATTCTGGTATTGGTGAACAAGACAGCACATGCTGCAGCCATCTAGGCAAAACCATAGCACTTCCTTTAGCTCATAAGCCCATAATTTCCCCTGTGTGAAATAACAACGGTGATTTTGTTTGGAGAATACTGCCTGCCTTAGGGATCAAACACCAATCACACAAAGAGGAGGCCATTGTAATGTACATCTGTGTGTGTCTCTGTGAATGAGTGATGTTTGACAGAAACACCACAGCTCCTTGCGCTCAGTCCCTGTGCTCGTTGAAAGAAACAACAAAAAGAAAAACACTTTCATGTTGTACATATGCAGGCCAGCTGCTTGATGCTAAATGCATTCTTCTCTTATCAACCAAACAACAGCCCACAAGTAAGATCAAAAATATGAATAAAGAGCTCCCATCATTCTAGCCGATATCCTCCAGGGTGCCTTACATGTTGCAGTTAAACTTTGATTTCCCCCTAACTGGAAAGACTCTTCTGAGGACTGCCTGCTTCTTTATGCTGTTAAATAAATAAGTTCACACTCTACCACTTTTAGGGATGAGGTGTGCATCCCTAATGTTGCAGCAAAACCATCTTGCATTGGTTTGGGGATATTTTCTGTGACTTTTTTTTAAAGAAGTCTTCTAGCCTCTGGCTCATACTTGGAAATGATGGGGTGAAATTCTTATTCATGTTCCACCCAATGTAAATAATTGAATTCTGGCAACCAAAATAGGCCCACTGCTCCAACCACAGTCTGCATTTTCAATCTTTAATGACTTTGTGGAAGAATAAGCTGAGACTTTGAAACAGTGTCAATTCATCAAGAGATAACACACAATTAGCCAGAGCCCAGTCTTACAGAGAAGCACTCACTCCTTTAGATGCAGGACCAGTATTACTAACAAAACCTATGCAGCTAAAAATGGCTTTTAATGCGCCTGCCAAACCTCTGCTCACTATATGGCCTTTCCCAATTCTTTCCCTGTGCTGTAATTCTACAAGAATGTGTGGTTTCTGAAGACTGCAGTCTGGCTTTCCTGAAACAACACAAGATGCTGGCCGACTGGCGCTCCACCCTGTGCTCCAGGTTTTACTTTACCACCCCCTTACCAATGGGCTGAGCATGCTGGGGTCTCAAGAGACTCATCAAAAGAAATGTTAAGACACAGCATTTTCTTTTTTTAACAATAAGAGAGATGAAGCACTGAGCTCTACTCCATGTTAAGTGCATAAAACTTTGAAGACTGATCTCTCAACTAAAAACGGACAGATAAATGCTGTGAAAGCTGTGGAGCAGAGGTTGTGGTGGTACATCCCACACTAAAGAGGAACCACTATCAATAACCCAACCGACGGCATATGTTTGCAGCAGCTTTTGCACTGCAGGTCTAACAAAATGTGTCATAAACTCTCTTGTGGTTACCAAGTCACACATAGCGAAGTGAAACCCCACTAAACAAAAGCAGAAACTGTGACAGTGAGCAATTATCTTCAAAAAGACGTCTTCAATAGACTCTTCAGAGCTGTGTGTGTGTGTGTATGTTGATGCAGAGAAGATGTGGCTGTGAAACCCACGATTTCACTATAAAAGAGTGAACAAACTAAAAACTTGACGGTACTTGTTTTTCTACATTACCATAGGTACCGGGGAGATGCAATTCTTCTGGACATGATGGGGGCAGTATACGCTACAAGTGTTCTAGTCTACAACTAAATGCTGAAGAAGAATAAGAAGAAAGCCAGCCAGCACAGAGAAACAGCGCCTCAATTTACCGTACATCTACAGCAACTGCTTTCCCGACTTCAACTGGAGCTCCCAAACAAAAAGTAATTTAGTAAACTAACTTAACAACTAGTTAGTAAACAACTTCACATGCTTGCTGTCTGGGAGTTCCAGGTGAACTCATGGAAGAGGGACCGTATGCTGGCTGTGTGGTGATGCCAGGCTTTAGAGCAGCGGGTCGTGGGTCCAGAAGATTTGCATCTCCTGATTTCATGTAAATCATGCTTTCCTCGCCCCCTCCAAACCCATTAGAACCTTGAAACTAAACAACTGACAGTGAAAAAAGAGCGAGACGACACTGTCCGTCCCAACCCCCCCAAGTGTTATCCTTAAATTACCGTGGTATCAAAATGGGTATCAAGAATCATGAAATTTCACTGGTATTAGTATTGGTGACTAATTTTACTGGCATGACATCCATAGTTGCCACTATTGTTTTTTATGTTGAAATGTTTAAATAAAGAAATGAATGTATCCATTACAGTTATTTGTCTTTATTTTCTTACACACTGTTGTTTCAACTTTGGTATCAACTATCGTGTACTTTTTTGGCTGATACTGGTATCCACTACGAGATTTTTGGTATTGTGACATCCATAGTTATAGCTACGAGAAAATTCAGGAAGTCTTGATTTGCACTTATAATATGGCAAAAGTAGATTCCCTTTGATCAGAACATTCAGACGTTCATAAAAAATAGTATTCAGCAATGCATTATTCCACCTTTAAAACGTTGGGATGACTCATAACAAAAAGATTTGAAGTCAAGTCGAAGAAGCAGCGCAGCATATTCTGGGTTGTCTTTGCATAATGCAACTCAATAGGACTTCACAAAGTTTCTTAAGAGTCACAGAAGACATTATACTACTATTTTCCTAGTTGTCCTATTGTGTGCTCATGGTACAATTAACAGGGACCCACTCACAAAAAAATGTCTCCATGTAGTGGTCCAAAACTCCACAGTGCCCCTTTAAGTTTGGCTTAGTTCAACAATGACAATGAAAAATAAACGAAACAACTCCTGTGTTCGCTTAAAAACTGTTTCAAGGGTTAGTTGAGCAGCACTACTGGACATAGGGGATGATCACTTACTTAAATGTTATGAGGCTTAAAGTTGCTTAAAGCTTCTGAATATCCCTTCCTCTTTATATATCCAGTATTTCATTCTTTGTGATGAATCTGAAAAGCCCTGCAGAGCTGGGAAAGCTGGGAGACTCCCGGACAGAAAGGGTATCCTGCTAAGTGGAGGATAGTGATCATGCAGCCATTCCACTCAGCCACCCAATCACTTGATTAAACAAATTGTCATCATCAAAGTAATCAAGCTTTGCACCCTGCCTGCCAGCTTCCATTATACCATGAAAACTGGTTTAGGCATAGCATGGAAATAATACGGATTATTAAAGTGAAGCTATGACCTTGGCTAATGTCGCTGTCAAAAGGCCTTACATTTTTGAGGGTGGAAGTTAGACAGAGATGGCCGAAGAGAAGGTTGAAAGCAAAGAGTCAGACCAAAATAGATAAATCCAAAAAGTGAGAGACAGCGTGTCAATGAGGACAGCGTAAAAACTGATTTGTGTCCTAACATTTAAAATGTCCAAACCCCACACACACAGTGAAGCCTGCAACCTGAACACAGTCAACCATGCAAAAATAGATTCCCAGTAAAGGAGTCAAAGGGTCAACCATGTACCTGACTGTGGACACATTCTCACTGGCAGCCTCTGTTTGTTTAGAGACCTCTCCCTGAAATTTTCCACCCGTCAAGGAGGGCTGTGTGGTCTCACCCGTAAGGAGAGCGCCGGCAATGAGCGTGTCAGCGGTATTTGCATTTAAAATCAAAATGGATTCCATCTGACACAGTTTCTCTGGTCTAAAGCCTCAGTGGGCTGGATAATAAACCCAATCCCTTAGCATAATGGAGGACTGACTGCTGGGCCGCTGAATGCAGCATCATGCTCTGCTGAAAGGGTTTACAGTCGCAGTTGAGATCACAGATGGCTGTTAACAGAATGCATTAGTGAAGATTAACTCGCCTGGTAGAATCGCCACATTATCGCTCTGATCATGTTAACAACCACAGCAGGAAGACAGTGTGGGGTTTGATAAGGCATGCAATTTGACCTGGGGCAGCACATTTAATTGTGTGTCAAATTTACTACCATAAATGAATATAAGAATATTGTCAATATCAAAATGCCATACAATGTAGAACAGCAGTCCAGATGTGCAGACTGTGCAGGCAAGTAATGTTACTCTTAGGGTGGTATAATAAAGTGTATACATGTTATATGTAATAAACATTACTCATTTTCCATTTCTGTAAGACAACTAGGGCTGGAACAACAGCAAATTAATTAGCAACCATATTTCGACAATTGATTAACCTTTCGTAAGCAAACATGTCAAACGTCTGATTTTTTAACTTCTGCACTGTGAAGATGTGTTGTTTTTTATTTGTCTTCTATGGCAGTAAATGGAATATGTTTGTGTTTTGGACGGTCGTTCAAGGTTAATTAAAGACATCCATTTGGAAGGGCATTTTTCACTTTCGCCCAGAACATTAAACGATAAAATCAAGAAAATAAGTGGCAGTAATTGCCACTTGCATAAGTAACATAGGCTCACTTTGTGGACATTACATGTCAATGCTGATATTTTTTGTGAGAAAAACACCTTTTCATAATAGACAAATCCATAAACATAAGAAAGTACATAAAAATCCCACCTGTTTTCTTTTTCATATTACTGACTATAAATTGTTTAAGACTTGGTGTGAAAAGGCCCTCAGTCTGATCCTCAGTAGCAAATGAAACTCCACTCCAAATATTTTCTTTACTTAAGTGCCCAGCAATGTTCCTTTATAAATGTGGCCCCTGCTTCACCAATGTTAGCTCATACAGTCTTACAGTGTGAGTCACTGTCTGGACCACTTTGGTGATGTGGTCACAGTTTAGACTTTCAAACATCAGATGCCACAACAGCACAAAGGAACATCTGGATACAGATAGGATCTTGACATCACGGTTCCAATAAATCAAAATATAGTGATGAATCAAACTACAGCAACATCAGCACTCACCATTGCCTTCGAAATTAAACTCAGATTAGGCACTAGGATATGAATAAGGTTTTGCCAAGAATATGGAGTGTTGGAGACGAATGCACTTTTTTCTAAGCATGGATTTTTCTAAACATCTTATTATTAAATTACAGGTTATGTGCTCATGAGGACAGTATTAAAAAAAGCTGGAAACATTCAGGAGACTACTGAGACTACCCACGTGGAGACAAGGATGGAAACACATACTTCCTCTTTTTTTGTGATCCATTACAATTACGAACACATCTCAACCATGAATACCGTAATTCCTCAAATTGAAGCCGGGGTCTTTATTTACCTAAACCGCAGAAGGTAGTAGGCTTTTATTTGAGGCAGACTGTTATTAGAGGCAGGTCTTTATTTCTAATAAGTTTCATTGTTTTAAATAAAGTGTTTTAAATGAAGAGCCGTGGCGTTCCAGTGGACAGAGAGCATTCATTTTTAAAGAAACATTTGTAAAAAATATCACAACAACAGCCAGAAGGGCGACAGAGCAATATGGGTCCGAAATAATCAAACACCACCACTGTGTCAGTTTGAACCCTGTAAATGTACCGGGTATTTATTTCAAATACAGGTACGACAGTATTGCTGGCAGATTACATAAGAGCATACAGTAGTTACACCAGTATCTGAGTAACGTTAGACGGTAGCTAGCTAGCTTCATTTCTAGCTCCAGGCTAACTTTTTTCCTCCCACCTCCAGCTAGCTAGCTGTGCTCTGCTCCTGTCGGCTGATCTCGTCAGCTCATCCTTCTGTTTCTTCCGGTGTCGGATCCTCCTGGGGTCAATGTTGAAATGTCTCGTAGCTTTTTCACCCGAGTTTTCCTCCGCATACTTTTGTTGTTGAAACGTCCGTCACTAGCACCAGAGCCGTCATTCTTTGCTGTCACTAAATGAGACCAGGGATACATCCAATGTAGCTACTGTCATCTAATGGCACCTGGTGGCATACTTGGCTGAGTAACACATACAGCCGCACTGACTAAAATACCGGTAGGAAAATAATACTTTACATGAGTACCATAACCCAGAAAAAAAGCATGAATATATTGTTAAATCTGTTAAATTAAATTGGTAGAAATGTACATTACGGTAAACTTGAATGCACATTATATTAAAGGCACTTAGCAGATTATCCACACTATTTTTTCCCCGGCCTTGATTTGAGGCCGGCCTTTATTTGTCCATGTTGACCACGCCCCCGGTCACTTTCAGAGGCCCAGCTTTTAACTGAGTACCGGTCTTTATTTGAGGAATTACGGTATTCATGAGCTCTCAATTGCACCCTTTAAAGCCACTGCTTTTCACCAAAACAAGATGAGTTTACACACAAGCATGCATTTAGAGGAAAAAAAGTGCTATGCGCTATGTGGGGAGTTCATTAATGAATTTCTCTATCAAGCTCATCAGCTTTCCCAAATACCCTCTGGAGTCTCAAGAGTTTTCTCATTAAAACAGTTCTAAATGAAATGACTGCATGGAGTATAATCTGTGTTTCGTGATAGACTACACCTTGCATAGAAAGCATGATGTACACACCTTAACTCATTTGCTGGCGTTTTGCGTCAAGATGGGGGGGAGTACATTTCTTTCTGCTTGGAGGAACGCCAGGGCAGATATTAATTTGGTGTCTTATAGAGACGATAAAGTGTGCTCGTAAATATGGGTAAGCACAGATGTGTTAAATGTGCCGTGCCATTTTCCACAGCAATCTTTGGAGTTACATGGAAAAACCTAGCTGACGTCATGGCTTCAAATGTCTGCCTTTTTTTTGGGATAGTATACAGATGGAACACATTTGGCCCTAAGATCATTATCTATTCAGCAGAACAAAGTCAACCAAGAAAGTTTCACAAGCAGCTTTTGATTTCACGTCATCCTTTAACGAGCTAACCAACAAAACCTGAAACAACCACAATCCACACTAATGATATTTAATACAGGAAAAACAGAGTAGAGTAGAGTAGTAGAGTAATAGAGTAAAGCTGTCTAATTCAGCTTTGCAGTAAATTGCAGCGATCCAACAATTGTTGTAATGATTTTGATGTGCTTTGGCATATGGACTCTGGACCGACATTCCAGTCAACAGTATCGCAATAAGGCATCAGATTCAACTAAACACCAAACATTTGCTTTTCAAATGTGAGGATTAAATGTTTTTTCTCTGTTTTTACTTATATATTTGGGATTTGAACTAGTGTAAAACAAAAAAATGTGAAAAACTTTTTAAATCTTATAAGAATAAGGTGAAAGCACAAAGTATCTTTCACAATAATTGGAACATGAACAGGGCAGATTCCTAAAACTCTGACAGACTGTTACCAAAGCAGACCAGTCCAGTGGTCACATACCAAATATCACTCGTGGCACTCTGTTTACCATATGGGTTTATCTCTTTCATTTGACCCCCTACAGAGTTAGACATTTTTCACACCTCACACAGTAAAAGGAAGGCAGGGTTCACACTCCTCCCCCACTCATTTTCCTTCATCTCCCTCTTTTTTTCCTACCGACTGAAACTAGAAGGCAGTAAAAAAAAGAGCGAGAGAAAGAAAGGAAGAAAACAGACGTCTTGACAGGGTTTTCCCCATTTCTTTGTCACAACCACAATCCCCTCAACTGCCGTTCTGCCAAGGAAGTTTCCATTTGCTAAGCTAATTAAATAGAAGAAAGAGAGGAAGAAAGAGGGTGGGTACAGAGAAAGAGTAATACTCCAGGTCTACTATGTCTAAATATTTTCATCCAGATTGCCACATGCAGAGGCTTTTATTGTCCAATGTTGCAGCCTCTGATTGTTTGCTAGCTAAGAGTGGCTGTGGCCCAACATAAAGCAGTGCTGCTGTTGCCGTTTTTGCTGCAGCCACATCTCCCTAATGTGTTTTCCCTATGCCTTGGTGGCTGGGATGACGGTGTATTTTAAACACGTGGCTATAAACTCACACACACACACACACAGACATACCCAGAGGGACATAAAAAAGACACGGACGCACAAACCAGCACACACAAACACATGCACAGTCAACAGAGTTTGGCTATTTGTGAGTCTTTACTAGTATGCACAAGTCCTTGCCAAAGTAAGAGCCTCGTCCAACTCGTCATCAAGGAGGAGAGAGGGGAGAGCAAAGCAGTTCCTTTCAAACACACATACGTCCTGCAGATGTTGGCATACTCAATGCAAGCACTCACATCTTAAGGGAAGGGAAAGGAAAAAAATGTGATGTATCTTGTGTGAAAAAAATAGAAAAATATACCCTTTCCCTTCATTCCTTCCAGATGCCTGAGAGGGAAATATAATATAATGCCACTGTTCTCAACCTAATCCAAGATACTGTGGTAATGCCAGGCAGCATCTTCACCATGCTGGCAGGGAGATGGCAAGAGTGGTGCAATGTAGAGAGGGACAGAAAAATAGTAACACTGGGGAGGCAAGAGACCATGTGTGCAAATGTGCATTTTATCTACTTGTGTTTGTGCTTGCATGGTGACAAAACAGGAGTTCATGCATGGACACAGATGGATTCAAGGCAAGAGGGGGTCGGGGGTGGTTGCTGTTGTGCTTTCAGTGGTCCAGCAGCCCCTGCCTCCTGCCTTATGTAGAGTCCATTAGCGATTGCATAATGCTTGGCAGACAGGCACTGAGTGAATGCACCCCCCCTGAAGGGTCGGAAACTAGCGAGGAGGTAGGTTGCTCTGCAGAGCGAGAACCTCGGTGTTCCCATGCGTGTCGGTAGTGGATTTATTACAAAAATAAAAAGAAAGCAATAGCCTTTTTCACAGTCAGACAAAACATGCACAGTTGAATGCAGGGGAGCTAGTTGTGTCTTCGGTTTGAGGAATTCTAGGTTAATGCAAAATAAAAGAGAATCATTAAATATACAGAAGGAGAAGCTGCAGTCGTCGCACAGCATTTGGCCTCTGCTTCTGTGTGGCACTAAATCCTTTCATTTCTCTGCTCTGTCATTACCGTCTTGCACCTCAACATACAACTTACATTCTTTATTTGTTTCCTTGCATATTATTCCTTGCTCCACTTATTTCTTTACATTACCTCCTCTTAAATACAGAATGACAGAGAAGAGGGTACATATTTTGCCCACCCACTACAGACAGGCAGTTTACTTATTCATCATGAATCACATTGGAAATGAAGTGCTTTAGATAAAGCATATTGCTTTTATGACTGAAGAATTAAGAGAAAATGTCCAATGTACAGTACAGACCTCATTCAGGCTCTAAAAGCCTTGGGCTGTGAAACGGTTTTGGGTTGCATTCAGTTCAGTAGCCGCCGAGAGGGTTTCAGCAGGATCAACAAACATTAATTTAGAAGAAAATAACACGCTTTCAGGATTCATATAGACTTCAGATTAATCTACACAAAAGGAAATAGAAGTGTGGGTTATTTGTTCTTGGTGCATCGAGTAGTGAATGATGCTTGAGGATATGTGTGTGTTTATTTGAGTATTTGTCTGGAAAAATGCACTAGACAGTCTTAAGTTGCGAGGAAGGTCAGGCTGTGCTGATCATTTCATTACCACCAAATCAGCAGAAAACTTCCATTTAAGCCAGAAAATGAACCTGGAATACTGCTGCATGATAATACATCACTCACAATACACAGCCTGCACCTTTCCCCCTCCCTTCAAAAGCCATCAAAGGCTTCAAGTTGAAGTCTTGTATTTGCTGCAGTGACCTTTACACTCTTGAAATACAATAAAAAGGGATTTTTCTCAGGCTTAACATGTCTTTTTTTTCTGACCACGTTTGTCATAGCTATCCGACCTCACTTGCCCTTTTGAGAAAGGACCAAGACAGCTTTCACCTTCATCTCCCATCATCATAAATGGGGTCAATCTAAGACAAATGCCCAGGAGAAGAAACTAAACAGATATGTGAAATCTTCCTTTGGTTGCCTCCAGAATCCCTTGAACCTGATCAGAGACATTCCATGTAATTTTGAATCTGTTTCTCCTCCATCCTCCCATTTCCCCCTCTCAAACCATCCTTAGAAGCCAGGCTCACACCAAACCCACCCTCCTCTGAAATGATTCTTTTGAGTCCAGCATCAGAGTGCGAGACAGCACTCAGAACCCCCTTGTAAATCACAGATGTAAAGGGAGGTGAACAACCCCCACGCTTCCCACCAAAACATGACACAAATTACAGACCACAACATCTGGTGAGTGGCGTGCACCGAAACACAACAGGGTGGGCCGAGCATATACAGCCTGGCTGAGCCTAGCCAAACTCTTCCTCCTCGTTCACAAAAGTTCTTGGAAGGAGATGAGTGGGAAATGTGAGAGAAGAGAGTAGACCGTTGCAGTCCAACATTCACTATGTTGACCTCATCTAGAGATGTGATAACAACACAGTGGCATGGCTCCACTGTGCCATGTCACATCCTGCAAAAACAGTATGTTCCATCAACATGTGCAGAGATCGCACATGTTGCATTACTGTCAAAGCATTACTTGCTAAGTAAGATGATAAGCAGGCAAGCCAACAAAAATAGGAAATAAGGATCATAAATGGTATCTGGACAAAATCACAGCCTTTTTTTAAAAGCCAGGAGCAGTGAGTTTTATCTGAATGTTTATTAAAAGCAGCCAAGTGATATTCTGTAGAGAGTTATATGGTACCCATGTGATGTGATGGGGTAATTAAAACACAGACATATGTGCCTAAAGCAGGTTATCAACCACTTGTCAACACCAATATTGAGAATCAATGTCACGTGTCAAGTCCCAGTGAGGCCCTTCAGGGGACATAGAAAACAGGGAGGTGGATATTGATCAGGTTAAAATTTGTGTGTGTGTGTGTGTGTGTGTGTGTGTGTGTGTTTTGTCGGTGTAAAGTCATTTAGATGTTTATGGTCAAGCAAGAAAAAAATCTGACAATGCGATTTTTTCCCCCTGCGATATATATTGCGATATGAAAAAAGTTATCTCTATTTGGAAATAATAAATCATTCTCGACTATCGCGGTGATTTTGTAGCGGAGTGCATCTACGTAGAAGATAAAAATGAATAAGGATCTTTTCTAATGTGAACCATTCTTTGTTGAACTTTAATGCTTTACAAACACCAAAGAAGTGAGCGCTGTGACTACTCTTCTGAAGTGATTTTGGAGAGTAAATTAGGTAGAAATACGCTGGTTCACTAGCATGACACCATTGTATTCATATAATATTATCAATCCAGGCTAAAGTGTATGACAATGACTGCATGTTGCTTCCTTTAAATTTCAGGTTGGGGTCAACTAGGGGCCAGCTTGTTAGTTAGATAAATTGATCAGACCTGCATGTCACGCGCACTAGCAACAAAATCTCTTTATCCAACAACAATTAAATCAGTGTAAATTACGTTACATCAGACAGACTTCTGTAGTAGATTATTGTTACGTTTCCAGTGTCACGCATCCAAACCCTAACGTTAGTTTGGACGGACGGACCCCTTGTTTCTTTAGGCTAACTATAGTAGCTTTAGCCTGGCTGGTAGCAGCTTTCTGTTGGGAAAATGGCCAGGAGACGTTCTGATTATGTTGCATTTATCAGGAGATTTAGTTCGTATTTATAGCAAACATAAAACACCGACTACTGTAGCTTTACTGACTGCCCATCGAAAACTACGCGCATCACTGTCAGCGGCAGCTGCTGCCTACGGTGCTTTCGGAGAGCCTCACTTCCTATAACAGTAAACCCTGTCGGACTAACATCACATACACACGTTTCCCACATGGCTACCTGTCTTAAAGGGGAAAGGTCGGAAGGGAATAATCATATAAAAAGAAAAAGGTGAAAGTTTACTTTTCTATCAAGCAGCAAAAAAGGATTAGCGTCAATTTCGCAATATCCTGCGATGTGACTATCGCGCATGCGTACATCGCAATGTCGAGGCTAAAACACAATATCGTTCAGCCCTAATTTCAATCCTGCTATATTCTTATCTCATATTGGTGGATTTTGTGATTGGGATATTATACTCTATATGGCCAGGAAAATACCAGCCTGTATAATTGCACTGTAATCTAATGTAGTATTGCAAAAAGTGCTCCCTTGGCGAGACTTTTAATTGTTGTGGACACTGTAGTACAAGTACTGTCCTATTATACTATTTTATTTCTCATTTCATGGGCACTTTGCGTACATTGGACAATTGTATAAAAATGATATACTGTACATGATGATGATAAGAAGAAAAAAAGTACTCTTAGGGTGACTTAGTGCAAAACAATGAGTCATTACAACAACAGAGTCTGAATCAGCTAATCAGCTGCTCCAACAGAGGAGGCGGCACTGCGCCAAGCGACAAGTCACAACCTACAGAGAAACAACAAGAGGGGACAATAATGACAGAGGCTGCACATGAAAGTGCCAAAATCTGTCGGTCCAACAGCCCGGCCGATTTGCAGGATAATGCACAAACACTCAGTTAGGCACTGTCTTGAACCTGAAACTGGATCAAGGAAACAGCAGCAACGTGTGGGTTTAAAACTAGGCTGATAATACAAAGGGGAAAAGATAGGCTACATTGAGAATACAAGTTAGGATATTGCTCAATGAGCCACATTAACTAAATGTCCCAACGGTGTTGTTTTTGCCTCCAACGTCGCCTTCTAGACAGCTAACCCTAACCTTAACCCTTTACGCTGCCTGGAAGGAGACGTTGGGGGTCAAAAAACACCAAACACCTGTCCCAACCATTCAATCCTTGCCACCAAAAGGAAGAAGAAAACAAGAGTTTATTTGTATGTCCAATAATAATAATAATAACGACATTTACTATACTCAAGAATGAATCCATTTCGCTGAGTATAGGGATCTGTCCACAGCTGTCTTATGAATCAAAAACACAATCACTGCAATACAGCTAGAATGCTCATATAGAGGCTCTCTGTGTTCCCTAAAAGTCAATGTGTTGATCATATCCTTCATTTCTAAAGGCATATACAGTAAGCTAGTCTATAACCTTCCCAGACCATGTGATATTTTCAAAGCGTCCCTCTAAATATTAGATTTAGTGGTTATTCAACGAATTCATAGCTTTGAAAGAGATGTATAAGCAACAGATAAAAGCTCGTTGAATAAACTTGATCCACATAGATTTAGATCCCTTTAAAGTATTGCTCCATGTTACGAAAAAAAACTGAAGCTGAACACCTACAGGCAAGTACTGAGAAGCACATTGACCTCTATAGGCTCCATTTGAGCTCGCCATGCATATTTCAGTATTTAATATGATTTAAAGAAATATTATTATAGGCTGAGTCTTGTGCAAAGTGGCAGCAATGGGTCTGTGTGCTTGGTTCTCAGGCATAACGATTCAATGGATTAACAGTCCCGACTTCTCGGCACCGTATGTAGGCTATACAACGTCGTTTATTCCATCATATAAAACATGTGTTTTGCACAACATTAAGAGGAAAACACACATGGAAGTCAACAAATGCTCAGAGGGTTTTCTCAAACAAAGTGCAAAAAGCAGCAGCGAGTGGTCCGTCCGCGGACCCGAGTTGCCTTTCTCCCCCACAGCTATTACCCCGTTTTAAGTTTGCTGTCCAGAAACTTACCCTTTCCCCGGAGAGGAAGACGGTCAGCCCGAGGGTCAAAATTATCCAAACGTTTCTCATTATTCCTCTTAATTTATTCAAACGCGTTGTTACGGGTGAAATGTCAAATCTTTGCCCTCTTCTCCTTCTTTTTCTTCTTTTTCCCTTTCGCTTTCCTTGCACCCTTTGCTCCAACTCCTGCCGCTTCTCTCAGGAGTGAGATCCCACCGGATACGTGTTGCGTTTTGGTTATTCCTCCCCCCCCCAGCTCTCTCCAGGCACTTCTTTTTTCTCTCTCTTTCTTTTCTGTGTAAATCTGACAAAAATATACGTACTAATAAACACAGTTTAATTGCAAAGTCCTCCGTGCGCTTTGTGTCAGTGAAATCCGCACGAGACACCTAGCTCGCTCTCCTCTCCCCCTCAGCGCTCACTTGAAATAACCCCCGACAAAGCTTTATGCACGAGCACGACTGACGCTCTGGTGAGTGCGTGCGCTCTTTTCGGCCATGTCACCGCGAGACCGAGGGAGAACTTGCGACAAAGTAGCCAAAAAGGAATTAGGCTACACGACAACCGCAACAAACCAATTGTATTTTGTATTTACCTGCCATAAGTAATTCAAATGACTATCAATTATTGTATTTTTCTGCTGGAGAGGTCGGAAAACAGACTAATTTATCTCCATATCTAGATAACGATCATTTATTGCACTCTCATGAGGATTCCACTCAGCCACGGCACTAAATTCCAATCAAGTCTCGGGTCAATTATACAGCTACTTACGAACACATCTGATTAGTCGCTCATTGCTGCTGTATTTAGGCATGTCATGAAATCAATGCACCAGTCTGTATATATGAATAAAAAGACACACGCCATTCTGTTAGACATACACTACACAAAAGAGATGGAGTTGAACACTGAAATAGCTACATTAGTTTGTTTTATGACCAGGACGCCCCCCCCCCTCCCCCCAGTCCAACTGAGTTCAGACAGTTATGGGCAAAGTCTCCCCCTGCTGGTATACATGAATAACTTCCCCCCATAATCTACATAATTTAATAGGTTTTGCTTGAAAAAGAGGGTTGATTACCCGCATTCCTTCTTAATAGTATTTGTTTTTCTTTTCTTGTTAAATTTCAACACATTTTACTTATTGTTAAAATCTGCATTTCTGTGATGTTTTGGTGGATTTACATACGAGGGGGTTGCATGCCACTTGGTGACTTTAATATTTTTAGATGCACAATTGTTGTGTATTGCTGTATATGTTGAGTATTGTGTCTGTGTGTGTGTTGTTTTATATGCAAGTACGATAATAGTAAGATAATTTTATATTTTATGCAAATATAATGGACAAAAAAGTAATCTAAATCTGTAAAACTATTAGAAAGCTAATAACTTCTACCTCACATTTTCCTCTCTGTTACAGGTTCTAGCAGCTCAAATGAAACCGATTAGTCAGAAGTTAAATGTCCCTCTCTCTTAAAGGCCTCCTGTTTTCTTTATAAAGCTGTGTGCAAAATCTTTATTAAAAAAGGCTGTAAGCATGAAAATATATCCATCGCTTCACAGTCAATTAGTCATTAGTGCAACTAATGCATGATTTGAAAGGTAATTTTGTAATTAATCGATTCATTTAAAAAAGGTGTATTTTTTCCGCATAACAGCCTTCAAATGGTCTACTAATGACAAGCTTGCTAACACAATCTTCCACCCACTGTGAAATTTGTAGATCACTACAATCCATTCATTCCAGCGGATGCAGCATTTTCCCAAAACCTTTTGAAAACCACTAATCCCACCCAATAACAGTCTGCTCTTTGTGCACATTAAACCCTACAACTCCCCTGATCACATGTACTGCCAAACTAAATTCCTTAGGCACTTAGCTACCCATAATGCAAGTCAGTGTATACAATGCACATATACACAGCGTTCAGAGGCCTACAGTATAAATGTGTGTAGCACAGACTGTAGTAGAGACGTATGTGTGAATTGGTGGTGCTATCCCCACATTTTTACATGTATCCATAGTAATTTGGCTGGAATGAGAATATACTTGCTTTGGTGCTAGACATAAAAAGACGTAGATAATATTTGAAAACACAAACCACTGCTGAGTTCCACCACATAAGATAATATACTTGACATGGTTTAACTCATTAACCTTTAACACTCAGATGGAAAGAGGTGTGTGTGAGTCACATCCAAATTAGAAAGCTTGACTAATTAGTGCCGCTTCTGCAAAAAGAAAAACGTTCAGGAATTTTTGAGGCAACATGAATGATATCGACTGATTAACAAGAATATTATGTATGCAATTAATCAAGATGGTGCAGCTTTTATGTGGAGATTTGGCTGGTATTCACTTTTAGTTTAAAATCCAAATTAATTTTTTAAATGGCACTTTAAATTATTTCAGTTTAAATGATCGGTTGTTGAATTGTGATTTTCACACCAAAAGAGGGAGTGCAATCAATGGATAATTACATCATCTGATTTTGTTCCTTTTCTGTAATGTTTTGAAACCCAGCATTTAATATTTTGAGAGTTTACAGGAATTAAATCCTGCTGTATTTACCGAGGAAGGGATGAGGGATGATAACTCTTTACACCACTGATGATGGGACACAATCCAACTAGAAGACACATAATTTTAAATACTGACGTATCTAATGGGTAACTCTATATAGTTAAAAGTAATGTTTCGACGGTCTGGAAACTTCCTGCCGAGAGTTAGATAACAAGATAGATGCCATTCTCACATTTGTTCGGTAAATATGTAGCTGTTTGATTATGTAGTGATTAGCTTAGCATTAAGACTGAAAACATGGGGAATCAGCTAGCCTGGCTCTGTCCAAAGATAATAAAATCCACCTGCTAGCAGCAGTTTTGAAGCACACTACACACGTTATATTTGTATATGAAGGATTATGTGCGGGACCTTTTCTTAGTCCTGACCAGTAATTGCCCCACTGGTTGCTTGGGAAGTGGATCTGGCCAACAAGTCTGGCACAAAGGCCCTTATAAAACTGCAAATTGTCATTTTTACACTTTTTGTACAGATTACCAAATACGATATAATGTGATAATAATTGATTTTTAGAAGTGTTGGTATGCTGATTTGTTACCTTTGGACAGCTGTTTTCAGTCTAACTAAGCTAATCGGTTGCAGCTACCATACAGACTTATGAGTGGTATCGATTTTCTCACCGGATTCTTTTGCCTTTTGCAGTAATTTATATTAAAACAGATATTGTCTCTGCTTCCCAGTGAAGCACCTCTTTGATTATTCAGTCAGTCCAGTGAAAATCCCTTGTTTACTATTGTGTGAGGAAAAGTAAAAGTAGCCATCAGGGGATGAAGACAAGAGGAGAGAAAGTAACACATCCCATTTGATCTGAACAATTTTCTTTGTCCTCATCAAAGTGTTCAACCTCAATTATCTCAATAGAAACAAACAACAACAGTAAAACTAAATGTAAATTTAAACCAGGAATATTCTACATTTTTAAAACGAATTTAGAATATATCTTGTGGCCCTTCCCCCACCCTCATGCAGAAGATTCCTAGGCCTCCTCAGAGGGCTTAACTCTTCTCCTGGTGTCCCAGATTATACAGACAATTAGGGCAAAGGCAAAGCTCCTACTGCTTACAAGCCTGGCCGCAGAATGGTGTGTGTGTGTGCGTTAGATGTTATTGTCAGCCTGTTGTGGTGCAGCACAAGGACAGGGAATGATGGTCTTAAATAATCGAATTATAAAAAGGTGAACACAGATGGGAATGACAAAAAACTTTTTGTATACGATATAATTTCATTTCCCAAATACATATTATATCCAACGTGAACTATGCATGCAATGTGCTGGACTTCCTTATTTTTCATATGAGAATTGAATGTTTTTCAGACTCTATAGGAAGTGCAGACAATCAAAGTTGTTATGGATTTCATTATATTTTATTAAACAGCCTCACCAGCTGACAAATAAGAAACTGATTTAAATTCAGAAGCAAATACTGTTTGTTTGTGTGTGTGTGTGTGTGTGTGTGTGTGTGTGTGTGTGTGTGTGTGTGCTTGTGTGATGACTGCCCAAGGAGGTGCTTCTGAAAATGAGGCACACATGTGCAAGGTAGAATGAAAACTCAGCTCCTATCTTTCTCTCTGTTTTGACCCTGTGGGCTGTGCTGAGGAATGAGATTGGAAGGCCATACACATGCAATGCCTGTATTATGCCAATGAAAATGCACGCCTATAAAACATTCTGCCACTTTTACACATACACATCATTCAGTATCTGAGGTCACTGCCTCAACAATAGCTGCAGAGTTTCTAGTGTTAATGTGGGTGGGGCTGCCCTATCTGTCAAGGCCTGTCGACTTGGGTCCCATTAAGGATGACCTGCTACCTCGAACGTGGATGCCACGACTATCCTCAGTGTTGGTATTAACAACACTTCCTGGTTCATGGTCATCATCCTCATCTCTCTTGTTTTTCTGTTCACCATAGGGAATCAGGGTGCTGCGGCTGAACTGTCTCAATGGCTTGCCAAGAATCCCAAAGCTGATGAAAGAAAGAAAGAAAGACAACCCAAGTCATTTTTTTCTGTGCTATCTTAGCACAAAAACACACGAAATAAACACAATATATAAATAATTATGTGAAAAGTATTAGTCTATAAATCATTCAATTCTTGCAGTAGATTAAATATCTGCTTAGATGCCAATAAAGAATCCCATTCCATATGAACAGTGAGATTATGTGGTTAAAACCAGCAGAGCGTTCTTTAACACAATATGACCCCTGGGAAAACGGATAGTAGAGTCATGGAATGTTGCTGTTACTGCACATAATCACAATAGTGTTCGGTTTCATACTACTTATTCATATCTAAGAAATTGAAATAAAACTGGAAGGAAAAAAACTAAAAGGTTTCTTATCAAAGTAAAAAAAAAAACACAGCTCATTACAGCTAAATGTCTTTCAACTAATGATTAGCAAGATTCCAAAAAATATTTTAAGCTTCACTACATTTTTTCATAAACACAGAATCAAATGAATCAATCTAAAGTAGCAAGGGTTACTGCAGTACCTGACCCAATGTAAATAACCCTGCAGCTCTATGGAGCGTATGGTTTTGGTTTTCATGCTGAGATAGTATGGCAGATTCTGATGGCTCTCATCAACTCCCCACATACATTATGTAATAAAACCATAGGCATCCCCTTCCAGCAATCAAGGTCCGACCATAAATATAGATTTCCTAGGAATTGGTGGACCTGAGGATCTGGGTGAGGATCTGATCTGAGTGAGTATTGATCTTGACTGGCATGATGTAAGGTCTAACATTCCAGAAGTATCACGCAATCCAGACCATCAGCAGATTCACTACAATATACTTCATAGGACATATCTCTTGAAAATAATTAGCAGTCCTTTATGCACTTTCTGCCCCACTAAAAGCTCAAGGTACTGTACATATCTTCACATGATCTGGGTTTGCTTTCCTGTTTGTCAGTTCTGGAACAATATTGCATCCAAAATATATGCCCTGATTAATGATACTGTACCTGTTACTGTCAATGTTTGGATTCTGAATGATCTGTCAGCCCTCCGGCTCTCTAAAGCTCAAGAACGTGCTGTTTTTGCTGGACTTACAGCGACCAAGAGAATGATTGCCACCCGTTGGAAACCACCTCATGACTTGTCTATTCGTACCTGGCCCCTTTCTTTTGGATGTCATATACAGTATATGGAGCTCTCAACGGCTCACATAAATGAAGCACCAGGAAAGACTTTGGACACTTGGCTCAGCATTGCTGAATCCTTGAAATCCATGCTGTAGACTTGTGGTTGGTCCCTTTTGTCTTATGCCGGTCTCCCTGTCAATGCCTCTTGTTTGTTTGTGTGTCTGTTTGTCTGTTTTTGTGTGTCTTGTTTGTGAGCTGCAGATATCGTTCTTGCTGTTGTGTTTTTGTTGTGTGTCCCTCCTTCCCGTTTGTCCTCTCCTTGGTTTGGTGTGGAAACATTTGATCTCAATGAAGGATTATGGAAAAGGTGCACTGTGCCTTCTTTGGTATGTGTAGTGTGCTTTTCTGTATAATGTCATCTAGACCAATGTTTTGTACTTTTGCTTATTTGTTTAAAAGGTGCCCTGCTACACAAAACAGTTTTTGCTTGCATTTGTTTGCGTTAAGTTGTGAATGTAAAAATGAATGAGTCAAGCAGCTTAGTTTGTTGAATATTAATGAGAACTGGCACAAATCAAGCCTTCATGCAGGCTTTCTATACTACGCTGGAATGGCTTGAAAATGTTTCAGAGTCCATGGTAGAACTTGAATAGGGCACCTTTAAATAAAAAATAAAAAAATTGATCTCAAAATAAGGAATTTGTGGACCAAATGAGAACTAAAATGCCCAAGACATAATAATATAACTATTTGCTATCAGTTTTTTTTTTTATATAATTTTTCTTGTGCCCCTAGCGGTCCCATGCCACTATAGTATGCCCTAACTGTTTGTCTGACATCATCGTACACATTGTTGGCAGTCGTGAAACAGACACATCATACCCTTGATCAAAACAAATCCCACTCTCCTGAGTGTTATATGTGACATATTCTATGATGTGTTACACCACCTGACACTGGCCAGCTGCTGATTGAGCGCCTCCGTCAGCGCCTTGGTGTCACAGTGCTCGGCCTGCAGCGTGCTCGGCCTCCCGGCCCGGCTGCTGAGGAACAGATGGGGTGACCGTTCTTTGGGCGAGGGCAGCAGAGATACCAACAGTGGGGATCGCTGATTAAGTATACTGCTTAGGGTTGGACGCCTCTGGGACATTCTGGGGGAAAAGTCAGATCAGGCAGCAGGGCCAAAATGTTTTGGGGAATTTATCATATATTAAAACACCCTAGGGAAACATGCAAATGCAGAAAAGATATACTGGCGTAAACAGAAGGCAAATGTGTTAATGCTAGAGTGTGTACAATGTATGCTTGAGTGTGTAAGAATTTCTCTCTAATACATTTCACTTACTCAACTGGTAGTATAAAATAAGAGAACAAACTTAAGAACTTTCACTGTACATTTTTTACACTGTTAATTAAACCAAATAGTATAGTACTGGAGTCTAAAAGTCTTATAATACTCTGTCTTTACAGTAGTCCATTCACACACAGGCAACAGCTGAATACGCATTTTGAAAAGGATACAACATATTCCATTGTGTCATACATACCAATAGTACTCATGGTGGAACTTAAATATCCAGAACTATTAATCAGGAAAGCTGCCATGGTAGCCAGATTCTTACTATCCAGGTGTTATTCCAGAACAAATAAAAAATATATAGTGTATTGTTTTTTTATCATCTTTTTAATGTCTACAAGATTGGAAGCAGTGATGACTCTACTCCAAATCGTGTTGTGTAGTGTATATCCACCCTCAGGAGGAGAGCAGGCTTCGAGCTCAGCTTTTGATTGTTTGGTCTCAACCTGACAGCAGGAAAGAGCACTGGGCCTCTAACAGCTAACACATCTGCCAATCTTCTGTCTGACACAGCAAAGCAACATAAAAAAGCTGTCGAGCAGTAACTCCTATTGAAAAAAGGTATGAATCTGTCTACATCAATCATCATATTCCAGTTAGAGGTCGGACGTGACATCCATCAAACACAGACATCTTTACTGCCGGAGCTGTTATTTACTCCATAAAATGTGGAATTAGTGTCAGACTGGTTTAATATATTTATGGTTAGGCCATAGATAATATTAGTTAGCCGTTTAACCACTGTGTGCAACCTGTCCGGCAACAAATGTCAAAGTTAACAACTAGCTGATGAACACAGTGTAGCATTTAGCAGCTAAAAAAACTGCTAGCATAGCATATACTGTATAGCATAGTGTGGCAGTGTAACATAATCACAGAAAGCAGTGTTTTATATTGGCCAAATGCTTGTTGAGAGTTCAACTAACATGAACTCTGACCTGTAAATGTGCAGTAGCACAAGGCAGAACTGCAAAAGGCCAGACATTTATTCTTGAATTTGTCACTGAATTTAGTTTTTAAGGACAGTAAAAGAGACGGACAGCAAGTACTCACAAAAGTTGATGAGATGTGTCTGCCTTCAAAGATTGACCACTACTGAAACTTTGACCCAGAAGGCCACTATACTATATTAGCTTACCCTCTCTAACTGGCCCAGTAAGGGGAGAATTGGGCATAAATAAAGTCTAGTATAAGTTCACAGATATACTGTATGAACGTAAATAGTTAAGTCTACCCTTAAAATACATGTACAGTGCTAGTGAGGGTATCAACCCAACCTTTACTTCACTTTAACGTACCTGTGCTTGAATGTGCCATTACATCCCGTCACCTTGGAGTCAGCTTCTCCCGTCTTCGCTGAACCATTAACGGTAGTGAAGTTCATGCCTGAGTCACCATCAGTCCTGTCCCTCACTGCCATGTTGAAGGTGTCAGAGTACAAAAGACGCCCCACTTCCTCTTGGATGTCCCTCAGGTCTTTCCTGCCAAACGTCACCCACGCCACATAACAGAAGAAGCTGTACAAGCACTAGAAACAGAGGATGAGGGGGGAGAAGGAGGAGAAAAGGGTGTTATTTCCTTAATTCAATAGTTAAGACGTTCATCCATTTTGTTCAAGCATTCATTAAATGAATATCCAAATTGCTGTCTTTCTTATGGCCATTTAATCTTCTGTGTTTTTAAAAAGGTCACAACAGCTTTTTATATCCAAAGAAGGTCACATACAGAGCAGGCAATAAACTGCTGCTGTTAGTGTGACATTTCTCTCCCTGTCCACCCACCTGGCTAAATACTGGGGAGAGCCTGTCAAAGCAAAGCACCTGTGTTGAGTCAACATCTCCTCTCACTAACTAATTCATTAAGGCCACCAGGCATAACTAGCACTCAATGTTGTTCTGTTCTGCTCGCTGCCGTCTGTATTCACAGATGGTGAACTGGCCTTCACTCTGACCCGCAGAAGGCTTCATTTTTTGTGTGCAGATGAGGAAATACAGTGTCATATTTTTCAATCTGCTGGTTTAGCAAGGAAAGACATGTCAGGTCAGTTACGAGTCAAATGTATCACATTGAAGGGATTGCTAAGTAAGTGTACTAAGGTGATTAGTATTTGTAGCACAATATAGGATTCGAATTGCACCTACCGCATGTAGCAGCCATTCTGTGTTGTTTGGCGACATCCAGCCTCTGTAAAAACACATACAGTAAGAGCTCGGTATGTTGTGGCAAATTGATTAGTCGACTTCTATTCATGGATGACATGATCATTTTAGCACTGGGTCTAAATATTTGGTCAATAATCTGTTTGCTGTATGTATATACTTTGCGCAGAATTTAAACAGTGCGTAAAATATTTGAGAGCAAAACATTTAAAAAAACAATAGAGAACAAAGAACAACACTTTAAAGTCAGACCTGAGATACAACTGCACAACCAGTGTACAAAAAAGCATGCCCACACGTGATCAAATGAGTCAGAAAATCAAGAAACTAAAGAATAAAAAGAATTGCAAGTCAAATTAAAAACATATTAAACAATAATAAAGCGATTAGTCCAAAACTACTGAAAGAACCCAGCGTGATATCTTGTTAGCAGTTCAATTTACTTCAAAAGGTGCATAGGACCTGAGTAGTACCATAATACCAATCATAGTACAACAATATGAGTACTTGAGGTTAAGGCCTCTTTTTTATACTGCCCTTCAACTTTATCAAGATAAGAAAACACGATAAGATAAGAACACTCTTGGAAAGCACAAAGCAGAAATGTGGTACTAAAGAGACTTACTTTTGAAGATAACTACTTTATTTGTCTGACTCAGGCTGCTGATGTGAAGTATAGTATAATGGCTTAGTATGTGAATATCAGATGTTTTTCCTTTCTTACTATTAGGAAAGTTCAGACAACTTTGCAAAACAGAGAGTGAGAGTATGAGATAGTTCCTCGCAGATCTTACTTTGATGTTAGAATGACAGCAGAGTTTGGGTAATGACTTTTGTTCCTTATCCCATTTAGATGATCACAACACTTCAAATCATTCATATCATAAGATTTCCCTGAATTCACAGAATTGACCTAATCTATAAATTCAACTGAATTCAATTAAAATCAATTTTATTTATAGTTTTAATAGGAGTTATCTCAAGATACTTTACAGATTTAGCGATCTAGAACACACTTTATAATTACGACCCAACAATTCCAGTAATTCCCCCAAGAGTGAGTATTTTGTGTAACTTTTAGGAAGAAACCTGGGACAGACCCAGGCTCTTGGTAGGCGGTGTCTGACGATGCCGGTTGGGAGTGGGATGAACTGTGGCAATAATAGTCACAATAAAGATAATGGAACTATGACTAGAAATAGTTCTTGTAGTAGGTCATGGTGTAGCTGGGCACTGCAGGGCATAGCAGGGTGTAGCAGGGAATAGCAAGGTGCGGCGCAGGACTACAGCAACAGCTGCAACCATGATTTAGGTGCCACCCAAATCCAAGAAATACTAAATCATGCCCATGTTTGTAATTTCCAGCATAAATGAAATCCCCATCCTGGCAAATATATGACTGAGGGAAAATATTGCAGAAGGAATTACATTTTATCTGTCTGTTCTGAATCTGAACTAACACTCACTTGTGAAACGAGGTGTGTTGATGCTGTTGCATCTCCAGGTCCATGATTAGGCTGAAGTAGCAGACAGCCAGCTTCTTTTGTGCCATTTCCTTTTTGGCCAAAGCCTCTGGCATTATATTGTGCTCTGTGATGTCTACACTGGCAGGTTGGTTAGAAAGAGAAAGGTGTAGCTGTGATAACAAATAACACAACATTATAATGGCAATATACAACAGTAGACAACAGTTATACCGTACTTACGCCATTAAAGACTTAGGTGTATTCTCCAGACACTTGTATTCAAAGAAACAAGACAGGTAAAGGAGAAGGGTAGTCAGGACTTCATCAAGCTCTTTACTCCTGGACACAGACAATCAATGTGCATGTATGTATGGCTTATTTTGTTGTATAATGTACAACATTGTAAACTGTGTGCATGTATAAAGCCATGTCTTTGTTGGGCTTACTTCAATACAGCCAAGAAGCAGAATGGAATGGGAAGTGAGTAATTCTCCTGTAGCAAACTGACTGCAACCTCTACAACACAGAGAGTTTTGTCAGAACAGGGTCATCTAGCACTCAGTGGGTATAAAAATATCTCATTATTTGGCAAAATGCTATCACCATTTCAGAAGAGCAAAATTATGATATGATATGAAGATTGATCATTCAGGGATCGATTTTAATTTTGACAAAACAATCACTAGGTAATAGTAGTCATATTTTGGTTGTCCAAAAACCTCAATCTTGTTGGGGGGGGCACTTTGGGGGGGTCATGCAGTATTATTGTTTTGAGTTCATCGACACTTGCGTTTAACATCATCAATGCTGATGCGGTCCCCTCGCTTCTTCATCACTGAGGCCCTATAAGCATTCAAATGTGCAGGGCTCAGGCTCTTTCTAATGCGTTGGCACCCTCTACTGTTCAATGTGAAGATCTCAGCCAACCTGAGGAATCAGCAGTGATCAACATGTGCAGGTTAGTCTGTGAATGCGAGGAGCAAAACATTGTGTGTAATTACAAAAAAAAAGATTGGTGAATACAGTGCTATGTAACTTCTGTCCATCGAATAATCATAAACACAGTTGAATAATGTGAGCACATGCATGTTTAAAGACTGATAGCTGCTTGTTGACCCAGGCCTACCATTCTGATCGCTGCTGAAGATTGTTGAAATGGACATTGGTTTGTCTCGTTTTCCTCAAAACACCCTCCTCTGTTGGATTAGAACTACAAGAGAGGGAAGAGGTTTACTATATGGGGAGATCAGGGTTGGTTGTAAAAAAGAGATTGTTGTAACACCACTTTCACCACAAAGACTTTAGAGTAATGTATTCCTGACCTTGCATGTGAAATTTCATAGCTGTGAACAAGTGTGCAACACTGATTTTCAAGTCTGAAAGTTTTGTTGTTTTTGACCAAGTCTATGTTTTGATTAGTCCTCCTGATGTTCACATGTCTTGTATTAGATTAGAGAGGAGTCTCTTTTGTAAGGTATGTAATCTAATTGTCTAGAAGTTGTGGTGTGGTCTCATCGTATTATTTTTTTTCCTAATGTTACAACTTACCCCGGTAGTGGGGTAACTTGTAACATCAGTTAATTAATTATGCAATATAACGATGGATATTATGAAAACATTCCTATTCGTTGTAGACAATTAAGGGTACATTTGAGAGCGCTTACAAAAAAAGGCAAGGAGTTGAAGACACAAAAGTGTTACAACCAGGGTTAAAAATGAACTTTTCCATCCACCAGCCAAACGGCTATTGAATGTTCAAATTTGACCAGCCAGTCATTAGAACCATCCCCGGTCTCCCCTAGTCTCGTGAGACTAGTAGGTGCAATTAGGGTCAGCTGGCTCACCTGACGAACTCCACAGTTCGAGTTTCATCACTCCACACCCAGTGACCTCGAGCTGGTGGTGACGTTACACTCACCTGAAAGGTAACGGTATTCTTATCGGCCAGACATTTACATGTGTAAGTTTAGGGTAATTGTAGCTTAACATTGACTATCAACTTACTGCATTTACACATTTCAAATGGTTCAACAGTAAAATTGCAGCACAAACACCGGTAGGTTAGCTAATAGGTTACAGTTAACGTTAAATAACTTCATGGAAAGTTTTGTTTTGGTCACAAACCCTCAAGCCGTTTGAAGTTCGTCGGTATCAATTGTGGCAACTTACGTTTCTCGGCTCCTCGGGATATTTCGGCATTTTTATGAACAAAAGCTTCTGCAGGGTTAGCTCGTTCGCCTTCCTACTTGCCGTTTGCTAGTGTTTAGGCACTATATCCAAGCAACAGCCAATTGGAAGAAGCTGCCCCGCTGACGTAATCTTATACCTTTTGCTAATTTTACGAGAGTTGCTTAAAAAGGTTTTCCTCTCCAAAAAAGTACAAATTACTTTTGCTTGGTGGTCTCAGAAATGCTAGCGGTAAAACAGGATGAACACAATGGATTTCCATACGCTCTATACGTATGTGTAATTGTCATTGACAGTTCTTTTTATAGTTTGCAGCCCTAACGTTACACCCTGGTACCAAATTACCTGGCCTGGGCTACATGCGAAACTAGGATTGATGTTACTGGAGTTTTAGAACAGTTCATGAAGGGTTAATATAAAATATTTTTGTCGAAACTGGACTTTACGTGCTTTTTGTAAGAGGTGATAGTTCATCTGTTTTGGGACTGCATCTATAATGAATTATTTGAGACTGACAACTTTCTTCAAATAAATACATATTACAGTTGACTTTTGAGATAAACATATCTCATACATTATTAACCTGCATTTGATTTTTTTCGTTGAAAATGCACCATATCCAAATCCGGATATTCACAAACTAAAAAACCCAAAACAAGCTAAGTGCATTCAATTATTGTTACTTTTAGTATCTATCTTAATACCTTGAAACTTAGTGAGAACTGTATGCCCATTAAAATTAAGGCCATTTACTGTAGGCCTATATGTTTATAGAAAAGAAAAATCTGACTCAAGGTAAACCCATGGGAATCATAGCAGCATTTTGCATCCTGCTTTGATGTCTGAATTTTCATTTACATCCTGTTTTCTGTGTATCTGTTGTAGCCTACATTCTTTTTCACGCTCAATACATTTTCTTTAAAAATGGTTACATTCATTTATGAAAGAAATGCATACTTTAAATTGTTAAAATCTCTTAGTTATGCTGTAATAGTTTTAGACAGCTGGGGGGACTTCCTTTGACACACTGAACTCCTCTCTCCTATCTTCCTATTTTGTGTGCATCTATGTCCCAGAAATGCTTGTTACTAACCTAGCTCTGGGGAGTCATTCCCCGGAGTCCTTTTGTTCTTTTTCTCCCAGCATGTTTCCTCGGATCAGGGAGGCTCCAAAATCATGGTTACAGCTGTCGCCATGGTCCCGCTACACGTTCCCTTCCCTGCCACGATCTGCGGTGCCCAGCTACGTCCTGCTGTGCCTTGTAATGCTGCACAGTGCCCTGCTATGCCATGAACTACTACAAAGAACTACTCCAAACTACAATTTTTTTTTTTTTTTGGGGACTGTTATTGCCACTCTTCATTCTATCCCCAACCGGTCGTCAGACACCGCCTACCAAGAGCCTGGGTCTGTCTGAGGTTTCTTCCCAAAGGGGAGTTTTTCCTCGCCACTGTCGCACTGTTGCTTTCTCTGGAGGAAACTACTAGAACTGTTGGGTCCTTGTCAAGTGTCTTGAGATAACTCTTGTTATGAATTGATACTATAAATAAAATTGAATTGAATTAAAATGTGTCAGTTGGTTTCAATAAAGCATGGACATCTTGTAACAAAATACGTTTTATTTGTCATTCAAAACTACAGTTCTAAGAGGCCTAATGCAAAATCATGAGTTTAAAACTGTTCATATTTTATTTCCAAGCACTTTAATTTCCCCTCAAAATGCCTTTGAGATGGCTTTGCAATAAAATGCCCAAGATCTGCTTTTCTAAGCTCTCTAAACTTGCAAGTTAGTTTTTAAATGCTCTTTGGAGTGATGAGGTGTACGTTTTCAGTCAGGTAGTCCAGCCCCCAGCCTCGCTGTCTTTCTGTCAGGGCATCCAGAGACAGCAGCCGTTCTATATCACAGCTGTTCCCTGAGGGAAGAAATGCACAAATTAAAAGCCACAAATTAATCTAAGCCTCCATAGTCTAACATGTATCCAGGAATCACTTTCTACAGTACCATTGTGCTGTTCATATTTTGTGGTTGATTTATCGATTTATGATAGTACAAAATACACTCGGCCATGATTGTTCTTAACAACACTTACCAAACAGGCTGTTTACTTGCTCATCGGGCACCAAAAATGGAGGACCTGAAAGACAATTACTTATTGTTATATATAAGTACATTTTATTTTCCCACTGACCGTATGCAAACATTTTAAACTGTTAAATAAATTAATATGTTCTTTTGTTTTAGTACCAGGTGTGTAGGACCTGTTATACATTGCCTGGCATTTTAGACACGAGGACAGTTACCGTTATATAATTCAGGATTGTATAACAAAGTGTCCAAAAGGTATCTGCAGTCTTTGGCCATGAGAGAAATGACGAGAGCAGCATACCTGTGGTATTGTGAGAAAGAATGTAGTAAGACAACATGAAGCATACGTATGATTAGATTACAGAATGTAACCATACTGTGCTATATCTAATAAATTACCTGATGTTAATTTCATGGAATTGTGTAGATAAAATAGTTTTAAGAGTCATTAGGTGTTATTTTTCAAAATGATGAACATTATATTTTAAAATAAAACTTCTGCGATTTTGAGTCCTAAAAAAGAATATCAAATCTCAATAGAGGGTTCAATCTCATCTTACTTTTCTCTGTCTCTTGGGTTGATGGCCACTAGAGATCCTCTGTCCCAAATTGCCCCAAACTGACCCTCAATGGAACTGTGATATGAAAAAGAAAACCGTTTTCAATTTAATTCTATAAATCTGTTTATTTGTCTGTGGAGGGATTTTTAGGTGCAGCAATGAAAAAGAAATAGTAATAATGGAAGAAACGTAGTGTACATACGACAGCAAAGACACTAGAAACAACAAGTCATTGCAAACATTAGGTTTACAAAGTGCAATGTGTAAAAAAATAAAAAATAAAGTGCATAAATGGAATGTATGAAGTGCAACAATAAAAGATGGACCATAGTTCATGGCTTATGGCAACAGTTGCCTTAGGAACTCAGGAGCTCCTGAGCCTAGGGACTTCATACCTCCACCCAGAGGTTCTTGTACAAGTAAATATTTAGCCACCTCTGCAAGTAATTTAATATCTTTAAAAGGGATTTAAAAAAATACAGTTTACTAACCTTGAGAATTTGTAAAGGTCACACTGATATATGGAGATATTTTTCTCTGAGCTCTGTGGAACATAGACAATGTGGATTAACAATTTTGTCCATATCTGTGTAAAAAAAAGCATGTGGAAATACAAGTGCTGCTATTTTTTGTCAATTCTGTATGATTTTCCTGTTAGATTTTGTACAGCATGACTTATTACATGTGTACAGACACTGGACTAGGATAATGAACTCCATTTCTCCCTTACAATGTTTCCAGTAATAGATTTTCTTAGAAATTGCGATGCTAATTGATTAGTTTAAGTAAGCTACTACCTTGAAGACCTTTGCTCCAGGTATGGCAGGGACAGGCTCCTCATTGAAGGTCATGTTGTTCTCCTCAAAGAACTGTTTTATAGCCTTTTCAGATATCTCCACCCCCACCACTGAATGGCCCATGTCTGCTAGCCTGGGATTCACACAGTAAAAGGGATTTCAGGGCACACTGAGCAAATGTTTCATTATAGGGTGTGTGTGTATATATGCTTAATGGGAAAGGAGAAATGATAACTGAATACCAAACATTATATGTGATATTCCATTATAGATGTAGTACATTTTCATACCACTTCATATCTACAGCTTTCCCACAGAGAGGGAAGAAGAAGCGAACTTCTGCCCGTCCGGCAAGAACTTTATCAATGTTGTTCTCCAGCATCCTGTCGGAAAAACAGTTGGCAGCAAAACACTTGTCATTCTGTGTGTGTGTGTGTGGGGGGGTTACATCATCACTCAATTTGAACTTATTAACCCATTAAAAACCAATCAAACTTAAAACCATGCAATCTCTGAATGAGATGGTGAATGTTTACACAAAATTAGTCTAGTTGATAGTTGTCAGTGCCTGTTCAAAAGGCATTTTCTCTGACATTTTCATGGGATCGCTGTAGTGGGAATGTGTATATACAGTTTGGTAATCTTTTAAAATTGCACATGCATTTAGAAGACTTTTGATTTCACTTATCCCACCAAGGAGACAGATAAAAGTGGGGTATTTACGTGTGTACATGAGGCTGATGGAAACCAATTCTGTTCTCCTGCCATCGTTCCTCCCATTCTGCAAGTGCCATGACCCGATCTGCCTGCGGTGCCAGCATGCTGGTTACGTTCGCCTGACCCCAACTGCTAGTGAATAACACAAAGCAGAGGGAGAGAGAGAAAGCAAAGAATGAAGAGAGCAGTATTCATATGGCTGCAGACAGGGGTGAGTACCCATCATTCACACAGCCACACTTTCCTTCCTGCACATAAACCACATATATAAAGCATCTGCACGGTAAATGTCTGTGTGTGTGTGTGTGTGTGTGTGTGGGGGGGGGGGTTCAGAGTGCAGTTAGCAAGTTTGCAGGGTTACAAAACCAGGATTCCTATTGACCCAAGAACACCTGACTCTGATGGTAGATCATTACAGAAGAGTCAGCTGTAGACAGAGCAGACAGGACTGAGCTTTAAAAATAGAATAAAATGCCTTATTGTCATTGTACACCTGTGCAATACTTTCCAGTGTCAACAAGAAGGAATATAACATGGAGTATAAAAAAGTAGTGCAAAAGAAAAGGGGGGAAAGGTCATGTACACAGAGAGTAATTTGTGCCATCTAATGTGCAAAAACATGGCAAAACTGGAGCTTACAGGTTTTAGACTACAGTTATATCACAGGAATAACTGGTCCACCTTCTTGAAATTAAAGCATTTTCAATTAGTCATGTGAGTAATGAAACTCTGACGTAACGGGAAACACCCAAACTGTTTGCATAACAAGTCTTTTCTAATGAAGATATATTATTGTTTGCTGCTATGCTATGAAGAATGTAATCAATTGTCAAATTATGAGCAGAAGCGATCATATTTGTAATGTATAACAATGTCACGCTAGTCCATACTTACCCAGCAGCAGCCTGGCATAAAACCAAAAAAAGTACTTTTAAAAGAAACCCTGAATTGCATGAATTCCGCATGTTTGTAAACCGTAACAGTACCTTTCCTGAATGAAGACAGCTAATATTTGTTCAGCAACACAGCGATAGTGTAGGTCGAAGATTCTAAACCTGCAAGCGTTACCTTCAGGGTAGCATGGGTATGTTTTGTCCTGATTACCGTCTGTAAGGCGAAGTGTTTGTCTCACTGCCAGTGGTTGGTTTGACAACCGTGGCAGGACAGGTAGGAAAGCATTGCCTTACAGTTAAAACTCGCGGAAATATCGCACAGGTTTACTTCTGGTTTGGGAGGATCCTGATGCTGCATTCAAGTACATAGAAAAAATGGGAGATACCAGCATCCGACTTAACCTCTACCTACCTCACTTTTAAATGATTGCATCTGGGCCTAACAATTATTTTATATGAGTACACTGATCCCCAGTAAAGAAAATAATGTCTCCTACATGCTTCATTTATTTTGCTGTGTTGTTCTCTGTGGGAACTATGTCACGTGAAGGGGTTTCCAAGGGAAGTTCTAAGGCTTTTTTAATTTCAGACTCTATAGATCAGTAATTAACAGTTTCCATCCAAGGCTGTGGTCATCACCTCACGTTGTCATTTACCTGGTTAGTTATAACTAACTACCATGTATATTTTTCATGTTGTTCTTTTAACAAAAGCATAGTTTTCAAGCCTACTCTAATCGATAATTCATCGTATTCAGTAGCATGTCCACATTTAATAAAACATTCAACCTTTAAAACAATATTCTGGCACATGGAGCTTGATAATTCACTCTTTTCTATTCAAAAAGAAAATCCTCACTCAAATCCCCTGAGCTTAGATTTCTTCTGGAGTTGTCGACAGCACCTAATGGTCTCCCTTAACAGGTGGAATTTGCTTAGTCATGGTGAATTGTATCTTTGTTGTAGTGCAGAGTAGTTTAGTGTTATATATAGGCCTACTCAATTGACAAAAAAGTATCAATTTGATAATCGACTAACCAATCAAGTAGCCTATTTCTTTTCGGTCAAAACTGCCAAACATATTTTGTTTCAAGCTTCTTAAACGTAAAATATTATTGTTAGATATTAGTAATAATATACAGCCCTCTTCCCCATTGTCAGTTTAATGCGATTATATATTTAAATAGTTTTATCAGTTATGGCATTTCGATTCTTGATGCACTCGTTAGCTTACCTTTCTTTTCTTTTCTGCTGGGACCCCATTCAGACTGTGACAGCTGTCCCTTATCCTCAGAGAGCCTCTGCACTGTTGCACAGTGTTTAGTCTCGCTTGCCCCTCTGCCTGTCTCCACACTTGATTCGGGTTTAGCGCTGAGCTAGCGTCAGGTGACAAATCCAGAGATAAAATATTCTTTCAAAGGAGACAATGTGAAACGAGAGTAAAAACATTACGTAATCCGGACACAGAGCGGCGCACGAGTCTCAGAAATCCCGTCTTTACCGTGGAAGTAAGGCGCTCGTCACTGCCCTTAACATCACCGTGTTTACCCCATTGAACGTACAAAGCCGTGGTAATTAGGCAGGCACACATAGAATTTGGACGCTACATCAACACAATAGGCTACAAAGTAGCAGGCAACAAAAATAAGTTAGTTTCAAAACAACCCTCTACCATGATTCTCTACATCGAATTGGGTCTTTGGGCCTCCCCATGCATATCCTTAATATGTGAAGTAGGGCCTAGCCTATGTGCGTTTGTCTGTTGCCAAAATAAGGAAGCATGTTATTAAATTGTAATTTATTTTTGAGTGATAATTCGTTACATAGCCTATTGTCACCTCTATGGCCTAAAGTCTCGTCTTATAAAATGCAGCTGAAAACAACAAAATCCTCACTTTGGTGTCCCTCAATAACCGTAATAATAGTAATATAGGCTAGACGATTGAAAGGGGGCATTGGGAAATGCGACGCCCCTTCATGTCGGTTCCATTCCTGTGCGTAATTTGATGTTTCCAAAGTGCTCCAGTTGCAGGGTCGCATCCAGATGTGTGTGTTTTTCTTTACGGTGCGACGAAGGCGTCGAGGAGCCTCTGCACCAATCACTGCCGCCCGGGGGCGGGTCGTGTGTGGACTGTTGTAGATATGGAAAATGGACAATTTAACGCGCACGTTCATCATTCATATCCCGATGGGGAGACCTGCGTATGCACGATGAATTGATTTGCAAATGCCCGGCCGTGGTGTGAAAAGGAAAACTACCAGAGAGGGGGAAGAGGCTGGTTCGCCGACCCGGTAAGGGCGAGCTCTCTGACGGGGAGAAGTCGGAGCGCAACGGGGATCGTAGCCCACTGGGTGATTTCTGCTGTCTATGTTTAGACGCCGTGTTCATTAGATGCATCTGAGTAATAACGATGTTTCTGCTGAGATTATAGATTACATTTCTGTATTCAGAGGTAGAGTATTCTAGGTAGCCTAATCATTTGACTCAAGGATCTAGTCTAAAGGGATCAATCGCAATTACAAGCTCGTGCTCATAAAATGCAAGGAAACACGTAATTGTCCACTTGACATATGATAACGGTCAGGTTGCGATTGTAATATTTTCTGTGAAGTGTGTTTTCCACCTTAAGACAGCCAGACTGGTGTATTGTTTGCATGTCGCTCAGCAGCGCACCTTTGTCACTACGCTGCTCAGATGTTGAGATTCGAGTAAGCCCTCACGGTCATACAGATGAGCAAAACTTAAAGACCCTTTGTTGTAGTGTAACGATTGTATAGAGATGACATAGTCCCGGAAGATCACTACTCACTGTAAGTGCATCAGGGCACTTTCATCCAGACAGACAGTCCGTTTCAGTAAACCTAGGTGGCTGTTGGATCACCAGGGAGCGATGATGTGCGGTCCGTGGGGCTCTGAATGAGAGAGGTGCATGCTGGATAATAAAGGAGAACACAACACATCGGCGAGTGAGAGATCTGAGAAATTTGGATTGTTAATTGTTTTTATGGACGCTCACGTACGGTGCGTATGTTTGCGCTTTGTCAGCCTTGTAACTAGGGCTCGTAAAACGAGAGCGGGGTCGCCCCATGAGGGGGGGAAGTTGGTGTTTTGAGCCTCGACAGCTGGTGTCATCGGCAGACTCAGCTGTAGCAGCGCCACCAGGGCAGGACGCTCAACAGTTAAGTGTGCAACTGTTGTAATTCTGCTGAACCTCCGAGGTGAGAACTGGATGAACCTGCTGCCGCCACCTGCAACAGATCTCTGTATCGTTCTGTGATAAGTTGGATGAATAGGCGGCATGTTTTGTAGCTGCCACACGGCAGAGTAGACTAGCGGTGTCACTGCCTTGCTGGTGCATTTATGGACGTAAATTATTAACTGTAATTACAATGCTATTGTAGATAATTATATACATTATCTGGGTCCTTCCTAAGCCTTGCATAAACTCTCTGGGCTTTGGGAAAATATTCAGCAGACGTTGAGATCTTTTGGCAGATGATCTACTTCTTCGACTGCTCAGATGGGCTGTGGGTTGCACGTTACTCTGCCACATCCAAGAATATTAAATACGGTTGCCACTTGTTCAGCTGTCTTTCTGTTTCTGAGTGCAATATTGCAGATCACTTTAATCTTAAATTGGACTGACTGTAAAGTCTCAATATACGTGGCAGACATATAGGCTACTGATGAAGATAGTGAACAGAACACAGATACAGAGACATTACAAGGCATCTGGGAAAGGGTATGCACATTAGGACATTACTTTATTCAGGCAGCACAATTCACATTAAAAACAAATACACCACAGGGTTCTTCTTAATGCCGTCCAAATAAATAAGCTTCGTTCAGGCTTCTGTTTGCTTTAGATGCCTCTCTTGCGTTCAGTACATATTAGCTATGAGCATTACCTGCTTTCACATCCTGATAAGTCCATGTATTAATGAATCCCAAAGAAGGCTGGAAGATATACTGCAGCATTTTATTACAACTCTCTAGTTATTTTTCTTTTTGATGTTAAAAGACAGCGACTTTGTTGATCCCAAATAAAGTGCTGTCATTATCATGTATATGTGCAGAAAAGGTTCCCTTTGGAGGCTGGATCCTTATGGCAAGCTGTACATGGATTTCTTCTGAGTTATGAAATGACTTTATTGTAATGGGAGACCCCTCGCCTTAATGGGATTTTGCATTCATGATGGTTCTGTAATGCCCTCCCTGGTGATTAAGAGAAGCACAAATCTTGTCTTGTCAAAGCATTGACCAATACAGACAATATTCTGATTAATTTCCATAATTCATTCAGAGCAGCTAGGCATTTATTAGTGTGGTTGAGAATATTAGTGTGCAATCTTTGAAAGCTATTAAACCTGATGGGTCACTGTGCATAGTCATGTATTCTCATGCACTTTTACTTTGCTTTTGTAAAAATACTGTATGTAATAATCAAGTTGGAGAGTAAACAAATGGCTCTAAGGCTAAAATGATTAGTATATACTATAGGATTTAAACTATTAGTGTTATGCATAATGCATTCAGAGGGAGAAACACTTTTCAATCATTTTCAATCAATTTATTTTCCTCCTAAGATCCTTAATCTTTTCTAGCCATATTCTGCAAAAAAACTACTGCTTTAATCTTAGATGTGAAGGGAATTCTTCTAATTGATCCCCCATCTGGAATCTGCCACTTCTTCCTTATCCCAGGGTCAGATCGTATATCATCTCGATCTGTGTTGTCAAGGTCAGATTGTTTATAGGCCAATCTGATCTGTGTCCTGCGATAGAAATGCCTCCGGACCGAAGCTGCAGAGATAAAATGGTTTGTAGGTAAGATGCACTGCGAGCAGGACTAGTTAATAAGGCAGATGGATTTCACTACATGCTCTGCGTTGTCAGTTGCCAAGCCGGGCACCTTGAACGCCGAGCAGTGCACTTTCTGTATCAGTGTCCTTAGTAGGCTTTTCCACTCTACATGCTCGGAGCAGTGTGTCAGTGTAAGCTTTGATCTTAGTCTCTGTCCGTGTGATACAGACTGGTCTCCACGTTTTCTGGGACTGTAGACAGCTTTGTTCCTACCCATCTTGTTAATTAGCCCTTGTGGCGTTGGAGTGCAGCATATTGTTGAAACATAATTAATCAACCCAGCTTGTAATTATGCTGGGTTTGGAATGTGAGCACGTTTGGGAGGCCGGTTGCGTCGCTGGGCGTTCAGCTTGAGATAAACATCTTATTAACCGTGTCAGAGTCCCTCAGCCCACACTGAGTATTTTATTGTGTTTTATTAAGGTGGTTGGGAATGTGCTGTTATCCTACACAATGAAAATGGCCTTGTAAAAAACAAAGTTTATGGTCATTATTGTTCAGAGGTGGTCGATCTAATGGAAAAATACTCCCATAGCTGTGAGCAGAGAGATCGAATCTAGTGAAAATATGTTTTGTGTGTATGTGTCTGCTTATAAATGCATATAGCGTGGGAGTGTAAAGAGCACCTCAGTTTCAAAGGGCAACTAGTAGCTGAGGAAAGAAAATAGAACACGTATCACATCCCGGTTGTAAGCCTTTAATGCAGGTCTGTCAGGAGAGACAGACACGATTTTCTTTTACCGCAGCAGTTTTCTTTGGTTCACCACAGACTGACTGACACGATTACAGACCACAGACACACTTTATACACGACTATATACTATGCTGTATACTATATTATGTATACTAGGTATATACTATATACAAAAAGAGAAATGTCAGAAAGAGATAGAAATGCAACCCTACCTTTTTGCAGCCATTTACATGCATGCAAATAAAAGCACATACACAAATTCCTAGCTAGACTGGCCCCCTCCGGTAACTAAAATTTTCTTTTTGCTTAGATATGAATCATTTTATATTATAATGCTTGATTCAAATTGCCTTTACAGGCGTAGGGAGTCTCAGCAAAGCAATGCATCATGGAATCCAGCATAATATTATCTTATTGATAACATTTATGCTATTAACTGTTCAATCACTTTGCACTGAATCAGAGCTGTACTAAGTTATTGTGAATGCAAACCCAACATTTCCTACTGCTGCTGCTTCAAATTAACAACATTCAAGTGGCAAAAAATGGGTTGACTATAGTGCAGACAAACAAACAATACACCATTTACTCTGCTGTTGTATTTCTGAGTAGCAGCTCAATGAGCACTAACTGCTTTCTGATTCTGGGACCTGTAGAATTAAACTCTGCTCGGCTATTTGTTGAACTCGCTTCCAGTCACTAATATATTCAACTTGTATTGAGGGGTTACAATTTGACAGTGCTTCACTTTAAGGGGTCACAATCTAAACAGATTTGGAAACACTGCAATAACACACACAACACAGTGCAGCTATCTGCTGGTCTCCAGTCACGCTGTCACATTTCTCAGGCCTGTAATGACAGAGTCCGGGATTTAATTTTAGCTTGACTGAGCCTTTCGCCTCACCACAAGATTTGTGTTTTCTTCAGAACACTTCATTTTGCAACTAATATGTCGCTAGCTTTAGGCCAGCAAAAACACACATGCCAGATGTGTGTATAAGTATACTTCAGACACACTCGGGCACACACAAAAAGTCACTGAAAGGCCTGCTGCCACTGAACCCTGGTATTTACACAGTGCAATCATGCAGTAGTTATGTCCATGTACAAGCTTCCATCATTCAGGTGGGCTGTCTTTATAAGCTAACCATATAATTTGGGAAGGAACGGAAATATAATTTTTGCAGGCATTTGGCCCATTCAGTGTCAATTTACAACCTGCTTTATGTCACTACCCAAATCATTTCAGACATAATAATGCTGCTACGGCTTCTCATACAGTGGCAATGACTCTGCTACCCGGAGAATGACTGTAATGGTAGATTTCATTTGGAGCGTTTTACAATGTCAGTTGGCCTCAGCACTGGTTTTGTGGCCAAAAAGAGGCAAATTGGACAAATAAGGGAAAAGCCAATCTGTCCCTGAAAGACAAAAATCTGTTTATAAAAAAATATCCTATTTGGTGGAAGAAAAACATATTATGACAAATACTGAATTTCCCACAGAGGGCCATCATTGGTGACATCCATTACAGAACACATCAGTTTTCATTCACTATCAAAGCCTGCATAACCACAGTTGAATTAGCTGCTGTGTAAACACAATTTAAGGCAGACAGATGGTATGAGAAATTTGAATTCCATTCCCCCAAATGACTTAATAGTGCAGTTCTGCGGAAAACTGGCAGCAGGTAGAAACAGTTGAGGGGAGCCATTGGGTGCCTCAGAGAGGAAGACATTGATGGGAGGAAGTAAAGGGACTGGGTTCAGCTGTCATCCATGAAATATCAATCATTAAGTCCCTCTCCCCTTTGCAATTCTCTCCTTTCATGCCACGTTAATGTCCTTTATCCTCACCTATTATTCCCCTTCACTTGTTCCTTTCCTGTCCTTTTAAGTACTCACCTTCCCATGTCCTTCTGGTCAGACTATATTTAACAGGAAGTCCAGCCCTTTAACATGTAAAATGTCAGTCCTGTTTAATTTGGCTACAATAGGTGTGTGTTTAATACTACAGAAAACACTCATTGAGCCTCTTTTCTTTTAGGAAAACAACAAAGAAGAGCAACTTGAGTATTTGTTTCCAGCCCAGCCAAACAATCTCATGTAATTTTTATAAAGTCAGTCAACAATAATTGTGACTTTGATCTAATATCATGCTGCATACAGCGTGAGTAGTTTTTGTAGGGCACAGCAGGGCACAGAAAAGTTAGTTATGTTGCTGAGAATTTTGAGGTGTGCCGCCTGGCTATTGATGATAATGCCCAACATAAATAAATTACAATTCATTGAAATCTTGGGGATTATAATTTCAAATCAGAAAATGTTTGGTAGCATTTTAGAAAGAGAGAGAGAAAGATCCTTAATGCAACAGAAGAGAGACTTCTCTTGCATTAAGGTAACATTTAAAGAAAAAGCTGGATTGTCAAACTCTGATAATACATGTTCCGCCTGCCACTTTATATTAGCTGACATGTATTTTCTCTCTGTAGTGTTGACACAATTTCATTGCTTGCTCAGTACACTATAAAAGAACCTTCCTGGAAGTTTCTTTGCACTTGAGGCGAGCATATGATCAAAGAATTGTTTTAAAATATAAACAGTGCAAAATGGAATTTGTTTCTTTGTAAAAACCTCCAGTCAGCTTAGGTAGGAGAGGGGAAAAGAGGTAGGACGAGGAAATAGAAGGAAGGAAAGATTAATTGCAGGACAAGTAGGAATTGAGAGAAGTTATAGATGGAAAACAAATGACGAGGGGTGGAATTGTAGAGCTCTGAACACTGCTCTCACCTTTCCTTGAACCCTGTCCTTCCACCTTCAGGCCCCGCTATTCAATGAGCCTTGTGGCTTTTTCCAGTGCTAGTCACCCAACCATAATGATCCATCATTGATCCATGACAGGGGACTTCTCTCACCACTTAAAGCCGTGTGTGTGTGTGTGTGTGTGTGTGTGTGTGTGTGTGTGTGTGTGTGTGTGTGTGTGTGTGTGCGCGCGTCCATATGTGTGTGTCTTCTTGCTGATTTGCATCACTAAGGATGTTGTCAGGTCAAGGCATGCTCCAGAGTTTCACTGGGTTACGTTTATCATTATAGCTCTTTGTTAATGGCCACACACTGACATTGTATGGTTTGTCCAATAACAACAAAAGTAGGATGGTAGAGCTCAACATAACACTGTTCAACAGAGGCAAGATGATGGAATATTTTTTTATGATTTTTTTTTTTTTTAAATGAGTAGCTTCGTGCCCCAATATCCTGTTAAATTATCTGCCACTCATTCTATATCCTCTAAACCTGTAATACCTGTAATAATGCCTCAGAAAATTCTCCTTGTATTGTAATTTTAAAATCAATTCACATTTCAGCTGCTCTTATTTGAAATTAAACTGAATAATGGCAGTTTAAACATGGAAATGTAAACTCCTATTGTTGGTCCAGCAGTAACAGAAAGACCTCGGTGCACTTAAATCCATGTAGGTATCCGTAGTAGACAAGTTATTTTTGCAAGACAACTGCAGGAAGATGAACAAAAGCAATGGCGTTTAATGGCATTAGATTATATCAGGCGGAATAAATTCTTCATGCCCATCATCGTTACCATCATCATAGTGATACCCTCCATCACTTTTCTATTACAACTTCTTGCCATGACCATTTATTATCTCCCCAACCACAAATCTTTAGGACAGAGCTCGTAAAGATCTCTCACTGGAGTGTATCCTGAAGAAGATGGAGGTCTAATTGTGTGCGCTGGTGGCAGGGGATAAAAAGCACGAAAAAAATAAAGAAAGGAAAATCAATGCCTTAACTAAAGGAGCAAGTGAATTATTGATGGGGAGTATGCAATGGGACCCCAAGTGTCTATTTCTCACTGATTTGAACTGCTTGCTGCTTAAGCTGCTACAGTTGTATCCAGAAAAGCAGACACAAAGGTGGTGCCAAAAACCACCCACGGACATCTCCACAGGCAGATTAGCGCTAACCCTGAATTATGGTGTTAACATACTGGTAAGAAGCTAGTGTGCCCAGATGCTTCTTCTGCAGTCAATCCATACAGTTGAGAACAAGGGCTGTCGTGTTTAAAAAGTCTAAACTAATATTTATTAGAACACAACACCCGTAGCCTTGGATCCCATTGCAAACACTGCAAAACAGTTAGTAGATAAGCAATGGTCAAGCAAAAAACAACACCACACACCTTACAGTACAGTGTTTTTATAACCAGTAAAATGGGTTGGATTCACACTTAACTACTTATTCCTCTACCCTTTTGAGGTGGAGAAATCAGAGGATGCATTGTTTACCCACATCAGCAGTGTGCTGTTTGTTTTATTGCAAGCAGAGAAGGCATGCATCACTTCTGCTTGGCTGGAGAAGACGCAGACACGGGGAATGTGAATGAGAGGTACAGAGAGAGAGAGAGAGAGAGAGAGAGAGAGCGGCCAGGTGAGACCTGAAAGCTGCCTTTGTGTGGCAGCTGGCAGTACGAACACTGCCCTTCACTGTGAGGCGTTCTACACACGCGCGCACGCACACAACGGTATACTGTACACGTTGGGGAGTTATGGGGGGGATCTTTGGTAAAAAATATAAGGCTGAAAAAACGTGAGTTTGCAGATGTAACAAAACAAGCCTTGACTCTTCTCCGAGGTGAACGGACGTTTCAGAGCCATAAAGTTGCTCTATTTTTCTTCTGCGTTTCCAAATCTCCATTTCAGATGCTAAACACCCTCTTATTTTCTCCTTCACTTCACCTCAACTGTATCTGGCTCAGTTCAGCTGGAGCTTGAAGAGCATGATAATACAGTATCTAGTCCTATGACTCTTCCAGAAGTCAGTACACATCTAAGTACATATATGCCTTTACAAATCCATCTTTTTTCACAGGAATGTGGAGAAAGAAAGATGGTGGACTTGAAGAGATGTTTTTTGTCTGTGGCAAATCAGGGATGGATGCTTTTTTTGAAAGTGCACTGAGTTGTACTTTTCTTACTTTTTTCTTCATGAGGTAGAGCCGAAGAGGGATTATGACAGTTTAAAACCCTCTGCTGCCTGTGAAACATTACCCAGCAGTGCAATTTTATTGCTACTTGATTATATACAGTATATGTATTAAATGTGATTGGGGCTACAGATTATGGATGCCAAATGAAAAGCAAATAAAAGCTCATACCCATTGGACAACTCAAAGTGTTAGTTATGGCATCTCTTGAGACAGCAGTTTCATAATTAATGCCAGAGCATGTCTCCGTGTTGGTTGCAGAGCAGCAACTCTGTCTGTGTACTGATCTGTATTCTTGTTTGTTTACTTCTCCCCAGGAGGGGCTCTGCAGACAGCAGTCGCGCCAGGCACCATGAGGCAGCAAGCTTGGCCTGAGAGAGCAGAGAAATCACCCTTCATCACCCTCAACCAGGCTGGGCAGTGGAAGAAATGCACACAGTGGCAGCAGAAGAAGCAGCAGCGCATGCCAGAGCAGACACAGGCGAATACACACATCTGAGAGTGCATTGGAGAGCAAATGGGGAAGGCAGAAAGAGACTGAAATAGGGGAAACAGTAACTCAGATTGCGTCATCCTAAATGGCAAAGTGGACTGGGCCATCCTCAGAAGCAGTGATGTCCTTGTTAACGCATTGTCCTTCATTAGAACCTCCTTGTTAGAGATCACAAGGCAGTCCCCCGCCCCTGTGAGGCCACAAAGCTGAGGGGCAGAGGAGAGGAAAAACAGAGGACGAGAGAGAGAGAGAGACAGAGCGGAAAAAAGAGACTGTGACAGGCCCCCATGCAGGCGCGTAAGAAGTATGGTCTGCTGGGCTTGTGTGCGTGCTGCTGGCTGGTCCTCTTTTACTGGGGTGGAGGAGTCCAGCTACGTTTGCTTCGGCTGCTGACACGCCAGCGGGGTGAATTGGTGCGCCCCTGGCCCAACTGGACCGACAGGGCCTTCCTGCCCCGCTATGCCCACCTGTATGAGCTCCAGACGGACCCTGGGACGGCTGAGTCGCCCCGCCAGCGCCGTCAGGCATGGTCTGCCATTTATAAGGACAGTCGCTGCCGCATGGAGACCTGTTTTGACTTCTCGCGGTGTCGCCGTAGAGGCAGGGAAGGGTTTAGGGTGTATATATATCCTTCAGAGAAAAATGATCACGTGTCTGAAAGCTACAGGAAGATCCTGACGTCTATAGCGGAGTCCCGGTACTATACATCAGACCCCCGTGAGGCATGCCTGTTCGTGCTCGGGATAGACACCTTAGATCGGGACCAGCTATCAGGACAGTTTGTGCCTAATGTGGATGAACGTATCCGTGGTTACCCACTGTGGAATGACGGGCGGAACCACTTGATCTTCAACCTGTACTCAGGCACCTGGCCTAACTACACAGAGGACCTGGGCTTCAACATCGGCCAGGCCATCTTAGCCAAAGCCAGCCTCAACACAGAACATTTCAGGCCAAGCTTTGACGTCTCCATCCCGCTGTTTTCAAAGGATCACCCACAGAAGGGTGGAGAGCGGGGCTGGCTGGTGAGGAGCACCATACCACCACGAAGGAAGTACCTGCTGATGTTCAAGGGGAAGCGTTATCTGACTGGCATCGGCTCAGACACCAGAAACGCTCTGCATCACATCCACAATGGAAAGGACATTGTGTCGTTGACCACGTGCCGCCACGGGAAGGACTGGGAAAAGCACAAAGACGCCCGCTGTGACCATGACAACCTGGAATATGAGAGGTAAGCGGGGGTCATGTGGCCAGTGGGGAAGGCAGTAATGAGGTGATGTTAAAACGAGAAGCAAGGTGTGCATGAGTATGGCACTAAACATGAATTTATGGGAAACAGAGTGTCAAGTATTATTTTTTTTTATAGGAAATACACATTGTTGTTACCTTTGACTTTGTATTTGAAGTTCACATGCTGTTTTATTGGTCTTTTAGATGTAATATCATGGCTTTTCTACAAGCAGAATGAGGGGTTGCTTTTGGTCCCAATGGTTGTTTTTGTCTCTTTTTGTTTAGGTTTATGATGTTTGTCTGTTGCATTCAAGATCAAAGATTTTAGACACCGACTTGAATCCCTGGAAATTTAGATTCAGGTCACTATTTATATCAATTGTTGTATTAAACGTTGGTTGTCATTTGCTCAACTTGTAATAAGAAGTGAGTATTTTGAAAAAACATGCCCATGCAGTCCTTTCCATTTTGTATTTGGGTGTGTACTACAATAAAACAAAGACAGCTTATTATTTACAATTGCAACTACACTGCAAGAAGAGCCAAAGCAAAAGTCACCACAAAGAATGTCTTTGTGAAATCTTTTATCAACTCAGAAATAAAAACTAATGTCTGGTGTGTGAATGGTTATTATATTTGTAAGTCTGTTCATTTTTTCCAAAGGTGTTTTTGCTGTAGTTGTTGCATTGGAGATAAGCTTGCCTTTTCCACCTATGTTTTAAATGAGTTTACTGATTGAATGGGGGTGGAGGTGACAAAGGGCATTGGGAAATAAGAGTCCAGCAACATCTGCAATGCTTTAGAGCAGTGATTTATTCGAGCCAACTAATTTAAGCATATGACTTTTGTCAGGGTTTGAAAACAGTTTGTACAGACATTTATACCATATACTGTATATTTCCATTTCAGCCGCCCTATGTGCTGTTGAGGCCACAGAGTGGTTTTCAAGTATGTGAGCACCATTGTTGAGTTAATAATGAAAAGCTTTAGGAAACACACCCGTCTGGCTAATACATGTTGCAGCAGCAGCTTGGCAAACATGTCTCATCCTCTCAGTACTTTTCTTCTACTGGCTTATTGTAGCTCAGACAGTGATTTGAAAACAGATGGAAATAGATACATAACCCTAAAAACTTTTTGATTATAAAATTGTTATGCTAATTCTCTGGGAATTAATATTACATGTAAAATATCTTTAAAATCTTCTTTTTATCTAATTGCAATAGTATATTTGTGTGGGGTGGACAACGATGACGAAGAAGGACCACTAAAGGTTAGGTTCATGCAAAGCCATCATCTTCTATTATTATTTACAATAGTTATTACATTATTGATATAGAGGCGCTATACCGTTCTTTAACACAGCCCTTTTGTTTCATTCCACTTGCTTAACTTACACTTTGCAATTAAAGTCTCTGAAGTGTTGACAGAGCTCCTCGGTATAAAGTTGTTGCCTGTCCATTCATACACAGATACCAAGGATAGTGCAGAACATTCAGAGACAGGAGAAGATGAAAGATGAGAAGAATGAGAAAAAGGAGTTAGAGCCACACCACAATGTCTATTAAAGTTTGAGTAGATTCCTCGACCGTTTAAGACCGCTAAGCAACAATTGGAAACACTATCAACACTGCTATTATTTCAGTTTAAGACAATGCATAGGGAAACACAATTTAAGTGTTTAGAATTTTGGACTTAATTTATTGTCTGACTCAAAGTCTGAAAAACAGAAACGGAATAAAGTGAAGTCAAAGGCAGTGGCTCATCCAGGCAGTTCTATGTAAATACTAAAGCTGTGGAAAAAATGTTTTGATCTCAGTAAAAACAGCATTGTTTTTCTGTTGTTTTTCCCCAAAATTGGTCTGAACATCTATAGCCCCTCACTGCACTCTAGCTTGGACAAGCCCAGCTAAGTTAGGATAGGGGGTTGGCTCTGAATTCATTAAAGTCATCATATAGCACGTCAAGTCAAAAGAACTCATGTTTATAAGTGACATGAAAACTATATATTTAAAGTAAAATTAATAAAACATTAACTTTATGATGATTAGTTCCTTTTTGACTGAATCTGGTATAGGGTTTAGCAGTGTAATATTTAGAAATTGCTTCTGCATCTCTGAAAGGCTCCTCTCTGTTGGACTGATGGAACTTTTCTGGCATAAGAGAAGCAAACAGCTAAACCCCAATTTAGATCTAAGGCACCTGGAGGTAGAAGTTGTTTTCATGTGCTGTCAGAGGCATGCTCAAAGCAAGTATCTTTTCTAATTTAATTTACCCCGGGAAAAGCCGTTAGGGGATGGTTCTGATCTATGCACAGTCCTTGCTCATGTGGCCTATAACTAGCCACCGTTGGCTTGTTTACATTGGGCTGGGCAGCAAAGGGATGGAGCTGCTCAACACTGTATGAAAGAGCTCATTTATTCCCCACAGCCCGCTACTCAGACACCCCGGGTGGGAAGGGAGTGCGTGGGGTGGGGGGGATAGTGGGGGAGGTCCTATGCAGTATTTTGTAGTAGATTTGGATATGCTAATGGTTCTTAGGGCGTAAGGGTGTGAATGGGGGAGGTAATGTGAGAGACAGCTGCCATTTGTAAGAAAAACAGAAAATGCTAGATGGGTAGGTGAAGCATGGATGTGAGGTGGGAGCAGTGAGGGAAGGTGAGGGTCCACCTCTTGTTTTGCATCCTTTGAATCTCCTTTTGGGGAGAGAAAAAGAAGGGGATTTCAGAGGGGAGAGCATGAAGACCGTGGATACAAAAAGATGAAAAAAACAAAGAAAAAAGGACAAAAATAAACAAACTGCATGAGCAAGGTTTCTGTTTAAAAACCATGTAGAGACACACCCTCACCTCTCCATCTGCCTGCTACCATATCCTCCCTCTCTCATATGTCTTACCTTCAATCTTTCTATTCTTTCCTTTTAGTCTTCTCTTTTCAGTTTCTGGCAAAAATCCTGCACCTGCAAAAAAAAGCAGCATGCTAATAATAATTCCATGTCACCAAGCGATCGTGTGTGTGTGTGAATGTCACTGCTAGAAATGCATGAGATTGTGACTGCGTTTTAGAGAGACTGTGTCACTGTCAGTGAGGCTCTTAGAAGGTGGCACCAGGTTAATGTGCCCATGCATCTGGTACACTAGCAGATTAGCCCTGAGGGACCTGGACAACACAGCAATCAATGGACAAAGGGCACAAGAGGGGGGACGGGAGGAAGAATTAGGAGGGAGGGGAATAGATCATCATTTTCCCACCCAAGTTAAAACCTCAACATCCCACCCCCCTACTTTACATCTTGTTATGTTATTAGACAATGTTTTAACCTATTACCGGTAAACCACTGTACATCGTTTTAGTGTCTGATAAGCCTTAAAGTTCTCATATTATGCTTTTTGGCTTTTCCCCTTTCCTTTATTGTGTTATATATCATTTTGTGCAGGTTATAGGTTTACAAAGTGAAGAAGCCCAAGGTCCACCCCAAAGGTACTTACCATCTTCAACAACACTGTTCCAAACAGCTCTATTGTAGTAGAGCCGTTATTTCCGTGACAAACGCTCGTCACTTTGTAACACGTTATTATACCCGCCTAGCTGCTGGCGTGGCACACCCTCACATCTGTAACTGAATAGTTAGTAGTCCTTACCTAGGTACTGCGCATGTGCTGGTCGTAGGGAGGAGATGGGACAGAAGTTTGATGCCTCGCTTGGTAGCTAAAACAGTTATTTGAAAATTAAACTACATCAACTTATTTTTGTACAACCTCTTAATGCAATTAGGAACCTGAAAATTAGGATAATGTGAACTCTTTGAAACATATTGATCTATTACTCAAACTGGCCTGATTGTATTTCATTATCTTTCAGCCAGTAAGACATTGGTCTACTAACCTCACCACATTGCTTATCACATCCAGGTCATACTGTAGGTTAATCGTTGGTCATCATTCAATTCAATCTGCCACTCTAGTTCCTTACACATTACTGCTGAACAGTTTAACAATGAAAGAGTTGCTTTACCCATATCACCCAAAGCATTTTTATTTTCTATACCTTTGATGGTATTTAGCCATGCACCTGCCGATAGTTTGGGTTCCATTTGCCAAGGTTTTGAGTTATTTTATACCTGAGATTTCTGCCTTCACTGCAATACAAAAGTGGGGATGGAATGTCTTTGTGGTCCTCACCGCATTGAAAATTTAAAAATGTTCTGCAGCAACATCTGTTTCTAGAAACAGCATCCAAGTTACTCTATAAGCCACAGACCAGGCTTTCAGCAGGCATATTTCCTTGGTTGAAAAAAGCTCAATTAAAATTTGTTCTTAGTGGGGTCTCTGGATTATCCTGAATCATCCCCAATAAAGACGCCTATTCATCAAAATGAAGTAGTCTACAACCTGTGTTCAACCCATGTTGGTTAAAGACACATTTTCCCATGTAGACTGATTGTTTTAAACCGCATTACTGTGCCACTCAACCAAACAGCAGTGTAAAGCATTGAAAAGCTGCCCTTCTATGTCTTTTTGCTGCACTGCTGAATAGCTGCAGAATGCACACTCTTTTGGCTTTATGAAACAATGATGATACCTCCAAGGTTGTTAGCAGAATAGTTTTTAAAAACGGATTAGGTTTAAATACCTTTGCCCCTGCCATGTCTATTAACACAATTTTACTATTTTAAAGTACAGAATAAATGGTAAATGGCACCCAAAAATCCCATTAAAATGTGCCATAAGGAAAAAGAAATCTGAATAGGAACAGAAGGTGCCTGGAAATACTTTTCGGGTCTATCGAATTTGGTGTGTAAGTTTGAGTGTGTGCGTGTGCATGGATATGGATGATAGGAGAGAAAACAGAATGAAGTAGCAAAGAGACAAGTTGGAGGTAGGACACAGTGGTACCCAAGGCAATAGGAGCAGCAAGAGAGAAATGAAGAAAAGGAGAATGTCATGTAATAAAGATTACAAAAAATGGTGAAAAACAGCGATGGATACTGCAGGCAACTTACGGAAAAAGCGAGAATGAAATGGGGCAAGCGGGAGGGTGACAAAGTCTAAGAAAAAGACAGAGTTGAGAAAAAGGGAATTAGAAGAAAGGGGATACTTGAAGCAAGGGAGAAGCTGTGCTGCAGCCTAATGGCCTAGTTTCCCTTACTTTAGAGAATTCTCTTAGAAAGGGAAGAGAAACGTGCATTGTACAGTGAATGTAAATGAGCAAGAGTGTGAAAAAAAAGAGAGGGGAGGAAGAAAGAGAGGGATACTTTGGAGATACAAAAGGTACCACAGAAAATCCAAAGTTCTCAGGTGAGGGGGAACTGGGGTTGAACGGAGATGGGCAGGATGGGAGGGGGAGATTGAAGTGACATGGGGGATGTGTAATGGCACAATGCTCCAATGCCCTGTTTGTCTAAAATGGCCTTGGCGCATAAGGGCTGGTGTTGGAAACCGATGGGTCATTATTAATGCCCATAGTCGAAGGAACTCAAGGTTGTTGAAAGAGCGAGCAATCAGACTTTAAAACCTGTTCAGGATGAATGCAGCATACTAATCAGACAAAACACAACTGCAAGAATATTGCGGCATGGAAATACTTTAGAAATGCTTCCATGCATATGCAATTTGCAGACTTTTATGCTTTCACGTGCATGTAAATACAGTATAATAATTCTGATTTCAGTGTGGTGTGTGAAACCTGAATCAGCAATGGAAAGGAACACAGTGCCATTGTTATCTGCTATCATAAAAAAGCCCCCCCATTGCTGTGTAGTTACTAGTTCTGCACATATACATTTTGAATTACTAGGTTATGTGCATGCAAGCACAGTTGTGTGTGTTGTGTGGGTCTGTAAACGCTATACGAGAGTGTGTGCGATTTGAGATTTTGGCAAACCAAATAAGAAACGCTGCAGTCCACTGTAATTAGGGCCTGTGAAATTGTACCTCTGAAGATGCTGTGGTCTGTGTGTGTGTGTGTGTGTGTGTGTGTGTGTGTGTGGTTTGTGTGGCCACCCTCTGCCGTCTCTGTTTAGAATACTTGGAAATGAGAGGCAGCCTTGTGATTCTTTGGCACTTGTACACTCCGTCCCCCGTTCTTTTTCCTCCTCTCCAGCTCGTATTTTTTTTAATCCCTCACATCAGTCTTTCTTGCTTCCACTGTGCTTTTGTGAAGTCTGGTCAAAAATATTAATCAAGTCTCAGAGTGCTCCAACAGTACAGCAAAAGGTTGAACGGAAGGCATGACATTCACCTGTTGTCTCACTGGCCAATGTAGCTGATTGGTTTTGTTTTTCTTTAAAGCTACTATAATCAACAATGGATCAAATGATGGTGTGTAAAGTGAAAAGGGTCACTAAATAAAAACCAAAATATATTTGATGTCAATCACAGTGGTTGCAGGACCTCAAAGAGTTTGATACGGTCACAGGAGTTAAAGGAATATAACTGAATACATTTTATAATCTTCATCGATGGGGACTTCAGAGTGAATTTGTATCATGCTATTACATCCAGACCAGAGTTTTATTTTGCCAAGCCATTTTATTTATTTTTTGCCAGATATACTAACATCTGATTCCCATGAATTCTGCTGGACAAATGATACTTGGGCCAAGGAATCCTTTTGTTTTGGTTTTGGTTTTTCATTATTGTTTTAGCTGCAACTATGAGAGAGACTCAAAATCCATTTTAACTTCACTTCAACTGATGGGAGTGATTTCTTTGGCTGTAACGTTAACTTGGCGGAGAGTCTTCTACTGCAGCTCCCTAGACTACCACAGCTTTCATTCCTTAGTGTTGAGAAATGGTGTATCCTTGGTCAAATGCAAGCCAGTCGCGACCTGCTTGTCATTGCTCATTAAATGTTTGTGGTTAAATCTTCATCCCTTCATTGTTCTCTCAACCGCTGCTCTTTGTTTGAAAACTTGAGTCATATTTATAGCCTCCCACTTCCTACATGCTGCTATTTCAGTTGGAGTTTCTCGTCAGTCTCAATTCTCCATTTCTCAAAAATATAATATAATAATATATATATATATATATATATATATATATATATATATATATATATATATAGTCTGACGGTATTCAATGTGACAAAAGCTTGTTGTTTACGCTCTGGCAAAAAAATCAGTGACGCCACCTCATGAGGCAATCAAGGTCTCAACAGCTTTGTGTTGTACAAGCTCTGGATAACTTTAACAGTGTTTGTCATACAGAAACTGGATCAGAGAATGAAAATGCCTGGTGGCATTTCTGCCACACCCTGGCTTTACCTTTGGGAAGTCACACAATGTGGCGTGGGTGTTCACCGGTTTTTCAACTTCTAATAACTATTCTCACTCTGTCTCTAACTCACACCTCACAACCCTGTTGCTTTTCTCCCAACATCTTGTCCTCCTCTTGCTCTCTCACTTTTTATTTCAGACTGTACTTTACAAAGTCCTCCTACACTTCAGTGCAAGCCTCCTACAATATTTCTTAGCTCCGGTATGCATAATTCATCAACAGACCCCTGCTTTTTCATGAAGGCAAACTTTTTTTGACAGCACAGCTTTGTCTGTAGTGCTGCACACAATTGTTTCACACGCTGTTGTGTTGGTTACATGCACATGGATGCACATATGCATGCTCAAAAACAGTGATGAACAGTCCCTTCTTTGCTCTCACTTGTTAATCCATGCATTCCTTCTCTGACACCATGTGTCCTATTCCATGATGTTGGAAAAGTCCTCTTGTATAGGGGTCATCCTATTTTCCAAAACTTGGTAGATCAGTTATGCCTTATAATAAGAACAACTTTTAGGTTTGAAGTTTGTATGTTTTTTAATGGATTACCAACATTTTTAACTGCATTATTACTAAATAGATCATATAAACACTGGCCAAAAGGATGTTGTTGGTGTTGGTAGCAATCCATTAATAAATGCTTAAGACATGCATGAGACAAAATCTCATGTGAGAGTTAGGGTTAGGTTTTTGGGTTAGGCCAGGCAACCAGAGGAGACTCTAGTCCCGAATTATAATTTTTACACTTATAATTATAAGCTTTAGAGGTGCTGGTAGGTGTATTTTGTTCACCATGTTTAATCTCTGTTCTGAGATAAGCTTACCCTGCTGCTGGCTGGCTGTAGTTTCAAATTTTGTATCAGACAGGTAAGGGTGTTGATGCATGATATTTCATTTTGGGATTAAACATTAGATTTTTTGAGGCCGGCCTTCAGCTGGTCGGGTCACGTCGAACTCTTAGTTGTTATTGCAATTATCTTTGATACAACACATTTTTGGGAAAGTACTGGAGAATTTTGGTCCCCGGCTGCCAGACTTTACACAATAGTTAGAATACAAAAGTTTATGCAAAGGATTAATGAATATCTGTATTAACAGTTAGGCCTCTACAGGGTGTCTACCAAAAAGTCTTTCCATCCACTCATAACATCTAGTCATATAGTGCAGCTAATACAGTCCAGCTGCTTCAAAGGAGATCACCTTACCTGTAATATCCTCTGTCTGTTGGTTGACCTCACTGTATTCACTTATTACAGACATATGTAAAAACAGTAAAGATTTAAAAATCATTGCAACTTATCGTCTTAAGGACTTTGGAGGCAATAGTAGCTCACAGATCACAGGAAGCAAATAATGACTAGTGGAAAATCTTGGCAGGCATAACCTCAATTTATTTGAAATGCTTTGAAGATCTGTTTAATCCAGGTAAACTTTATTAAGGGAGCTGTGCAGTTACAGTAGGGGATCTGTGTCACACTGATATGACAGTATGAGTATTAGCATTTTTTTACCAGAAATAGTCCAGAGCAGAAGGGTAACCAAAGCCAAATGTAATAACATGCAGGACAAAACACCGATGGGAGATTGGAGATTCAAACATTTTTGCACAATTAATTGTTTTTAGAATTAAATTAAATGCAGAAACTATGTTGACATAAGTAAATATCATTTTGTTTAATGTTTTTACAGAAAAGGAGAAGCTGCAATGGGTAATATCTGGTTTGTGAGCTTGTGAGAAAAGCAAATTCTGAAAGGATGTATGCAGCCTGACCACGGTGCGTGATGGTCTTGACTTATTCGGGTCATATTCGGGCACATTTTCACGTGCACACTGTAGGTTTATGGCGACTATAAAGGAAATAGGTATTGCAGAACTTTTAATAGTGTGCTGTTCTTTCCAGATTGATCTGGTTTGTGCAGATTTAGTGATGTTGCTTTTTTGTCATTGTGTTCTTTTCACATCAGCTCAAAGTGATGATTCAATTTTGATAGCTGATTGTTATAATTGGTGGGGATGTAAAGGAACTATTAGTTTCAGGCTTGGGGCTTGAAAATTGCATTGGCGATAAGGACTCAGGCTGGGCCAGACTCAAAGTCCCCCCATCTGATGTCCTTCTGGTGGCCTGCGTCCAATACTTTTGAACCTGATACCCACTCCACCCAGCAGTTGGCCACCTGTGCAGAGGATGTAAACATTTCACTTAAGGTGTTTTTTGGTATTCTTTACACCGCTATTTTTGTCTCACCTATGTAAGATGTCAGCCCCCATGTAGTAATTTACAAGTGATGTTTAAAATAATTGAATATAACAGGAACATTTAGTTCATCATTTAATAGACCTCACACTATGAACAATTGTTTATTCTGCCTGTTTGGGTGTCAGAGGTTTGACAAAGGTTGCTCTGTACTATTTGCTGACTGCACTGCTTGTGAGAATCATGAGTTTCACACGGGAAAAGCATGCATTTTTCACTACCAGCTCCTCATTTCTCAATTATCTCAGCTCATGCTTTGTTTTCTCTTTAAAACTGCGGGATATATTGAGTGGGCAGCTCCAGTCTGTCAAGTGCCTATCAGGTTTCTTAAGGAAGGCCGTTTGGCCTGGGGGCTCTTTCACTAGTGTGGATGTCCTCTTAATGGGTGCCCATTCAGTGTCCTAATGGGCCCTTGATCAACCCCGGCTAACACCACAGCTATCATAGCTGGAAAAGCCTCTGGCGACCTTGCTCGCTTTTGTCCAGGCCAACTGGAGCGTAAAAACTTTGACAATGACAATGCAGTTGGGAAAGAGAGAGAGAGAGAGATGTGGATGGAGACATTTCTCATTCCTTATGCAGTTAAGGAGCTAAACCTCAGTGGCCTGGATTTCTGTTTACTGGTTTTTAATAGCATCTATTTGACCTTGACCTCACCACACACTGTAAAAGTCTATGGTTTAGAGATTACGGAGGCAAAGAAGATGAGAGATTAGTGATATCTCCTCTTGGTTTCCTGATCTTTGAGAAAGGGATAATAGATTTAGGGGGAAAGTGGAAGGCACAATTGGATAATTAACTTTTTGAATTACGTTTTTTTTAAAAAATGCTCAGCCTTACCAGTAAAAAAGATATGCAGAAACTGTTTTAGAAGTTCAACCCATTAATGTGGAGAAGAAGCCAGCAGCCAAATCATTACTTACAGACACACAGCACTCAGACCAGATTTTGCTTCAATTAGGTTTTCCCAAACACATTCTGAAGATTTTTTAAGCACTTTCTCACATTACCCCTACATTGCCTGAGATACATGCTGTAAAATTAGGTCAAAAAATATTGTGTAGTAAGTTTGCAGTAAGATGAAAAGGCTTTTTAATAACTCTCTTTGATGTAGCGTGAAGCACTCCGATTGGTCGGTCTTGAGATGAATGACTGATACATATTGATAATCCGAGCACTAGAAGGTTCAAAGGACTCACTAATATATGCTGCACTGTCAGCGTTAGAATGATCTACCCTGGTTTTTAATAACGCAGGGGGTATTGGGGTTAAACTGGGATTTGGATGAGAGCCCGTCTAAGCGACCACTATTTTGTAATGCAAACTATTTCATAACCCTTCTTGTGTATTGCTTAATTATTTTACACATACGTTGTCCTTTATTGGCGCATTTATAGCACGGCTTGTATAATGAATGTGTGTGTTTTCTGTGAGGCACATATCTATGTTTCTATTACGGATGTCTTGATTGAGGTTTTTGGGCAGGCATGCGTTTCTGAGTTTCCATTTGGGACAGTACAGGACACTTTCTGCGTTCCACTTTATCGTCACTTAAGGTGTATGAAATGGCATTCATATTAGATAACAGATTGTTCCGACTTTGTTGGAATCTGACCTGTCTTTCATGCCATTATCTGAGGAGTACTTATCATACTGGTGATAAAGGAGTACACTGTGCACTTTTTTAATTAATATGTGAGCAGTTTGGGAAAGGCACCTGTTGTAGCAGCACATGTTCTCTTAAAGCTATAGTGCGTAGTTTCTGTTGCTCCCATGAGGAATTCTAAATAATGACAACAAAACTGTTGGTGCATCCACGTGACAAGCCTTACGTGATTACGTACAGCCCCAACCCCTCCTCTAAGCAGTTGCTAGAAGCGAAGGAGTACACAGACGATTAAAATAAAACGGATGGATGGATGGATTCTTCAGTAGAAGTAATTATGTTCACCAGACGTTCTATGCGGGAAAGTCACCAGATGATACAACCTTCTGAACATAGTCATACTGAGAAATACAGAGAAAGTTGTGTGGAGCTGAAAGTCTTACTGTAATTAGCTTTGTAGCAACTCATTTGGCCATGGCTTGAATGTAACGGGTGTGTATTAAAAGTTACGTGCTAAAGCTTTATCTTCTTGAATGTCAGAGAGGTTTTGAAATCGGACCTACTGTGCTCCTTCTGCTGTGCTGCTCAGATAACACCTCTTTGTCCAATACTGCTGCTTGGAGAAAGGGCGTAAACCACTGCCTAGTCTGTAAAGGGGACCTGATAAATGATAAAATCCTTATCAAGTTTATTTTTTTTGTAGTTTTACTAAAGTGCATAGAGAGACAGAATAATAATTAAGTTTTTTAGGAGCCTCACCTGTTTTGTTGCTTCTACTGAAATGTAATCCACTCATCACAAGTTGGAAAGTGCGTGCATGAGTGTGTTTTTGTGTGCGTCACTGTTGCCAAAACCAACAGTAGACAATTTGGTATGTGTGCCCCAGATAAGGGCTTTTATTCTGCTACCTAACAAATGAAGAATGTGTAGAAGATCATGAATTACTCATGAGGTCTGGTGTTGAACTCTTATTTAATGATAGCTGCGCTGGGATCGTTCTGTACCTCTCGCCTGTCTCACTCCTCATCACCTTTGATGAATGAGAAACTAGTCGAGAGAGAAAGAGGGAATGAGTCAAAATTTCCCCTTAGTTGCTCTAAAAAATGTCTTCTGCACTGGAGTCTCTCTGAAACTGCATAATAGACAAAAAACCCTGCAAGCCACAGTTGCACCTCATAGTGTATGATGTATGGCCTGCTGCACTTCCTTGTCAGACTGAACACTCACCTACAGCACACTGCAAAACAGTCGTCCTCCAAATGGCACTGTGCCGGATATACACAGTTTGTCAGGTCCGCGCGTCGTGTGAAAAATAGGCTTTATGTTGCATCTGCCTGCTCTACCTAAAAGTCTCTCTTGATTAAAAACTCGTCACAGTGAGCTCCTTCATTGCAGGCCCTGACTCATTCCAATCCACTGCTCATTTCTGTCCTCATTTCCTAAGTCCAATGCCTGCCATTGCACTGTTCCATGCTCATTATTATATCTGTATGCATCTCCATTCCTCAGCAAGCGGGTGTGGGGGTGGGCAAATAAGGAGAAAAAACTACATTGTAAAATGTCTAAAATGTAATATACAGTAATTTAAATGATTCAAATTAATCAAATGGGTCTACAGCCGATGGCCATGCTAGCAGCTCTGTGAGGCACAATGGTGCTTCGAGCTAAATGCTAACATTAACATGCTTAAAGTGGCAATGCTAACCCGCTGATGTTTAGTTTAGTATGTTAGCATGCTGACATTTGCTAATTAGCACTAAACACAAAGTACAGTCAAGGCTGATTAAAATATGTTGCTAAAGGAGAAGTCAGGGTACAGAGCTGCCAACTTTTCCAAAAACCTTGGAGTAAGATTTGGGGGGGGCCAACCCATATTTTGAATTGTACAAAGCAATTTCTTTGGCTCTTTCAGCATCATATCCTTCAGGGTTTAAATTGGGATTTGTTATATGTGGGGGGGATGTGGGGCTCTCCCTAAGGGGGTCTGGGGGTATGCCCCCCCAGGAAAAAATTTTGAAAAATAAACCATTAAATGGCACTTTCTGGAGAGTTTTGTGCAAAAAGATGGAGAAATCAAGTCTTACATGATATGTGCAAAACTGTAGGGTTAAGAGCCTTTGCATTGTCGTAGTATCAACAGGTATTAGGGCATTTAGCATTTACATTATTATCTTCTTATGATATAAGAACTGACCCAGACAATGTGCCAAACATAATGAGCTACTTGAAGAGACAGTAGCATATGTCAGCAACAGCTGAGAAGATTTGGGTCTGGGGTGAACAGGTCCAGGGGTCCCTGGTGTAGGGACCACTGAAATTCTAAAGAATGAGAACCACTGATTTTCCTAAATTCTAATCCTTTAACATTTTGTGCCAAGGCTCAGTAATGTTTGGCCCTCATCCTCTGTGCCCCACTTAATGTATTTACTTTTTTGGGAAAATAAAGACTATTTGTTCATTTTATAAAACATCAAATTAATTATTTACAGTTACATTTAGAGATGCACCGAGGTTAGAGAAGCACAACAGTGGCCCAACATTGCAGTATTGTATATATAGTATCGTATAGCTCAGACGTGTTTCACCAGATTTCTGCTCATGTTTGCAACTTTGTGCACATTCAAAATATAACTCCTCCCATCTCTGTTGTCCGAGATTTGGAGAGTTGTAATATAGTATGCTGTGCATGTCATTGCTCCGCTGATATGGTAGTATCTCATTCAGACCGTCTGACAGACACAGAGGCCCATTTGGGTCTCTGGTCTCTGACAAAGTTTAGAGGAGGCTGTACGCTGCTCATTATCGGAGGTCTACACACAGATGCAACGCGTCACTGCCCACAGCAGAGCGGGTCCACTAAAATGAACTGAAGTTACTACGCTACCAACCGCTCTGCTCACCTCTATTGTTACAGAGAGAGTGGTCACGAAGCAACGGGCGGGTCTGTAATACTCAGAGCTCATACCTGAAGCCGGGGAAATGCACCTGGGATGGCTCGTGAAAAAGGTTTTCAGTTTGCGACAATTCGAAAATTCCACAGACAGGGAGCGCTCTTGAACCCCCTCACAGTCTCTGAAAGCACAACTAGTTGATCATAAGAGGCTCAACAGGTAGATCTATAGATAAACTCATCTTTCAGAAATTGACCGACCGGATTGACACTTCAGCGTGAGAAATCGGAGGTGTGGCGTGTGAGCGTGTGAAACCGGTCAAATGCGTGTGTCTCACGGCCAATGCGTGAGAGTTGGCAACCCTGAGGGTATCACCAAAGTCATTGGGATACATGATCTGGGAACCATGAATGTCTAGTGGAGCCAGATAAAAAGTCAGGGGATCATCAGCGTCCCGTGGAATCATCCGGTGGGGACCAGGAATGTCTGTATAAAATGTCATGACAATAAAGCTAAGAGATATTTTGGTTTGGAGCATGGCTAAAAATAAAAAAATTATATAAGATGTACTCCTCCACACTGTACCTCACACTTTGTCACTCTTCTTGGAGTCATTCATCTTCAACCTGGTGTATTTATTGCCTTCAGTGATATGTTTATACCATACCTACTATTAGCTTGCTGTTGGCATCTACTATAATGACCTCTAACAGTCCTGTAATGGCATTCAGTGTCACTCCCAGCCTTTCACCCAGTGCCAAGCACAGAATTACACTCATACAGACACACCCCTCGTGTGCCCCTTAACACTCTTTCTCTTTTCCTGTCTTTGCTGCTGCTCTTTCTTTCACTTGATCGTTCTCTCAAGACAAGATGCATGTAGTCACACACACACCCATGCTCATGTTTCTTGCTGTGTGCCCAGCCAGCAGTGTCCTGTGTGCGCTCAGCCCTGCTTCTGTGTTTCCAGCTGTCCACCGGTTATCACTCTCACTCTGTCTCTCTGTCCATGGGTGATGGGTGCCAGTAACCAGAGCACTCGGTCTCCATGTAGTGACCTTCCCTCCCTTACTGTAAGATGAGTCTTCACATACTTCCCTCTTTTCCGTCTCTTTGTCTCGACTTCCACTATCTGTTTCTGTTTTCAACCCTTTAGGAAAAGAGATTTACTATTTCTGCCTTTTTTACTTTTATTATTAGATAATATTATAATGCTCCGGTGTTGTTTTTTTTATTTGGCTGCTGATCCCCCATCTCCCTTGCCTTTCTACCCATAAGCATGTAATGTGATCAGGTGTGTGTGAACCCTTTTGGTTATATTCATGTTAGCTCCTAGTTTGGACCCCAAAAGCAGATTCAGACTCAGGCACAATGGATTGGAGTTTATAGTTTTATTTTATCTCAGTACTTGCAAGTGAAGTGAATAAAACAGTGTGGTAATGTGGCTATCCAGGTGGAAGCATAAGCATCTGGTAGTGGGGAATTTGTGGCAGGGCAATGGCAGAGAATAAGCTGGAGGCAGACTCAGCTTAGGCAGGTGCTGGGGATGGAAGAGACACAGGTAAGGTTATTTTCAGCAGAGTCACAACAGTGGGTCAAAAGCAGATTCTTCACTGGAGTTTAAGCCTGAAGAGTTAACTCCTAGAGAGTGAAAAATTGCTCTAGACAGAAACCAGTGAAGGTTATTAGAAGCACATTTCCACTGAGTGCTGTGCGTTACTGCGCAGCCGTCAAATGAGCTTGAACTTTGTTTACCTTACCAAACAGCCATACAAACCTGTAATTCACAACCACTCACAGTCAAAAATGTAAGTGGGATCCACTCTTTTCTTTTCATGATGCAAAGGGGGTGGATTTAGGTAAAATAGTGTATTGATTTCTCAATAACAACAAGAGGAGTAGAGAAAATGTGGATGGCATTTTGAATAATTTAGATACACAAAGGCAATTGCAAGTTGATTTAATATTGTGTTTGTGCAGTGCATTACACTCCCTTTTCCCACACGCACCCAGCTTCTGCTTACTTACCATGCACATGCAAGCACTTGCGCACACTCTGTCACACTCTATCAAGGCCTCTAATAGGGTATAGGCTGATGGAGCAGCCAGGCCTGCTCAGCAGACAGTGGAAGAGTGAATCTATATTCAGTCTCTGCACTTCTTCCTCCTCCTCTGGAGCCTCATGAACTCAAGGGAATCCATGGAGCCAATAAACGTACTGTGATCAATTGAGGCATGCTCCCTTGAATGCAATCCATACTCCACGGGGCATGGACCTTTTTTCTGTGTAGGCTAAGTGTCTGTATGTGGTCATTTTTTAATTTTTGTATCTGGTGGTCAACAAGGTCCAGTGTTTTGGTAGAGGTTTAGTGCATGTGTGCACTCATTAGCAGTTCTGTGTGTAACGGAGAGCCGTTTAGTGAAAGCGACAGTCAGAAAGAGAAAAAGAGAGAATGAATTAGGTAATGAGTCTCTATTTCTCGGTGTTGCGGCAATTGGTTTAGTACAGAGCAACTGCAGCAAATGAGCAAGGGGGAGTAACAACGTTAGTGTACGATAAAATGCAACTTCCCATGAGAGTGCCCTTACTGCCACATTCCTGCTTAGGTTAATGCAATGATGATTAAACATGTGGGCCTTTATTGATCGCTATAGAAAGATTCTCCTCATTCAGAGGTCAGGAAGAGCTACAGAACAGGTGTTAAAGCTGGTCGGCTTTAGTGTCTTACCTCAGCTGTTCTTTCTTTTTGTCTTGACATTAAGATCAACTGGGCTTTGTATAATGCAATAATATTGAATGAAGACACTTGTATTATTTTTTTTCTCATGTAACAAAAATGAGAAGTATCACAAGATTAAATTAAAATCCAGTGTATACGATTATCTAGCTTTGGCAATTTGAATGTGTGTGAAAGTCAGCAAAGTGCTTATTTCTTTCTGAAATGATGAAGGGAAACTGGAAACTGGAAGGGAGAGGAGCATGTTGACATAAACCTAATGATAAGTTGCCTCTGGTGAACCATTGTGGCCACACTCTTGTGCATTTCAAGATGTTATATCAGCACTCTATTGAACTGTATGCCACCACACTAGTGTCCAGCTCAGCCAAAAGACAGCAATATCATCCTGAGAGGCTTTTGGTTGCAGTTACAATGACACAAAATACCCAGATTTCATTGGAAATTATGCTGCAATTGTTTGGTGTGATGTGTGTGGGCTAGTTGGCCGTGGGTGTAAAGATAGTGCCCTTGGCCACCGTTGTTATTGATTAAGACTATAATCAGGCCTTCGTTTGTATTGAAATGGTTTTGCTCAGTGATTATTGGCTGGAAACTTGCCATCCTGGTGCTCTGTTTGAAAATATCACTGGTTGGATTAGAAAGTGAAAGAGAGAACCAAAGAGAGAGGAAGCATGCTTGAGGCAGAGACAAATTATTATTTTATTACTGTTTCTCTCTCTCTTTCTTTCTCTCTTTGTCTTTTTCCTCCCTCTCTTATACCATCCCTCTCTCTTTCCATCTCCCTTTCTGTCTTACGGTAATGCACCATTGATCTATGCTGGGAAAATATATTGCTAATTCACTGAACCCTGCTCAGCCTCTGCTCTGCCTTGGGCTGATTGCACTAGTTCATCCTTAATGTTGCCTTTCTCTGAGCTTTCTCTCTGCCTCCGTCAGCTAGCGTCCCAACCGGATATGTTTAACCCTTCAGTCTTCAATTGCTCTGCAGTGTGGCTGCCGGCTAATGGAAAGGCAGACTTGTCTCTTCAGCAGGTGGTGCTAATGATGACAGCGCCAGAGTACAAGTGCCAAGTAAACTGAGTTGGTGAAAGTGATGATGTGATTAGCAGTGCTCTTAGCGGTGCGTGCATGCGCGTTGTGAAAGTTGTAGAGGAAAAACTTCTGCAGCAGTTTAACTTTCAGAAAAGATTACCTACAGACAAATTAAATTTAACAATGACTCAGAACTTTGCTGCTCCCCCCCCCCCCGCTTCATTCTTTGGCACTTTAATCCAGGGAACCATATACGTGTATAAATATCAAATGAGGTCTGGGTTCAATCATTAAGTCGTGAAGCTCTTGATTAGAATCGGTCAGGTGCAGCAAAGCTGTGATTGATGCAGCACCTCACAAAAATAGAGAATGGAGGTTATTATTGCCATGTTAATATAACACAAGCAACTCACAGGCAAACTCGACAAAAACTATGAAGTCAAATATTAGTTTTGGCTTGTATGTTTTTTTCTGCAATGAAGTCTCTTTATCTGTGTCTCTCTCTCTCACACACACACACACACACACACACACACACACACACACACGCACACAGGCTTTAGGTCATGATGCTCAGATGTCTCCTGTCCCTTGCTACCTCACTGCAACATAAGGATGCTCATTTTTACCCTCATTCATCATCTGAATGCCAGGCGCGGCAACCTCTGAAGCACAGTGGATACAATTAAACTAAACCCATTAGAATTGTGCCTGTGATAACTTTGCCAAGGACAGAGACATAACAACTGAATGCTGGTTTTCAGCCATTTATTGAAATGGACAGCTTTTTTTATTGATTTTTATTTTTTTTAAATTAAGTGGAAGTGGTTCTGTAGACCTCAAAGCCTTGGGTACCATATGTTTGGTTTGTATTGATATTTGTTTAAAAGATAAATGAAACTGCACACAAAGTACAGGGGGTACACACATTTTATATATTCTCTGCCAGAATACTTAAATGCATTTAAGCACAAGGCCTACCTTGTGTGCATCAATATAGTAAATCATAAACACAATGCATAATGTTTACTTCAGCTAACCTCTTGGTCAGCAAAGCATTATATTTTATAAACTCTAAAGGGAAAGAAAGAAAGAAAGACATTTAAAAAAAATAGTAAGACATTTTGGGAAATAAGTTTTTTTTTTTTTTATTTTTTATTTTTTATTATTTAGGTACTTTCTTGCCAAAAGTGAGATAAGAAGATTAATACCACTCTTGATGTATGTGTGCTAAATATGTAAATTTTAGCTTAGTGCAAATACGAGGGAACGAGATAACAAAATCTGACGTTATAATTTATTTGTTTCATCTCTACAAAAACTGTAAAGGCAGATTGGACAGAGCCAGGCTAGTTATTACCCCCGTTTTTATATTTTATGTTAAGATTTGCTTACCGGTTGCTGGCAGTAGTATCAATCTCCTCATCTTACACTCAGCAAAGAAAGGACATATTTCCCATGTCCAACTATTCCTAAAAAAAAATTGATTGACAATAAAATTTCAAAATATTTCATTGTTTTTGCCGTACAACATAAGTAGACCAAACAAAGCAATTGGAAAACAATTTCATCGTCATGACCTTGCTCCAAGCACACCTAAGTCGCCTGTGCCGTTGATGTGATTTCCATGACCGGTTTGATGCTAATGAAGGGTTATTTACATGTCTTTTCAAAAGCAGAAAGTTCTCTTTGATGGAGCTATCAAAGGGGAAAGCTGTCGTGTTTATGTGAAGAGGTCAGTGTGTGTGTGGTCAGACCTTGTCTTTCTCTGTCCCCTCCAGAGAAATTGTGTGTGTGTGTGTGGCAAGGTCAGAGAATGGTGTTTATGGACCTACTGAGGCGTGACATTTTAAAAATTCTCCATGAAATTCCCTTTTCCTCTCTGTTTTTCCTCTCCTCTTTCATTCAGTTTTCAAGTAGTCACATACTGTATCGCCATTTCTTCCCCACTCCTCTCAACCTTTTTGTGCATCCATCTGCACCTGAAAATGTAAATTCAGATGGCTTTAAATATGCACATAGCGCACAAGGTGTCAATCACCACTTTGTTTTCATTACATGTCCCTTATCTAGCTTTTCCAGATGTGCGAGAGGGATGACAAACTGTGGAGTCAGGAAGTGTTTGTGCTGCTTTTGGCTACAGTCTAGTTTCATTCAGTGAGCTCTCCCTAGAGGCTGCTGTACTTCTGCTCTTGTTTTTAGACCAAACAAAAACTGTGATTGGCTTGAGGGCTGTTTGCTGCATGCCAGTCAACTCGTCAGACTTAATTAACCACTAATCTTTCAGATGTCAGCTTCTGAGGCGGGAGCTGAAAGGACTTCAATCTCCCGCTCTTCTCTGTACTTTTTCCCAAAAGCTTTAGGGTTCCTGTACAGAGCACCCCAACCCAGTCCGCCCCCCCCTCAAACCCAGAAAACGCCGACATCTGTTACCTCACAATATCCCCCTTCAAAGCCAGCAGACGTCAGCCACCCACAGGAAATTGAAAGCTGGGTTGAAAAGAGTGAAAATGAACAGTAATTTTTACTAACGTGTAAAAAACTAAAAAAGCAAGACAAGTCACTCATGCCAGGAGGGAGTGGTTGATGGACAGCTGGAGAGGAATGTAATGAATTTCTCTCTGATGCAATGATGGAGGTGGAAGAAGGGCTATTGATGTCAGCGTTTGTTACAGAGGTAGGATAGTTAGTCTAGACATCACCCAAAATCTGAATCCTTGACTTTCCGGTTTTTCTATGTCACTTTGAGCCAACGTTGCCACATAATAAGCGTTAGTGATCTGTTTTTTCAGATTTTCTACTAACTAAAAGATGAATTATGTTTTGTTAGCCAAATGAAGGTTACACTTACATTCTTTGGTCTCAACTTCAACTTTAAATTTATTGTCCCTGAGGAGAAATTTGTCTTTCAACCAAGTGAAACATAGACCTAAACATAAGATATTACACATAAAACATACTAAACTACATAAACCATACAATAGTAGTAGTAGTACATTTTTTCCATTTCCTTGCGGGGGTTTTAAATTTCCTTGCGGGAGTCATCCCAAAAGGATTAATAAAGAGAATGCTAATAAAGAGAAATCTAAAACAATACACATTAAGTGACAGCAAAACAGAAAACCTAGAGTACATCCAACCATCATCATCTAACTCTTAACTAAATCATCAGGGGTTAAAAAGATTTTGCCATAACCTGCTGCTGTGCCTGTTTCAGTTCCTACTTTATGTAAACTAATTATTCGCTCACATGGTTTGTTTCAAGCTAGCATCACTGAGACAGGAGGACGCCTTTCTGATCATGCCACAAACTGACGGTCATCAGCACTGATTTGAGGAGGTTATGTTGAGAGCAAAACTTTCCCACAATTTGGATTTACTGTACAGAACAATGAGTGTTGTCTTGTTTCCAGTACAAACTGTATCTGCATGAATTCATTTCATGTGATACACTGTATGCATTTTTCAAATTCGTTGGTCAACTTTTTTTGTCCATTCAGTCATGCAATGCATTGCAATGCATTGCAACATATTTGCATATTTGTTGGATATGCCCTTTTATGTATGCTTGTATATAACTTGTGCACCTTTTATGAGCCCACTAGGCATGTTCAGTTAGAACGTTAGCTCCAAAATGTTGCTCTAATTAGAGTCAATGTGTTGTTTTGAATGTGCTCAGCAGGGTATAAGGACTTTTGTAGTGCAGGTCACACATGCTGCACAAATCTTGTTGTTTAATTACTTGATATCACTTTCCCTGAGGCATTACTACCGCTCCCTTAATTCCTCACTCTTTCATCTCCCTCTTCTACATACCCTCGATATTATTTCCCACACCCTTACTTGCTTTCTTTTTCTTTACTTTCTATTCTTCTATCAAACCTCACAACTGATCACCTTTTCTCCTCTGCAGCTATTCCCTATCGCCTTCCCTCCCTTCATGCCTGTCTCCTTCCTTCTGGATAGACTTATCTGAGATGGCCGCTGGCTCATCTGTGGCCCAATTAGGCATAAACAAACATTTGGGCATCTCCCTCCTGAGCCCCTCCCCTGTTGCTTCATTCTTTTTCTTCCATTTTTCTCCTCACACAAGAACAAGTGTTTTTTTCTTTATTATAATCTGCGTTCTCCCTGACCGTCTGAACGTGTCAAAGTGGTTGGTATAGAAATAAAATAAAAAACATGCAGTTTTACATAGGAAAGTTTTGGCAGAGAAGGAATAAAGTAGGAGTCAGAGGGATTCAGGAGAGAGATTTACTGGCAGGAATGTCTCAGGAGATAGAAACTGATGCCTCATAAGGTGTTTTCTTCATTCTTTTTTTATTTGTCAGTGTAGTTTTATATACTGCAGTTACATAAACCATATACCGCTTCTTTTGTTTTCAGTAAGATAGCACTGTATGTGTGTGTTTGTGTTTACCTGTGCTAGATGTGCTTGCTATTGGAATTCAATTTACTAAGAATTTAAAAGACAAGGCTTGTGTTATCCAAATTTGTCTTACAATGTGTTTGTCCATCCGTCAATACTTTCCAACTGCCTCTGTGTGCCACGTAGCTACAAACGTATTGAGTTCTACCAAAACTGAGATGTTCAAGAAAATGGTCACAAATATATGGTTTCCTTTTTAAAAGTAATTTGCCTAAACAGCTGGACACAGCAACTATTACACAAACATGAGAAAATACTGTAGTAGAACAGTGTATGTGTAATTCAAAGATTTATTTGTGACATACAGAGGTAATATGTGTAGTGAAACACAAAATAGTTGTGTGAGCACACACACACACACACACACACACAAAGGGGTTGTGGGGTATGTGAATGTAAAGAAGCTGCTCTGAATTCAAAGCATAGCCGAGCTAAGGCTACACTCAGCTGGGTAGAGAAGGGTAAACAAATAAATATCACTAGACAATACTTCTGAAGGATTGTGTGTGTGCATGTTCATGCTTAGATATTACTAGGACGTTGTTGGACAAACCTGCTGCGGTCTAACTTCACCTTGATCTAAGGAAAGATAGAACAGATTGGAAAGAAGGAGGTAGAGTAAGTCAAGGGAGTTAGTCATTGGAATTTCTTCACAGCAATGCTTATGATCCATCTGAGAGCCGTTTATGAAGTCTAAATGCTGTGTTTTAGGTAGTTTCATAGCAGTGAACTGAGACTGAGATCCTGAATTACTGTTTTTCTTTCTGTGTGTATGTACATCTTTATGAGTGTATACTGATTCATCTTTACGGCTTCTGCATGTATTTGTATGTTTAGATTTTCATATATATATAAGCCTGTGTGTGGGTGTATTATTTGTGTGTACGTATATTAAGAAACAAACACATATACTCCCAACCACTCTCTCCCCGAGAGGTGCTGCAAAGATGATTGTGTCACAGCAGGAAGAGGCTCTTACTCAGCTCCATGTCTAATTAACTTTATGTCTCATTTTGTGTGTGTTTGTATTGCACGGGTGTGTGGGCTCTGCTGCGCATTGTGGCTTATGCCAGTGCTAAAAATGAGAGTGAATTAGTTCAAATGAATGTTAAATATTTTAAAAGGAGACTGAAATATTGGCCTGGTATTGCCACAGAATGTGGGAGGCAGAGGATTCAGCAGAAAAAGAAGTGATAGAGCTGTGACGGGTGTGTGAACCTCTGGGTTCAAAGAGAGAGAGAGACATTTCTTAAAGTGAAGTTTCAGAGAATCACTGATAAAAGCTGTTGTCACTGTGTGTGTGTGTGTGTGTGTGTGTGTGTGTGTGTGTGTGTGTTGCTTTTATCTTGGGTATATCATATGTGTGTGAACTTGCTTTTAAATGATTATTCAGAATTATTGCAACATTGACCGTTCATGTTCATTTAAGGGCAGAGTATAGTGCAAAAGACACAGTTCTACATATGTTGGTTTACACGGTTGTTGGCCCAATTATTAATTTCCATACATGTATGCTGAAAAGGTTAGTGTGATGTAATTTTTTTCATCTGCCCATGTCCGCGAGGGTGGTCATACATTTTGAGCTGTATACAGATAGTCAGAAAATATAAATTGGACTTTAAATTTTGCTAAATTTTGTTGGCATGTGAACAAACATGTGAACACATGTGTATATGCAGACACCCAATTAAGTATAGCCTTGGGATATTGTCAGAGGCCCAGAAAAAACTTATGTATCTTGACCTGGGAATGTGGCCACATTGCCAAAAAAGGTCAGATGGGGAATTGTTTTGGTGGTGAAAAATAACAGTGAGTAGCTGGTATGGTAGGTCAGTGTTGAACCAGAAAGTTTTGGGATGTTGGCCTTTGTCTCCTCTTCTCAAAAAGGTTTGGCTAACCTCGTGGTCTGTGGTCATGTTTCTTACTCCATCAGAAACACATTTCCAGATCTCAGCAAATAACTCCAAACCTATGAAAATAAGTCCAAGTTTAAAAATAAAGGAATAATTGTTTAATACCTGACTGTGTGTGTATCTCAAGACTCCACTATGTATTGTTAATCAGGTCACAGCTAAACTGACAACATCAGACAGGGACAGATGTGAGGGGCGAAGGCGTTAATGAGAAGGGAGTGTAAATGTGTGTCTGTGAATGTAAGTGCGTTTGTGGTAGTGCAAGTGGGAGGTATGTCGATAGAGGGCTCACACTGAGGGAATAAAATCCTCCGTGTTACTTACTCAGACACAGGCTTTAGATTAACAACAGCAAACTCGGTGGGGTTCAATCATTCTGTATGGACTCCTGTTGTCACTGGTGTATTTACTCATTAATCACATGGCCATTATGAATTCACAGTGCACCTCAAACCTTGTGTCTGTAACACAATGCCACTGTGGGTAATGCACATGCATCTTGCCAACAGTAAATACATATCTTCACATCTACATTCATGGTGAATCAATAAAAATCAGGGGTCTGTTGCTGTGCTGCAGGGTTAACAGCTCTATGACACTGATGTCATTTTGCCAAGTCTCAAGAATATAACACATTAAGACACAGTCAGTCATAGCTGTGAGCATTTTTGTCCACCCACAGTGCAGAGTTTAGTGTTTACCAGTGCTTTATTATCATTATTAATGTCTTTGTAATTGCATGTGTGTCTGAAAATAACTAAATGTGTTACTAAATTAATTATATAGAAATTATGACAATATTTCCTTTTATTTGTTAAAGGAGAACCGTAGTTCAACAAGCTAAGATAACCAATCATGTCCAGGTCCAACCATCATGAGAGGGATATTGATCTTCTCATCTAACTCCTGAAAGGTTAAATGCCCAAAATTACAATAATATTCCTTTAATAAAAAAATTCAAAACATAAATCTTAGAAACCACCAGTAAACTTGTTGACCTATAAAATGCTTCACCCTCCTTGCTAAACTTCACAATACCAGCAATACATCAGAATTTCTACAGTCAACATAAAATCGATGTTTCTGTCGCAGAACACACAACAAATGTTTCTTACATGCTGGTTACTAAAGTGCTAAGCTATTAAGCCACATTATCTTTCCAGGTTAAAATGACTGCAGGCACTCTCCACCCACTCTGTGTTGTTTCAGCACATAATGACATGATTGATGTGTGTGGACTTGAAGCAGTTGCATGGAGCTCCACTCAGTCAGATGCTGTCAGTCATGAAGAGGTCAGTTAAACTAAAAATGAATGGGCGAGCCTTTGTCTTTTAGTGTTTTCTGGTTGATTAGTTAAGTCTGTTGAGATTTTGAGAAAATCTGCTGACTACAAAACACGCCATTACATACATGAAGTGATTCTTAGAAGTAAATTAATTGCACCTTTAAACTGCTCATTAGGTTTTTTGTAATGCTTTGTGAATCTGCATTTGTCACAAAAGCTGTAACTGCTGTCACTATTGTTCAAGCCCCCCACATAACAATTCCTTGTTTAACCCCTGCTGCTGTATCATCAAGTTGTCAAACAGATTTGGAGGAATTGCTTGCATATTAAAGCACAAAAATGTAAAATTAAATAAGAAACCGACTGGAGAGTAATCAGATGCTGTCTGGCCGACAGCTGGCGCTTGTGGAAAATACAAGTCATGTATTTTGTTTGTGGCTGTGTTTGACAGCCTTTTCTGTCAGAAATACAGTACCACTAGTTCTGCATTTCCACATATTGTGTAAATATAGTAAAGATCCACTAGATGGAGGAGGTTTAACATTAAAACAAGCATAACAGTCATTACAATACTTATGTTTGAGAACCATAAAATGAACACTTATCCCTGTAAAATTATCCAGAATATTGTAACAGAATCAGCAGGGCCCCTCTCCACTTATAGCATAATCAAGCCTTCAAAAGCAGACCCTTTTGTAGTTCCAAATGAGGCATAACTGTCAGAGATCACAGGAATAATATGAGGTGGGTTAATCTCCTTTCAGTGGATTTTTTTGTTTTCTCTATAGGAATTATGTAGAGCCGGTGTTGCTGTTTGTTGTTTAGCTTGTCTACTAGCAACCATCCAGCCTGCCAGCCAGTGGTCTCTCAATGGAATGTTCTGGAGAGTTACTGGAGTCAGGCCAGTCCCTCCACACTGCACCCACTGTCTCCTCATCTCACTGCACAAGAGCTGCACAAGCTGAGGATAGCACGGCCAATAAGCAAGCCTCAAGCATGAGAGAGAGGGTGTGTGTGTGTGTGTGTGTGTGTGTGTGAGAAAGTGTGTGGGACTTCTAAAGTGTCTGCACTTGCTTAGTCTCGCTTTGCCAGACCTTCCTCCACCGTTGTGCTGCGGAGGTGGGTCTGGCTAGTCCACACAGCAATCCTGGGATACGAGTAAAACCTGCTCTGGTTTGTTGCCATTAATTTAAATAAATCAAAATCTCAATGGGTCACATGCTTATTGCTTTAAAAAGTAGTTTAAGTGTAAAAATATTTTTTAATCCATAGAAGAGAATTTATCGAGGACGGGCTGAGCTTGTCTGAGCCTGCATTGGCAGAGTGCTGTTTTATATGAAGAGAGGCTTTGAGTGCAGGTGAAAACAATGGCCTGCCGTTTGGAGCACAGGTTACACTGTGACATGATCATTTTTATGATTTTTTTTTCTTCCAAAACCACTTCTTGTGTTTGACCACCAGTGAAAAATGCCGTTTATTTTACAGCTACACAGCTATTCTACAGTTTATTCAAGACCATGGATCAAACCCATGCGCCTTCAAGGTTTGTTATTGTCAAGTGCACACCAATAATGTAAAACTTAGGCCTCAGCCACCTCCAACAATGCTCCATTAAATAACGAAAAACTGCCTTACCTTCAGCAAGATGATACAGCAATATGTTCAAACCAAAGGGTTAATTTCCAAATGTTATGTTAATCTTCATACAAAAACAACTGCCTGGTCATATAACAGTATCTCTAAAGTGCAGTGAATCAAGGCTCTAAACGTGTTTCTCAAGTAAGTCTTAAAGACAGTAATATTCCTTTTTATTTTTTTACTGTCAATTATTTTTTTATAGTAAGTATCTTTCTCTTTTTATTATTTATATATAAGTGAAGTCAACTTTATTGAAAAAGTAGCACTATAATAACTTGGTTTGTACAAATCCTTTCAGGAGGTAATCCGTGCAATAGAAACCTTTTGTTATTGCTATTCCCAGAGTTCCTGAAGTGGAAGTGGAAGCATATGGTTGTGTTAGCACCATGCTCAGCATACATCCAGGGAACCTTTTGCTGTCCTTCTGGAGACCACATGCTCAGACAAAATATTAAAGGCGGAGTGATTGTGTTACACCAGGGAGCTGGTTAACTTTAGCTGTTTCATGGACAAGTGATGCTGACAGTCTTTCTTGAGAAGAAAGTCCACCACAAAACTAAATTAACATTACCCGTATTTATAGATGGCTCTATTTAGGAGAGATTTTGCTCTATATAAAGGGACAGACCGAGAGGTTTGGTGCTGGACCCTGGAGCAAAGGTTCAGTCTGCTGGCAGAAGGTGACCCTAACTTGAAAGTGATGTGACTGGAAATGGCATATGTCAAATGCCTGACAGATTAGGGACTGTATAACAACTATTGGGAGTACTGTAGGTGGAAGCAGAAAGGTTATTGCTTAAAGGTCCCATGACATGGTGCTCTTTGGATGCTAGTAGTATCGAAGTATCTTTCCCAAAATTCAGCCTTGGTGCAGAATTACAGCCACTAGAGCAGAGTCCCACAATGAGCTTCTCTTAGTATGTGTCATTTCTGTGTCTGTAGATATTGAGGAGGAGCAAGGTGGAGGCTGGGGGTGTGGCCTTGACCAACTGCCACTTTGCTTGTTTGAAAGCCATGATGTCTCTCTTTCTCATGGGCAGGCCAAATTCTCTGTGCAGGCAAAGCAGAGAAAGGGTAACCTTGCCCCTTATGACCTCATAAGGAGAAAGATTCCAGATCGGCCCATCGGAGCTTTCATTTTCTCAAAGACAGAGCAGGATACCCAGGGCTCGGTTTACACCTATTGCCCTTTCTAGAAACTGGGGGACCATAGGCAGACTGAGCTAGTGCATATTAATGCTAAAAAAACTCATTCAGTGACATTTTCATGCCATGGGACCTTTAAGGCAGTTGTTCCCAACCTTTTTTGGCTTTTGACCCATTAAAATAAAGCAATGTCTGCTTGAGACCAATGCATGAGTCTACGTCAGCCAAAAGGTAATGGGTCATTTTTCAGACCTAAAGAGGACAAATTTGAGAGAAATCCAGTAATAAACAAAAAAGCAAAGGTCAGAGAATCTTAAAATAAATCTGATTAAATCTGATTGAATTTTGCAGTCTTAATACCTAATACTGAACACCTATTTGTTCTTTTAGTAAGATTTAAATGAGAAAGTCCTTGTAACACTCATGTCTGTGCGTTAAATTAAAGCTGGAGCAAGGAGTTACCTTAGTCTAGCTTTTCATGAAAACTGGAAACAGTGGTAAACAGCGCACCACCTACCAGCTACCTCACTAATTAACACATTATATCTTGCTTGTTTAGGAGGTACAAAAGCTGAAGTGTTAAAACAACCAATGCCATTTTACAGGAAACTATGTGCCGTTATGTGTACTACTAGTACTTGTGGTTTTACCCTTGGACGGAGCAAGGCTAGCTGTTTCTCTTACTTCAACTCTTGATGCAAAGACAAACAATGTCTGACTCCAGCTTTAAATTTATCTTTTACAGACATGAGTAAAGCAATACGTATTTTTCCCAAAATGTCACACTATTCCTTTAAAATATCTTGTAATCTCTGTGGAAGAAGTTTTTTCCTCCAAAAACTGTTACATGTATAACCTTTTAAAAGTTACACAAGCATACACACAGGAAAGACAATACATCTAACACACATTCACAGAGATTTGATAAGGAATTCCACAGAAATGCCGACTGCAAGCAAATGCTTGACATTCCATAAATTCCTCCCATAGAAAGGTGTTTGCTTAGTGTTTGTGTGTGCAGAGAGGCAGATGATATATGGTTAGGTTATCGCAAAACAAGTGAGGTCACAGTCGGACTGTGTGTCCAGCTCAATTGAGGTCATATGCTTTGTGTGTGTGTGTGTGTGTGTGTGTGTGTGTGTTTCTCAATATCCTCATTGTTTAAGCGCAAGCCAGAGAAAAGGATGATTTAAAGTTTGTCTCAGAGATTTCTGCCTCCAACCCAATGCAGTCGAGGTGAACTGACTTTCATATGTACAGGGATGCTGTGTGTCAGGTTGTTGTGTGTTAGGTTGTTTGAGTTTCTCAGTGTGTTTTGTTGTGATCTAGATTAGCTGACAACTCCGTACAGTTAAGAGTTGGTAGTAAAATGGTCTGAGAGAACATGCACATACATACCTATCATTGTTCACCGTCGTCCAGAACACAGATACAAATACAGACACGCACAAAAGGCAACTGGCTCCATTGACATGACCTCTTGTGTCTGCTATTTAACTAAGCAATCTGTGTTTACGCAGGAGTCACATGCATAGTCTGCATAGTCACACAGACTCCACATGTCCTTTCTTATATATTATAAACACACACACACACACACACACACACACACACACACTCAATGGATTTACTGCATTGACTGACAATCAACAGTGGTCTCCAACCTGGAGTCGGGACCCCCACAAGGGGTCACAAGATAATTCAGAAGGGTAACAAAACACATACCAGAATAGGCAAGCAAGTAACAAACGTATTTTTTTACGGCGTTCCTCTAATATTTGCTTTATTTTTATTGTGATTTTAAAATGTATTTTACCTTATTGAATACAGAGAATACAAAGAAATAAATCTTTGATTAGCAAATGCACATAAAGATAGAACAATATGCATTGCTAGAGGGATACAATGTCTAAACCACACACATATATCCCAAAATACACATATTCACAGTTTCAATAACAGTAATTTAAAAGCCTGGTGGTCAGCACATTCTTCTAACCTCACACTGAACCACATCTTAAAGTTCATGGCCTCATCTCTTGAAGACCACAGGTAAATTACCTTCTAACCTGCTATCTGGGACTGAAAACACATGCATGGGCCATTGGTCTTAAACACATGCAGTGGCTTGAGAAGGTTTACACACCCATGCTAAAGTTGCTCTTAGCTCTTAGTATTTCAACCAATACTTGTTTTTAGTATTGCATTTAAATTACAAGGCAAGGAAGCTTTATTTGATTATAAGACAAACATGCATTGAGTGCATGAAAAATGTCAAAGAGATTATTTGCTGGCAACCGGAGTTATTGCCACTGTCGTTACAAAGAATGTGGACTTTATACACGTACATAATAGAAAGTCATTTTCTTCTAAGCTGTTACTCTGCAGTTTTGCAGTGCAGCCACTTGTATTTGTGGCCTAAATAAACTCCCATGTGAGTGTCTTTGGGAAATATTGCTGCTGTCCTTAGAGCATGAAGAATTAATGTTTGAAATACAAACTGCTAGGAGCTTCAAGGCTTGCACCATAAAGAAAAATATAATCTACCACACAAGAGAATAGAAAAAATCCTTGGTTGCCTCACACTGATGTTTTTATATAGATTACTTGAGTATTTTAGGGATTTAATCATGGCCAACAATGCTGCCGTGTCTCATTTCTTTCCTACACAGTAGTGTCTAGCTCGCTAATCTGCATGATATCAGCACACCCTGCATCTCTCACTACACCTGGATATACAGGTAGAGACAAACAAGTGTAAGTTCTCGTGCATGTGCACCTACACACACACACATGTACGCACGCACGCACACACACACACACATATATGCAGATGCACCGATCTTCTCGCCCACACATTTGCTTGTTCATGTGTGACTCCCCAGGGTGGTGTCAGGGCCCTGACTGATGAAAACACAGCAGCAATGGCGGTGTCAATGCCATAAAACAAAAGCTGTGTGTGTAGATGAGCTGCCAACCGTACCTCCAGTGATGGATTTAACCGCGAGCACATTTGCTGCTGAAAACAGACCATTTAGTGTCCCTACCGCTCTTTCTTCTTCCCTCCCTGCTCTCTTAATTCTTTCACTTCTGCCTTGGTTTCTCACTCCCTCTATCACAGAGCCTTTTATATGTCTTTGCATTTGCCAGCGTCCTGTTTCAGCGCTTTGATTTTCCTCTATATCACACTTTTCTTTACATTGTCTGTGCCCTTCAGCCATCTTCAAAGTTGACTGACTCATGTTTATGACCCTTACAAAGGAACAGATCTGTTCTCTGCCCATGCCATACTGACTTGTTCACTGTTGTTAGTCCTCTTTCCTTTCTGCTCCACTTGTCTGCACACGTCTACAGACAACCCGCCTCAGACTGTCTTTTCTCCATTCAATATCCTTGACAGGTGAAAGGGTCACCGCAAGCTCCAAAATCCTCTAAATCTTCTCTAAAATAAGGGCTGTGTGTATCTAGCAAATATCATCCACAGGTGAAAAGTGTCAGGCAGAAAATTGTCAGATTTGTGCTTTATTTCAACAGACATTTCTTTTTGTGGCTGTAATATCCATTTTAGCTGGAGAAGGTCATTTAAAGTTTTCACCATCTTGGAATAGTTACAGATTGTGTTATTTTCTGCTTTTATATACAAACTTCATGTTTCTGCATTAGTCACACATATTGCTGAGTAATAACAGTCCACACTGACAGATCAGTGTTAAGCCAGGCTTGATCATGACTCAGTGTTTTCCGATTGTTTTATGTGCAAAATGCAGATCAGTGAAATGTGCAAAATCTCCCAAACCGTGTGACTATTAATAGGCGATGAAATATCACAAAGACAGATTATGTTCACATCAGGGAGTCTCGGCAGAGAATCTTCCGCAACGATCTTTTGTAGCCCCACTCAATAATGTCTAACAATTCCCTAACTACAATCCGGGTAATATCAGGCAATTAGTTCATGTGTTTCCTTTTGGTGTTTTGCATGCAGACCATCAGGAGGATAAATATGAAGAGGCACATAGTGAGGTTTCCATCCAACCATCCACATGTATAAAAACATATACTATTACTATTCCACTCTCATGTAAAATAAATATAAAGCTACAGCCAGCTGCCAGTTAGCTTAGGTTACCATGAATACTGGAAACAGCTAGTTGGCTTTGTTGTTTTACAGAGGGTTATGTAAAGGTCTATTTCTTGGAGTCCCACCCATAAACCACACTCTTTAGGCTAAGCTAAGCTAACCAGCTGCTTGCTGTAGCTTCTCATTTATCCTACAGATGTAAAAGTGGTATCATTCTGCTCATCTAACTCTCAGCAAGTCAGCATTTTTGCAAACATTTCGACTTATTTCTTTGGAAAGATTTGGCCACATTGTCAACACTGACATATTAACACCTTGTAAAATGTATATGTGAATATGTTAGCTTATTTACACATCCACCTGATAATAGAATAATCAGGTGGATGTGTCTAAAAAGTTTAATATCCACTGTCATTTTAGCTTCACCAACTCCTGAGAAAATGATCCGGCTCTTGCCAAATGCTAGCTGCCAAATGCTCCACTATGCTCACCAGCTTTGGCTTTGCCTGTGTGCCATTCGGTGCTGTTCAGGTATCTGAACACAGTTGCCTGCTGTGTCTGGAAATAATGCAGATACAAGCAGTGAGTGAACTAAAACAGTAAGCTTGTGGCCTATAAAATCTAAACAATGCGCTGAAAGATGCTCTAACGCTCCATAGAGCAAACTGGAAAGGTGGATCATGACATTTATTCTTAATATTAAAATATTGATAACAGCAGCTTGAAACACACTCAAATAATTATCTCACTTTATATAATTTATAGTTAGCAGGAAAGGTCTCGAACAAAACTCATTGCCTTCTGTTAAAAACCAGAACTTCTTTACGGGACACCTACCAGCAGCATTTAATCATAAGTTTAGTCAAGCTAGTTGGAAGACTCAACCCCACTTATTTGACCGTGAAGGTTTATGATAAATGGGCACACTTTATGAATAGCGGCTCTATTTAGAGATGACTCCATAAAACAAGCAGCCATCCACTGTTTTATGTTTTGTCATAAAACCTAAGGTCAGTGCCTTTTGAAGTCCCAAAATGAGATTCATTCTTTCCTATATTTGCAGAGTGGCAGTTAATCTCTTGTGACATAATGTTCATTAAGATAGAAAATAAGCAGGACTAGTATTCAACCTGAGTCTGGAAACTTTAGTGGTTAATTTAGTTGTGTTAACATTACACATGTTCTTTAGGGCAGAGAATATACAGTCTCATAGCCTTTATGTTAACAGAAGAGCTATCTGGGGCTTTGTGAGGACATGAAAGGAGGGTTTTATACATATGACTGATGGCCATACTAATGATCCTACAGTCTGTGCAAACTGCCACTCTCTGACTTTCCCTCTCATTTGACTGCAAAAGGAGCCGCCATATGACAGCCATACCTATTGTAGCCCCACCTGTGTATGGGCGTTTCAATCACCGCTGTTAGTACAGCTGCCTGTCTATTTATGGCAGTATTTGTTCAGAGCTAAAATAGCTTTAGTGGTGATGTGTTTGACTCTGTGTTCTCCAAAGCAGCCCCATTGTCACCAATACAATGTCTGTTGTCTGTGTGGCTTAAAGACCCATAGGTGGTCCAGCAATGACAGTGGTGCAGTTGATTGGATTTGCGTGTATGCGTGCGTGTGTGTATGTGTGTCTCTGAGAGTGTGTGTGTTTGTTGACTACCCGGTGAGCTGCCAGTTGGCTTGCCTCATCACGGGGACCAAAATCTGGCAATTGTCTGGCAGCTAGGAAAGAAACAAAACTTTTTTTGGCACTTATCTGTGGATACACATTTGAAGGTACATAGAACACACATGTCCCTCCGTCATACGTGTACATAACCATGTGTGGGCTCAAAAATGCAGCATTCCCCTGCCACCCGTACGAATTCCCAACACATTTTTTCACATTTTACTTTTAGCATGCAGCAGAGAAGTCATAAGGGAAAGAAAACTGTCATTGATGTGTAAATTCACTATAAATAATTCCTCTCCCATCTCACCCAAAAGACCCTCTTAGCGCATGTGCGCTGCTCCTGCCTTCAGCCTACGTGTGTCTCTTTCCCTCCCTCACTTATCTATCCCTCCCAGCATCATTACTTATGAAGCACAGTAATTAATTAATAATTTTCCGTGTTTTCTGAGCCCCAGCCCCAAGTCATCCTGCAATGGGCCTAATGGAAGTAACCAGCCGTAACGGAAAACGAAAGCAGGGTTGTGGCCTATACGCACTCGCCCATTGTGAAAAACAGGAGAATCAGAAGGACCTTGCCTTGCTCGGCTCTATATTTATAGGCAAAAAACCTGATTTCAGATCAGTCACGCTAGACTTGCACAAGACACCTACTGCACGCTGGGGGAGGCAAGCAGGCTGACAGTCAGCCTTTTTTTCTTGTTCTTTCTTTTTTTTCTTTCTTTCTTTCTTTCTTTCTTTCTTTCTTTCTTTCTTTCTTTCTTTCTTTCTTTCTTTCTTTCTTTCTTTCCTCTCTTGCAAAGAGTGCATGCTGGCTTTCTCTCTCTGTTTCTGTGTCCTTATTTACCACTTACTCTATGTTCCTCATCAAAGACAAGGAGATGCACTTCTCACTGCAAAAGTCTTTAATTTAGTCACCGTTTAACAATCTTATTTTCTTGAAAAAAAACAAAAACAAATCAGCCAGCGTGATAAGATAATTTCAACCTGAAGCTTTTTGTAGAATCAAGTGTTATTTATTGATCATAGCACAGTAATTTCCCTTATTGTGTCTTCTTTTACGATACTAACGCTCACATCAAAACAGATTGCTCTGTGTACAGCAGGTGGTGACAACACTGGACTCATACAGTGGCAAAAAAAAAATAAAATAAGTAAGCAACAGTTGTTTTTTAACCACTTTTATATCAGCTCGATGAAAGCTACAGCCAGTAGCCTGTTAGCTTAGCATAAAGACTAGACAGCTGGGCCTGGCTCTGCCCTGTCTACCTGCCAACCCTTCACTAATTAACATGTTATATTTTATTTGATTAATCCGTTAAACTAAGATAACACTCCGCTGGCTGCAGCTTTATATTCCCTTTACAGACAGGATCAATGGTATCACGTTTTCACTCTGGGCAAGACAAGCAAATAAGAATATTTCCCAAAATGTTGGATTATTCCCTTAAAACAATATTTTGTCCATTTTTAAGGGGCTAAACCCAATTTGCACAAATTTGAATCCGGACTTCAATGTCCTCTGTCCTCCCTCCCTTTTCCAAGTTCTCTCAGCAGCTATGTTGAGATTTCTTTTACCGTCTCGCTCCTCCTTATCTGCGTCTTGTAATACAGAGGCCACTGACTTCATGGTCGTGTTCCTGGGCTGCTGTGCTTTTAGCCAAATGGACAGACAGCTGTGCTCACATTTCTATATATAACTAACAACCTCACATGATGAAGACTGTCACACCCTCTTTGTGGCTACGACATGTAGCTGTGTTAATGCCCAAGGAATACTGTATGAGTGTGTATGTGCTCATATAATTTAATCTGCTGTATTTTTTTACTCTTTTCTAAAGGCTTTTGCTAAAACCTGCACTTCCGCTTTTAGCCAAACATTAAACAATGGGTTTTATGTTAAAAAATAAAAGAAAATAAAAAAGATACGTTGAATAGATTTAGTGAAAAGCACTTTGATAAGCCTAGCTGGACAATTTTGTAATTGTGTTATAACATGGATGCAGGACACATACAAATCCTTTTGAGTCTCTGATATTTGCAGCAGATTGCTCACTTTATTTTCAAGGATTAATAGCAGAAAAGGAAGACATATTTATCTCTTCTCTGGAACATTTATATCATCCTTGAATTCAGAGTTGTTTAGAGGAAAGTTAAGAAACACAATATGGATCTTGATATGTCACCTAAACTCTTTAATGCATCTCATTGTGTTGGATACAAATATTCCTTTCTTTAATTTTTGATTTTTACATGCACATGTTTGTTTGGCTGCATCTCTGTATGTGTGTGTATTTGTGTGTTTGCGGGAGCTGGATTGAGGTATAAGTAACAGCGTTAAGGGATCAGCTGGTGGTTGGGTCGTATCTGTTTAGATTAGAGAGCTTAGTCCTCCCGTCTGTGTAATTAACAAGAGACGGAGGGGAAAGAAACGGATTAAGACAAAGAGGCAGAGAGGGGAGTAAGTAGGCATGGAGAGTGGTATTAAAAGAAAAAAGGCGCGCACACACAGGAACACACTGTGTGTGAAGAGGGATTGTGTGTAATGATAGGGTGCCTGGTGGTCAGTGTATTTGTGCACATGATGAGCATGTGCACCAGAGCACAGAGTCCAGAACCAACAACAGATTGGATATAAATGGGTTGGACTGGATAAGTGGTTTGTCTAGCAGAGTTCAGGACCTCTGTAATGTCAACAGTGAAAACTGCAGGATGACAGGAATGCAGCCACAAAATCTGCATGGACGCAAACACAATTTTGAAACATTTACAATAACGATACAATGTGAATGGTTTTTTGATAACAGGACCCATTGATTTTGTAATAGTGTTTTCCAATCTTTTGGCCTTTGTACCCTAAAATGAAAGCAATGTCAAATAGCAGCCACGGCTGTGTATTGTTTTGAAATTTCACAAAAAATGACCTGAATTTTGACAATACTAAAACTATACTTTTCAAAAAATATATCTTAATTTTAGAAATATACATATTTTTCTACAAATTCATTTAGCATAAAAATATGCCAAACTTTTAACCTCTTTAGTGTGTAATGTTGTCTTAACACACTAACATATCATGTCATAATGAGAAAGGTAACTTGCACTTATGAGATTAATTGATTTTATGTAACAAATTGTGCAATAGAATACATAAACAAAATAAGTCGGGACATAACGAGAAAGGTTTAAGAGTTTTAGGTTAGAGGTTTAGGAGTAAAATAAAATGTAAGACTATCTCAAATTGAATTTAATAAAGGCAGTGGCAAACAGAACAGTATCAAAAGAAATGTTTTTTTATCTGTGAAAAGAAAACATTTCAAGTGCATTGTGACAAAAGAAGAGCTTGAACTCTGGTAGCAGGTGTGCATTGGATGATTCTGGTCCTGTATATGCTGTAAAGGGTGTTAATGTAATTAATGTTAATTTAAAAAGGTGAAAATGAGCTGAAATGAGGCCCGTTTAAATGAAATTGTTAACTGGAGAGAGGTTGCTGCATTAACAAAATTGTGTCTGCTTGTTAAAAGCCACATTCCATGATGAATATTGCATGTATTAATTGACAAGTATTTTAAATCAGGTTACGCAACATTTTTAACATGTCTTTAGGGAACAGGTAAAAAAAAAACACTTCATGATCAGGATGTCAAAGCATTATAAAATAAAAATATGTACAGATTTATTATATTAACATGTTATGCATGCAGATGCAAAGGGAGAAAGAAATCACTCCTTTTTAGCACTCAAGCCCTTAACAGTAATTACTCTTGGTAACTGAGGACGACAAAGCTGCATGGCAAAAAATCCATCAGTGTGTCTGCTGCGAGATAGCAAAGAGACACAGAGCAATGGTGCCTTTTGATACTGTGTGGCCTACTGACCAATCAGTAATCAATTGGTAACGGCATCACTGTTCTTAGAAGATCAGCTGGACCTCAGAGAGAGAGGTGCGTTCTACCTCTTTAGTGAAGCCGTTACGTAGACGGGACGTTTTCTCCACTGAAGCAAAGCGGTTTTCTCCACATGTACACGTTTTCATAAATTGCAAGCATTAAATCTTAATTTACACACGCTCATACAGCAAACCATTTGAAAGCTTAAAATCTTGTGATTCGATTAAGCCCACACATCAACACATATGATTTATAGCAGTTAAACAACTGTTATAAAGTTAAAGAAAATAAAGATAAACAGAAAAATTCTGTGCCCCTAGTGTCTAGTGGAGTGTGCATCCATACCTTTTTCCTCGTGTCTTTATTCATCGTCAAAATCTTTTTTTCCTACATCGCAAACAATCCAAGGAATTAGAATATCCAAGGCATTTTATCAAAAACGAGCTGGTCCCCTCACAATCTTGTAGTTTCTGGCCGAGTTTCAACGGAAAGAAAGCTAAACAGTTAATCATTACTGGGTTTTGATTGCGTCTCTCTTCTCCGCCGTGTCTGCCACACTGTTACTGAGAACACCGGCAGATTCTCTGGTGTCTAAGCATTCGATTGACAGGCCGTGTCAGCCAATCAGTCTAGTGTAACCCGAGATGGCCCTAATAGAAGCCAATAATGTCGCAGAGTTCAGGGAGGACCAACGTAGGAAAGATTGACATCTAGTCCTTCCAGTTAAAACTAGATGTTATGAAACGGGACTACCTGTTTAGCCAATAAGAAGACGAATTGATTGATGCCAAACTTGACCAGAATATTTTAACCCTGTGATGGCTGCAGCTGTGTCAAAGCAAAAATTGGTACAATTCAGGCCTAGAATTGGCACTGACACTTGGAACAGAAAATTGAGAGTGTTAACTTCCCAAATGACCCAAGGCACATCCCAGAGGGCCAAAGTATATGGGAACTGTATCACACTTTTTTTGGTAAAACATTTATGCGATGAGAGCATGTATTTTCAAGTGTCTCTAAAGAGGTTGCCACAACCCCGTTAACCTTCCCCGATGGGTAACTTTATAAAAGATCTTGATTTTATGCGGAGGGAAATAACTATAGACTATTTGTGTTTTACGATAATAAAAATACTGATTATTTAAATGGAGTCAATAGCAATACACAATCCATAGTTGCTCCAGAGGTGTGAGATAGATAAAAGTGTCAGCTAAAAGACATAATACGTGACGTAATCTTGCTTGGATCTCCGTTAGGAACAACAAAAAGAACATGACATCATGGAGATTGACATTGACATATCACACACAGTATGAAAGCCTCATTCAAAGTGTGGGCAGAGCACCAAGGCTCTGGTGGCATGGACAAGGTTCACAGTTTAGACCATTTTAAATGCACTCGAACTGAAATATCTATTCATGTTACATTTCCTGACTTGATCTTTCAAATCTTTGCTGGATCTCCAAGCAGAAAAGCTCTGGGATTCAATTCAATGTGTGCAATTTCATGTTGGCTCCTGTGAATATCCATAATTTGATCCTAATAAGTTTAACTTTTAATATTTGTGCGAGCACTGTCATGCATCAACACCCTTTTCAGATATTTCATAATTTGCAAAAGAACTTTAACACTGGATTGCCATCAAGGTGCTAAAAGATGAGGAAGAGGAAACAAGGAGGAAAAGAGTGACAGAACAGAAGATGAATAAGATTCAGTGATTGTAGGAAATGGCTTATCTGTCCATCTGCTATTAGACAGTCGATGAAGCTGGGACGTAGCTTTGTGTGCGTTTGTGCATGTGTGTGTGGGGGAGACAGTTCTTAGTTCTAACAGTACAACAGCTGTAGAATAGGATTTAGCATCTGGATGCACCTTATCTTTCTCATGTTGACTTTTCACACGCACACGCAATCATGCAAACATGGGTCCATTTTTTTCTTGACATGGAGATTACTGAAATGAAAACAGAAGGGATGGTGAGGGGGAGGAAAAGTAAAGATTATCTGCACTGTTGTTTCCGTGTGACATCACCGAGACATCCTTCACATTTGTCTCTCTGTCTCTTTCTCTCTGTTTAATGTAAGTGGATACTAGAATACCTCATTCCTCTGCATACTGAAACCTGAACTGTCTGTTAAGCCTCCTGCCTTTCACTCTGTCTCTCTTTTCTAACTCTCTGGATCTATTTTCCCTTTCCATGCTCTGTAATCTTTACAATTTGGTGTTCGCATTGTGGTCCATTCTTACATTTGGGTTTCATGGTGCTATATTGTCCAAATAATGCTTCACTTACAATAAAATACGTCAACAATATGTTTCCTCTCCTTCTGTCTGATGGCATGATTAGTGTCTGTTGTACTCAAGTGCCTGACCCATTGCCTGCAGACAGAGCTGTGGTTTTCTGACTTTTTCTCCTCCAACCCTCCCTTCCTCCTGACTCCCAGAGGCTGCAGCAGCTGGCTGCATAGATACTTCTCTCCCTCTGTCTTTATCATTTTTCTATCCTTTGTCTCCCAAATACAGGCCTTTTATTTTATTATCCATATTATGTGCATAATGTGGCCTTATATCACACAGTAGATGTAGTGTCATATTACTAACTAATTGTAAGTTGCTCTGGATAATAAGCCAAATACCAGTAATGTAAAATTACAAAAAGGAAATAGAATTTAGCTTATACTGCTCCATTATACCAAAACTAGTAGTCAATATAACATGAAGTACAGTAGAAGTAGTACAGAAGTTGTTCCAGTGGAACGGGGTGGCTTGGAGAACGCTGTGTCACCCCGGGTTCTGTGCCTGGTCCTGGGTGGAGGGGACTGGAAGCTGGCATGAAGTAATGGAGACTGCAATGGAACTTTGGTGAGGTGCTGGGGAAGCTGATAATGGAGGGGTGATGCGGTCACCAGAGCAGGAGTAGCAGAATTCTAGATATGCTAAAGATTTTTAAGTTTGTTTTAGTAGAGAAGTGGCTGGAAATGTGAGGAGAGAGAAGGGGTAATGGCAGCAATACCTGGCCAGAATCAAACTGAGTTTGAGATCACAGTATGATGTGATTCTTAAATACGTCATGTGCCCTGTAATATTCTTATATGTCTAAATTTGTTTGTGGCCTAAATGTATCTTTATAAAAAAAACAGATAAACTCCCCATTGATGTACTTTGTTACCATTGTTTCCTTGATATTCTTAATTTCTGCATTTTAAAGGCTGAAAATTAAACAATATTATTGTTTAGTACATGATACACAGTACATTTTAATTTCATTGTACAGTGGCAGTGATTCGTGTGTGTGTGTGTGTGTGTGTGTGTGTGCAGAAATTACAGTCTCTTCTGCCACTCAGGTCTCGTTGTGCTCGATGAGGTGTACATGAGTAAGAAAAGTATTGACAGTGTCCTGTTAGCGCTGTGGCAGATAATCCATAACCTTGGTCAACCACACACTTGTGTTCATGAATAGGGACACACACGCATACACACATATACAGGAGTACACACGCTCTATTAACACCTGACCTTTACAGGAAGCAGAGCGGAGATGAACTGACCAGAAGCTGCTGTCAATCAAAGAGCATCCACCCTCTCTCCTCCCCCCTGCTTCTCCTCCATCCCTCTTCTCTCCATTTTTTTCAATATTCGTTGAATGGTCAGTGTAAAGTATACATGAGGAATGAGTATACATTTGAGGCAGAAAGGAAAGAGGAATCTACTGAGTGAGTGGCATTTTTTGTTTATAGTAGAAATAAACAAAAATCACAAATGTAACAGAGAAACAAGACAGTCAGGGACGGCGAAGCTGACGGGTTTATCTGGATGTGGAGATGATAGTGTCGAGGAGAAGCAGATTTGGTTATCAGACAATACCAAACACACACACTCGTAAGAAGTCAGTGACTGAGAATGGTGCAATTTTAGTAAACACAGCTTCAATGATAGTGGTATCACACTGAGCCCAATGCCTTGACGTGTGTGTGTGTGTGTGTGTGTGTGTGTGTGTCACACAGGATGGGTGTGAGAAACTCTGTGTCTCTATTTATGTCTCTGCATGAGAGATCAGAAACAGAAATATGAAAAAGGATAGCAACATTAAGACATAAAATCCGTGTGTGTGTGTGTGACAGAGCAGTGCTGACTTGTACAGATATATGTGTTTGCACAATTAGTCTTTTAACAAACAACACAAACACTAAATGTGCAATTAAGAGAATACAGATGAGATTAAAATGCATTCGGACAATACCTAGTGTCAAAGCATTAGGTACACAATGTTTCTGCAGATTGTACACATCTCCAAACATAACTACATAATGGTGAAACAATTAGTTGACTAAAACAATAGCTGGTTGTTGATCAATTAATCATATAACCCTTTTTTCACATATCTGCTGGTTCCAGCCTCATAAACCTGCATTACCTGTTTATTTGGCCATAGAAACAAACTTTCAACACATCTTTGATATGGTAAGCATGTCATTGTGTGTTTATTTACACATGCTGTAGAGCAGGCACATAGAACATTAGAATTCATCAGGAGTTGTGTTTGGTGCTGAGCAGATACATTCTCTTAAAGGAAGTTTTTCCTTGCCTCTGTCACCTAGTGCTTGTTCTTGGTGGGAACTGTTGGGTTTCTGTAGATAACCTCAGAGTACGGTCTAGACCTGCTCTATATGGAAAGCGCAATGAGATAACTGTTGTTGTGATTTAGTGCTATATCAATAAAATTGAATTATGTTATTATTGGATATTAGACTAATGGTCAAACAAAAACAACCAATATAACCAATTTTTCTCTCTTAGAAATTGTGATGAGATTTTCAGTATTTTCTACAGATCTACAGATTAATCAATAGGGAAGATAACTGTTAGTTGCACAGTATATAGCATATTGCATTCTTAGTTGCATACTTACACCATAAATCCACTGTATTCATTCAAATATGGACTTTGACACAACACTAATCTACTAATATATCTGTTTTTTAATGTAGTCCACATCCACACACAGCAGATCTGAGCACATTCACAATGATTCACAATTCCAGATAACAATCATGCTAACTGCCATCCAGTGCACACAGTATTTATTTAAATCCTCCCTTGGTTATTTTGTAAATGCAGGGCCATGCATGTACATTACAATATTATACTACAGTATGAATGTTTTTTTGCAAATTAACATGCAGGGAGTCTAGTGCACTACATTCCTTGTCATGCACAATATGAAATGGCATGCATGCAATCACATACACATGAATATACAGTGAGTCATTTTTGTTTAGCTGGGTTTACCTACGAGCCAACTCCTTAATTACAGACACCCAAAGTTATTAGCTCATGAACATGTTCTGATTTTTCTGGTCTGTATGATAAGCCTGAAGAGGCATTTACAGTGTTGGTTAATTTAATTTAGCTTGCAGAGCACAAGATAATGTCTTCAGAATCAGTTCTAACCTCAAAGATATATTTTAAGATCATATAGTACCATCAAAACAAAGGCATTTTCACATTTGAGAAGAAGGAACATGCAAATTCTTGGCTTTTTCTCCTTAAAAGAAATTCTTAAATCAGAACTGTTCTACCGATTTTAGCTCTAATGTGGGAAAACCAATCCTTTTAAATGCATGTACACAGGCACCCATTTACACGTGGTCATTTGGCATAGTGTTGTAATCCAGGGCCTATCCACATGAACACTTACCAACTTGTTATGTTTTCCTGTGGAATCTTTATGACACACAACAGCAACAAACACATGTTCAATCAAAGTTAAGAAGAAAAGAAGGACAGAGAGAGTGGGAGACAGAGTAAAGGAGACACACAGCAAGCCTGTTTGTTTGTTGTTGGAACAAAGTGCCGTTAAAGGATTTACTTGTGTTTTTTGATTGCTAAACAACAGTGGGCACAACCGGAGTCACATGTCCAAACTCTAACTACAGTCTGCACAGCAGCAGTTCATGTGGACCAAACTCTAGTTTGTTTCTCATTGCTTGAACACAGTTTTCAAATCTCTACACACATGCCATGGCTTAACCACATCCTGCACAACACTGTGGATTTACAGCTCTTTGTTCAAATGCTAACACACTGCTGTCACAACTGTTAACCACACTTTCAAAGCAGAATAGATTCCAGTCAGGTGCCTAGCAAACACTGCTGATTGAAATTTTAGCTGAACGCCTAAGCAGGTGTCTTGCTTTAGACTACTTATTGAACATATGTTTTTTTTGGTATACAAACATAAAATAAGAATTACAAACAATTACACACTGTACTGTTTGAGAGAAACAGGTAAGAGCAAAGATTCCAATATGCCCAGGTAAGATGTCTGAGGTTACATACACAGTTATAAAAAACAAAATGTGAAAAACACTACCTTTACTAAAGTATAACTGCATTCTAACTGTTTTTGAGAAAGCAATGGCGGTGAAAGCATTGAAAACACCACATTCATTAGTATTTAGAGATGATGCAGACATCCAATGTGATGAAGAAAACTTTCCCCCTGATACTGGAGAGAGGCAGGATCAGTCAGCATCACACTTTGTTTTTGTCTTTGTTACTGTTATGTACCTTTTTATTTTTTTACAGTAATTCCATTAATTATTAGAGACAAAATACTATATTGAAGCAAACTGCTGATTTCCGTTCCTTCTTGTTTACCTTACATGAAAATTGGTATATTACATAAAATCTATACATCTTTTCTTTAAAGTGTAAAGTCACTCAAATTGTACAAACTGTAAAGATGAGAAGGTTAGTATTTTCTGTATTGGTGTTTGATGTTATAGTGTTTACACACTAACAGTGTGTGTTATCTCAGTGAGGATTGTTCTGAGTGTTTGGCTGCACTGAGCCAGAGCAGTTGTGTTGCTTGGAATGAGTTTTGCAGCTAATGTAAACTGTTTAGTTCAGGTGAATGTTTGTAGTGCAGACTGTAAGTAGAGTTTTGCACATGTAGTTCCAGTGCCCACTGTTGTTTAGCAATTGAAAAAAAAAGTCCATTCCACAGCAGCCAGCAGACTAGCCGGCTAGACAGACCAAAGATGGGCACAATGTACATGAAGTAGTGTATGTACAGTATGTGCATTGCATATACATACACTCACATAAACGGCAGGAACACAGAGAAGTGGGTCAGACTAACCAGCTCAGTTTCACTGCACTTGCAAGATACAGGAGGCCACTCTGTCACATGAGATACTATACATACACACACATTTACAGTAATGCACATAATATGTTTGTATGTAAGGAAATATTAATGTATTTTTACACCAACAAAATATATTTACTTTAGGAGATTAAACCTAATTACTTTTAAATGCAACACACACTCTCAGTTAAAACATTTTTTTTTCCCTTGTCCAAGTACACAAATACACAGAGGAGTTGTACATACCTACAGATGCAATATACAAGTTCATTTACTCATGGATGGCTAAATGAATGTGTTTACTTAAATCCCAAGCTCAGGACAAGATTTAGACACATAATCCCTTAGAAATACATCGTGTAAATCTCTTTAACCGTCTTGACTCACATTCTGGCTTTGAGAATCATTTCAAATATACATCAGCTCAAGGCTGGAGGATTTTTTCTGCTGCAGATGCACACAGATCCATCACACGCCCACACACACATGTACAGTGTATGTACAGCAGTGGTGATAGCAAAGCTCTATCAACAGGTGGAGAAATATCCAAGCAAAACCGTAGCAAACGCCAAACAAGGCTTCCTTTCAGTAAACTGCGTATGTGTGCATTTGTCTCCGTTTGGCGTGTTTTGACACATTCATATCGAAAACACACTCACACAGGGGCATCCATTCAGAGCTTGATGTCCAGGACTGAGTGTAGCAGTGTTAATTGATGCCAACATCAGCAATAAAATCTCCAATTTTCTCATCCAGGGAGCAAAGTGAGGCCTGCATCTCATCACTCACCAAGGGTTAAATAAATGACTAATGGCAGGCATGTTTTATACTAACATCCCTTCTGCAAATAAACAAGCAGAGAGCTGGATTCAGAAGGTATATAGGGCTAAGAAAGAAGACAAGGCGGGAGCAGGATAAGAGTAGCACCTAATGGAGGGGGTGTCGTGAAGTAATGACACGATGAGGAGCAGAGTGAACTCTCCCATTAAAGCCATGTTTGTTTTACCATCTGTTTACTCCACTGTGCAGTTCTTTACCATGAGACTGTTACACCAACCGTACTTTTCTGTTCCACTCAGCAGATGAAGGCATGCATTGATGCAGAGGTTTCTATTTGGCATCTTTTTTACAGCGCAAATATGAAATATGAGTATGAAGTGGTGGAGCACACCCGGGTAACGTATGGCAGCAGTCAGTGGGAGTAGTGGCACCAACTTCTTGTCTACAACACAAACCAATAGAGAACAGAGATTAGGGCATATTTACTTATGAGCTCAGTATGGAAATGTATTCCAACATACAGTGGCTATCTGTACTGGTGCCAACATGTCAGCAGAGGGTGGAAAAAGTTGGGATATTTATTACTGCACATGATCTGAGCCAATATGGATAAATATCAGAAATTGAAAGCCACAAAAGTCAAAAATCATATATCAAAAGAGACATGTGTCACACTGGCAGGCCATTTATTAGATGTTTTTGCTATCATTTAGTTATTTCACTTTGTTTAGCTACTGCATTGTAAGCGTAACTACTCTTCCTGGGGTTTCATATGTTTGAACAATACTTCAATACACATCCATCACATTTATACTCACAATAAGAATCAATACATAACACAACCACTCAGACACACAATAACCAACTCCGAACTCAAAGCCTGTCTAATACACACGATAGCTCTATTTAATATTTTCATCTATTACATAATTGACACTTCAGCAATTCTCCACTAAATCACAAATCGAGTGGAATGGGTAGCACTCTACCTCCCTATCACATCTTCAAGAACAGAAAATACATATGAAAACAAACGGTATATAATGTTCTACACAATTCCTTGTGTACATTTTTGTTATAACATGTATAACTTTCTGAAATAAAAAGGCTTATGAATTCCATGCCACCATTGATCAGTAGTTTTACAAATTCTTCTTATTAGTATTTTTTGTCATTCCTATAATTACCTCATGTCTTACCACTAGACTCACTTATGACTTTAATTCTGTATTTAACTGGGTTCAGGCACACACCTGGCCATAAATAGTTTTTCAATAAAGCACTTCATTATAATGACACTTTTGAATGTTTTAACCCACAGTTTTGGCCAACCAGAGGCTTGCTGTTAACAATTTCAAACATCATGGCATCTATCTTTACACATACTGCATGAAGTGTGTGTCCAGAGTATGAAAGAGTTGAAAAGAAAGCTATATATTTACAGTCAGATAAGGTCACATCTTACACTGTTCCAATACATAGTTTCAAGCAGTTATGCTTATATATGACTATCCTGTTGAAGCAGTCCTTAGGCTCTTCAATAGAGCCTGAAAGATTCATCTTAAACTGTATAGCATTTTGGCTCTAGTTATTTTTCTGTACATATTCTAAAGTTTGGAAAAAGTTCCATATCACATTAGAAAAATGTTTCTAAAGATGTTTCTTTCTTCAGATTACTAACAGATCCTTTCAACAGCCTCCAATCTCAGCCCTTCTTCTATGTAACTTCATTGTCACGTCATTTGTTGTTCCGCCCTTATACACACTCTGCCTTTTTTCTGCTAAAATACAATAAAAACATATAGATTACCGTAATGCTCTGTTAATTGTTTCTTCTCTCATTGTTAGGTTTGATTACCAGGAGCTTCTACACAACTCCACCTTCTGTTTGGTGCCTCGAGGTCGACGCCTAGGCTCCTTTCGCTTCCTAGAGTCGCTACAGGTAAATTCTAATATAAATATAGATATATATATACTGTGTGTGTATGTATGTATATGTGTGTGTGTGTGTGTGTGTATATATATATATTATATTATTTAAAGCGCAAAACACCATCAACAACATTTATTATTGAAGTTTTGGTTAGCCATATGACCTGCATTCCTCTGCATTAAAGGCCCTGAAAACCTTTTCCTCAATCCTTTCTGCTTCCATTGTCGGTGTAAATGTGTTCAGCCACAGTGATGGCTCATTGCTTGATGTTGTCTTTTGTATTCTATATTCTTTGTAAAACTGTGTTGTTCATCCTGCTTGGGAACTTTAGGACTCGCCATTTTCTCTGAGGCACATATAAACACACAGCTGACATTTGTACATACTACATGCCAACACAGCAATCATCAAAACAACATTAGCTGCAGCATTTTCCTCTGGATAGAACTGTTATGTTATGTGAGTGACCACATTACACTTTTCCGGGAAACCGCTCTGCTTCACATGCCAGCTCATCAACAGTTCAGTCAACAAGGAAGTGCACAGGATGCAGAATGTTTATGTTCCAGAGCCATGGTTTATGTATTTTTTTTTGTTATTGACACCTTAATGGTCACATCTGAAAGTGTTTTCCCCAGACCATTGTGTTGTGTTAAGTGCATATCTAACCATAAAGCCTTTATTTGCTATTTGCTAGGCCTTTTAAACTAAAATAGGTCCATTAACACACACATGGATGAATGCACACACTTACAAACACGCAAACACTGAAATTGTTAATTTAATATCAGTGAAATGTACACGAGTAAGCAAGTACACAAACAATGAAGAAACCACAAAGTCAATGGAGTGAGAGAACAGTTAAACCAGTCCGTCAGTTCTCTCTCTGCCACCCAAGTCGATGGTCTCGCACCAGTGCAGGAAGCAGTAGTGTTTTTTTATATTTACTGAACACTAAACTCTCTGGCTGATACGATGTTCCCTGGCCACACTGCTCGTGTATGTGTGTGTGTGTGTGTGTGTGTGTGTGTGTGTGTGTGTGTGTGTGTGTGTGTTTGTGTGTGTGAATGGTCCGGAAGCATCCGTAGGAGTGGCAGCTTGCCCCACTACCGCTGATGTCTGCTGAATGGACAATTCCACACCAACAACCCACTTGACTTGGCAGCAGTCATGGTCCTTTTCTCCTCCTGTCTTCTTTTTTTGTCCTGTCTTCTTAGTCTTTTCCTCCCTGCCATCCTCTCTCTTTTCCATTCAAGGCACTTTTTAAGATTTTTAGGTTGTGTTTTTTTTTCTCTTTTAGTCCCAGCCAAGCCCACAAAAGAACTGGCAATTACCAGTACCAGTGTGGTAGGAAACTTGCTGCCAGCTTTTCAATATATACACAGACACACATTTGCACATAAGCATTTACTCAAACCCTCCGCCTTCTCTATCTCCCAATGCAAACAAACCAAAAACAACTACACAGCACACATAGGCTTTCCTATTACCCTACCTCTAAGCAGGAAGGGATTGAGATGTTTGAAACTTTCCCTCAGAGTGCCTCATCTCTCGGGGAAAAGACTCAGGCGCATTTTTAAGTTTAGAGGCCTTGGATTATCACTCTGGGAGTCTCTGTGTGACCTTGTTGTAACCTGCGGCTCATTTTGACACATAAACACACACATACAAGTCCCCCTATTTGTTCTGGTGTCCTTCAGCAGGTTTATCCTCAGATGAAATGCAGGAGCTTGGGTGCCCGGGTGGGCCAGACAGAGCGTTTGATCTCCACAAATTTCAGCTACTACTGCTGCTGTTCTCTGGTGGTTTAATTAGAAAAACAAGTGAGAGGAATAAATAGCACCCAGACCTATCAACACTCCAGAACACAGTGAGTAGAAAGCAGAGATGGGATGAGAATGCTGTGGAGAGAAATGGAAAAAGGAGGACAGATAGTGAGAAGGGGGAGACCAAAAGAGGGCTCTGTTAGCAAAAAAATGGAACAACATCAAAAACCTGTCAGTGAACGAATGATAAGGCAACATCAAAAATCAACTTTATTAAAGCATGATGCCTCCACGTATCAACCTGTTTCTTCTTGTTCTCCGATCCCTTCATCCCTCTATTTACCCCCTTCCCTGCATACATGTCCCTGCAGTGGTTGTACCTAATTAGTACACACAAAAAGTCTGCCCTATCAGCCACATCTGTTTGTTTTTAACAAACCTCCAAGGCTTCTTTGGAAAAGAGAGATAGGCGTTTTACTCTTTCCAGTGGGGCTGTGCAATTAATCGAAATTTTAATCATGATCATGATTTTGGCTCGCAACTGAAAAACTGAGGAATCGGAAAAAACAAACCAATTATTTTACACATTATGTTTTGCAAGTAAATTCTTATTTTGTCTTTGTTTGTGTACTGGGTGAAAAAAAATATATAAAAGGAAAGGTATTAAGGGAAATTTCACAGTTTAAGGTGTTTTCACTGTTTCACTGTATTTAAATTCAATTGTTGCTACATTTGTCCAAAAGTCAATGAGTAATCGTGTTAAATAATGGTGATTTCAATATTGACCAAAATAATCGGGATTATGCTTTTTTCCATAATTGAGCAACCCTACTTCAGCCACCTTACAGTGACATACACACTTAACTGCACATACATTTACACACAAAGGTATTAAATATATTGTCTGGTATCTAGGATATCACATCGCCAAGCAGCTGGAACTGAACTCATACAGATTGTATTATATTCATGCAGCTGTAGTATGTCATGTTGTGTTAAAACATGACATACTACAGCAAGTGACGAACCCAGTCACACTGCAGCTGATATGTCTATGGGTTCTTCAGTGTGCTCTACATGTTATCAGTTGGATTGTCAGTGTCACTGTCTCCCTGAGACTCTCTAAATTTTTGTTTGTGTTTTCAGGCAGCGTGTATCCCAGTGCTCCTAAGCAACGGTTGGGAGCTGCCTTTCTCTGATGTCATACAGTGGAACCAGGCAGTCATTGAGGGAGATGAGCGATTACTACTACAGGTAACACACTTAAGTATTTGTTCACGCTTATTTACAGGTGCACACTAACACAGACACACGACACAGGACATCTTGATAGACGGATTTACCTTTAGGGTGTTGAAGGGACGCACGGGTGAGCTAGAGCTACACTACGCTTTTCAATAAATACAGTATATAGTTATATAGTTATATTTTTTATGCTTCTTGAGCTGCCAAAACTCTGGTAACCTACACTAAATACAGTGCCTGAACAAACCTTGTGTAAATACTGAAGATTGAAACTGTTTAAGCTGTTTATGTGCAAATGTTCTGTTTTTGCTATGCAGCCTGTCAAAAAAAGCCATTTAAAAGTCAAATTGTATTATATCAAGAAAAATAAGTCATAGCATTATATTGAGAAAAAACATCTTGAAAGGGGCCAGCCTGGACTGGGTATTAAACATGGGTCACATCTCTGCAGTTAGTACTTGCTGGTTTACTATTGGCATCAGTACAAACCACTGAGCCAGTGTGCCACAAAATCTTTCATGTCGAAAACAGTAATAAGGCTGTGATAAGGATAAGTCCAGTCTTGGACGGCACGCCCTGCATCTGCGTGCCCTTGGGGGGAAATGAAACACTAGCCACCTGATAACCAATCACACACTAGATTATCTTCGTACACCCTGCATGCGCTTGCGCTGCTTTGCCATTCATTTTCATTGATTCACACACACTGTAACAAACGAACATGTCAGCCAATTCTGCCATAATCAAATTTGGTGTTAGAAATCACCAGGAATTTCTCAGCACTGAGTTATTTTTTTTCTGTCCTGAACTCAGTCTTGTCTTGGACTCCAACCTCTTTGGACTCGTTCTTGGCTTGGTCTCGACTAGTCCTGGTCTTGGACTCGAAAAAGGTGGTTGCTTGACTACAGCCCTGGTAAAAAATGATAAAAAAGTGATAGTATAGTATTATTAAAAAAGCGATAAAAAGTCATAGTATAGTATGTCGAAAAAAAGTGATAAAAAGTGATAGTATAGTATGTCGAAAAAAAGTGATAAAAAGTCAGTGGCATGTTGAAAAAAGGGACAAATATTTTTATAGTATATCGACAAATGTCATAGTATGTTTAAAAAAGTGATGAAGTCATAGTATAGCATATCGCAAAAAGTAATAAAAACTCACAGTATGTATGCCGAAAAGAAGTCATAGTACATTATGTGGGGAAAAAAACCATTAAAAAGTCATAGTATTGTATGTGGAACAAAAGTAATGAAAAGGGCCAGCCAAGACTGGGGCATCAAACCTGAGTCTAAGTCTTGCCTATTTTCTGGGGCTAGTTGCTGCAATGCTAACAACTGAGCCACTGTGCCACTGAAAGAAATTGTTGAAAACAGTCATAGCATAGTAAGTTGTAAAAAAACTGATAAAAGAAATCATAGTATAGTATGTCAAAAAAAGTGATAAAGTCATTGTATAATATGTCAAAAAATAAAAGTGATAAAAAGTCATTATAGTATGTTAAAAAAGGGACAAAAAAGTCATAGTATAGTGTATCGAAAAAAAGTCACAGTATAGTATATTTAAAAAGGTAATAAAAAGTCAATGTGTATGTCAAAAGAAGTCATAGTTGATATTTGGATGCAGCTGGAGTTGAAGTAGTAGGCGCCCGAAAATCGTGCAGAGGAATTAGATAACAATATGTTAATGGTGCTGAATCAGCGTTTACACAGTCCCGGGTCCTAAACTTTGGGTTTCAAGTACTCAATAAGTCAGGTATTTGTCCATCTGCTGGTCTGCATTGCCAAACATACTTTCTCGTCCTGTTCGTGCAACATGATTGGCTGCTGTCAAAGTGCATTTATTCCTAGAATAATAAAGAGATGATTTGCTGTGTACTTTCTCATAACATAGTTTTATCAAATAATTTCAAGTCCAAAGTCAAAATGAAGTCATAAATGATTGCAAACAACATGTTGACCCTTTATTATTTTTTTATCCAATTTCTTAGCAGTCAAAAATTTTATTTGGAAAAAAACTAAAATAATAATGATCTCTTTCATGCAGAATCAATATTTTTCTCCTTACATCAGTGCTAAGCATACAGAAGCTTTATCTTTGGTTAAATGTACACATAGTTACTGAGAAACATCCACTATGTAGGGCTGTGTGCTCCCAAAGTATTTCACTTTCTTTAAATGCCAACATTTCAACTACAACTACTGTAGTGGATGGCGATTTGTCTAAGATTATGGAAAGTTAACCACAGGAGAGCACTTCATTGTTTTTCAGAGACCAATTAAAGAAAGAAATGCTGAGTGGGAAATTGCATTGAGTAACAGAAGTGAAAGTGAAACAGACTCTCTATTACCTGTATCAAACAGGTACAGGTTAGGGCCCTTTGAGATTGAACACCCATAGTAGAGACCTTAATCCAGCTCTCTCATCCTGTGTGTGTGTGTGTGTGTGTGTGTGTGTGTGTGTGTGTCTCTCGTCCCACACAGACACACAAACAAACACAATGAGCAAGCAAAGCCGGCTCACTCTCAGCTACAACGTTTATCTCTCTCCCTCAGACAAAATACATCATGTCTCCTCTTCACTGATATCCACCAATAGAGGACATGAATTTGCATTCAGCCAAAGGACCAGGAACAAGCCCCTGAGAGCTCAGAGCAGGAGAGACATTTTCAAATTAGGGCAGAATGTGACTGAATGAGCTGACCTCATCAGTGGCATTTCTGCCCACCTGCAAAACTATATAATATGCACACACATATTCACACGGCCTGTGATCTGAGGTTAAGGAGTGTGAAGTTTGTGCAGAAGAGGCTGAGTGAGGGCAGACACTTCAGACAAAGCAAGGACGGGATAGTGAGGCCGTCCTTTAGATATACTAAAGAACGGGAGAAAGTAGGAATGAGGGGGAGAAAGAGAAAGGGGGAGAAAGGTAAAGCAGTACAATGTAGAGGAAGGAAGGTATGTGAATAGAAACTGAAAGGTTAAAAAAACAAGGACAAAAATTTAAAACAACTAGAGAGAAAAAGAGATTTAGTGGCCTCTCGGCTTCTTTAACTGGTGCTCATTAGAAAATGTGTTAGCTGTGTGAAGACCAAAGGGTGTAAAGGAGTCAACTGCTCCCACTTTTCTCAGTTCAACATGGCTTTCTTCCACTTGCATTGAGCCACTGAGCTTAACTCGCTAACTGATTAAATCAATTGTGGTGATTCGCTTGAAACCCCCAAACGTGGTCTTTACTAATTAATGTCTAATTATCAGAACAACACACCCCAAATCAGCTCTGTGTCAAATTTTTTAGGTTGCCAAATTAAGCAACTCAGTTCGGTTTACACAATTTTGATCACTTAAATGCTATTTCCTTCTTTTTCTCTTTTATAGTCTATTTTAAGAGACACCTTGCTTTAAAAACAACACACAAAGTAAAGGGCTTTTCTGTTCTTCTTTTTTAATGTTTTTTTCTCTGTCTGGATGTTTTACTCTTCTCATCTTTTGTCTTCAGGTGCCATCCACAGTGAGAGCAGTAGGGAATGAGAGAGTGCTAGCCCTCAGACAGAGGACCCAGATGCTGTGGGAAGCCTACTTTTCCTCTGTGGACAAGATAGTCCTCACCACACTGGAGGTCAGCCTTAACACACACTCGGCATTAAAGGCCTCGTCACAGAAAGTCCAGGCTTTATGTGGCTCTAGAAGCTTGGTGAGGCAGTGACTACTTGCAGGGCTAGTTGGTAAACTACTGTAGCTAATGAGCTAACCTCTAACATGCTAGTCAGCTGGCAACATGCTAGCGCTATTTTGTTCTGTGTTGTGCCATTTCTCGCCCAAGCCGGTCATTTCTTATCATAGGATCGTACATTATTTCCATCAAAATTACTTATTGGAAAGGGGGAAGTTCAGTTTGAGATACAAGATACAGGTTGCTGGTCTACCTGCAGGGCATTACTTCCTGACGCACTTGGAGAACAGACCTATAGTGAAGCCTTCTGTTTGGAGACAGATCAAACACCTGCACCAGACCTTAACGGGTCATCAGCTGGGGAGCACCATTCACAGACGTTTTGCTCCTTTACTCCCAGTGCGTCTGCTGATGGTGGAGGGATTTCTCCCAGCCACCCCCTGCTGATACCCTAGGTGTTGTCATGCCCCCAACTCTTTGCCTTCCTCCTCAACCACAACCAGAAGCTTCCTTTTTCCACTTTTTCTGCCAGATCTTTGATGGCTTTGGGATGCCTTTCTTCTGTAGCACCCCTGTGTCTGAGCAGTCAAAAAAAACCTGCTAAATAGCTGCAATGTCACTATTGCACTGTTGAGACGGTCTGTAAAAGTTAACCAAAACTAAATTCATGAACGGTTTCAAATGCTTGTCTCTAGTAATCTATCAGTACGACTTTGACAGTATCATACCACATCTTACCTTCGACCCACTAGGACTTCTGCTACCACACAATTCAGGGAAGTTGAGGAATGTGCAGCAACATCCAGTGAAAACATCTACAGTAAGAAGCCACTGCTGTTAGCACATTTTGTTTTGAACACACAGCCATAGTTGCTACCTCTCTGCGGTTCACTGGCCGTGTACTATCATCAGTCCGCTTTCAGAAAGGCTTTTCACATTTGAATCAAACCACCCTTCTATCATTATGATTATGGGGTTGGCCAATGCTCTACATTTCAACACTATCACAGCTCTGATTGTACTCTAGGTCTCGAGAACATTTCAAAGCTTTCCACATCAGGTGCGCCTGAACTGAGAAATCCCCTAATGTATAGAAATGATATGTCATTACATTGCAAATATCAGTCGCAACCTGCCAGTTTCTGTCTCAGACTTTGAGTCATGTGCCTTCAGCACTATGGGTTCATCTTTTGAAAGTCATTGCAATATGAAGCAGAAACAGCGCTGCTTAGGTTATTTTCCCTGTTCAGATCTAGCATCTAGTTTTGCTCATACATATATCTTTCCCTGTCCGTTTTTTGTATTTAGCCTTCTGTCTTTAGAGATGCACTTCAAAGGTAGTTGCTGTAGCTAAGAGAATGTCATTTGAAGGTTAGCCCAAGGGTTAGACGAGACATGAAAATAACAACCTCCTAATATGAGCAGTTTGGCACACACTGCCAGTATCACGTTTTAGCACATAAGGAAATGTGGGGAAACAACATATTTAACCCCTCTGAAATCTGAAGAAATCAAAGTGAGTGGAAGGCTTTGCATTCTGATGTTTATAAAAGCAAGTCTGGCAGCCCCTGATGTATTTGCTGCTGGGGATTTATGCTAGAGATAATAAAGAAGAGGTTCTGGAGGTTGGTGATAAGCTGCTTATAAACATACAGCATGCAGGGGGGAACCTCTCCACATGGGAAACAGCTGTGCAGTCAGCCTGAGGTCAGTGAATCAGAGGGCTTCTGAGCCACTACATGCTGGTGTTGCTGTGTGGACACCTCCTGTTGGTGTTAAATGGGAAGTACACAGAGCATTTTATTCAAAGTTGCTGTAATATGCAAATACAAGTGTGTCAGGTCTTGAATTGCAGTAGAGTTTACATTAAGCTCCAAGACTCTCATCCACCGGCTTAGAGGGAATAATTATGGAGCAGGCTTATGCTAGATGAGCACAACAGTCACTTTACAACACAAAGTGAACATGTTCTCTCTGCTTTGCACATTATAACCCTTATCCAACTTTGTCCTTTTTCTCTCTGCAGATCATTAAGGACCGTGTGTTTTCTCACATATCGAGGAACAAGTACATGTGGAACTCCCTGCCAGGAGGTCTGCTGGTCCTACCAGAGTACTCCACTCACCTCGCCCATTTCCCTTTCTACTACCTGGGATTAGGTAAACACACTCTCAATTCAAAAGAGTCTGCACAACACGCAAATCCTGACTGCAATTCAGGGGTGTTGATGAAACTAGTATGTCAGAGCTGTGGAGGTAGAGATGAGCAAGCGACACTAAACCAGCAAGTCATTATAAAAATGTACTGAAGTCTTTGTCTGTAATAGCTTGAATTTTGCAATCATGCTCTAATATGATAGAAATACGGTTTATTATTTAAATGGATTTAAAGACACTCAGTGCACATTAACAGGGCTCTCAAGTTTTGAAGACAGGTAAGATTGACATCCCCCCCACCCACCCCCCTGTCAGGGGGTCAAAGGGGGAGCGGGTTGGATGGGTCGAGGGAATGGGGCTGTTTCATTAATAATAATTGTATTTGTGTTTTTGTTGTTGTTAGTAATAATTGCTCAAGTTGTTATTGTTTGTGTCAAACAAGTTGTGAATTTGTTGTAACAGTAAAACAGGAGATGACTTACTCTGTGCTCAAAGCGATGCTCGGAGCTCCAGCGGTTTCGTTTTGGGCGCTGCGGCGTAATAAATATATTATTATAGTTACAGTTTTTCCGGATGAGAAATACAATGTGTGGCGGGAGTGCATGACAAAAGACCAAAATAAGTGACTGTCACGCTCAATGCGTGACTCTTGAGAGCCCTGCATTAATGTGACATTGTTTAGCTAATTCTGATAGCATGCGTTTTTGTTTTAAAATTGGGACAATCCTGGCTAAATTTGATGCAGTGTATTGCACAATGCTTTTTTGATACCCTCAGTAGAGGGCGCAATGCATGTGAATTTTCCAACCCTACACACGACCGCTTTAAATTTTCCAATGATCCTTGATGGAATTACACAGATACACTTTCATATGTTTCTTGTACCAAAGAGCACCTAGGTAACACAACTCTCTCTTACCCTTATATTATATTTTTCCTAACCTTGTTCAGGGGTCAGTCCAGGTCAAGAGTTCACTGCTGTCATCCATGCTGTTTCCCCATTGGTCTCCCAGTCTCAGCCAATCATGAAGCTGCTTCAGGTGGTCTCCAAGTCAAAATACTGCTCGCAGGTAGAGAAGTAAATACAATGTAGCCACAAATAGCCCCTGCTGGTTGATCAATGGTGGCAGCCATTTGTAATCAGTCTAATTTATCCATCTCTGTATGTGTTGTGTAAACCTCTTTTCCCCTGCCGCTTCCAGATCATCATTCTCTGGAACAGCGAGAAGCCGCCACCTATTCGGAGCAAATGGCCTCCCATGCCCGTCCCCCTCACTGTGACAGACGGCAGGAGGAAGGTGAGAGCCAAAGCCAGTCACGCTGACACTTGAGTGACAGCGTGACAAACTGTCAGTTGCTCAGTCTGTTTATGTATCTTTTTTTCTTTCAGTCTCGATCTCTGTTACTGCATTTCTCTGGTCCGTCTCCTTGATGTCTTGTTTTTCTCTCTTTCTAACCATGTATATCTGACATGCCCACCGATCCGTGTGGCATTCTGTTTCATAAATGTCACTCATCCTTAACATTTCTTCTCTGTCTCCCTTTTTTCTTCTTTTTGTTTTTAAATCTATAGTGATTCACTCAACATGATTTACTGTAACATCATCTCTCACTTATTCTCATAATCTCTCTAAACACAAGCCAGACAACATACTGTATAGTCTACAGTACTAGGTATTTACTATTGTACTTCTATCGCAGACCACCAGTCGGTTCCTACCTCATGTTGCCATAGAGACAGAAGCAGTGCTGAGTCTGGACGAGGATACAGTTCTGCTGACCAGTGAGGTGTGTGTTCATGTGTTAGTAATAAATACAGCAGAATAACACACACATAAAAATCAATATTCCTGAAAAAGTAGCAACAATATCGAATTGTTTCATGTATGTACTTCCAGTTGAACTTTGCCTTCTTGGTGTGGCGGAGCTTCCCTGAACGGATCGTGGGCTACCCTCCCAGGAGTCATTTCTGGGATCCCCTGAAGCGCGCCTGGGGCTACACCTCCAAATGGACCAACGACTACTCCATCGTCCTGACTGGAGCTGCCTTCTATCACAGGTACACCAACCCACTGTAGCAGACTGGAAATTCTATATAAAGCTTGTTTTTTAAATTTTATTTTCCCTCTTAATGTTTTCACTGGACAGGTCACCAGACAGGGTTAGAGGCAGCCATTCACGCTCCTACTCACACCTACTGGCAATTTAGTTAACATTACCACATGCATGTCTTTGGACTATGGGAGAAAACACACGGGTGCCAAGTCGGATACATGTAATGCTTAATGTAATTAGCAGCCAAATGAAAAGCACTTTAGTAAAATCTCCAGTCTTGAAAACTCAAGTTTTAGAGAACATATGCATTGTATCACAGGGGTTGAGTTTGGTGTGCACTATCTATAAATATCAAATCCCACTGGTGGTGAAATGGTTAACTTGGCCCAGATACATATCAACATACATCACACCATCTACTCGTTTCTGAAGAAGCTACTATGTCTGTTACCCAACAGGTGCTGCCAGCCCTCCACCTATGATACATTAGTTTGCAGAGTTCTCTTTATTCTGTACGATACATTTTTAGATAAATGTTTAGCTGTGATTGTCTAAGAGACTGACATTGTGATTAGAGATAATTGTGAGACAGAACATCAGGTTTTGCACACAAGTGACAGAATATTCCTGCAAGATAAATAATAGAACAATGTGTAATAGAGGCCAGAGGTAAGAAGATAACTGCTTTAGTTTTTTTTTTTTTTTAAATACTACTTTTATCTTGTCTAATTGTTCCATGAACCTGAAGTTATTCATTTTTAAATTGGTGCCCAGAAGCCTTTTTATAAACAAATGTGACTAAAAAATGATTGTATTGATTTCGGACCGCCCTAGCCCTGGCAACACATTTACATGCAGTTTAAAAAACCTCCTACTCAACGGCCAGGAGGTAGAAATCCTGGAAGATATTATAATAACTAAACTTTTGTAGTCTTTTTTTGTTTGAGAAACCTGGGTAATCGGCACGTCTTTGACGTCATGCTTCTTCAAATTTCTATTTTGAATCTGTATGACTATGTGAATTTGTATGAGTTTATGTGTTTTATTTTTCTAACTTGTTTTTGCACTGTTAGTTGAATGCCTGATCTCCATGTTAGTTATTGGAAGTGGTAACGCTGATCCAATGTCTGCAACCTGCTTGCTCTCATTAAGAATATCCTTGCCTATCCATTCTTTTGTATTTTAATTTCATTATACACATACCTGTAGAACACTTTTCCTGCCCCACAGGTACTACCACTACCTGTTCTCCTACTACCTGCCCCAGTCTCTGCGGACTCTGGTGGATCGCACCTCAAACTGTGAGGACATCCTGATGAACTTCCTGGTCTCTGCTGTAACCCACCTGCCACCAGTCAAAGTGGCTCAAAGGAAGCAGTACAAAGAGTTGCCCAATCCACAGGTAGGTAGCCATTTGTCTTTCAAACTTGTGTTCAATGCTGTAGTTTATTGATGCTGTTGAATCAAATGTCAGATCAGTGCTGGATGATAGATGACCGTGTCTTTGTCTACCTCTCAGGGTACAAAAAGTGTCCCCTGGGCCAACCCAGAGCACTTTAACCAGCGGCAGGAGTGTGTCAACACCTTCGCCAACTGGTTTGGCTACATGCCACTGGTCCATTCTCAGTTTCGCCTGGACCCTGTACTCTTTAAAGATCAAGTGTCTGTCCTCCGCAAGAAGTACAAAGACCTGGAGAGAGCATGAAAATGATGGACAAAATGGACAGAAAGGCTGGGAAGCATCAAGGTCTGGTCTAGTGGCCTTTTTGACAGGCAAATGGACCACTTAGTGGTGGACAGTCACGATGGGATACTCTAGACTGTCTGGGATGTGGACAAAGTGCCAGTAATAATCATGAGACAGACCCTGGTGGACTGTATACATTTAAATTGAGAGGAATGGGCCTATACAAGTTTGAAAAGAGCTTCAAATGATTCTCCCACCTCTGAGTCTGGTAAGAACACAAAGGAGGACATTTAGGGGCCTTGAACGAGTCCCTGTGATTGGGCCTCCCACTGAGAAAGGGCGATCTCTATTGGACAGCAAAAAGGAGCACTGACCACTTCAAATGTCAGTGCTATTGCTGTGACAAAAGACAGAAAATGGCTCAAACTAATGCCAGAAGGGACTGGTATTGGTGCCATGCACTCCATCTACCAAATGGTGTCTCATCGTTACTTGCAGGGACTGTTGCCATGGAAACAGATCAATTCACATCAAAATGCTAACTGTAAAACCAATAAAATGATTTATAAATGCAAATTCTGGTTTGATGCTGCACTTAAAGTATTTTTTTTCCTTTACTTGGCACACACATTCTATTCGAAGCAGTCTGGGAGATTTATTTTCAGCAGAGGAGACTGATACTCAAGGAGTAAAACATCAGTGCAACAGATGCAGAATGAGACTAGAAGCCATTTTCTTGAGAAAGAAAGTGTTAATTTAGTGAGGAACAGGCAAAAAGAGACTAGACTTCATAACAATCCCGTATGCATAATTTATGTATTGTACATGGAACATTCTTTAACTACCTTATTCCATCAGTCTGAACTAGCAACTAACCAATAATTTAATTTTTGATTAATCTGACATATTTTCTCATTTATTCAATAAATTGTTTATTCTATATGTCAGGAAATAGTGAACAATTCACAGAATACTGAGAAAACCAGCAGACCACCAAATAGTCCTTTTTTGAGAAGCAGGAACTAGTGAGTGACAATTTACTAAAGAAAATGACTTGTATCACAATCAGTTATCACATTTTTTGCAAATTGACTAATTTGTTTTAATTTCACTCAACTAAGCATATGAATACTTAATATTTCCACAGTTCATCATAAATTACTATGAGACCAGTTCATAGTGTGTAAACATATGCAGCTCAAATAAACAGAAGCACATTTTCCCATCAGGTACACTGATAACTTGTGCTGTGTACAGCGTGTATTAGAGTATCTTACACAGCTATAATACTGAGATTTTATCTTTGTAGCATTAAAAACCCTTTGGGCAGATTAAATTGGCTGTAAAATGATTCTAAATACAAATACAGCCATCAAAAGTGCTGCTCAATCATCTGTCCTTAGTGTTTTGATGCATTGATGTGTAGGAGCACTACACGGATGAGCGGTTAGTGTGTAAAGACAGATGAATACAAAAGGTCAGTGTCAGAATATGCATCATTATGTGTTGGTGGATATGCCTTGATGTCCTGTACTTCTATACAATCTCAATTGTGAAGGAGATCATGCATTCCCACATCGGCCCACGGGGTTGGAATTGAAACGATGATGCACATACTGCAATGTCTTAGCTGGTCTATTATCTAGAAGCCTTAAAAGTATATGTTTAGAAATTGTTTAAAAAAAAGTTTATTTTATAGAAAACAGAAATGACCCAGTAGGCCAACCTTTTGTCCCACAGTTTACAAAAATAAATTCACAGGCAAGCAAGTCTCAACCCCCTCAGGGTAAACAGGTGTGCTGTCTAGCACTCAGGAAGCTAATCTCATTAAGCACATGCACAAACACACACACCTATGTACAAAGCACCTGAGATACATAGATAGCTGCCAAGGGGCTGATTTGAATTCTGAACTCAGTGTTTTTACAACTAACAAATCATAATTAGGGCAGTAGTCCCTATTGTAAACAGTCATCAGATCAGCTTCTTTGCTAACTGGAAGAATTACCTGCAATTAATACAAGTCTGTCTGGTGTTGAGTCAGCACAAGGGGGAAAAACACCATCAATACCACTTTTTGTTTTTACCTGAGGCAATACAGGTTTCCACTCTTAATTCTAACAGTATAAAACAGGAATTTATAATTTATCTGAATAAACACATTGGCAAAGTAACACTTGTAGAGCACTTTGCAAGCATAGAATAGGCTGTCAGCTGCCATGTACAAAAGGAGAATGATTCCTTGGAGTGTATCAGGTTAGGCTTTTTTAAGCTTTCATTAAGCAGGATCCTATCTAAATAAAAGCTCCCCCTCAACAACTTCAATATAATACATACTAAACAGCAGAAACTCTTCTGTGACTTGTGAGTTTCAGTGATGAAATGTCAACAAAGGACACACAAAGTGAAAGGTCCCATAATCCAAAACCAACAGTAATTCCCTTATTTCACCTGGGTCTTTGCCATTAAGCAGTCCATACGTCTGGAGGAATGTATCTCCTAAAAAGGGAGAGGATCTGGTGGAACTATCATTTCCTGAGCGTCAGCATGGCGTTGACGTCCCACAGCAGGTTCCTCATCTGATCCATCAGAACCTTCATCTCCTGGTTTTTCTGGCGGACTTTCTGCAGGTAAACCAGGACAACACAGTCAAACACCTTTTATAGCTTAGTCATTTACCATTCTTACAATAACAAGCATTCAGGACAGAACCTAGTTCTTTCATTAAAGTCACTAGCAATAATTGAGGCTTATTTACAATAATACCTGCTGGAGGATTTTAAGAGTAAAAAAAAATAATTTTAACTGTTTTGCTACTGTGTTGTTAATAAACAAACAAGCCTACCAGCTTTAGGCAAACATTTCCACTATTATGCCACTGGCTGCCTGGTGGCTCATCTCGCTAGAATAATGTCTCGAACATTTATAAAAACAGCCGTGATTTTAACTTCACTTGAGCTGCACACTAGGCCTGGTTTCTGTGTTCCATCCACACCAGCTAGGTGTTCCCTCGTCCTGTGCCAGCACTGCCACCTAGAGGCGTTTGCAGGGGACTTTAAACAGATAAATATCTTGCTCTTTCTAAAACTAATCCCACTTGCATTTCTAAGAGCAAATAGCACAAAAAAACAAATGTCAGTCTAAACTGCCAAGAAGTAATACTGAGTCACCCAAATAACAGTATGTTGATGCAATTTAAGTAGTTGCAGCAATGTTGGACTTAAATGATCTTCAGATTTAGCTGGATATTTTTGTTTGGTCTAGCAGCTAGACCAAGTATCACTTCAATATCTGGCAATATGAGGCACATTCTACTAATTTGTAATTACTTTACAACATGTATTTTATTTATTAGAGCGTGGGTTAATGCAGGTCAGGAAAACTACTAATTGTATTGCAACCTAACAACAACATAGTGAGGCGTAGCTGTCACTACAACGCAGAAATGATGTGTGATAGTTATGACAAAAAAAAAAACAGAAATGCACCTCTAGAACCTCTCTTCTCTCCTGGTTGACAGCAGAACTGCAGGGCTCCACTTTGACAGAAACCAGCTCCTCTCCAACATATGGCAGAAGCTGAGGACACAGAATACATACAAATCAGTTTTTCCCCCTCCTGTCTATGAATGCATTGGGTTTTGATCCTGAAAGAACCTAGGTGTGAAATGACGGGGAATTCTGCAAATGCATACACTCAAGCCCTAATGAAAGGAAGGAAAGTGTAAAGCTTATTTTCACTGTTGTCCTAATATGTTTCAAGCAATATTCATAATTTATTTCCTTTAGAAAACACAGAATATTTGAAAGAAAAAACTGAATGAACATCATCTAAGCAGAGGGCCCCTTCCTCACCTCTGATGGCCCCTCCTGCAGGTCGGAGGTCATCTCCACACAACGTTCATACAGAAGCCGCAGCTTTCTGAACAGCAGGGCGAGCTGCCGTAGGTGTTCCTGGAGCTTCCCAAAGCGGTCCTGGTACATTGCCTGGCTCTGGGTCACGCCATTGGGAAGCTACATCAAAGACACACAGTGTCGCTCATCAGTAATCTGCAGATATCAAAACTAGTGGGTTATTAATAGGAAGACAGTATACACTTTTCTTGTTGTTCTTTCATTTGACATGTTTAGTAAAAGGCTGATACTGTCAGATTGTCCCACTCTGCTTCCTTTGATAGTGTATTAGATATAAGAACATGTGGATGGTGATTGGTCAAGCCTGGGTAAAAATGCATGACAACACAATTTTTGAGTCCATGGCCCCGATGCTACTCATTTACTCTGAGTTTTTGGTGAAGGAAAAAAAAACGTTTCATGGACAAGGGCAAGCTGGAAGAGGTGAGTGATACACTGAGTAAGTGAGTGTCCCACAGTGAGGGACAATTACAGACACAGATCAGGAGGAGATAGACTGATGAGTAAGAGAGAAAGGAAGATGGGACAGATGCAAACTGACAGACACCAGAGGAAGGAGACAGTAAAGAAACTGGGATCTATGATATCAGTAAAGAACAGAATTCTAATATTCGGTAAAAAACTATGTATAAATAAGTAATAAAACTAATAAAAAATAAGGATTAGTCTCAGCCCAATGTAACAGCAAGACAGGCTAACATGTTTTAATACACACATCTCTGACGCTTTGTCAATAAAAACTCAGGCTTCATAAAAGAAGCTTTCTTCCAGAAAAAAAATCAATTTTTTTCTGAGATATAAGCCATGTGGTCTATCACTATAACAACAGCTTGTACACAATAAGAAAATGTATGCAAAACTTGGCTTTCACACCACAAGTGGACTGTTTTTAAATGTGGACCCAGGGAGTAGCTGTGCTTCAATACTTTTACACACCAGGGACTTTGTTTTCGTTATTATTTCGCACATCAATGTATTTCTTCAAACTGTTTTTTTGTCATGAGTAGTTTCACACAGAACGCAAATAAAGGGCACAGCTAATGGTGACCCTCGTATAAATAAAACTAAACTAAACTAAAGCCTAACAGCATCTCACATAGAAAAGAGGGGTATACATTCCCTGCTATTTCAAAACATTAACTTTAGCTAGCTAACAGTGTCCAGTACCTGCGTAGCTCGTGTGATCTGGAAGATCTCCATGGTGCGAGTGACAATGTCCTGGACTGTCTCCTGTCCAATCCGACAGAGGAAAACTGGGGAGATCTCCCTCAGGGCCCCCTGGGGGGGGATGGGCTGCTGGCCTGCAGCAGAGGCAGCATTGGGGGGCAGGTGGGGCTGCTGCTGAGAGGGCATCCCTGCCATCCCTGGCTTCTGAGGTAATGAGGCTGCCATCACTAGCTAGGCAAGTATGTGGTAAAGAGATGAGAGTGATGTAATGAACCCAGTATTCAGAAATTGACTTGTGCTGATGTCACAAAAGTGGCGACTCACAGACACAAGCTAGCTAACAGTTAGTTCATTAAAATGATCAGAATCAGAATGAGATGCCAAACTAAGTTTTCACTTGCATGGACTTTAACTTGGTGTGTTTGAAGCACAATAAACATATGAAAACAGAGTAAAAAACAAACATTAGAGCAAAGTACAGCAACAGTCATACATAACATAAATATAGAATAGAAATAGTACAATAACATGTAAAAGACACTATGACAAATATGTACAATATAACGGTTTTAAGGTCGTACAGGTTTGAGCAAGCTGTGCAAAATATTAATCTGGATGTAAAAAGGTTCAGTGTGTGTGTGTATGTGTGTGTGTATATGTATTATATAAATAAATAATAGTACAGTTATAGTAATAATAGTAACGTTAAAGTTTCCAAATGATAATTTTACATAAAGTTCTGACAACGTAACATTTGCTACTCGATTTGCTAACGTTAACATAAACTGTGAAAACATACTCAACACGGTCAAAACGTCTGTTCTTGGATCTACTAGCTAAACTAAATACACTAGTGTTATATAAAACACAGCGTTTTTACTGGCTGACAAAAGCTAACCTCGGAGGCTAAGCAGGCTAGCCTGAACAGCCTGACGTTAATGTAGCTAAAGACTCATTCTGAGGCTAGCTAACGCTAGCTAGTTAGCCGCTAGCCAGCCAGCTAACTAACGCTAACTAGCGGCCAAAGCAGAAAACCGCTTACCTAAATTGACTTCTCTCTGTTAAATGCTGTCCAAATACGTCCGACTTGCTCTAGTAGTTGCGTGAATAACGTTAGCTTATTTATTACTTAAAATACAACATAATTAGACCTTTCCACTTATTTCTTTCAGAAAGCGCTACACGTTTTTTAATCATTGCGTCACTTCCGGTCGCAGGATACATTTCCCACCACTAGGTGGAGACAGAAGGAAGGAGGAACCTGGAGAAGAATAAAAGAGTAGGGCAGAGAGGGGTCCGGGGTCAGATCCGGAAAGACTGTGCGGTTGGACATGGTGAGTCTGGATTGAATTCTGAACCATTAGCGTATAATTACCTGCAGTGCAATATCATTTTCACTAAAGCTTGTTATAACTTAACTGAGCGAATCCTGAGTACACCTAAAACACCTAAAACAAAAAAGTGCAAGGTGAAATGACCAAAATTGGAGTCAGATAAACAGTGGCCATTGAGCCAAACCAGAATCCAGTAGAAGGAAAAAACTGTTTTTCCTTGTGTGTGTGAGCAGCAATAACTGAATATTTATGCAGATACCTACATTTTTTTTTTCTTGGACACTGAAATGATGTATTTCAAAACTAAATGGTATGCCTTTTAGTTTGATCAAATACACTTAATTATGTTGCTCATAATAAAATGTAGAAATTCCATAAATAACCCTGCTTTAATAAGAAATACTACTAATAAAAAATAGACCGTTCAGGATTATATGAAAGTCATATGAGTGAGACATTGCCTAGAAGTCTGGCCAGCCCTATTAGTTTTGGAAATGGCAAATCATTAATGTGTTAACCTGCTTTTTTATTTGTTAAACCAAAGTGGCTGACTTTATCGGTGGTGTACATAAGATCAAAGGTTGCCCTCATGTTTTCACGTTTTAAGGAAGTACATTTGGTTTCTGATAAGCTGTGGTTTAAAAGGCCCTTTGTTGACCTTAATACATTAGTGCAAGTAAAATCCCCACATAGGTAGCAGTATCTGATAAAACTAAAAGGCAATACAGTTTGGTTGTGATGTACATTATTTCTATGTGTCCAGTATTTTCAATTTCCTGAAAGATCGGATCAAATTAAACAGTGTGCTAAGAAACTGGAAAGAAAAAAAAGAAATACAATCCTGCAAAAATTGATTGTGAAGCTGGAAGCAGAGCTAGTTTACTTTTCTGTGCTCTGTGTCGCTGCAATAAGTCGTCTGGATCCTGTTTTGACTGTTGGGAGTTTTTTTCTGTCTCCGTCCTTTTGTTTGTGTACTTTGCGATTTTCATAATGGTTGTGTGCTCACGGCAGAACTTCAACCTGAACCTTTACAGTCTCCTGAGAGAGATTTGGTTTGCAGGGAGGCATTAAAGACACAAGAACACACCGATGACAATGTACAGCATTACCTAAATGAGGAGTTGGTAATGTGTTCTTCTGTTTATAGTTTTATAAACATTTCATGCTTTTTTTTTACTCTTTCACACGTCATCCATTGCTCATTGTTGCAACCATATTCTAAAGTTTTGCAATATTAAGTTTATATAAACATTCTCTGAGCATCTAATAAAACATCTACAAGACTCCTCCACCTTCTAATTGTATTCTCTCATCTTTATAGCTGACCTCAATGAACTTATGATAAACATGATATTATGCAAACAGTAACTCTCATCATACAGAACATGTAACAAAAGCAGAGCAAGACATGGACCTTAAAAAATGGATCCTTAGCTAATCCTACAAATAGGTATGTGGGAAAGAAAACATTAACGTTTTACAAATTCAATACGCAGTAGCACTGATGATAAGGGGCATAGCGTTATCTAAAAGAAACATTTAAATACCTGATACCAGGAAATATGCAGCATAGTGATAACACAGATGATAAAGCACAGCAAAGGCTTGGCTATGTGATCATATACCAAAACAACATGGTCAAGCTTACTTCCCTCTCTGTCCTTGAGGTTGTGTGACGATGATAAAAGAAAAGTGTGTTTCAAATTCAAACCGCAGATTAATAATTCATGTTTTAAATTTGTATTATTAACATTTTTATGTGCACTATAACATGTTCAAAATCTGAAAAGTCTTTGGCTATTAGACCAATGTTTAGTCATCAAATTCCCATAGTGACATCATTGTATTTTATAGGGGGGTCCAGAAGCTGTGAATAGGGTAGGATGCCCCCATGGAGTAGACAGTGGTGTGATGAACATGAATGACAAGGATGCTGAGAGAGGGAGGAGAACATTTAAATATTGGCAGCAAAGATGTGATTGGCTGATAGGGATTGTGCCTAAATCTGGTTGGTTAAACTAAACGAGTAAATGCACCTACCCGGCTGATAAGAGGAAGCAGGAGAAGAGGGAGCGAGAGAGAGAGAGAGAAACAAATCTACAGGTTGTTAGAACATAGAAATATAAGAAATAAGAAATATAAATATAAGTATTTTAAAAAAAGTTGGGATTTTAGAAATTTAATTAAATGAGTCCTGTTAAGTTATAATTAGGGCCTGAGTGCCGACAACGGCGAAGGCCCTATGAAACTGAAGGAATTATTATTATTCTTTATCTGGCAAATAAATCTTGTGTGAGGTGTCATTGAAATAGGCAGAGAGTTCCTTCTTCAGTGGTGGTGGTTTGGCCCGCCCCTATTATTAAGCCACGCCCCTTTCATAACTGGTGACCCATTTAAGGTAGAGGTTTCAATGAACTCAGCAGAGACTTCTTATTATTGGTAAAGGTTTGCCCCGACCCCTATGCTTTGGCCTTGCCCCAGCTATTGAACTGTATGACATAGAGTATCATTGAACTCAGCAGGGAGTTTCCTTTTCATTGGTGACGATATGCAGTGTCTTAATTAATGCCTTTGCTTGGGTCCGATTTTTCCTGTGAAGTCACAGTATGATTTACGGCGCTGGAAAAGCCTGTGTTATTGTATCCAGCCAGGTAAAAGGTAGCAGGAGATTTTTTTTTATATAGGCCTAATTGTATTTTTATTTTATGTTATTATTATCTGCTGTAGTTATGGCTGATACTGGAGCAGGCACAGAAAAGAAGGAAATTAAACAAAAAACAACTAAAAGCTAAAAGGGAACGTAAAAGACAACGAGTGAAACCCGAATCAATCTCGGTTTGGCTTTCAAAAATGGAGACAATAACGGGATTGTAAATGATTCTTAACCGACCCCAAATTGGCCCTCATGTATGTTACACGTCTATTTTATTCATAAAAATACCTTCAGATTGCTCGATGTGGTTGTACGCCAGTAGCCGACATTTAATTACATCTCCCTTCCATTTAGCGTGAACGTTTTATTCCTTTTAGTCCGTGTTCATATTGGCTTACTATTTTCTTTTCCCTTGTCCCCCTGTACTTGCAGCTTTAATTGTAAGTTATTTTTACATTGGTTGCTACAACAAACTCATAATTGTAACACAGTTATTTTTATATACATGGCTTAAGTTGTATGCAACACTTTAAATGCAACAACAAACTATGTATTGGACCTTTAGGACAGCAAGTGTGGTAAAAACACTACAACTTGTGTCCAAATGGGCTGCTGAAATCAATGCACACTGTAAGCTACATATAGCCACTTTAACTATCATCATTAACCTAGTGTTATTAGATCAGTTTTTAGTTTCAAGTCTTCCTCCATTTCTTTGTGTTTTCACTATTTCCATAATGATTGTGTGTGCTCACTAACCTTGACTGAAGGAGATTTGGTATTCAGGAAGGCTTTAAAGACACAAAAACACACGATGACAATAAACAGCAGCACAAGTGAGGAATTTGAAATGGGTTCTTCAGTTTATGGTTTTTAAAACATTCCATGCTTTCCATTGCTCATTGTTGCAGCAACTCAGTGTAAATATATCAGTGTTTTAGTTTTAAGTCGGGTTAACTTAAATTATCTTGCTGTTGTGAGTTAGGTCTTGTAACTTAAAATTGTGGTTTGACTAAAAGTCCAGCTTAGCTTATTGTTAACGTTAGCTGCTAACTTTGTCTCTTTGTTGTTTGGTGCTGGGCAGGTAGTGGGGACAGTAAAAAGTTTATCAGAGCAAGACAAGGAACAAAGTTTTTTATCTGTTATCTGCTTTAGCTCAAAAACTATGCTATGAGAGTAGTGGGAGTGAACAGAAACAGAAAAGTTCTGGCTGGTAAACCAAATAAAATAGAATATTGATTAAAGTTATTGGTTAAGTCCATTGTTTTAACTTAATTTCATTTTATTGGTTTGTGGCCTTCTCAACTTTTGTGTAGTGTGATGTTTTGAAAAGAGTTTATTGGCAGTGGGTATTGGGGCAGGTGCTTCCAAAAAGCCATACAATGCTGTTTAAAGTCTTTCAGTAGCAACGTTTGGTCCAAAAAACATGCACACTTAGGGTGTCAAGGATTTTTGCAGAAATAAAATCTGGTTGTGTTACACATAACTACTGAAAAATAAAGGTTCACAGCACACCAAGTAATTTAATATTTCCTGTAATATGGCACTACTACATTATATGATGTGGGACAGCCCTTGGTGTCCAAATCCTAGACACAAATCCCACAGCATCATTTAATCATTTGTGCTTTGAGGTTGAACTGGGAATGTATTAGTGTGAGTAAAAAACCCACAATGTAACCCTGGCTTTGGAGAAGAATCACAATTCGGTCCTCTGCTATCGCTTATCATTAATACTGCAGGTCAAGTGAAATGCTCCAGAGCACAGTACATGTTTGTTTTTTACTCTCTCTGACGACTAAGAGTTATCAGCATCAGTGTTATGGAGAGCTGGCAGGTATAAAAGGGCAGGCAGAAAGGTGGGGACAGCCGTAAAGTATAACTGAAGCCCAAGATGGGGACTACAAGAATGTTTGTCCTCTGTGTCTGTTGGACCTTCATGTTACTGGGCTGCACTGAGGTAAGGAACACTTTGGATAGTGGTAAAAACACTTGTTGTGGGCCAAGTGACCATTCATGGTCCAGTGATGGCCAAACAGTTTAGCCTATCTGTGTAATGCATACTGTTTGGACAGCTAATTTATAAGGATTTTGAACACAAAGCACAGCTGCCTTTTGTTGTTCTTGCCTGAGTGTAATCACAGTCAAATTAGTCTGAGGTGAATGAAACATTTAAATGGGTCTCAAACCCTAGGCAAATGGTAGCCTGGAAATTCAGACCAAAATCCTAGGATTAACCCGCTGAACAAATTCAAATTGTGCTCTGGATTTCCAAGGTAGGCAAATGGAGGTAAATGGAAAAATGTAAATGCTTATTTGGTAGAACAAGACATTTTGTTCTACTTGAAACAAAAGATCTATCTTGCGAAACATAACACTTAAAGAAGAGAAATGAAATGAATGATAAAATCAGTATGGAAATAATAAGTATTTATTCTTGACCTTGGAAACAGTTGTCACCACAAGGTCCAAGTTGTTCTGGAGCTGTTTTTGCTTTAGCACTTTAAAGACTTCTTATCAATGTTTAGTCTGGCTCAATATGAGATTGAGCAGTGGTCTGGGGAGTCTGCTCGGTATTTTCTCTGCACAAGACGCAATTGGATAGTCCTTCAACCAATCAGACCAACGATCCGGGCTGCACTCGGCTGTGCTTCAGTGGTGTCCGGTGGCCGCTGCTATGTTGAATGCAAACAAGAAGCTTTTTGGTCTCTTCTTTATTGTCATCGTGTAAAACACGCCAATAGCGTTTTGATTAAAAATGTGTTGATTGATCTTGTCCTGATGTGTTGAGGACCACAATGGAAATAAGTCCTGGACTTTATTGTGTTTTATCCTTGATTGTATTTGATAAATAAATAAAATCAAATGATCAAAAAGAGCGGCAGGTAGATAAGCCAGTTTGTGATTGGCTCCCGCAAAATGGTGAACTGAAGCAGGAGAATTAAACGTGCAGGTTTCCAGACCGAGCTGCTGGGCAAAATCAAATCGCCGGCAGAGTGGCCGAGGTTTACCCAGTCTAATCAATGTTGGCTTTACAGTGAAAATTGAAAATTCATTCTTGACCTTGGAAACAGTTGATATTGTGTTTATAGTTCATTTTGAACCATTAAAAAATCCTGAACAACAACGTAACTACTTTAAAAAAGCCTATCCAATTTAAAAGAGGGTTAGTCAATGCATTATATTAACCATACCATGTTAAATTTGAACTGTTCCACATCTCCATAATTATGACCAGGAACATTTGCTATAGCTCATCCATTGCTATAATTCTGAAGCGGAATAAATTAGACCTACTTGGTTACTCATCCCTTCTTTTGCTGCAGGGAGCTTTGGTGCCTGCCAAGGGAGTACTCCTGTTTCCAGATAAACTAGATGAACTATCAGGGAAAATAAAGTGCAGGTTTGAACTAAATGGGAGATGAAAAACAACAGAGAGACACATATCCTGTACAATTAGTACAGGGCAGAGATGTGCTGCAGGCCTCTAACCACCTGCCTGGCCTGACCAACTACAGCAATATGTAAAGTATTGTTTATGTCTTCATGCCTCATGTACTCATTGGAGTACATACGGGACTACTGAGACAGTGTGCTGCGGCTTTATGGCATCGACTGACAGTATACTACAGGCAGGAAATAATAACAGTATATATTAATGTTTAGAATTTAGCCAAGTAATAAGAATATAATTGCATCTTCTTATTACTGTTATAAATAAATATCATTATGTCTGGTAATATCATCTGTTTTGTGAATTCCTTTTGTTAGTGTTTTTATCATTTATATGGTTAGACTTTTGTTTCTTAAACGGTTGGTTTACCAAGGGTACATGTTTTCTCACTTACTTCGAGGGGTATTTATCTTAAAGATAGTTCTTTTTTTTTGCTTTTCCCCCAAATAGTCTGTGCTCTGATTTATCACCTCTCTTGTGCAATGCAAACCGTTTTTTCTTTTTGTTTTATAGGAGATTCTTATAACATCCACAAATGCAACAGTGACCAGCAACAACACCAAACCAACTGCCACCCAACCTGCAGCAGTAACCACACCACTGCCCGGCCATGCCTCCACTCACGTAACCTCCAGAAAGCTTCCAGACACTTCCACCTCCTCACGCAACACAACTGCCATCACTCCATCACAGCAGACCACAAAGTCCTCTGGAGCCACGACAACTTCAGCCGCGACGTCTGCCTCTTTGTTCAAGCCCTGCAGTCAACTCCTGGTGCCTGCGATCTCTGTTCTGATCTGCAGTGCATTAGCCTGAAAGTGTAAAACCAAAAATGAAAATCACAAATTCACCTTTCCTCAAGAGAAAAATTGGTTCTTATTTAATGGCTGTCACTGTGACTGTCTTACATGTATCATATTAATGCTATGAAGTGCTTTGTTTGCATTGAGCTTTTTTCCGCTTTTGATCAAGACTGTTCCACACAATCTCAATGAATTATGTATGATGCCAGGCTTCAGATTTCAAAACTATATCTTATTCCAAATAGCAAACCTAAACACAGGATATGACATGTTGCTGGATGTTTTGGCAAATAAAATAGTAATTAATTTCCATAGGACTCTTAATGTATTTTTTTTACAAAATGGTGGGAACCTCTTGGGGAACATGTCAAAAGAACTCTACCAAGTTTTGATATCAGCTGTATGATTATTGATTTATTCTTCAGTAACACATGTTTTCACTTGGATAAAGATCCCCAAGGCTGCTTTAAAGGGGGCCATTTCATGACGCAATTTAAATGTGGAACTCTGCTTTATATTACACTTTAGGATATTCAGGATATTACTTATCTTTAAGTAATAATCAATAAGTTTCTCAGTATATTCTACAGACAATCACAGCCATAAAATAATCACAAATAGCTGCAGTTAGGTAGATGGAGGAACTTTGCTGAACAAAGAGACAGTATCTCTGACTGGCTCTGGATTTGTTTCAATTCTCTGAGTGTGAGATTTTGCATGTGAGGTTCACAGCCAGGGTGGAGACTAAGGAAAGGCTTCCTGGAACAGGTTTCAGGTGAAAAATCTGAATGCCTTATAAAAGACCAGCCTCTGGAAAAAAATCACTTTTTACAGAGCTCTCGGCAAGGATACATAAGGGTATGACTGGGCCAGACTGGAATTGTACCTCATACGATTTCATGTGACAAATTAAATTGATTGAAAAGAAAAGAAAGATTAAGTAGCTGTTTAAACAGTGAGGCTTTTGCAAGATACCTACACCTGTCTGTTTGTCCTCAAGAGGAAATCATCTTTCATCCAACATGAAGTATCTTGTCCCGGAGCGGTTTTTCCTGGCTCTGCTGGTATTCCTCTGTGCACAGGTAAAATCTCTTCACGAGCTGTTGAATAGATAGACGGGGAGATATAAAAACCTAAATCTAAAGAAAAAACGTTGGATTGTATCAGAATCAGAAAATAAAAGGGTTTAGAATCAGAAAAGGGTTTATTGCCATAAGAAGATACACTTATGTGAAATTTGCTTGGGTGATTGGTGCAGACAACAAACAAACATATTAAGCATTAATATGAAATAAACAATAAAAACAGAAACAATTAATTACAAAATAGCTGTTTAGCAAAAGAAAAAGGAGTCTGTATGGGTTTAGTGCAGAATGCAAAAAGATTTATAATATGTGCATTGGGCAGATTATTTTCTATATTTTCTAGGATGGGGGGATGACTGCAGAGGGAAAGAAGTTTTTATGATGTGAAGTTTTGTTCACTCATTCACTAACCCATACGACTTATTCATAACAGTGACATGGCAAACCTTTTTATTATCCTGCCCTTGTATTTTTCATTATTAATGCAATTTCGTCATGCATTCATAGAGTATTCTGTACAATATAAAAATACAAAATCATACTTCCCAGCATTACAATACAATGCCATGCTATGTCATACATCTCTGTTTGTCTCCTCTATGCTTCGTCACATAGAGTTCACTATCAAGTACCACCACAGAGATGCCATACAATGATCCCAATACAAGCTGGACATCCAATTATACCACCACTGACAACAACAACAGTCCTACTGGTTCCAACCCTACAGTTTCCTATTCCACTAGTTCCAAAACCACTGGAGCCAAATTCACAAGCTCTAACCCCACAGGCTCCAACCCCACAAGCTCCAACCCCACCGGCTACAACCCCACAGGCTACAACCCCACAGGATCCAATCCCACAGGCTACAACCCCACAGGATCCAAACCCACCGGATCCAACCCCACAGGCTCCAACTCCACAGGTTCCAACCCCACAGGCTCCAACCCCACAGGATCCAACTCCACAGGATCCAACTCCACAGGATCCAACCCCACATACTCCAACCTCACAGGATCCAACCCCATCAGTAGCCAGACCCTCACAGTGATGGTGACCAGCCCCACAGTGAGCATGACTACAAGGAACAGACAGAGCCACATCTTCACCGCTGTCAGTCTGCTGTTTGGATCACTTGCGCTTCAAGTACTTTGGTAATAGTGGACATACATCAGTTGTGTGTTAAACCATATTGTAGTTTATGAAATTAGGAAACGATTAGGGAGAGTCACAGTGACAGATCCAGCTCTTAATTAGCATTCAAATAACAACTTTGGCAAATTCTCAATCAGATTATGTTAAGGATGAAGCCGATGCCTATGAATCCTAATGAGTTATAGCATGTTTGTTTGCATTTTAAGAGATTAATAAAAAATGAAATGTACCCTTTCTGCATACTGTAGGCTTATTATTTGTCCTGCGTGAATATATTTTTAGTTAATCAAACAGCGTATAATAAACATTTTTTTCTTGATATGTCCAAAAAAACAATAAACATTGGGAAAATATTACTATTACCATACGTTATATGTTTACAAAAAATACAAATTAATACATTTTCATATTTATATTGTATGTGTCATTTGTTTTGAAAGTAACACATTACAACTTTTTTTTGTTTTCACGGTGCACATTTCTTGAAAGCATAAAGATTAAAAACAAAGCTTGTAAAATATGACGTGCTTGATCTGTAATCTATCAAGTTTCTGTTGCCGTGGTACACTACACAGGAATCTGCTGATGTATTGTATAAAAAATATATTTCAGGAAATGGGGGAGGGAGATAAAGTTTATTCAAGAGGGAGGCTACACACAAGCTTCTGTTATGTGTTATAAGGATAACTTCATACAAATACTGAGCCAACTCCCAATTTGTTTTTAACAGCCAATACTTAACGTCACAACAATTTTCACATTTGCCTTAAAAAGGAAACTTTCAGGTAATAACTGAATATTGTGGGACTAATTTCCATATTAGCTCACATACAGTAGAGATAAAACTTTATTTATCCCACAGTGGCAAAATTCCCTTATTACAGCAGCAGCAGTTTTCTACACTAAAAGCAAAAAAATAAACAAGTAAAACACACATACAAACAGGCAAACAACAGACAGTGAGCAGAAGGTAGCAGATTTAAATCTTACATTGCATGGTATGATGGCCTATTACAGTAAGTCTATGGCAAAAGGACAGAATAAAAGGGTAAACAAGCATGAATGACGCTTAAGTCAGTCTGCAGGTAGAGTGACAAAGATGGTATCACTATACCACAAAAGTGTCATTCACGCTTTTGTGCTACGACTCCCAGTGGAGGCTCCAGCTGAAAAAAGTAAAATAAAAGAAATATAAAATAAAAGGAAAATAATCTCTTCTGTTGACTCTGACACCTGGTTGCAAAAAAATAAAACAGTAATTTTAAAGTTAAGTAATTTTAAGTAATTAATAAAGTAGACAAACCTAAAAATTATTTAACTGAAAAAACTAGCATACCTTCAAAACATGGTGATATATGGAACTTTAATGACACCTAAAGCAATGTTAAAGCTATAGTGGATAGTTTCTGCCGCACCCATGAGGAACACAGCCTTATGTTATCGCACATGCCATAACATGCAAGGTAAAGAAAGCAGTAGAGTTTGGAGATTGTGTCTTGACCAAAAACCACATACACTTAGTTTTTTGGTTTCAAGGACTTTTTCTGAGAAACAAATCTTGCCTATGACCTTATCCTGTGACTCAAACTGTTATTTATATACTGTTACATATTACAATATTGTTACCTATTTGATCATTACTTTGTCAATTATCAACCAGGAAATGTTTCTTTGTCATGATTGCTATGGACATTCAAATAAAACATTTACATGAAGTTTAAATAGCAATTAAATGTCATCACAGGGAGGAAGTAGAATATTTTCCATCATTGTGAGCACCAAAAACTAAGACTTTATTCAATTTAGACTTTAATGTGTCCCAAAGTTGCCATGTGCACATTCTAAAATGCAATCAAGTATGAAATTTGACTTTGGGGTTAAAGAAGATGAGCAATCATTGGGGGGTTAACTGAAGGGGATTGCTATCATATCATAAGAATTCATACTTCCTTAGAACTGAGCGGTGTCATAAAAACTGTGATGAAGCTTGTTTTTGTGTTTGATTGCATTCAACTCAATACATGTTTAACTTACAAACATTGCTACAAGTAGTATGACCACCCAAACACCAGTGACTACAACCACTTCCCTAAACACCACATCAATTATTGCTCCAACAACTACACACACACACACACACACACACACACACACACACACACACACACACACACACACACACACACACACACACACACCTCCCCAAACAACTTCCTGGATGCATTGCCAGGTCTTATTGTATGTCGTAATTTCACACCTACCCCTCCTGAAAGGTGATATTTTTGTATAAAAGCACGAACAAAAAGGATCATGTCAGTTCCCCAGAAGAAAGTAGAAGTGGACCAGGTTATAGTGGGAGAACACATCCACCTACTGTGTGCAACAGGATATTGTCAGTAACATTTCTGGTGCATCTCTGCCTCCTCTTGACTCTCCACCATGAAGATGTTGGCGCTGAGATATTGCATACTGGCTCTGCTGGCACTGGCAACGGTAACTACCTGTACACTTTTTAAATTGTTCTTTAAGAAAATATGACAAACTACTTTAGTATCCCGTTTGAGCTTGTTTTTTCTTTGCACATGGCACATAACAAGATTTAACCAACAAATATAAATAAATAGGTGCCTTAAAAACTTGGGAAAAGTCAAGGGGTTGACTCAGTCTGTGACTTGTCTTATTGTCCTGAAAAGGTTAGATATGTTTTCCATGTAATTTAATAGATCTTGACACCCATTAAATAAGCTTATTGTCACTGCCACAAATTGATTTATCATTAGGATTTTTTCAGAGAAACACGGTGCTGATGGAATACATTACAGGTTAGCATAAAGACAGAAATGAATCTCTAATCCATGGGTTTTCAACGTTTTTTAGGCCGAGGACCCCGTAGCTGAAAGAGAGACAGAGCAGGGACCCCCTGCTGCTGAACATTTATTGTATAAAATGAATTTGCATGTTGAACCTAGTCAGCTGGATGAAAATAAATGGATTAATATATTATTAATACATCACAACATATATGTGGAAGGCACAGTGATTCCTTAAACTGAACTGTATGGTTACCATAATGGCTACTGTAACTATATTACAGTAAACTTATCTTCAATGTGTAATTTTTTTTTTTTATTCACAAAGAGGCCAATTTATATTTGCTATTATATTATTGCTATTATATTATATTATATGCTATTATTATATTTGGATTTATATAATTGTATATTTTTAGACATTTCAATTTTTGAAAAAAGAAACTTTCAAAAAATATTTCTTTAACATAATTTGGGAACCCCCTGCACTAACTCGGACCCCCTTTTGAAGATCTCTGCTCTAATCTATTGCAATGGGAAAACAGAGCTAATGTATTATTATTCCTGGAATTTACAGGACAGGACAGCACTATAATTGAAAACCAGTAAATGTAGTCTACTGGTTCAAGTCACTTGGCTGATCATTGATGTTCATTGATCGATGGTAACCACGGAAACAGAAATATTGTTGGTGTACACACTATAACTTTTGTTTCTAACACTGATTTAAATGACCTTTACACTCTATTACCACTTAGGCTCAAGGGAACACTACATTTGCTGCTACCAATGGATCAACGACCACAACTGGTATGACCACCCCAACACCAGCAACTACAACCACTTCCCTAACAACCAAATCAACTGTTGCCCCAACAACCACTACAACTGGCGGCCCAAACATTACTACAACTGGTATGACCACCCCAACGCCAGCAACTAAAACCACTTCCCTAACCACCAAATCAACTGTTGCCCCAACAACCACTACAACTGGCGGCCCAAACATTACTACAACTGGTATGACCACCCCAACACCAGCAACTACAACCACTTCCCTAACAACCAAATCAACTGTTGCCCCAACAACCACTACAACTGGCGGCCCAAACATTACTACAACTGGTATGACCAACTGTTGCCCCAACAACCAGCAACTGGCGGCCCAAACAAACAACTGGTATGACCACCCCAACGCCAGCAAATACAACCACTGACCACCCACGCCAGCAACTACAACCACTTCCCTAACAACCAAATCAACTGTTGCCCCAACAACCACTACAACTGGCGGCCCAAACATTACTACAACTGGTATGACCACCCCAACGCCAGCAACTAAAACCACTTCCCTAACCACCACTACATCTATGTCTCAGACTCCAACCATTGCCCCAAACATTACTCTAACTGCTACGGTCAACACCACGAATACAAGCTCCTCTCCTAACACCCTAATAATGAAGCCAATGACGTCAACCACCAAAATCACCATGATACATAACGGAGTCTCAGAAGTCAAAGGTTCTCTGCTGTTTTCTGTTGCACCATTGTTGCTCTACACACGCTGCTGCGGAGCTGAGTGTTTCTGAAGGTTGAGTTAGACTGAATACAGGTCCAACGAAGGGAATGAAGGTTTAAGTAAAATCAACAGTAGGCTACAGTATGAATAAAATGTCCAGATTGTTCTTAAATGGCAGTAAGTGTATCCTAAAAAACTTAAGGCATTTGTTAAATCAGCAGGTAACCAGAAATGTAATTCAGAGATGGGATGTAATCAAATACTTTGTTACTGTAAGCCTACTCAAGTAGATTTTTCAGATACTTTACTATTTATTTTTGTGGTGACTTTTTACCTTTACTCTTTACATTTTAACACGAATATTGGCAGGCTACTCTTAACATTTTACAAAATTGGCTTGTTACTAAGCGCAGACACGCGCAGACACGCGCCTCACACCGTGAGATTGTGTGTGTGCGTCCTTGAGAACTGCAAGTCGTATAACTTATGTTGTCACATCATTAAGCCTGTTGTTGTATTGGTCTATAGTTCTGGCAAATTTAAAGTAAGTTAGCTAGATTGTGTTGTTTGTGTTCTTCACCTGTTAGCTAGGTTGCACCTGGCTGTTGATTCGGTATAATGGGGATTGTAAAACGTTCTCGTTTGTATTTTAGGTGCATTATTAGTTAGGCTACACTGCATTAAGATAATGTAATTAATAATAGTGGGTTTATTGTTATTATTTACTAGCATATATATGATTTCTATGAATTGTGTATGGTAGCCTTTGCAATGTTAGTTATTTCTTTGCAGAACACACACACACACACACACACACACACACACACACACAGCCATACCAGAGCTACCTATGCCCATGTTTGTCCTGTTGCTTGATTGCAATAAAGAGAACAGAGAGAAGTTGTCCCTGTCCGTGTTTTAAAAGACACACCTGGGGCCAAGTTGGAAACCAGAATCAGCTTTAAATAGAGTCCTAATCTAGTCCTCACTAACAAGTTTCAAATTATTTTACTGGTGTTACCGTTATTATTGTTAGCGTCATCAATGCCGAATTCAATCTAATTGGATGGGAATATGTATACAGAATTCTCCTGTGATGTTTTAGGCCTATTGGAAGACATACATTTAAAATGTAACAAACGGCATATAAAGAGCCTTTTTTCCATGTCCACTGAAGTTTCTCAGCTTGTACTCTAGTAACATTTGTGTGCTCCAGGTAGCTTTTCAAAAAATGTCTGGTCATTCGCAAGGCAACTTTTACTTTTATACTTTAAGGAAATATCCAAGCCTTTACTTTGTTACTTTTACTTGAATAAAGAAGTTATATCAGTACTTCTACTTCTTACCAGAGTATTTTTTAAGTATCTGTACTTCTACTTGAGTACGGGAAGTGAGTACTTTTGCCATCTCTGCATGTAATGAAATGGAACCAAACATTGTTTGCCCTCAGGAATAACTTTTTATTAAGAAAGTAATGTGATGCCTGAGGCTACTAATATGTGTGTGTTGGAGCTGACTCGGAGCTCACTATTTCAACTTTTAGTCTAAAAGGCTGTGTGTGCTTTATGTTAGACAGTTAGTTAATACTAAACTTTGATTGTTATTCTGTCTGTATACATATATGTATGTGTATGTAGATAAAACATCAGGATGAATGTTGATGAAGTATTTTGGCAGATACAGTAATAAAAACAAATAACCAAACTGCACTAAAAAAATATCCATTATAAAATGTCTTGTTCCATTTCAAGTATTTGCATAAGTCATTAAAATAAGTATAGGCACACTATGAGATTTCATAAACATGAAAAGTAGCAATAAACATACATTTTATTTTGGCATTATCACAGACTGATTCAGGGGAAAGAATAACAACTAAATTCATAAAAAATGCAGCTTCTTAAAATGTGTAGCTTTTGTTCAATCTTCAGACCGACAAATGGCCAGCAGAGCCTGTAGATGATCTCCTCTGAACTGTTTCTGTTGGTAAAAGATGTTCACATCAAAAAAAAATTCCCATAAAAGAATAAAACATTATTGGAATTTCAAAAAAGAGCTCTTCTGAATTTAATATTTAATTTGAAAAAAATCATCATCATGTCAGCACACATACACTTATTTCAAGGTGTTGTATTTAGCACAGTGTTATGTGTGGGACCCACCTGTAGAGCAGTGTAGAGAGAAGTGCCTGTTTGTTTGAGGTAGGCAGCTCGGATACACAGCAGATCTTCCTCAGAGTGAGACACCATAATGCTCTGCATTATCGGTGTCTGAAAGAGTGAAATGTTTTCTGTGTGAACTGTTACGTTTTCATACACGTTTGCCCTCAATGGGATTGTTGGTTTCACCACTTTGTACCTACCATCTGTATATCAGAAATTAGTTTTTCTATGGTCTAGGACTAGGAAAAAGGTGAAGGAAAATGTATCTATATAGCACAAGTCAAAATTAAAACACATATTGCATACAAGGCAACAATAAACATGTATTACTATGTATCTTAATTGATCTTTATGTCTGCAAATAGAAAAAGGATATCATAAACAAGGTAAATACAAAAGTACCATTTACCTAAATCACAGATAGGTGGCGTGTGTGTGTGTGTGTGTGTGTGTGTGTGTGTGTGTGTGTGTGTGTGTGTGTGTGTGTGTGTATTTGAGACTTTAAAGATTGAGTCATTGAGCCTTTATACTACATCAGTCAGACACAGTGTAATTATTTAAATAATAAGTCATCAGAATAAAAGAGGCAATTGATGATGAAAGGATCTTACTTTTGTGGTAGTTAGTCTCTTAGCGAGGTAGACGTCAGGGCTCTGAATGCACTGTACTGTCATTGACAGAGACATCAAGAAAAATTAGTGACAAATCAACATGGTCAGTTAACACTCACACAGCATCTCAAACAATATTCACCTAAAACCTGCAAACCCAGTTGAAAGTCTCCTGTAAATTTTTTCTCCAGAGCCTGATCCACCATCTGTCCTATCTCCAGCTCCAGTCCCATCAGCACTGTCAAAACCATACAAGGCCACGGGAAAGTACACATTCACATTTAAAACAGTAAAGAATTTCAAACACACAGAAACAAATGTAGAAGAACTACCAGGCCATATGTTTGAAAAGCATACCTTTGTTAAGATGGTCTGAGTCCCTAGAGGTCAGTATGTCAATCCACGGTCCTGACTCAGCTTTTTTCCCACTCAGTGAAGCGGAGAGAGACTGGACAAAAATAGAACAATACAGTCAGAAAAGAATGAAATCTCACACAAAATCTCACACATTACAACTACTAAACTCCATGCAAGGGCTGCAAGTGTATTATGCCAGTTTAGGAACCATGCATTCACAGGAGTGAGCGTGAAAACTGTTTTTAATACAGTGCCACCCCAAATGAGTGATGATGATATGGCAGAAACATTTTAGAAGACAGATTTTCCTGTGCAAGAACAACCCTTATTCCCAGGTTTTCCATGGGTGTAATGAATATTGCTATAGCTGTTATATCATAATAGTGCACTGTCAACATTTAGAACATTATGCCTTTTAAGTATTTTTCTGTTCTGCTTTCAGCTTGTAGGGAGTTGGGTTGGGAACCGGAGGGTCGCTGATTCAAGTCCGCCTACGCACCAAAGAACAAAGTGTGGACTGGTGACTGGAGAGATGCCAGTTCACCTCCTGGGAGCTGCAAAAGTGCTCTTGAAGGCACCGAACCCCACCAACCGCTCAGGGCGCCTGTCCAGCAGTCGCAGCCCACTCACTCTGACATCTCTCCATTTGTGTATCTATAGGACCTGAGCATGTGTGTGTATTTCAGGCCTGTGTGTAGTAAAGTGTAAATTATAATGTCCCTACTGGGAATCAATAAAAAGTATAAATTAAACTAAAATATAATACTGAAAGCTTCCCTTTATACCTACCTAAACGACAATGTTTGTGTATAAAAGTATCATGGAAAATAATACCTCAATATCTCTTTGGACCCCACCAGCAATATCTTGTTTCTGTTGGGAGAGAGGAGTGAGAAAACACTTAAAAACATTTTTAAGGTCATATCTAAATGTAATTATACCCACATATCATAAAAAAGTGTTAGAACCTGTCACAGAAATCCTATTTCTACATTCCTGCTATGGTGTTGCCCCGCTGCTATTTTATATCTAAGATAAATTGCTTCAATACTATGAAAGGTGGAGGATCAATGCCCGCTATTGCAGCTTCACTGACTTTCCGCAACAGTATAAGGCCAATTGCTTTACTTCTAAGGTTAAAGGTGATAGTAAAGGTAAAAACAAATTAAATTACATTCAACAAAGCCAAAACAAGCTTAGTAAAGTCCCCACTGGTTTCTCCTTTCAGTTCCTTCTCTAGGTCCGTCTTATACACTGAAAAAGGAGACAAACAGCAATATGACAATTATCAGGACACAAATAAATATGGATTAGAGGTTTAAATGTCCACAGCAATCAACTAAAGAATTTGGGGGAAACACTAAGATAATCTGTGACTTACATTGTTTGTATACAGCACTGATTCCTTGAAGCTGCTTTCCGGATCGCGTACACAAGATCTCCAGTAGTGTTTCCTCATCTGTGCCAATACCCTGCACACACACATACACATATTATATCTATATATTATGCTGGGATATACAGTATATACTGGGATATGACAGACAGGCAAGGTCAAATCACTACCACCCTCTAAAAAACCCACTCCACAAGACCCCTGAACATGTACTGTACACAAACACCAACTTACCGCCATGGCCTGTTGCAGGCGATAAGCCTCATGCTCCAGAGGAGGCATCAGCAGCTCCAGCAGTAGAATCTCCAAATCTCCAGCCAGAGCTTTTTTCACACCAGCTGACAGGTCCTGCCACAAAGTCAGAATATTCATAATAATCATATCTTTTCTCTGTTGACTGTCAATGTACCAGATCAGACAATAAACTCTGGTTTACTGGTTTATAAATAAGGTAGATATAAAGTAGCATAATTTGGAAATACTTCAAATCCTATACATCCCTGTTTTCAGTCAGAGGGGTAAGCGCTGTAACCATTCGGCTAACAAGACACTCCTGGCTTTATTATTTGTATTTTATTCTTGTTAAAATGTAATAGTCTATTCCCCTATTCAATAAGACGTCATTGGCTCGAAAGAGTGTGTCTGACATTATCAATTTGAATAACAAAATAACTTTTGGTTTCTGTTCTTTGAATTCCAAAGACACTCCGTTACGCACATAGATATACGGTTACACAATTAAACACAGTTTTATTTGACCACAAAGTGTCTGGGAAAGTATTATGATACAATCATCTCCTTCTGCTAAAGAAAATATTGCTAATACAAGGAAAAAAAATTCTATTAATTTATTTTTTCAAAATATAGCTACCCATATAACATTTTAAAATGAACTACTTCCAAGAAATAGTTTTAATGTACAACAATACAGTATCCTATTCTTTACTGTGACACTACTTTAGCTTCTACTGCTCATTCTACTCCCTCTCTAAACAAAGGTGTGTTCAAAACCTTCAAAACCAGTTTAAATAATGTTTGAACAGCAAACATTTGGGAGTTACAGATGAGCAAACACACATTTCCAATACACAGAACTGTCGTTGCATCTCTAAATTCTGTTGTATTGCATAGCAAGGATTCTTTTGGGAATATTTTACATTGGGGGGGGGGTTGCTGTGGCTTTGAACTTTGGTTTTAGAGCCTTTTTGCATCTGGTAAATTGTTACAAGTGCTGTCAGCTCATTTTTTTCTTACCTTATGCGTGATTTCTTGAAAGGTCTTGGCGATCACTTGTCTCTGAGCATTGGTCCGGTTGGTTAGGATTCTCACCAGAGTCACTGCATCTGAGGTACACAATGTTATGATACAATATTTAATGATGGGGAGAGAAATGTGAAGAGGCGAAGGAAAAGTAGAATTGTGTTGATCATTATCCAACATGGGTGTTCAACAACACCACTTTTTAAACCAGTTTAAATCTACTTGCAGAAGTACCTTTCTTCTCCAGCGCTATCTGGATCTCCATGACATCCCGGTCAGGGTGAAAATTGGAGAAGGGTCGCACCGTTCCAAGGGTACCCCAACACATCTCCTATATGAAAAATAGGGACACAAAAACAGAGAGAAACAAAAATGTAGACAAACAACAAAGAATACTGCAAAGACGGAAGAGAGGAAGATTGGGCATACATCCTGACATTGTATTAGGAATGTATAAATATATAAAAATATGATAAGTGAGTGACAAGGAACAAGTGGAATGTGTAACAAGATGAGAAGCAAGATGAGTGATGACGGTGAAAGAAAATGAAGGTGGATCTGAAGATCAAAGACACATTCTATACAATTCTTTACTCCAGTTTTGACTAGTTTCCCAGCATAAGTACTGAATGATTCTATGACAGGAAACACATACAGTAGTGTCCAGCTAAGACTTAAACATAAAATTAGTTAGGAGTTGAGTTTATGAATTTATAACAACTAGTATTTTTCTTAAATTTAACTGGAAACATGAGTTCACATTGCAGCATTCCAGCATGCCTAGAGGACACACATACATTATTACTTGTATACATGACGTAACACAGATAATCAGAGAACACAAGACAGCAGAATACATTATCTACAAATAAGTGAACAGAGTCATAAAGCAATGGCAGAGAGAAGACAGGACAAGAGCAAGTCTACTTACATGAGATTTGAAGTACTCGGGGTCCATGGCTTTGTTTCAACTGCAATAAATAATGTAGAGGAAGAGATAAATGGTTCATACACATGCAAAAATATACAGTTAATGACATTTATAACACAGCACATGGACACAGTATAGATATAATAGTATCTTCAATGTGGTGTTGTGAATAGTAGGAAAGAGAACATTTAAGTTAACTTGAATTTTTGTTCAACGAATTACTTGATGGCAGTGTATTCTGACTTGTTCTTATCTCAACAAAACTGCAATGTTACATTAAGTGTTATATATAAGGGACTAAGACTAAGCCAACATGCCAACACAAACACCTGTAGAATAACACAAGTACATTTACTTATAAAATCTTTGAAAAATGCCCGTTTTCCTACCTGTAACAAAATGGAGTAGCAGCTCTAGGAATGTGTGGAGGAAGAGCTTTTTACAACCTCCTCTTATCAGCCCTGAATCTCAGTCCCAGCCTTACTGTGCCACACCTGCTACAGTTCACCCACCTGACTGTCGATCAAATAGCTGACCAATTGGTGCTTAGTACCATCACAGCTTTGTCAACACCACTGGTCTGCAGAATTACTACGACAACCCACTTGTAAAACTGACATTTTTTGCAGTGGAGGAATCCAGACAATCAGGTTTGTTTACAGGTGGCCTAGATGTGAAATGATCACATGCTGTAGATTCTGTGGCTGATTTGGATGAAAAATGTTAGGAATTATTGTTGTGTAAGACGTAAAATGTATCCGCTTTTATTGTAAAATAGTGTTGAGGTGTTCAAGTTACTCCTTTGTACTTTTACAGCTTGCCTCAAAGATGCCTCAGATGTCTGATAAACAAACCTACCATGCAACATGCCAGCCATCTCTGTAAGTAAGTGAAGGGCAACGTCTGGTTTCAGAGTAAAACAGATCTTTGTAGAACTGTCTACTGGCTCCAAAACATAAAAACTGAATTGTGTCACAAGAGGTAACAAAAGGGCTTTTCAGTACCTGCATTTGTGTCTGATTGTGATAACAATCTAATACTCCAAGACTCTTATCCGCCCTATTCCCTCAGTCTAGAAAAGAACAGAGGGTCAAGAGAGAGAGAGAGCGAGAGAGAGAGACAAAGACATACATATCACATTCAATGTCAAAATCAGCAGGCTCAAATTACAAATCACATAAGTTATTCTCACAGAAAAAAACACATAAAGTAATTTTATAACAGAAAAAAACTACCTGAGCATGATGAAACCATTAAACAAATGTATTCTTCCTATAGTTTTAATTTCTACAATTGTCTGTGCTGCTCCATGTCTTCCTGCTGTTCACCTGCAGAGCACAAATAAATATGAGACCTGTGTTGTTATTACAAACACAGCTGATCAACAGCAAGCTCTTTTGCCTTTCACTGAAATAACCAAAGTTTTGCTGTCCATACCATCCATTTAAAAAGAAACACAATTAAAAACATAACAAAAAGGCTGGAGTAACTTGTCATCTCCATGGGCTAGGAAAGTTCTTTCATTATCTGTGAAAGCTACTTAACATGAGCTACTCTCGCTCAAAGCCAGAAACCAGAGATGTAAGTCTCAAACTTGTGACGTCATCAAGTATAATGTTTCGAGCTGTTCCAATGAATAGGAGACTGATTGTTTTATTTTTTATAACCAAAATGAGCTTCATTCTCTCGTAATGTTGTCATTTGTGAAACAGAAAATGTACCCATACTATATGTTCAGAACATACCGCTGGGTGCTCTCAATGTCATCTATAACATCTTTACCAACTGATTGTCTATGGAGTAGTACACTTAATACGTGACGGCATCACAAATTTGAGTTTGAGCCCTCTATAGTTTTTATATTTAGGAGAGAGTTGTTCATGTTCACTAATATTTGTGGACCATCGGAATAACTTGAAAATGGGCATAGTTTCCCTTTAGGAATAAACATCAGTTTCAAGTGTCATGTGAGAGGTAAAAGCAGGTGAAACGGCATTAAAGAGTAAGTTAATGACCCAGTTGAATTATTAGAATCAGTATTTTCTTAATTATTCAGTTATTAGTTAGTATGTTTCATCTTTTCGTCATTAATTCATGAATGGTTGGAAATACTTTAAATGCTGCATATCTCAATATGAGACATATACACAGAAATAACTGAGTTTTGTACCGGGTGTCCTTCTTGTTGGCTTTCAGATTTCAGAAAGACATTACCTACAGAAATACAAATCAATGAATCTGACACACCCTGAGTTCAAACAGGCAGGGAACTGAATAGATGAAGTTTGAATGAATGAATGCAGGAATGGGAGGTATGAAGGAAAGAAAGCTTGGGTAAACCAATGAAATAAATGAACAAAATGGTCCATTATAGTGGGGGAAAATACCCAAGTAGTCTATTGCTCCTCAGACATATACACACAATTTCTTGATCTGTTCTGAGAGAAAACATCAGGGCTGATCAGTGCTGTATAAAAAGATAGAGTAAAAAAGTTTATTGATAGGTTATCAATGTGACCCCTTCAATTATTATTAAACTTTTTGAACCTGCAGAGCACATGAAATATGAGACCTGTAGTTAGTACAAAAAACAGATTGATGGCACGTTATTCTGCTTCTCTGTTTTTACTGTTATGCTGTACATCATTTAAAAAAAGAAAAGTGCTTCAATGTAATTAAAAATACAAAGAAATCAGGATAAATGTTTGTAGTAAATGTGTTCTTAGTCAGTGAATTTAATGTTTTTTTAAACTGTGGAAACTGCATTTTTGTAACAAGATGTATTTACACATTGTGTTACAAAAATGTTATTCATGATTCTTTTGAAATCAATTAGCCAGCTTTATTTTATTTTACAATGTTTATTTTGTATTCAATATTTCAAAACCACTCCCTCATGCATCACATTCAACATCACATCTTTAGTATCAAATATTAACATTCAGCTGAAAAATACAATAAGAAACATGGTAACTAGACACACACAACCCATTTCAATGCAATGTGACATACTGAATACGAATGTGCAACATTTCCCACAAAACAAACACTGATACATGCAGTACAATTAAAAACAAATACCTTGAAAAAATATGCATACGTTTCTTGCACACATTTGTTTGGCTTCACTTTTCCACCATCTGTATGAAGCACTGGTAGCCATATGAAAACAAAGATATTAAAACATCAACTACAGGTTCTTCTACAGTCAATGAATTTGCATAAGCCTGTAATCAGGCAAAATAGGGATTCTGGTTTGAATGCTCACATATTTGACAAGTGATATCATCCGATAAAAGTCAAAGTCAATTGCATTCTCATTCTCCCAATGTTCCTACTAGTTATGGATTTAGGCATAATTTGAAAAACATACACACACACGCACACACAAATATATATATATATTATATGTATGTGTGTGTGTGTGTTTATATATATATATATATATATAATGTGACAGAGGTTCCAGGCACTGCTGAGGAAAGCTTAACAGAACAGAACATGAGAAATATGACTTTTGTATAGCAGGTTAGAGCAGCTCTATCTCCCACTGTTGGCTTGGCCTCTCCTCATCCTCCGGCATAATCACCACATGGTCCTTGTCGTAAGATTTACCACCTGAGGAAAAGGCAAATAATAAAATAACAAAAAGTTATCATGTTATGCTATAATGATCACTTAGAAACAGTAAAAACTGGCTTTGTAGTGGTGGAATGTTACTAAGCACATTTACTCAAGAACTATTTGGCAGTTATTGTGCCAAGTTACTTTGCACTATCCGAGGAAATACATACATATCTATCTATCCATCTATGTATCCAGCTATCCATCAATTCATCCATCCATTTATCCATCCATCCGTCTATCCATCAGCTTAATTGCCTTTATTTTGAAGGGGGGAACTTAAATTACTCTTACAACTTAATTTATAGCATATTTACATAAGCACTGTCTTGAAAATGCTATACCGAATCATTTCTCATACCTTTGACATCCAGGACGCAGCCAGGAAAAGTAAGGCTGGCAATGGGGCCTCTCATCCGAGCTGTCCAGGTCTGTGTAGGTTGCCGGGTCTCCGCCCACAAAACCACCTTGGCTCCAGGCTCTATGTTGCCCAGCACCTGAAGGCTCATGGTCGGGGACAACTACAGCACACATACATACAGTACAAGATTAGACCACGCTCAATGTTACCAAGGTCAGATGACAGGTTCAGGTTTTGGTTTACAAGATGCAGCCAACTATTTTAACATCTGAATCATGCATTACCTTGCTTTTGATCAATCCGTCCTGATAGAACCAGATGTCACTCAATGGCTCCGGTTCGGGTGTCACAACCACTCGTCCTGATTTCATCTCCTCCACGCCGGCCTGGACGGACAAGAAGTGACCGCTCTCCTTGTTCTTGATGCGCAAATAGCAGCGCTTCTGCAGAAAGCAAAACATATGTATTGTCATTAAGGAGTTTGGGTTGTTTTGACCCTACAAAAACACATCCCATTATTAAATATCGAGGAAATAACATGTACGATTGGTTTTAAATTTGGCTTTAAAGTAGTTTACATCATTTCATTGCCTTTACGGTGGGTGTATTAATGGAAACAGGCCTTGTGTAGCAATGGTGTCAATTTTGCTGTTAGAGAAGGTGATTAAGTGCTACTCCTTCACACACTTTTATGTGGAGAAATAACACTCATTTGCAACTGCCTACAGTACAAGCCATCCAAAGCTAGCACTTAGTTGAATGAGCAATTCATTACATTTATTATCCAATTATTCTTATTTAGTTGAGATATGGACTTGTGTTAAGTTAACAAGCCAATCATTTTGTCAAGGTAGGGTTAGGGACTAGTGCTGCCAGGAAATCATAGTAGTTTAGGCTTATTTATTTGTTCTTTATCCAAAAGTAGGAAAAAATGATCTGTAACTTTTGTTAACGTTAAAACCTAATATCAGTCTAACGTACTACACACTGCATTTCACATTGTGTCAGGAAATGCATGTTTTTTAAACATGTACTTTATGACTTTATTGTTAAAAATAGGTTGCAAAGATGATTTGTTAACAAACCTGTCTGACTGGGAACATTGAGCCAATAGTCTCTATTGAGCTAAACTTTGGCCAGTTGGTGATTTCAATTGGTTCCAGTAGGAATTGGCGCCCCCTGTAGTTGCTGTGTTCACATATCACCCAACTGCAAAGGAAGAGAGACTAAATTAGACAATGGGGTGCCTATATATCACATGACATACACAGGGAACCAAAACACAATTTTTTAGTTTTGTTTCATTTTAGTAATGGTTTCATTTTCCACTGTAACAGCTGATTATCAATTATCTATCAACAATGTATACTCCATGTGGTTTATTTTAAGTCATAAAAAGATGAGATTCTACTGCTCATAACAAAAACCAGAAAGCTACTTGATGACATGGGTCAATGCAAACACACAAACAGTCTCCCCAAACACATGCAGACGCAGAGAGACAAAACACAAACCAGCCACTGTTGACTCTGACAGACAGAATGTGGTTGTTGAAGCCCTCTTCAACCATGCTGAAGATCTCTGTATCCACGGTGATCTCTCTGCCCTCCAGACACTCAAGGCCAAAGAGAGAGATGGAAGGAACTGAGAATGTCTAGACAGGGAGAGATGGAGAGTCTGAGCAAAACAGAAGAAAAGAATACAGAACATTTTTTTTTTTATATGAAAACTTTCTCACCATTGGCACGACCTTGGCAGAGCGAAAGGTGCAGTTAGGAGGACATCCCATGCTGGTTGAATTGGGATAGTCTCCTTCAGATAAGACATACAAGTTCCCAGAGAACTGTTTATTCTCGTAGAGCACCCAGCTGAAACACATAAGTGAATTGTTTTTATTGACTCTCTTTCAGAGATAATATATTAGCTTTTAATTCTCCCCAATCTCATATCTACAGCACCATCACATATTTAGTTGTGCATTAGCAGTCTTTTATACACTTTTTTTTTTTTCACAGCCACCCCCCATCCATTGCTTCCTTTCTCCTTGGATTATTGTTAATGCGTTTTTGTACTCACCTTCCCCCTGACACTCGACAGGACTTGGTAAGTAAATTTTCAGCCAAGGCCTCCTGGTTGCGATCGAAGACGTTACACTTTCCCTGGAAGTCTGGCTCAGAGTACAGTATTAGCTATCAGGCAGAGATAGAGAGAAGGGTTAAGGAAAGTGAGAGATCAGATTAACACATTTCTAGACTAAAGCTTTTTATTCATCTAATTATTTTTGCCTTTTAAGCACTGAATACAAAAGTGCTTCTACTGAAAGGTTGCCCTGCCCCTGTGAAGGAATTATTTATCTTATTTAGATACTGTAGGTCATAGCTGTCATCGGTCAGGTATTGGTGACTAGTCTTTTAATCCTCTGATAACTCAGTATAACTATTAGATATTTCACTTGAAACATTTAAATTAAAAAGGATGAATGTTGAAGTGTCTTTGGCTAAGGTAAATTTACCCCTGTGCTCAGTTTCATGGATATCCCAGGCCAATAAAAAGGGTTTTTGCCTGCATGGAACAATGTGCAGATGCAGCACATGAACCCACTTGTACTAAAAAGAAAAATAAGCTTTGCAACTTTGCGTGCTGTGACAGATACCATGCAGAGCACAGAAAATTATAACTGAAGGAAAGTGATTGCGTTGCATGATCTGTTTTTAAATTTAAAAAAAACTCCACATGCAGCCATATTGGCATTAGAAATGTATGTGCATCTGTTAGAAAAAATCCTGCCTTCTGTATTTTTCTCTCAAACTGGAAATTCCAAAAGTGTTGAAGAGCTGAACATCGATGTGTGGAATGTTCCAGGAACTGAGTAGCAAAATATCCTGTCTAAGAATGACATAAAACTAAAGATACAAATCAATATTAGCTACTAGACTGAAATGCATTAAAAAAAATACTGAGAAAGTCAAGCAAAATACCTGATTACTGGTCCTTGAGCTGTCAGTTGGAGCCTAAAAGTCAACACAACAAAAATGTAAGCAACATCAGAGCACTGATCAAATTAATATTTTGTAGACTTCCAAGCGGTTCTCACCAGTAGGATGGGCTGCGCTGAGCAGATGCGAGTGTCCTGAGAACCCCAGTCAGCACAGTTATTATAGAAACCTTTCTCTAAGATGTACTGGTTACCAGAGAAGTCAACATGGGAGTAGACTATCCATCTGTAAGGAGGAGAAAAATCAATTAGCTTGTTATTGTAATATATTCCCATCTCACTGGGTGATAAAGTACAGTAAATATACTGTATAGTCCATCAACTTACGCCCCACTGACTACATGGATGGAGCGCGTGGAGGTTTTGTACTCGAACAGCTCAACGTCAGGAATGGCCTCCGTCACCTCGAAGGTGTTCTCTGCCTCCACACCCTCCTGGTCTTCTTCTGGCTGTTCAAACATCACCATCAAGGGATCTGCCAGGTCCTGCAGAAGAGCAAGCAATTGGGTTAACTCACCTAATTTACACGTAAACTAATGGTGTAGTCTAATGTCTAAACCCACTAATGTACTGTAGTGGGTATACTGTAGGCTACTGTATATAAATATATTGGCCTATATGGGCCAGAATCTGCCTTTTAAGGGGGGTGGGGGGGGCATATCATAGTGGGGTGTCTGTGTTTCCTCCCCCAGGGTTAGTTTGAGCATTAAAGACTTCATTTCCTGCATCTGGATACACTTGTATACACCAATTTACGGTGAAAATACCTTTGCGAAGAAGAAAAACAGATGACAATTCAAAATATATAAAAAAAAATAATAGGAAGAATTGTTGATTTAGTCAAGGTTGCACTATTTCTAATTCAGCCTTTACTACTGTTTAATCTGCAGTTTGTATCCAGTTAGGGCCACCCGTTACCTTTTTGTTTGGATGAAAACAGTTTAATTACTACTCATGAACAAAAACTGCTGTTGAAATATCCCTTGCAACTCACTGCTCGTATCACCCGAACAGAGCGCAGCTCAGGATCACAGCCTCCCCACACCCTCCAGTCATGGTACTCTCCCTCCTCCAGCAGGTACTGGTGGCCTCGGAAGCCCTCCTTCTCGTAGCCCACCCAGCTGCAGCAACAGAGAGATTATTTGATATTGGCTTTCAGCCCTTACATATGACCCTTCAACTGAATTGTGCTGCAGTAATACATAATCTTATTTAATCATGCATGACCACCAAGATGTCTTTGCAAGGTTCAGTGAATACAAACATTGCAAAGCAGCACTCACATTCCTCCAAGGACTTTTAGGGAGCCAACGCTGTACATAAAGGCCGTCTGCTGCCGGTCTGCTCTGGTCATGAAGTCTCTCATGTTTGTGGTTATGGTCCTCGATTTCCCGGTAAAGTATGGCTTGTCGTAGATCACCATCTGGAGTCAGAGAGTGTCATTTACAATCAGGGCACACTGATAACTTCTTCAATGTTGGTAATCACTTCTCAAGTAGTCTCAAGTATTACTTAGATTTAGCAGCAATTTATTAGGAATACTTGTGCTTTCTTACCTGTGGTTCACTCATATTTTCCACTCTTGGTTCCCCCTGATGATGAAAAATATAAATTAACTTACTGTAAGCAATCAGAGGATAAGGAAAAAGTTGGGGTCACTTAGAAATTTCCATTGCATTCCATTATAGATAGAATACCAGCTGAGATCAGTTGCATTGTTTTTTTTAACCAGGTTAGCAGTGTTCACATTACATTATGTGCTTACATAACTGCAAAAGGGTCCTCCAATGTTTGCTGGGCAATGTAGCTATTGCATTAAAGATCAGCCACCCACTCAGATCAGCTGGTATTCTGTCTCTACTATAGTTGAAAAGAAATTTGTAACCCTTTTGACCAGTAGTGTACCTTATACAGAAACTTACATAATCAGAACAGAAATAGTAAATACTTATAATACTTATATATAACAGTGCTACTTACTACTTTGAGTGGATGTACTGATCCCACATAGGGCTGTTCCACTCCCCAAGCCGCAGGGTTGGAATACCCCCTACCTCCAGGACACGTGGTACACCCTGGAAGAAGGGATGTGCGTACACGAGCCATCTGAGCAGGAGAAAAGATGCAAAAAAAATAAAGGAAACATTCATTTGATTTTCAAATGAGATTAAGTGAAGCACTAATGGAAAATTATTGAACAACATTATTATGTAACTTCAATAGGATCACACATTTTCTGATAACTCATAATTCAGAACTCACAGTCCAGCATTAATGATGATAGAGTTAGCCTTGATGGGGAAGCCAAAAATCCTGGCATCCTCAGACGTATCTCTGAAGATGACCTTCTTCCCCTCAGCGTTCTCCTCCGGGAAAAGACTGATTTCTGGGACACTGTAGTCCTGAAGCAGGGCAGAGAGCATCCATTAATGTCATGCAATGCAGAAAATAACAGGTTGTCATGTTTCAGTCTTGAGGGGGACTGAACAAACATATAAGATAAGGTAGACTTTATGTATCACACAATGGAGGATTTCACTCATAACAGCAGCTCAATCCAACACAACAAATAACAAAAGATAATATATTTTTATTATTATTATTATTATTATTATTATTATGCAGTGGTTGCCTCAGTGGGAACTATACTGAGACCCAAATCATAATCCAAATGTGAAAAGGATCGTCTTACCAGCAAAACACAGCTCGACACAGATTAAACCCCATACTGACTGACAAGTTCTTTAAAACGCAGAATCTTATTTCACAACTAAAATATTAAAGCACAACTAGGACCAAATTTTTGAGCCGCATACAGAATGAATAAAGATGATCACTCCTTAAAATATTTGACACTTCATACACTTTTAAAAGTTATAACACGTGCTCGCTCCTATCTCATATCTCACACTAGATGGTGCTCTTGAGTTAAAGTGCACATTACACAGTACAAAATATCTTTCAGCCTTTTTGCATCCGATAACAATGTTAAAGCGATAATACGAAAAACAAATTTCTACTGTACTTTATCATAACTGATCATATTAGATTTGAATGGAGGGTGCATGACAACAATATTGGCAACAAGCAAAAACAACAAAGTGAACCTACCCTGACAGCTCTTCGAATAGACCCAATGATGAACCTCCTGGCTGGCTTGGTCTCTGTTTGCACATCACTTGTTTCTCCACTCTGTTCTCCGTTCTGCTCTTCACCCTCTTTCTGTCCGTTCTGCAGCTGCTCCTCTGGAGGGTTGAAGGGGTAGGTAATCTCTATTTCTCCCTCATCTAGAGCAATCTTCTCCCCTTTAAAGTTAGGCTTCTCATACAGCACCCATCTAGGGGGGGAAAGGGCACAAGGTTACAACCTCTGATGTATGACCTGGGCTGCAGTTCTTCTGGGCATGTGTTCATATAAAATTAGGGATGCCATTGTTTGATGTGTTTTTTCACACAGTTGCTGCTGTGCTACTAGATCAGAGCTTTCAGTGGAGGAGAGGAGATGATTATAATTAATTTGTTAAAGGGAGACTATGTAAGAAGAAACATGTTTTCTTTGTATGGTTTAATTACAGCATTAGCTGTGGTTTAGGCAGTTGATGCAGTGTGTGATGCACAAGATGACATGTATAATTATTTCTTTGAAGGAAGCCAAGTTAGTGTTCACCCACTGGCAGTAGTACAGGTCAGAGCAGTACCGTCAGTGTTACTGCAGGTTCACGCTGTTGGCTGTGTTTGATAAGACATTCCACATCTGAGGCAAGCGTGCGTTTAAGCTTGTGTGTGGGTGTGTTAACCATTGATGGCATTTGCATTTCCACAGAACATCAATAGCTGTTTTGCTTTGAGGCCACAGCAGTGCGTCTAGAGAAAGGGGTTTATTTAGTTACACACCTTCCAAGGAAAACAAGGTGCGGAGGTGTCATCATATTTACCTTTGCAATTTTTAGGTTTTTCAGGAAGTGCCAAGAATGTGGTGGTGGCATGAGGAAAGCGCATATTTTCTCATGTTTGTTTACTGCTATAATTCTCCAATGTTATACTAGGTGAAACAATCTGTTGAAAGTGACAAGCAGGTTGTTTGCATGAGTTTGTGCATGGTTATTGCTAATGGTAATGTAGCTAGTGGTATTTGTTTTAGGCCTCATGTTTGGTTGTCGGGCATGCAGTATGTGTACCAATGTCATGACACATACTAATTCTAAGCAGTTGGCAAAGTAACGAAATAAAGTACACTGAAAACACTTGGAATACTATACTATTCTACAAAATGTATGTTTGAGTGTGCTGTTGATGTACACAAAAGCACAGATGTCCTGTATAGAAGGGGCCAAAGTTGTCTCCACCTGCTGAGGAGACTAAGGCCCTTTGGTGTGGGCAATATTCTGTTAAAATCCTTCTATGACAATGTCATTGCATCTGCAATTTTGCCGGTAGGGAGCCGGATAGTCTCGCATTGCCAGACCGATCTCCACAGTGCTGTGGAGGAAGAGGGAGCCGGGAAAACAGAGAGGAATAAAAAATGACTCGACAAACTGGTAAAGAGGGCTAGCTCTGTACTGGTCTGCCCGCTGAACACCATAGAGGAGATGTTAGCCAAGCTGGCGTCAATCATTGGCAACACCTCTTCCCCCTGCATGAGATAGTGTGTCCTGAGAAGCAAAATGGACCAACACTTTCACAATTCTCTGCAATATGTATAGTTATTTATTACTCTGTGTCACCTCCTACTGTGACTTGTGCAAAATGCCATGTTTTATTAAACTGTATATTCATCTGTATACCTATATACAGTATATTCTTACTCATCTGTAAATAAAAGAGGTGTTTATAGTGTTTATACTACTTACTCTTATTTCTATTTTTATATTCCTATTATTTATTTATTTTTAGGTATTTTGCTATTGTATTTCTATTTTATGTGTTAAGGGACAATTTGTGTTAGCCACTTACCCTCCTCTGATGACCCTGATGGAGATGGTCTCCTGAAGCTCCCAGGGCGTGGCATCGATGACATCACTGCGCACCTCAATCCTCTGGCCACACATCCCTGGCTGGTCAAAGATATACATCTAGAGAAAACGTAGATAGATGTGAGAATAGATCATAATGGGGGTTCACTACTGTACGTCGCTCATTTCAGCAGTGCAGAGTTTTAGCAACACAGGTGTGAATGACTTTTACATTTTCATTTACTCTGGACGGTGAAAATCGTCACAAAAGTGACAATGGCAGACCAAACAATACAGTAATGACAAAGAATTACTACAGGCAAGAGATCCAGCTGTGCAGTGAAATGTATATCTTTCTTTAGGAATTTGATGACAGTAACTTCTTAAATAACCTGTTCTCTGCAGTACTGACATGTTTTGTTTATTCAGGTCTATGGCCCTAGAGCATGGAAGAGTACACATGCACCCTGATCCTAAATGCCAGCTCCACCTTTAGCATTTAGGATTGTTAATGAACAATCTGCAGCTGCATGCAGAAGCAGGCCTGACATTTAAAAGTTAATAACCTTATGTCCTGGAATAGCTGTGCAGTTTAACGGCAACAATCAGAGCCTGAAATACCAAAGATGTTTTGGTTATCTGGTGAAGAACAAAGAGTTTAACCACTAACCAATCTGCTACTTCTTATGAAAAAAAGTTATAAAATAAGTTATGTGAGGACACGTGTTAACCACAATTCTGTGAATAAACAGCATAATGCCCCACCACATGAACGCCCTCGCACTGAAATTTACATAAAAGCTTTCGTAACAACCGTAAGAACCTTGCAGTTTGCAAGTTATACATTACAAATACATTTGTGAAAGGCAGACACAGTATAAACAGTAGTGGCTAGAAACCACCTTTAATAATCTAGCCGCTAGAATATTCTTCTAAGAATAACAACATAATAACATTATATCATACCTTTTTGTAATTCTTTACAAATCAAGAACATCTGTCTGAATTTTTTCTTAGAATAACATGTTGCTGTAAATACATTGCATGTATGTATTTCCTAAAAATAAATCTGTAATAAGAGATTTCATTAATAAGCATTTTTGTATGATTACATATTGACACAAACCTGACTTCATGGCCTTGTACCAGTATAGCTATGCTAAACCCATCTCAATCTCTCTCTATCTGTTAGCCTATGTTTGAGTCATTTTAAGTCATAATTCATAGTATTGGGGATCATGGTTATCTGTACCAAATTAATGATAATCTTTCCATTCTTCAGATGCCCAAATAAATGTGGTCTATATGTGCCATTTTTCAGCACGAGAAAAAGAAGTGATTATTTAACTAGCCAGTGTTAAAGCAAACCGAGAGAAAGAAACACAGTCTTTACAGTGATTAGATTAATTCCTGGTCCCAGGTTAGGTTCAGTGTCAGCTGTCAGCTTTGAAGGCAAACTTGCACATGTATCTCAGCAGCACATGGTTGAGGTGTATTTAAGAGTGTATGTTGTGTGTGGAGACTCACCTTTCCAGGACGAGGATTGAGCTTCCCATGCTCCTTCTCTTTAGTGAGCTATGAACACATAAAACATATTTTAGCAAGCTTTCTAATAGTATTTAATGTATTTTCTTTAGTTTATGTTTTTTCATTAATATATACAGTACTTGCACCAGTTGATTACCATTACCAATTTTAAAGTTAGACGCCACCTATTACATTTATTTTATCTGAATTCAGTTTACTGACTTTAGCAATCATTTAGAGTACAACCTGTGTCTACCTTGTCCAACATTAACACATTCCCAGACAATCCAAACACTTATTTATTGCACTCTGTTTAACAGGTTATGGGGGTGTCAGGGTGGTAAGAGAGGACATCCTCCACGACAGAACAAGCATTTCTTTAAAAGACCGAAATACTAACCATTCCTCCCCTGTAGCTGTTTAACCTGATGTTTCCTGGCACTACACCTACTGATAACAGTATAAGCTCACTTGTTCAGAAATTCCACTGAAATTAAGCTACTTTTCCACCTGTGTGTTGTGTATGGTGTGTACTTCCCTACCTTTCGAATTTCAGCTGCTATGCTGCTAGAAATTTAGGATGTTTGCTTGTGCAACTTGGAATGTGGAAGCACCATGCAGTTGGCATATAGATTGACCAGATTGATTGTGTGTGTTGGTCCCAGGAATCCTTTGGCTTCTACCCTCCCAAAGCTCTGTAGAAAACAGGCTATCATCTGGATCGTGTTACCAAGCAAAGAGGGCCTCCCACAGACGCTCTTATTTCAACGGTCCTCATTAATGTCAGACCTGGCCCTAATTTACTTTGAATTATTTTTAATGACATATATTCTTAAGAAAATAACCATCTCAACTACATGTATCTAATTGTATAGGACCCAATAGCCTTTGGACTTTACTAAAGTGCAACAGACTTTTTACATTTTCAGTGAAAGCAAGCTGAGGGGGTGAATGGTGCCTTTTCAGCACTGACCTCGTGAATAAAAGAGTGACTCATTATTGTTCACAAACATACGATACAACAAAAGTCCCACCACAGAGCCAAATAAAAAAAAACTTTGTCAATTCCCAGCAATTGTTCTGCATGTAGAGTCAAAGAGCAAGAGAAATAAGTGTTTCACCAAAGCAAAGCCAAAAAATTTCATTTGTATGTTTGTACTATTTGTATTTGTATATTTGTACTGAGTATTCATACTGTCATACTGTGATGTTCTTATGTTGTTATAGGACATGCTGCTATTGCTTACTCAACAGAAAAACCTAATCTAAACACATGAGTGACAAACGCTGAGACAATGGAGGAGTAATGAAATATCATAACCGGTCTGACTAAGACACTTGAGTTTCACAGGATTCCCTTACCGGTAATTTACAGGACAATGCAGGTGTCAAATATTAAGACTGTATTTCTTATTTCCACTGAGCGCCATTAAAGAGGCCAATATGCCTGGGTACTGAATTCAATACTTATTAGGCACTGACTAAATTGCCTCTAAAGTATCAAGGATTTGAAAAATGCCTTGCCATTCAATACCCGATTTCAATACCTATAGGAGTAAAATCATCATCGTCAGTGAGCCAATACGCATGCAGCATGCTTCTACCATAATCTAATAATGCTGGTGATTGGCTATCTAAAACTCACTTCGTAGAGACACGCAGGGACAGGGCTTACGTAGAAGGAGCTAAAAACATAACTAAAAGATTTGTAAATCTGTAAGTTTGTAATTTCTTTTTTTTTCATAAAACTGGTACCAAAACAAGGATTGTTTAGGAACCTGTATCAAAGTCATGGTATTGGTACCGGTATCAAATATTTTGGAACGACACCCAACCCCAGAGGCCAACCTGACTGAACCCGTAATAAGATCAGACTGAATGATTTGCGGAAAACATCGCAATATTTCTGACCAATATAGCGATTGCAATTTAAATTGTGATCCATAAATTAACCTCCAGGCCAGTATTGGTTGTCTATAAAACATGTTTTACCAAACATACTGTAAACGAATACTTTGCGTCTCTACATTAATAAAATCATATAAAATAATGCTTCTGTGCTTTGCATTTGTCATTTAATAAAATAATAATATTCAAATGTAATCATGACATTCAAATACATTACATTACATTAAACTTAATTAAATGTTCACATGCAACAACTTGTTAAGGCAATAGCAGTGATTTTGCTTTAAAAAACAATAAATTATTCAGCCCCAGTGTTGTCAATGCTTTACTCGCTGCAGGTATAAATCTGGGTATGTTTTCTTTATATACTTCCCTTCTTGACTTTGCTCCTTGCCTTCCTTTCTACAGCTCAAAACAAGGTCAAATAACGGCATCATTCATGGGGAGTGAAGTGTTTACTGCTGCCTTGATGCCCAATTGAGATAAACTCAAACAGACACTTTTTCTCCTTCCGCTCCCTTCCCTCCCAGAAACCTGGGCTCACGATCTGCTCTCCCATAAAATTGGTTACCACAGATGGAATGTGCAGTTTCAGCAAATCCCATACAGTACCAGTCAAATGTTTAGACATGCTCACGTTCAGGTGAGTGAGAAAGCGTGTCCAGTCACTTTTGGCTGGTACTAAATAAATATATAAATAAATAATGGCCAAAAGTGATTTTTTCAGGTTTTTCAAAACACAAAAACTGAACCAAATACTAAATATATGATAAAAAAATATGACAATAGATGACTATTGACATACAAATAACAATGTCTATCAATTATGTAACATAAGAGGAATAAATGATTTTTTTTTTAAAAATATCTTTTTGCCTTAAGCAATTTTATACCTTCAACTCTGTCAACAATAAAGCATTTACTAACAAACTAACTTGACATAATGCTGAGGAGGCATGTGTCATGTTTTGTTTTTTAAAAAGCATGAACATGTGCCATGTATGACTGATTAACAAAGCAAAAAAAAAAAAAAAACTCATAGAAGAGAGCAGATCTGTCATTGTCTCTCACCCTGCAGCATTCAAATCTCTCGCTGTCAACTCCACTTCATCAAACATTAAGAAAACAAACAGAGAAAAAAAGAGGATGACTACAACAGGCAAGGTGTGGCAGTGTCTCTGCAGGAACAGACAGCTAGCTGGAATGGGTGGGGAGCACAGTAGAGACAGAGAGAAGCAAAAAGTCTTCTGCAAGGACTAAATGATTGACAGGCTTAAATCCCAGCTGAGAAAGTGTGATGGTTTAAATGCATGGAGGAGCATACAGCTTGTATTCCTATTGAAGCTTTGGCAAAAAGAGATATGAACATCAGTCCTGCAGCGTGTTTAAAATTCCCTTAAAGTCATGAATACGTTTTGCAAATTCTCTCTCTCCCTGAGGTAGTTAACAGGAGCAAAGGAGGATGAAGCTGTAAATAACATCCGTGTAGTCACACACACACACACACACACACACACACACACACACACACATAACATTTATAATAATCATGTTTCTGTAAACCTGTTCTGTAGTTTTCATGGACAGGGTGCCTTTTTGTTTGTAAAACAACTGTGATAACATGACAGGGACAGACTCCCCCTTTCTAAAAAAGTGTGACCGAGTCAGTAATATGAAATATTGGTCAGGCTGCATGCTTTAGCCTGGCAAAAGGAGCTGCTGGAGCCATACTACTGAATTATTATTTGAACATGAACAAACATCCTGTGCAAACATTTGTACTAAAACTACACAGGCGGTGTTATGCATGGAGGGGGGAGAAAAAGTCAACAAATTACATATTACATAGTTAAAAAAGTACAATGTAAGGCTGGTTTTCCCGCTCGTCACTACATCGCAATCTTCCCACAGAGGTCAGTTCTGCCCTCAGACTATATAATGATGTGACATTTGTAAGCCTGACATTTTGCGGTTTCTTTGCTGAGGGGAAGAACAACTTAAAGTGGCATTGTGATGCACATTTATTTTGGGGGAAAAAAAAGCTGTTTGTAAAGGACAGATTGTGTCTGTGCACCACCATAAGTGCATGTGTGAGAAGATGTTCTCTAATGCCAATAGAAGTCAATTTAAGACATGTCCTAATCAGTTAAGCCGTTGATATGAATGCATGCATGTGAGAACAAGTGCAGCACTGGGTACACACCCTTTTTCTGTGTGTTTTGGAGATGCTCAGTATGTAGAGCCTGTACCTGAATGGTGGGTTTGGATCCCACTGACTTCACTTTAATTTAATCATAAGCCACCTCCACTATTAATGCCTGTTGGGGCTGTACAAATATTTGAATTTAGAAGCTCTATAAATGGTACATGTTTCAGTATGTGAAACTATACGGACACCAGGAAATGCCACACAAAGAGGATGCTTTCTTGTATGTACAACAAACCACATTTGAAGTATTCTCTCTTACTTATTTTAACCTGACCTGTTATTTGTATTTTTTATAACAGCGAGGAGAATCAATCTAACAGTGAGGCTGCCAACAGAATAAGTAAACATGGATATTGCACAAAGGCAGAAATATGTGTAGCGAATCTTCTGTTTCTTCCTGTATGTTATTACCATATATGTAACTACCATTTCAAGCCTCACAAAACTTTAAACTGCCTTGCAAATGTTGGACTTCTCTTTTGTTAAACAAAGTGTGAAACTACAGGAAACCTGCCTCTTTTTTACTGCATTCTTCCATTTAATAATGCATTAATAGTGCAGAAATAATGCATTATTTATAGACTGTGTGCACATCTCTTCCCTGAACTGAAGCCTGCACTTATATACAGCATATTAGTTCTATAATTTTGAAAATTCCCATTTTCCTTGGCAACATCATTCTTGTGCAATAGATGTAACTTTATCTGACTGAGACATTTCTCACCTGATGTGTTATATAGTTAAATGTAATTAAAGCAACAGTAATTATACTTAGACTACATAAACAATATTAGTAATACTTACATAAGCATCAGGAAAGGCCCTGTATTTCGATACTATATTCCTCTCAGACTCAAGTTCTTGGCTCTGGAACTGGGACCCTCCATTAATACTGTTGAACAATGAAGTCTTCTGAATCCCCACAGTGCCCTCTCCACTGAAGCTCCTCTGCAGGATGGGAGTGCCTAGTGGGCCAGTACCTACATCAGTCCCCATCCCTATCCCCTGTGTCTTGCCAAACATTGATAAGGGGGAGTCTGTGGTGGTGAACGGCAACTGGAGGTCAATTGAGCCGGTGGGGCTGAGAAGGCGCGCAGGACTGTTGCTGGAGGGCGGCGATCCAATGCCCGGCAGTGGAGGCTGACTCATACGAGCCTTGCCCTCTTCAGCCCCGGTTAGGGAGCCCAATGAGGTGGATGAGGAGTTCAAAAGGAAAGATAAACGCTCAAAGCGGGACCCTGCTGGTTCTGTTCCAGTGCCATTTTCACCAAGCTCCTTTGGCCCCTGACTTATGCGATCGCTTAAAGGCCCGGTTTCAGGTAGCGAGCTGGTGCGGAAGAGCGGGACATGGGCCTTTCCATTTTCCAAAGTCTGATCTATGGATGCTGACTTGTGGCTTCTAAAGATGAAACTGTTGTCCAGGCGAGAAGTAGGAAGTAGTCCGTTTCCATTCAGCACTGGGGATTTTAATTCCTCAGGAGAAGAGTCAGATGACTTTCTCATTACTAAACTGTTGGTAGCAGATGCTCTCAGGGGCAAGTTCAGGCCTCTTGTTCCAGACTGCTGCTGGTCCTGCAAGTAAGTAAAGCAATAAGTTAAAGGATTCACCCAAGTTACAAATACAAACATATAAACAGATCTGAGATGTCTTCTTTTACAACAATATAATGGAGGTGAATGGAATTCTGTTTGTCGGGTGACAGATTTAAAAAAAACTGAAGTAAAAAGTGTTATCATTAACATCTCTTTTCACAATCAGTAGCCAAGTTTCCATCCCAGTATAGCTCATTTGGATAGTTTAAGTTAACCACTACATATACATCATGATTAAATTGCTAAGTCCATTTCATTGCCAATTTTCAAATTCTATTTTTATTGATAAACCAAATTTTCCACCTTAGCCATACATAAAACTAGTTTAGACATTTAAATTTTTTGTTATTTCCAGCATTTGCACTTTTTTCACGCGCAAATTAAACATGCAAATTAAACATGCACTCTGTCCCGTTACTTAGCTATCAAATATAAACAACCAGTAAATCTGACATAAAAGAATAATAATAATTATATAGAATATTTGTGGCCTGAGCCTACATATACATTTTCCTACTCAATGCAATAATGGTGAAAATAAGACTTTTTGGTTGTTCTGTGAAAATAACGTAACCCTAATTTGTAGAGCATTTTGTAAATACTATGAAGGTTTTAACTAAGCAAAGACAGTTTACTGAACTTGTATCTGAATGTACTCTACCTGCTTCATCATTTCCAGCGGTGATCGAGTGTCTCTTTGGAAATTTTTCTTCAGTCCCAGGTCAGCAGGCAGAGTGTACAGTCCTGTGAGGGACTCGGCAGAGTTTCCCGTTGCTTCCATCTTTTTTGGGGTATTGGTGAGGGAGACAGGGATGTCAGGGGGGACAGTGATGGGAGCATCCTCAACAATAGGTGGCAGGGAGGAAACAAGGACCGGAGGAGGCCCACGTAGGCTCATGTTCCTTGGCCTTAGGGAAGGTCCCATGCTCTTCAGTGTATCCACAAGGTTATCCATGTCGAACTGGCTGGGGGAGTCTTCGTCGGGGGAGGCAGGGGGAGTGCAGGGGGGAGCTGCAGGATCGGAGACCAGCTCCACCAGTGTGGCCTTGAACACTCCAGTAAAACTATCTGAGTCGCTGTCGTCTCCTTCTCTGATACTGTCGATGACGTTGTGGCTGGTTGGTTGAGCTGAAGAGAAGCTGGACACAGTGAGCGGTGTGTCCCAGTGCAACTTTATCCTCTCTGACTCTCCCTCTCCCTGCCCCTGTCTTTCACCTGCAGGTGCAGTCGGCTCCTCCTGCTCCACCAAACTCCTCCTCCACTCATCTCTTAGTGCTCCCGCTGGCTCGCTCTCAATCTTCAGATAATCTTTGGTCCTTTCACTCAGCCTGTTGTCAATGGTAATGTGTTCCTTGGAAAAGGAAGAGGAGGAGGCATTGCTGAGGTTTTGGTATGCTGATGCCCCGGGCAGAGCAGGAGGAGGAGGAGGTACCTGAGTAGGTGTCCGTTTTGTATGGTTTATAATGAGAAACACCCTCAAATCTATTCCTCCATTTGTATTCTGAGCCGATATCTGTTCCATTTGATTCAGTAACAGCTGTGCTTGTTTCACTGAAGTCCACTGTATCCTGGCTGGCTTCATTTGTATTGGCCTCAGTGATCAGAGATAATTTATGGAAACGATTCATGGATTCATCGTCCTTAGGGAGAGAAAAGTTCTTTATGGATAGTTTGGTGCTCAGGCTGCTGTAGCCTGAATTCATTTTGTCAACCGATTCCCTGTCGGCTTTAGGTGGCGGGTTTTCTAAAGCAAAGACTTCTGAAGCTGCTGTGGGCGTCCTTGATGCTGTCAGGGACCTGGATAAATCCAACAAAACAGGCAAAGATGACAAAAGCAGAATAAACAGAGCGAGTGTCTAAAGTAGCCTATTGCAGGGCTTTCAGGGTGTGGTGGGCATGTGATGCCAACAATGCAAATTATAAAAAGCAGCGTTGAATATTATCACCCAATGTCAAATACAGTTTGTAAAGGCCTCATACTTGCAACAGCTGATTGCCTCATTTCTTATCTGAGTTGTATTTTCATATAATGGTTGAAATAATTTGAACTTCTTTTAGAAACTGGATGAGTTTGAAACAACAAAGTGAAGAACATTAATGAAGCAAAAATTGCAGCTGGATTCACTCTACTCTGCACAAACATGATCATAAAACTTACAAATAGTTTGTGCTGGGAAGGAAGATTGTGTGCAAAACGCTGTGAGCTCACATTTCAGGGTTACAAAGTCAACTCTACGTTTATAGCATAAGAACTCTTCTAAACAAATTCTTTAGCAATGCCCTCTGTGTTTTCTTCTCCTGTGCAAGCATCACACACACACTTGCCGGGCAAGTTTTTTTTTGTTATTTTAAAGGCCCTTCTAGGGAAGGGCCTTGAACAATTTAAGGTTAGGGTTGTTACATACATAAACACCAAGATAATCAAACAGTTGCATTTGGCTTCTTTGGTGTTGTATGTTTCTACATCTGCAAACCTTTTCTCAAATGTCTGGACAAAAGCCAAGAAGGAATCTATTCAGTTTATTGTAAACAATAAAACCTTCAAATCTGTTACGACAATTTGTTTATGATCTGGTTTCACCTAATTTGTGGACTCTTGAAAGTCCATCTACGCTAAGCATATTTGCAAGGACAAAACAATCATAAAAATGTAATCATCACCATCCGCATTGTTTGCCAAAACTATAAAATGCATTATATTGAATGTCAAGAAGCTGTCATATGCCAAGCAGTAATCCTGAGTTGATCCTCCATCAGTGAATCATTTGATCTTTAACAAATTATTGGAACTCTCCTCTCTGCCTCACAGGAAAGTTTCAGGAGAGTGGTACGATTATAAACTTGGTGTTCATAAATGGCAGAAGGACTGCGTGGGAGACTAACAGTAAAAGGTGAAAAGGTTGTGAAACTACACAAATACTGTAATGCACATCCTGACTCACTGTCATCAAACAGGTGACACACATCAATGTGATGCCCTATGTTGTTATTCAAAAGGTCATGAGAATATAATTGCCTCAGTGAGTTACTGAACAGCATCAGCTGCTACTTTACAAAAAGAAAACAGAAAACGTATAAAAGGTCACAACTAGACAGGTATTTCTTTAATCTCTTGCTACATAAGTATTTTAACATTGTAAAAAGACAATTGTGCATTGAAACAAATGCACAATCGCTGCAAGTGTGAGTATCAGTGGCCCTGAAAAGACTTGTCTTCACACACTGATTACATAGACTGAGTCACTCTCTGTATCTGTGTTGGTTCTGCAGATCAAGGCTAAAGGTCATAGACATCATTCAATAGAGACAGTGTGATAAAATGAACACAGTGGTTAATTTTCCCTGGTATCATAAAAGACAACACTACATAACAAATGAGCACTAAACCACAAACTGGAGTGAAGTTACCTTCTCTAAGGTTAGTTCGATATTTTTCACCAGAAGGCAGCTACTCTTGATTGCTTATCTCTCATCTAAAATAAAAATCTAGAAATTACACTAGCAGATATTATTTATTCTTTAAACCACCTTATTCACAATTTGTTTTGAATACCCACAAAGGTTTGGTTGTCAGAAGAGTAGGGGAAACAATGAAGTAAATATATGCAATTTTGCAGCATATGGCAGTTATATTGCAGTATATGCTCTTTAATCCCTGCATTAATCATCTAACAATATCGAATTATAAATACCGCATACTTTATGATACACAATGTGGTATGAGAATGTTTTCTATGAAGACAACTGTGCTTTACTAACAGATTTTTTTTTTGTTTTAAACCTGAAATATTAAAAGTAAACAGGACAAGAAAAATAGGACTCTGATCACATCTCTTGGTACACGATATAAATGTAAATGTATATTATCTATGCATTTATTTGTTACATTTTGTTTTACAAAGATAGGAAAGCAATGTTTACGTCAAGTCTGATATTGCCTTACACATAAAATAATGATCCCAGTCACTTCCATGTAGCGAGGCACACAGCTTATTTATTAAACACTGGTATTGGATCGGTATACAAAAATCGGCCAATTCACATCAGGATGGAAAAGTTGGATTGGTCCCTGATTGATCGCTACAGTAACCTACACAGACACACCTGTCAATCACAATACATGCTCAAAGAGGACCTTAAAATCCTTATATACGGAGCGACACTTGGGAAATGTGAGCCTTGCACATGAAAGGAAAATATCATATGCTGTTTTTTATGAACATGGTATAATTTCAGCTCTCTGCCTCACCTGGTTATGCAGCTCTGAGAATATCAGATACCAACATCTGCATCTCCAAGTAATTTCTTAGTAAAGGTTTAACTCTTCTTAACAGCAAATACTCTGCTTTCTGTACTGATTAACATCCAAATAATAGTGTTCTGTTTATTTCCCCCATAAGTGAAAGAATATGTTGCAATGTAGTCACCATACACACTGTAAACCAAGCATAACATGCCAAACAATAGTTAAAAAAAACATTCCTTTTGTTTTAAATATCCACTGTCCAGCCATCATAGTCAATAGAATGACAACGTGCATACCAAAAATGTCTAGCTGGATGCTTAGAATATTTTACTCTTTCAGACAAAAACAAAAACAAATGTTTCGTTTGGATTTCTATCATCGGTCTGGCTGTAAAAACAGAGCATGGTATTCACAATCAATAATCACTGTGTTAAGGGTAACTGCAATCATTATTAATGCACTGCACTGTGTTTAAGCTATTTAGCGTGACTCCTTGATAAACAATCTCTTTACATCTTGAAGCATTAGCAATGAATGCCCTGTCCAGACAATTAGGTTAACATTAAATGGGAACTCCACTGTTTTCACATATCAAAGTCTGCTTACAGGTCCTGGGGAAGCACTATTACAGGTGAAAAAAGTTGCATAAAACATTTTATTGGGAGCTGCGCAAGTTTTAAAATAAAAATAAATCTGGGGGTGTGGGGGTTTCTGTTGCCCGGTTCTGATCTCTGCTTTGGGCTAGCTGCTCAAGTCTAACATTAGCCACTACTGGCATAAGGCACCTCCAAAGTGATGGCACTCGAGTTGCATTGTGGATAGTCTACATTCATAACGTTTGTCTTCTGGTATTGCTCCGATGCAGCCGAATTCCGCCAGATTTCACTCTTTTCGGTTACCTTCCACTTTCTTTGTGTTGAAATTTTAAACTCTGGTTGATTTCTGAGGACTATGGTTAACTTCTCCTCAGATCTCTGCAGGGTAAATCCAGACAGCTAGCTAGACTATCTGTTACACGACTAAAACAACTTCTAACCCTCATGTTGTTCTTGGGTCAAATTTGACCCGTTTTCAGTTAATTGTTTTTTTTTGTCACAGAAAATTAGACGTCGAAATAAGCATTACATTAAAAATATTTTAAAAAAGCACCAACAACATTGAAAAAGTGACAAAATGTTGGAAAAAGCGATAATAATGTTGAAAAAAGTGATCAAAATGGGTTTCATGGTTGACGGAAGACAACACAAGGACTAAAAGTACACATGCTCCACCCAAATAAGTTCCTTCCCGAGGCTATTTTTCAGCAGCACTGTGGCTCCGTCTGGCACCACCCAAGACAATTGTGATTAGTTTAAAGAAATGACCAGATAATTGTAATTTGTTTAAAGAAATGTTAATAAACCAGAGCCAAATCCTCCTCCACAGGACCGTGGAAGAGGGTCTGGCAAAGCAAGACTACATTGTGGATAATGAAGGCAGCAGCTTTGTGAATGAAGAAGAATGCATGGAATAAAAAGGAAAAATAAAATATCTCTGGGTTTACATTTTGTTCATCTGTTTTTACATGACTTCAGTTAAAATAGATATAGCATACATTTACAGTGGGTACGGAAAGTATTCAGACCCCTTTAAATTTTTCACTCTTTGTTTCATTGCAGCCTTTTTCCAAAAATCAAAAATGTTCATTTTATTTCTCAGTAATGTACACTCAGCAACCCATCTTGACAGAAAAAAACAGAAATTTAGAAATTTTTGCATATTTATTAAAAAACAAAAACTGAAATATCACATGGTCATATGTATTCAGACCCTTTGCCGTGACCCTCATATGTAACTCAGGTGCTGTCTATTTCTTCTGATCATCCTTGAGATGGTTCTACACCTTCATTGGAGTCCAGCTGTGTTTGATTATACTGATTGGACTTGATTAGGAAAGCCACACACCTGTCTATATAAGACCTTACAGCTCACAGTGCATGTCAGAGCAAATGACAATCATGAGGTCAAAGGAACTGCCTGAAGAGCTCAGAGACAGAATTGTGGCAAGGCACAGATCTGGTCAAGGTTACAAAAAATTTCTGCTGCACTTAAGGTTCCTAAGAGCACAGTGGCCTCCATAATCCTCAAATGGAAGACGTTTGGGACGACCAGAACCCTTCCTAGAGCTGGCCGTCCGGCCAAACTGAGCTATCGGGGAGAAGAGCCTTGGTGAGAGAGGCAAAGAAGAACCCAATGGTCACTGTGGCTAAGCTCCAGAGATGCAGTCGGGAGATGGGAGAAAGTTGTAGTAAGTCAACCATCACTGCAGCAATCCACCAGTCGGGGCTTTATGGCAGAGTGGCCCGAAGGAAGCCTCTCCTCAGTGCAAGACACATGAAAGCCCGCATGGAGTTTGCTAAAAAACACCTGAAGGACTCCAAGATGGTGATAAATAAAATCCTCTGGTCTGATGAGACCAAGATAGAACTTTTGGCCTTAATTCTAAGCGGTATGTGTGGAGAAAACCAGGCACTGCTCATCACCTGTCCAATACAGTCTCAACAGTGAAGCATGGTGGTGGCAGCATCATGCTGTGGGGGTGTTTTTCAGCTGCAGGGACAGGACGACTGGTTGCAATCGAGGGAAAGATGAATGCGGCCAAGTACAGGGATATCCTGGACGAAAACCTTTTCCAGAGTGCTCTGGACCTCAGACTGGGCCGAAGGTTTACCTTCCAACAAGACAATGACCCTAAGCACACCGCTAAAATAACGAAGGAGTGGCTTCACAACAACTCTGTGGCTGTTCTTGAATGGCCCAGCCAGAGCCCTGACTTAAACCCAATTGAGCATCTCTGGAGAGACCTGAAAATGACTGTCCACCAACGTTTACCATCCAACCTGACAGAACTGGAGAGGATCTGCAAGGAGGAATGGCAGAGGATACCCAAATCCAGATGTGAGAACTTGTTGCATCTTTCCCAAAACGACTCATGGCTGTATTAGATCAAAAGGGTGCTTCTACTAAATACTGAACAAAGGGTCTGAATACTTATGACCATGTGATATTTCAGTTTTTGTTTTTTAATAAATATGCAAAAATTTCTAAATTTCAGTTTTTTTCTGTCAAGATGGGTTGCTGAGTGTACATTACTGAGAAATAAAATGAACTTTTTTGATTTTTGGAAAAAGGCTGCAATGAAACAAAGAGTGAAAAATTTAAAGGGGTCTGAATACTTTCCGTACCCACTGTATATTCATTCAGTGAGAATTAGGGTCTATTGTTCCCTGAAAAGGTCGCTCTTTTGACAATTAGCTACTATATATGACACTTTACCTTTAAATACTTTTGCTTACTGTTATACAACTGTCTACACACTGTTTAAATATGTATATTTATATCTATCATTATGCATGCTGTATACATTTACTACATTCCTGTTTACATTCAGTTTTTTCATTTGCTATTATAGGCTGATTTCTATTACTTTTTTAAGGTGTTTTGTTATATTTTATCTTTTAATTTAATCTGCACTATTTTATGTTTAAATTTATTTTATTAATAATATTTTATTTTATTTTTTATAGATATTTAATACTTGACTTGATTGATACTTAAGATTTCCATTGCCAACGACTACTCCTCTGTAATGGTTGTGCATTATGATAAATAAAGAACTGTAACGGAAACTGAGTCCGGAGTAAGACAATGTAAAATGAAAGATTGGAATATTTCTGTTGATAAGAAACAAGTGTTGAATGGGGTATAAAGAAAATGCATAGGCTGAGCCTCTACATAAGTGACTCAGACAAGTTCACGGCTACAGCAAAAGCCATGTTTGAAGAAGTAGACTTCTGTCAAGTGATCTGCAACAATAGAGATTCCCCACAAGTTTGTCATTCCACTCGTGTTTCAAGTAAGCTATTAGACAGCCTGTCTGTCACACAAGAAAGGAAAACAAATGACAAAGCTCAGTGGCAGAGGTTTGACTAAAGAGGGGCTCAACTGGCTTTAGGTCTTATCCAAGCAGAAAATTCTCCAAAGCATTTAGTCTCTCTCTGATTTGGGTAAAGAAAGAAAAGAAACGCCAAGGAAAGCAAATTGCTGGATCTAATTCTGAAACTAGGACATGGAAATATCAGTTTCTTCACTCCACACTTTAGGGGGGTGGATCTTAGGTCACTACCTTTGTTGTTTGGATGCCCGTGTTACGCCTCATGACACTACTACAGAAGAACCTTGTAAGACAGGTGGGGCTGGCCAAATGCCTCGTCTGTCAATTGGCATCAGCATGCCTGTTAACCACAAAGTTTGTTGGGAAGTTATTGAGCGATAACATCTATGAAAATGATCATACAAAAGCACACACACACTGCTGAAAAAACCTACAGCACTAAAACATCCCCATATTTGCTATAGTGTAACCAGTATCTTTAACCTTGACTCAACCAGTAAAGAGTTCCACAAAATTTGTTCTTTTGAGTTTTACCAAAACAGAACACTGCTTGGCATTTAAAAGAAACCTATTAATGCATAAATAAAAAAAAAAAAAAGATGTAAAGTCATGGCTTGGGATACTACCTACATTTGGTTCTATTCTAATTTACATGTTTAGTTTCCCTATCTGATGAGCCTACTCCATCTTCTATTTCTGTGTTGGCTTTCAGCCTAGCATGCATGTTAAAGACATGTATTTGCTGCCATCTTGTGATTTAAAAAAAAAGGTACAAAAGAATATGGTCCTTCATAAATTGGAATATTTAAAGATATAATATAGGATAACAATATTTATGAAAATAAATAAGGAGTCATATTTATTATGTTATTTAAAACGGACACCAACTCGCTATATTTAAGTGATTTGAGCAGCAAATGCCCCATTACCTGTAAAACTAGTTACACAGCAGTACAGATATTGTAGAAACTTATTTATACAGTATACATCTAGCGATGCATGCAATGAGTGAAGCAGATTGCAGCTTTTTTGTGTAGTGCACTAATTTAAGGTCCTACTGTGTTTACATAACGCAGCAACAGTTGATCTGCACCCGTCATTGTGTCCCAGAAATTCCTCGGAACATCTTTCTCAGACATCTATCTTCTCCATCATCTGACAGAATAAAGCAAGCTGTGGTATTTGCTTGCAACTATTTACACTTTCAACACACACCAAACAAGGCAGTGGCATCAAGGAAGCATATCGGTATGCACAATAACACACACCCAAATACTGCAGCTTGACATGCTGTTCCAAAGAAAGCAACTTTCCAAAATGTGTTGTATGGTCGCAACCTCAAACTTCTTTACTGTTTTTGCATATTCCTGTGAATTAAAATATTTCATCAAAGGCCAGCTTCAGATAAAACGTTGCTACAATACCATATCATAATTGTGTTCTATAAATTTATTGACAACATTTTGGGATGAGACCCAATGCTACATGTGTCAGGACATGTGATGAAGCAAAAATGGATTGTGATTGTATGAGTATGTTTAGATAAAGTTTTATTGTTTATGGTTATAAATTGTTCTGTATGCTGTTTATATGGACTGCTTAATTTATACTGTTCATATATGGGATATGTATATGGGAAATTAGACTTTTAAGTTATACTCTTACCAAAGTCAGTATCAAATAATGACCATTTTAGGATTGAAATGTGTCTGTAAAACTTGGTTTGTTTCTTCATGAAGACCAGCAGATGTGGGTGGCCTAAATTCATGTCACTAACAATAGAGTAGTATATCAAGTTAAGCATGGAAGTAGCACATTTATCTATATTGTGATAAGAGCTAAAAAATATATATAAATAAATACATTTAAAAAACATTATTGTTTCATAGTTGACATGCAGAAACAGTTTTTGGCAATACATTTGATTTGAAAATAAAATCATGTATGCATAATGTATTAAGCAAACATTTGCTGTTTCCAGCTTCTCAAATATCAAGATTTGCTGATTTTCTCTGTTTTATATTATTGTAAACTGAATATCTTTGAGTGTTTAACTGTTGGTTGGACAAAACAACCTGGAGACATTAACTTAGCCCCAGGGAACTTGTATTCACTATAATTGTTCTATTACTGTAAACCAGAGCTCTTCAACAGAGGGTCCAGGACCTGTAGGGGGTCCTCAGAGTTACTTTAGGGGGTTGGGGGCCAAATTATGGTATGATGTATAAGTAAAAATTAAAATGTCTTAACATGAATCCAACATATAATTAGCAAATATAAATTGGCCTAGTTGTAATAAAAACAACTAAAAACATTGATTATAGGCTTCTGGCCTCTAGGTAAGGCCGTCTCTAAAGTCCACATGATACAGTTATCCTAAGAATTCATTGTGCCAACATTAAACTATGATTTATTCAATCATGCCAACAACTACTATTTTATTAGCTTAGTATTCTATGTCCTAAAAAAGGTATGTAAAAATCCTTTAGGCCACCCACACGTTATTGTAGGCCATGTTTAATGTGCAACTTCATTTTATACAATATATGTAGTAGGGGGTTCCTGATCTGTCTCTCTTAGTTAAGGGGTCCTTGCCTTAAAAACCTTTAAAGACCCCTGATGTAAACGATAATTAAAATACTCTTTAGTTGAAGTTAAAGATGTTGAGTATTTGGAGATGATCTGCTTGTAAAAATCTGACTTGTGTTTTAATTTAAAGGATTTAATGTAATGCTTTTTATGCTTTTAAGGGAATCATTTTCCATCACGTTGTCTTTCATGTTTTGTTATAAAATATGCTTGTTATAAAAAGTGTATTGAACCATGAGCACTGTATTGTGTATTATACCAGACCATGAACTGACCTACAAATCAGGTACAACTGATAGCTCCCATTATGCAGTAATACAATTGAAGTGAGATGAACAAACAGAGAAATGTATCTTTTTAGATAAAACAGATATTGACAGAGCAATATATTGCAGAATATTGCAATATTTTAAAATCGCAATAATTTTGTATCGTGACATAAGTATCGTGAGGATATTGATTGTGAGGCCTCAGGTGATTCCCACCCCTACTCTGTTGGTAAACAAGGCAGCTTATCCACTGCTGACTTTTATACCAGAGGACATGTACAGCCAGCGCACATTTCAGGATCTCATCAGATAACCAAACAATAAGGTGAGAAAGTTACTAAGAAAGTTAAGTCAGGTTACTTATTTAAAGTGTATCATCTTGGCTGCAGAAGTATATCGCTTTACAGTAACAACAAACCAATGCTCGCTTATGTGTCTAACATTCCCCTTGGGCTACATGTTGTACATTCCAAGACAGAAATTACAGAGCCACAATTTCCTAAATGACAGCTTTCGATCTGTAAAACTGCTAAAATTAAGAACTATTAAATGAACTTGTTCATTCACACACATTATTTATGTTGAGCTTTAAATCCACAACGCAATGAAGAAAGCAATGAATCAAGCTTTTTTCCAAAGAAGATAGGACTCTCCACTTACCCCTGATTCAGGTCGGTTTGCACTTCTGCCGGATGGCCGTGTCTCTCTGATGGCGTCTCTCCAGGATCAGGACGGTGTGTGTCTGCGTTCGGGGCCGACAGCTCGACTGTCACTTGTTCTTGCACCGTCTTGGTTTGTTCTGTGATCGGAGTAATTGTATCCACCCACTCACTACGCTGTGGAGCTCTATTGTGTTCAATCTCTGTGGCATCTGATTGCAACTCAGTGCTGTGCGTCAAAGTACACGTGACAACCTCTACTCTAGCAGACGTATCTGTGACTGCACTAGTTGTAGTGTTACTGCTGGTTTCTTTGCTGTATTTGTCTACTTCAACTGTTTTGGCTGCCTCTGCAGTCAGTGAAACTTGCTCTTCTGTCTCTCTAAATCTGGGTGTGATTATGTCTTCCTCTCTTGGGTTACTGGAAGCAACATGCATGTATTCAGAAATCATGATGTCTTTATGTGACAGATATTGTATCCCCTGACTTGGGAGTTTCTTCCCTCCATTATCGGGGTCTTCTGTTTCCAATTCCTTGGTCCAGTTTCCCTCAGACTCCTCCCCCTGCCCAAGCGGCTCACTGGAGGGTTGTGCAAAGTTGCATACCATCAGCGTGTTCACCTGCTGAACCGGTATGGCTGGTATCGCCTCCTTTCTCTCTTCCTCCCCCTCTTCTTTCACGTGTGGCAACACTGTGGTCTCTACTTCTTTCTCGTGACTCTTTGCATCATTGCCCACGAGAAACTGAGACGTTTCCATCTCCTGCACTTCTGCCTCTGACTTCTGACCACCTACTTGTTGCTCCACTTCAATTCGGCTATTGACACCCTTTTTCTCTTCATCATTGGCCATTTTGCCTACTTCATTCTGCAGTTTAACAATTACCACCCGAAATTTTCCCTCATCTCTGTCTCTTATCCCTCTTTCTGCAACCTCCCACTCCTGTGGAAACTCACGCAGCCCGTCCTTTTTAACCCCGTCTAACTCGGACAGTTGTTCCATTTTATCCACCGTGTACGTCTGTTCATCCCCGCTCTCCTGTGCGTTGTCCTCTTCAGCACTGTAGTAGATCTCCATGACACTGCCATCATCTGATCCTAAGCTCAGATATGCTGGACTTAAAGGCCCATCAGAACAGTCCCTTTGTCCAGAAGGAGCAGAAAAAGTCTCTCTTTTTTCTATTGTTACCTCAAGAGGATTTGCGGTACTCATTTTTTCAGTTAAGGTAGAAGGACAGACAGGACCGGCACTTGCTTCGTCCCTGACTAACTCTTTGACTACAATTCCTCTCCGTTTGGAGTCTGTAACCTGAATGTCTGCCCCTTGGGATGTTGCATTGTCTGAAACAGGAGGGGAGGAGCTTTGAACCACAGGGGCTGACCTGTCCTGAAGGAGGCTAAAACCGTCTGATTTCACCTCTGAAAGGGAGCGGCTCGGCTCTGAGTAAGGAGTTTTATCACTGTCAACTGGTTCAAAACCTGAATCGAGAGAGGAAGGTAGATATCGGTGGTATGTATATGGGTCTTTTTGATGCTCAATAGCAGTTTGGTAAGAAGTAAATCTGGAGCTCTCGGGAGAAGAAATCACCTTTCTCTCGCTAAAGGTGGTTTTTACGTTAGTATAATCCCCTACAGCATCATCCATTCTGTAAGGAGTAGGGTCAAACTCACGTGAAGCTGACAGGTGAGAGTAAACAGTTTCTGTGTGACAGGTTTTAATCATGACCGGTTCTGATCTTGTGGTAGGATGTCTAATCTCGGTATGGATTTGAGGCGACAGGTTTGAGAGGGATGACAATACCTCTGAGGTAAAACTCTGTGGGAAAAGTGACTCATACAATGCTCCATAAACTGCATCTGGACTGACAGAACAAGAACCCTTCTTCCCGCTAACATCCAAGGTGGTCTTGACACTCATGGCACTTTCGAGAATAGATCTCTCAGTGCGAGAATTTGAGACTTCTTGATGGACAGTAGCACAGTCTGAGCTGAGAGCTATCTTTTCAGCCTGAGGAACAGGGGTTGACTCTGCAATTGCGGCATCACTTTTGGAGTCAACACTTGCCAGGGAGAGTTTGCCATTTTGCGTTGTACTGTCATCTACATCAGGGGTATCAGGTTGATGATGTGATAATGTAACTCTGGTGGATTTAGCAAGAGAGATTTCAGTTTTTGTGTCAGACTGTTGGAGGATATTATCATCACATGGGCCGTTGCCAAAGGAGACAGAATCAACAACTGCTACTGGTTTATCAGAGGTGTCAAGCAAGTTTGGAAGCTGGCTAGCTGGAATGCTAGGCAGAGTCTGGTTATCCACATCAGAGGTGGTTTCTGTATGAGACATGGAGTCAGGTGGATTGGTGTTATCATGCACGGGGATGTTCTCTTTCTGCTCTGATGAGTCTGTATTGTCCAGCTGCAGGTCACTGATGGTAGCAATCGGTGCTTTCTGCGGTTCCTGATACGCATCAAAAACATTGGAGACGTTTATCAGAGGTTCCATTGCATTTAGTTTGGTGTTTAAGTCAACAGATGACTGTGATTTGTTAGGGAGAGTAAAAGATGTTGACTGGTTTGTGGCCACAGGGGGAGGAGAAGGGATGTTGAATGTTTTGCTGGTGTCGAGCTCTGGTTGAGACATGCTGAACATTGTCTTCGTGGTGGCCTCATCCAACTCCATCTGACTGAGGTCTGTAGGAGTCTAGAAGAAGATAATTTACAGAATTTGTATTTGTAGATGTGGATAAGTCAGCCCAACTTTGCATGCCTCTTCTTTTATCATTACAATCCACAGAGCCAAGCATTATGTCATTGATAAAAATAAATCCCTGAACTTTCAAAACTGATAGTCTTTCTAGAATCCTTTGAAGTGCAAAAACTGCTTTTTGGGGCAGTGGAACAAGTGAAGGCAACATTGACATATCATCACCTTTTAACCCTCATGTTTTCCTTGGGTCAAATTTGCATTTTCAGTTTTTTTATCACAAAAAAGGGTCTTTGAAATAAGCACTGAAAATGTCAACATTAGAAATATCAAATAACTTTGGAAAAAATATCAAAAAAAGCACCCACAACACTGAAAAAGTGTCAACAATGTCAGAAAAAGCGATAATAGTGTTCATGGTTGACGGGAAGACAACACACGGGTTAAGTTAACTAGAGTACTTGTTAGCAAACAGTTGCATATTTATACATCCAGTAGTTACGGAGCAACATTATTATTCATTTGGAGTTGTGTTTGTGGCCACCTGGTGAATGTAAGTCCAGTATTCACTGGAACATTTATTCATTAAAAGAGCTTTCTAGGTGTATTTTTCAGAAGAGCTCTGTGATGGTAATACAGACAATTACACAAACATAATTATGATAGAAAAACAGATACGGATATTGATAAATCAGACAAAACAATATGATCATAAAGCTATATAATGTAGGTAATTGATGCACAAAATTTTCAAAATTAACAAATAGTGAGGAACATTAATTTGTCACAGAATTGAGGAAAAAACACACAGGGAATGGGGTTACCTCCGCTTGTTTTTCAATGTCAGGTCGATAAAGGCCATAAGTGCTCTTAGAGATATTTCCTTTATCACTCTTCTTCTTCTTTCTAAACCCAAAGGAGAAGGTAGTAACCCTTTTGGGCTTACGGAGGTCCAACTCTGAGTAGCTGATTTCTTTGTCCTGAGAGGAAGAGGGAAGGATGGAGGGATGGAGAGTGAAACAATGAGAGAGGGAGAAAGAATTGCAAGAGAAATATTAAATCTTAAGAATATAAGCATAAAATGTTACCAAAAACATGTAAACTATTTTGCCTTAACCAAGACTGTGTCTTATGATTAATAATTGAGTGTAACTTTTAGGACTTTTTATTAAATAAAAAATAAACTGAAAATACATGCCCTACATACCAAACATACCTAACCACTGTGAAACCCTTGCCAAGGGTTAATTAACCTCCATACAATGCCTCTTTGAGTCACAACAATGTGGTTATTGTACGGTGAAATCATTCCACCGAACACATTATGAGTCCATAAAGTTGCAAACAAGAAAAAGAGCTGACACCCTAACTTCATTCCAAGCAGCATAATCTGCTCCACCCTGACAAAACGAAAGAATAGTAGAACACAATCTACTTAACCTGCTACTGCAGTTGCTGGTTCAAAAACTGTGAATTAGAAAAATACCCACAAAGGTATTTTTCTCCATTATACTCTTATATAACCTGTATTTACAGCATATAATAAACATACAGCAAATATCTATATATAAATAAATATAGATAGATAGATAGATAAATATATAGCCAGAGAGATTCAGTGTATCACGAAATAATTTCAACGGCTTAGTTTGGGTACATAGATATTGAAGTACAAGTCATGACCGAGCCATTATTGTTACAAAAATGTGTTGTTTGATGATTGAGATAAGTGTAAATCTGGCAGGTCAAAAGTTAAATAAGTATCTTGAAAGAACAACTAGTATGACTCAGCTACCCTAACCAAATGGAGTTTCATGAGCAGGGCCACACCTCTAACGCATCTCTTCCAGCATTCCTATAAATATCCATCTAACAAGATTCAATATTTCCTTTATTGTCACTGTAACCCTCTCTCATTCGCTCTCGCATTCACCCAGTTTATTTCGTGCTCTCCTTTTTCCTCTCCATAGGGGGTCTGTCATGCCGAGATACAATGGCAGATTCCCTACCATCATTTCCCCACAACATAGTCACCAACCAGATATCAACAAGCGACTCCACCTCAGACACCAAACATCTTTCATTAATAATTTGTTTAAACATATCTGGTTATTGGTGTGGTCCTGCAGGAAAACACTGATTGATTGCAAAGATAGAAGTGATGCTATTCTGGTGATTACATGCAAATGCTTTGCAGAGCCCGCGATAACAGCGAAGTATGGTTTTCTAACTGGGTGTGCCTGTCAAATGGGGTGTCAGTGGAGTCTTAGCTGAGGCTGTATGCGGTGGACAGCATATCTCTGTGGTGTTAGACACATCTAAAGTCTAGTGCATTAATTTGTCTGTGCATAAATAAGTAAGTACTAAAACTAAACCAAAGATTACAACAAAAATGCCACACAACTGTTTTTTGTTCGTAATTTAATTTCTTTTTTTAGTGAAAATACCACAGCTGTTAGGTGGCCACATGATAACATATTAGTTGAGATGATCATCATGTTATCACTGGTGACAAATCCATAATCTAAATACTATTCAGCTCCCTCCCGGGACACTCAACAAGGTACAGGTACTTTTATTGTCACATTCACATATTTCTAGCGAAATTCATTCTTTGCATTTAACCCATCCTTCAATGGAGCAGTGGGCAGCCATTTACAGCGCCAGGGGATCAACTCCAGATCTGAGCCAGTGCCTTGATCAAGGGTGACTACAGAACCTACTACATGTTTTTTGATGGTGGGGAAACCGGAGCACCTAGAGGAAACCCATGCAAACATTGGGAGAACATACAATCTCCACACAGAACAATCTGGAATGACCTGGATTCAAACCCAGAACCTTTTTGCTGTAAGGTCACAGTGCTAACCATTGGACCACCATGCTGCAATTTACCTTGTTAGTGTTAAACATGACCAACTAAGGCCAATTGGATGCTCAGTGGGATTACTTTCTTCACATGCCATATTTCCTACAGGTCTAAGCTACAAAGCAGTCATATTCAAATTGATCTTCACCACTACGCTGCTGCTTGACAAAGCACTGGTGCCCCCTTCTGGAGGGAAATAAAGGTTTTTGGTGTATTTTGCCTGTTTCTCTGTCTAACTCTGTGTCATATTTATGACAGGCGTACCTGGGAAATAAGATCAGAGTAATGCAGATAGAATTAAACCATAACATTGTTAACGTTAAATGCAATACACACAAATTACTTGAAATTTTAACATACAGTGTGCACAGATATACTGTATTGTGTGTGTTATTTTCTGAGGTATGGTGCCCTCTAGAGTGGAGTCCTGTGTGTTGGTCACCTGCAGCCAAGTGTTTGTCTTTTTCTAGGTGTAACCCAAGTGAGACTGTAGGAGTGAATTATTAAATCTAACTAATAGGATTAAGATTGTGCTTGTATTCAAAGTTCAGTTACAGTTATCTGTGAGTGTGTGTTTGGGATAAGTGATGGGTTAAATAATGATTTCCAAACTTTTTCTGCAGGGCCCTACTTTTGTAGATAAAAGTTAAAAAAAAAGTAAAAAAGTAAAGCTGAAATGAAACAAATTTTGACGATGATTTTGTAAGCAAGACCCTGAGGGAGTTTCTACAAATTAAAAGGTGGAATGGGGTCATGTAATCTCTAATTGGCCCTTATGCTTAACTTACACTAAAACTTTTCCCCTGAAGGACATTCTTGTTCAGACAAGTTTGAAAATCTTTACAGTGCCGTGACAAAACCTATATGCCTGTTCTGCTATCTGTATGAATACACCCAGGACTAAAATATGGAAGACATTGCAACAAGTGTGTCTTGTATTTTAGGGATGATAATATAAGACTAAAGCTCCACACAGAATTAATAAACCAGAGCGAGAATGCTATTTTATAACTTTAAAGCTTTAGTGTTTAACTTTTTTTTATATATTAATGAACGCCCGTGACTTTCAAGCCATTGCCTAATGAGTTGATACAAAGCTAATTAAGACTATTAGCTCCACACAACTCTCTGTATTTCTCAGTATGGCTATGCAATTACCTCTTCTGAAGAGACCATCATGTTTTATTCCTCCGTGTCCTTTTTGGTTTGTATCATGTGGATGCACCAACAGTGTTGCTGTCAATAGAATTCCTCAAGGGGGAGACAGTAACTACAAACTATAGCTTTAAACAGAGTAAAATGTGTGTCTTGTCCTAGAGCAATAGCTTGGATATTTTGAAATGGGGATGTTTGAGGTACCTAATCCATAATAGAGTAATACAACACGGACTATGAAAAAGTACAACCCCACAAGATCAGAGTTATCCCGTTCATTTCAGAAAGGGTATAGAGTTTTAAACCCTGTCTGGATCAGTCAACACATGTGAACATTTTGTGCTAAAGACATATTTTACTGGTATACAGTAATGCTAAAAAAGAAATTCCCCATTCAGAACTGATGAGGAAATTGGTAATACTTTCAGGAAAGGGCAAAGCAGAACCATAAGTTAAGTTAAAACTGGTTATTAGTCTGGCAAACAGCCATCAGCTTTTGATTGCCAAGCTTGACTCAACAGTTGACACATGTTTATTGATTATAATTGTGGTCATAGTGTTCCTGAGCAATTAAAGCCCATATGTCATTAATGAATGATGATCTCCATGATGCTTAAACTAAATTTACATACCACAAATACTGTACAACATACAATATACTTCTTTCAGTCTTCATTATTGCTTTTTCTTACATACGGCTGTACTCCCAGTCATTAGAGGAAGGCATTCCTCTTGAAACTACCTCTCCTGAGACAACTTTTTTTTTTTCTTCTAAAAATATGTTTTTGTTTAGGGGTGTATGTTGTTTATTTGGGAAGGCTTTGCAACCAATGCTGGTGGGGTCCTATAAAGCTTAGTGGAACATTATACATGATATCTGTCTAAAACACACACTGTAACCAATGTTTATAAATTCCAAATACCCAAAATAACATTCATTACTTAGTTTATTAATGTAAATAAGACACACAATGACACACACACACACACACACACGCTCTTTTTTAACTTTCACTACAAATAAATGTTCATTGTGGACTGTTGGTCATTTTTAATAACTACCTGAGAAAAGAAGTCAACAACGCAAACAGCGTGACTGACCTTTGACCTTGGTGCGGTGCCATAGAGAGAAATCCTCTTGAGGTCCGGGCGCGTTTTTATCAACCAAGGCCTCTTCATCCTCGGAAGTGTTACTGGGCTCAGCAGCACTGAGGGGTACACTGTTAAAAACATGAAATTAGAGTCTCTATTAACTGAAAAATATATCAGCTTAATTTGTACTTTTAAATGTTTCCTGCAGCAGAAACAAATATTTAAATGATGTAAGCTTTGAAGTTATGTTTGGTGAAACATCTGACACGTTTAAGGCCCTGTTTATGAATATGTAAAGGAACACTTTTGTGAAAAAGTGTGCACCGGAGAGGTTGAATTGTCCAGTTATATAAATAGCCACCCACCCGTAGTCTAAGTAATGTGAATAAAGACAACCTTTTTATAATGAATTAATGAGTTATTATGCAATATACTATAACAATGAGGTAGTGCATGCGGATAACTATACAAATAAATCATCCTGTGCAGTATAAGCAGTGCTTTTCAAAAGAGAAGAAATATGTAGCTTTGCTAAGAAAGCAGTGAATCATTGCTTAGGGAATGTTGAATTGAACCGGCTAAGCAGAGAGTGAGTTTATGTTGTGTTAAGTGTGACTTTTGAATAGAACAAAGGCTTAGTATGCCATCAGGACAAAGTTAATAAACGTAACTTGCTAGGGAGTTACAATAGCCATCACCTGAAATCACAAATTGGTATGAGTATAAGCTTAAATAAGATTTTTTCATTGGAATAATTACATTTTTCTCCACTTTGTTGCAAAACAACAGGCTTTTGGCTTTGTTCAGTCATTAGAATTGTTTTACGACTCATGTCTCATGACATGCAGCGTCAGTGTGAGGACGCAGGGGCTTTAAAGTCAACAGAGAGGCTCCATAAATAATCATGAGCTATCATCACATTAAACAAATGATACAAAGGTTGCTTTGTACACAAAAGCAGTTTTCCTTTGCACAGCTGGATGAAACAGAAAGTCAAATGACAAGCAAACAATAGCAGCAGCGCCACAATTTAATAATTCACTGTCTGTGACTCAAAACTCGTACATACTCACAAGTGTACACACAGCAAACATGCACGCCGTTTGCTGTTATGCATAGGGCTGTGCCATTGATCAAATTTTTAATCACAATTTCGGCTCCTAATGATTACAAAAACTTTGTAATTGAGAAAAACTTATTATATTGCACATTACATTTTTCAGGTAAACTCTTATTTTGTCTTATGTTCTGAATGAAACTCAAAACGTTCAACGGAAAAAGTATTTAGGGAAATTCCAAAGTTTAAGCCGTTTTCATTGTTTTTTAGGTTCAATAAATTCAACATCTTTCCAAAAGTCAATGAGTAATCCTGTTAAATAATCGCCATTTCAATATTGACCAAATTAATTGTGATAATGATTTTTCCCCATAATCGAGCAGCCCTAGTTGTGCAGGTAGGAGCGATCTTTTCCTGTACTCATATACTGTAGCCTAAAGCAGCTTTAGCAGTTGGGGGTTTACACTGCTTTATCATTTGAGAGCCTAAAATGGACACAAATACATACAAAAAGTAAAACAGACAAACACATTTGACTTGAATATTTTAAAGTGAGATTTTATGAGGTACTTATCTATAGTCCGTGTACAGTAAATTGCACTCGGCACACTATATTTTGAATAATTTTACCGCTTTTCAGACAGCCCTCTCTAGCAAGGAACTGAACACGTTAAATATACACCAGACTTTATTAAAATAAATAAATAAAAAAGATGTCCGGATATAAGACAATAAGTCCAGATATAAGACGATAAGTCATATGTTTGTCCCAAGGTGATGTGTGTTTACATGTAAACACAAAGAAGCATGCAAAGCCTTTCGCTCTGTGAACTTGCAACACCAACACCTGCCATTCTGAAAAAATATATCTTTTTTTGGATATAGTTCAACAGGAGTTAACTGAAGGATGAGAGTGTTTTCTTTACTTTCTCTGGCTGTGCAATAAAATGTGGTCATGTTTGTTTGCATAAGAACAAGATTGATAGAGAGAGGGAGGGAGGGATGTGAGGCCTACGGCAGTGAAACTCACACATTTGCATATATATCTACAAGCTGGCAGACACCTGCCACAGGCTATTCACATGTTTTCGACACCATCTCGGTCACCTTACAGGAAAAGGTTTTGAAAATATGCTACTTGCTGTATAGACAAGACTGGTATCCATCTTCACACTCTAGGCAAACACATACATGACTCTTTCCTCTGAAGTCCTGCTGGATGACCCCTAACTGAAATATCAAAGCAAAAATGTGTTCTCTACTTCCTTTCCGGAAGCTCAAACGGTCTTTGGTAACCTTTGTGTGCATTGTTATGCATGTTGTTAGATTCAAGCATGCAGACCTAAGGGAGATGACAGACAAATATTTAGGTCAGCCTACTCTGTTTTATAGTTACAGTCTGTTTGGAAAAATGTGTTACGACTGCTTAGCCACGCTTTTTATTAGGCTTTAAATGCAGCTATATTAAAAGGAGGTCAGCATCTATGTTGCTGTCATCTCTCAAGGGCCTTACTGCTGTATTCCCACATGTGCTACTATTATTAAGTGCTACGTATTGCCGGATGTATTATTGCCTGATGTAGTAAAGTTATTGTTTAACTATTTTAATTGTTCAGAGCACACAGCTGTCAATTGTTAAGCATCAACTAGCTGATGTTGGATCTCAGTCATTTGCTAATTCCGCTATAAATAGATACACACAAACATGTTGATTATGCTTTTACTGTCATTCTTTGTAGTCAACCATGCAAGATAATTAGGTCAATTCAATATTATGTTATAATAGTTTGCAGAGAGAGAAGGGATCCCTCCATTTAAAAAATGAGTGTGACTTTAGTGTGACTGATACGTAATGATGCAATTCAGACAATGTTTAGGCTGTGGAGTCATTTGGAGTCAATACCCCTATTTAACAAAAACAATAGACAACAGATAACTCAAGAAACAAACTGGTTAAAGCACAAACATAAATCAAGTCCTGCAGGAGTCCTGGTATTGCAACACATGGACTTGGATACCAGATTGCAGTCCTATGTGCATTGCTGCTAATGTAGCCTCAAGATGCTAGCCACAAGTAGAGCTGTAACAATTCCATTCCATTCCATTTTTCTACGCAATTATCTCAGAAGTAATTGTGATTAAAGTCAAAGTTAAAAAATATGTATCCATGTATATATTTAACACATTCTTTTTTGTTATGAAATGTTTTTATTTATACAATTACACAATATACTGCGATATATTTATGTATTTATTTAACAAATTTAAGTTTTGAATGAATCCCAGGACACTTTTTTGGTTGTATCTGTCATGTAACCCAGATGGTGTAATAACACAAAACACAGCCCATTTTTATCATAACATTTGTTATTTCTTAAATGAACATAAAACTGACAATTACCATCAACAGTCATACACCTTAGGACCGTAGCTAGCGTTTGTAATTAATTGCAATTCAACATTAAACGGTGATTACTTAAAAATGATTGCGATTAGACACTTATGAAATAATAGCCGCAAGCAAAGATAAGGAACTGGTTAAAGCGGTCTGGTGCCTTCTAACTTCACACGCCCACATTTTTTACATTTTCAAACTTGTAGTCTTCAGTCTCAAACGATGCTGACTTCAGTTGATTAATCAGAATTTGATGGTGTTCCCCTTTAGTGTTCTGTCATTTAACAAATCCGTTTTGTTACATCACTATATGCTTCAACATGCTCATGTAACGTACTTTTTTTTTTTTTTTTTAAATAGGGTAGACGTCATACTTTTAAGGAACATATCTGTTTCCATGTACTTCAACTCGCATCCATAGACAATACTGTGGACTATAATAGTTCACTCTACTTCAATAAAAAGGTTTAAGGATGAATTATTTCTACTTGGAGGTGTGCAGCAAACTCACTTCATAAAACCACAGTTCCTACAGAAAGATAACAAGTTACACTATACAGTGACTCATTTTAACCTTCATTGTTCCGTATGTCAGGTATTTTAACACAGCTGAGCTGAGACGTCAAAGCTTCAACTGTGACTAAGATTTTGCCTATGTATCCTTCGGCACAATGATGGGTGTATGTGTGTGTATTTGTATTGCAATTAATTAGTAGTTCTGTAACAATGCAGTAGACATGTGGAGTGGCAGGTTTCTCTACAGTATCTCTTTAACCAAAGCTGCAAAAACAACCCTGAGCACATACCAAAATGCTGGGTGTGTTTGTCATCTTGAGTGTTTCCTGTCAAAGCAGGGGCTGGCGTTTTAAATAAGTCCAACATGACTTTGACATCCCCTTGAACTGTATGAACTGCTATGAAGTCAAAACAAATAAACTAACTTGAAGATGTATTTCTAAGACCTTGAAATCCGTAAGTATTTGCCATTTAAATGCCCAAGACACGGATTAAAACTCAGTCCTTAACTAACAACAAAAACAGATTTAGGCTGAATCTCATTTCACTGTCTTACCCCTACCCCTTCCCCTTGGTTTTGAGCGTTCCTAGTGCTGTCCCGATACTACTTTTTGAATGAGGGCTAGGCTAAGATCAAGGGTTGTATACCCCTTGAAACCAAGTGAGGACGGGAGCTTACTTGTAAACAAGGGCTATTGTACAGCAAGCAACAATGGCTGCTGCATCGACAAGATGCTTTTCATGGGGTAAGATGGAGATATGGGATTCAGCCTCAGTCTATGTCTGGATTTAACGTTGATCTAGGACATGCATCCATGTCAACAGTTAAGGAATGAACAGAAAAGCTAGCTCATTTCAAGACGTGGCTGGATTTATCATTCAGTGGTTGGGTGCCTTTTCATTCTGTTTTAATGGATCATATTTCTGTCCTGCAATTTTTTTTATTAACATAAAGCTTGTTGTTGCTGTTAAACTGTTATTCTTGCATAACCCCTGTGTGCAGCTCATGTGTGCAAAGGCGGTTCTTGTAGTGTAATTTCATTTTCTTTTTTTGCCCTTTGCAAACACAAGCCAACCTTCAGTCTGATCTACAACCATGAACAAAGTGATTACATTGCCCTGTCATAAGAATTGTAGCTCAACCACCTGTGTGTGTCTTCACACCCCTTTCCTTATACATTGTGTCAGGTTCAGGTCTGCACGATTAATCATTATAAAATCACGATCTCAATTCACCCTGTTCACAATTTAATTTTTAAATGACTTTGATTTAAAAAAAATAATGTTTTAATGACTTTGGTTCTCATTAAGTTTACGAACCAAATGCATCACACATGCTACTACTTTCTTCTGTGAGTTTTAAACAGACTATAAAATAGGTTTTAAAGCGCTCCCAAGCGCTGCAATGCTCTCCCTTCTCTTCATTGAGGCCTCTATGTTTACAGGCTTGTAGTAATGTGCAATAGGTGCCAAAAAAATCTACATTTGGTTAAAATTATCCAGTAAATGTCCTTAGTTTTTGTCTTTGTCAATGTCTTTCATAGAGCAAATAATGTTATATCTTTCCAACCATGACATTTCCCGTAGACGTGTATAATTTCTGAATGGGAAACCAGAAATTCCAACATTCCATGTAAAATTAAACACTACAAACAACAGTCCGTGCCCGATGCCTGGCCTCATGGCGGTACCAAAAGTCATAAGAAAGCCCCAGAGTCCAATACGACTGTGTCAGATAAAAGCAAGTGCCTTGCAGTGAAAGGTGGTAAAATATGTGGACAGTTTATTACAGGGTAACATCCCACGAATTTGAAAGTAGGCTATATCCGAGAAAGAAACAAAGGAGGATAACTTAGCTTACCTTAACAAGGTAAAGGAGAATGCCAAGCCCCTTTTCCCAAAACATAAACTAACCCCAGTAACGATACGGTCATGGATGTATGGATACGTAGAGCCAGCAGCACAACAGAGACAAAAGCAGGGCAGAGATCACTACAGGCGGGCTTCTATCGGCGAACTGATAGCTGATTAGTAAATACGCAGGAACACCAAAATCGGGAGGGAACGTGGGTTAATATGTGGATTAATACTGGGATGTCTACACAACTGTGTGAGTTGATTAACTTAAAAAAGTTCGCCACTTTACTCGAACCAAACACCTGATGTCTGTCTTCTTTAGTCTGTTGACTATTTAGGTTGTTCTCCTGGAACATGTCAAACACATTCCGCACTTACTGCGGCGTCTTGTGTTGACTGTTTACATATCTGTGTTTATTATCATATGCACATTGTATGTACTGGTGTTATTGTTGAATACATATTTCTAAAAATTGTATGATGTTTTTGTTGCGTTATTATTTCACAATACTTTTTCAAACCTTTTCGAATCCCCTGACAAATAACCCATGTTACAAAAAAGACTAAAATTAATAAAAACTAAACTAAAACTAAGCAATTGCAAAAAATTAAAACTAAACTAACAAACCCACTTTAAAAACTATTCTTAGCAAAAAAACTGTGATTCGTATTTTTCTCCGAATTATGCAGGCCTAGTTCTAAGAGCTGTGTCTCCACTGTTAACATTTCAAGCCACAATGGTGACACTGACAGTGTTGAACGCTTCAAAACTGACTTTTAAAAACATTATATGTGCATGTATGATACTGTTAAACTACCTTTGGGTATCTCTCCGGGATAAGGTCTTACTTGACTACTACACCAACATCACCCAAGTTGTTTCTATAGCCCCAACTACAAGTGGTGAAAATGCAGGTGCTACTGCTTGCAGACGTTTTGCCCAACACCCTACTCTTTGGTGTTGTGAGACTGTAGTAGTAGTGCTTGTGTGCTTGCAAGAGTTAAAATTAAAATATTAGCCCTTTAGTGGTTTTGAAAGAAAAAACAACACACTCGTTTGGACTGGCGGACCTACTATCTGCCAATATTGGTTAATCACAAATGTATTGGATAGTAATTAAGAAAAACTATCATGTTTGTCTAGCATGTCAAGGAGGATGTATCGTATAAAAATGAGCACATCACAGGCTAGCAGATGTTTCTGGCTCGGTTTACAATGATGGCTTTATTGCTAAGCTAAAACAGTGTGCCTTCTGCATACAAGCCTAAAAGTCATGAATAAAAAATACACACGGCTAAATTTGAAGGATCCGGTCTTGGATCTTGAATCTGTTTTCAAATTGTTAGCAAATAGCAGTACAAAACAGCCTCTACTTTGTAATCAGCAAGAATGTGTCTCACTATTTTGTTTACAATTCCTTTTCTATAAAATTAGTGATGTAACAAATGATTACTTTCATTATCAATAAATCTGTCAAGTGTTTTCTCAGTCAATCAACTGTTTTTTTTAAATGTCAGAAAATAGTGAAAACAAATAGGGAAAGAAACAACACAATTGCCCGAAGCCAAAATTGACGTATTTAAGTTTTCCCCAACGATCAAAAAGATAATCAGTGGTAGTATCACAAAAGAATAAAAAAAAACTCAAAATAACATGATCGAGGTGATAGAGATTACAATGATAAAAAAATCAAACAACAAAGGCCCCTGTCCGACAGACTTTCAACTCACACCTCCGGATGAGCTTTTCGTGCATCCCTGTGGAGGCTGGGGGCCTTGAACCTGATTGGACAATGTTCAACGTTTCCATTTCTAAAGCTGCGGTAGAGAGCTGTGGTTTTAGGTGCCTCAAGGGGCGGTAACCCACAAACACCCCCGGTGGTCAGGGAAGCCGTTCGGAGAAGACATGGAGAAGGACTTTTAGTTGGCACCAAGGTGCTTCTGGAAAACCATTAGCCACCTCAGGAGGGGGAAGCAGGGAACCATCCAAGCTGTGTACAGTAAGGATGGGATGCTGTTGACCTTAACTGAGGAGGTAGGAAGAAGCATTTTGAGGAAACTCTAAATCCAGCTAATGGTAGAGGCAGAGCTGGAGGATGATGGGTGATTGTTGTCAATTTCCCTGGTGGAAGTCGCTGAGGTAGTTAAGCAACTCCACAGTGGCAAAGCCCCAGGGATTAATGAGATCAGTCCAGAAATGCTAAAAGCTCTGGGGGTGGAGGAGCTGTCTTGGTTGACACGCCTCCGCAACATTACATGGAGACCTGGGACAGTGCCTAGGGAGTGGCAGACCGGAGTGGTGGTTCCCCCCTCCAAAAAGGGGGACAAGAGAGTGTGTGCCAATTACAGGGGTATCACACTTCTCAGCCTCCCTGGTAAAGTCTACTCCAAGGTACTGGAAAGGAGGGTTTGGCCAATAGTCGAACCTCAGGTTGAAGAGGAACAATGCAGATTCTGTCCTGGTCGTGGAACAACGGCTCAGATCTTCACTCTTGCAAGGATTCTGGAGGGAGCCTGGGAGTATGCCCAACCGGTCAACATGTGTTCTATGTCCTTACCCAAAGTGAAGGAGTTTAATTACCCAGGGGTCTTGATCACGCGTGACAATGGAGTGGGAGATTGGTCGGAGAATTGGTGGTGGTGGGTGTGGTATTACGTTCAATTTATCGCACCGTTGTGATGAAAAGAAAGCTAAGCCAGAAGTTCTCAATCTTCCGGTCAGTTTTCATTCCTACCCTCACCTATTGTCATGAAGCCTGGGTCATGACCGAAAGAACGAGATCCAGGGTACAAGCGGCCAAATTGGGTTTCCTCAGGAGGGTGGCTGGCGTCTCCCTTAGAGATGT